>CM024695.1:16008848-16699270 GCA_014182845.1 Corymbia calophylla | reverse complement strand
CTCACAAGTTTAGGAAAATTAAGTTTCTCCTAGCATGTTTATGTAAGATCTAAAGTCGTACAAGACAATGGGCCGTTGTTTCTTGCTCGGGGCATTTATGAAAAATAGGTTCTTGGGTAGTCCCCAGAACTAGACCAGAAAAAACAAAGTAGGTTCCAAAAAAAGTTCTAGTATAAACAAGATAGAATATAGGTTTCAAGTCTAGAACCTACTTATTCTAAAACCAATCATTCCTAATCACCGTGTCATTACTCCTATTGTGTAGTATCTAGGGTGTGACACTTGGACGGACCCGGATCCATTATGTCATTACCTTTATTACGTAGTATATAGGGTGTGACACTTGGACAGGACGAGTGTCACGCCCCGAACCCTGAGCACGCGACAACCCCTTCCTTTGGTTGATAGAAAGCGACATCCTAAGACTCGTCGACGACCATTCATTTTATCTTTCATTCTGGGCAAGCGGAAAACAAACCATCCCCAATCCAACAAACAATCAAGCAATCAATTAGGGATAAAGGGATGAACAACAAGAACAACATCAACTACTCATTTATACATCTTCATTGAATTAACAAACGGAGGATCGTTTTTCGATATACAAGCCCGACAAAAGAGGCAAATCCATCCTCTAAGCCAAACCAAAAAGAAACTAGACTAGGCTAATCCAACTATACAAAATGAACCTTCGAGTTCAGGACCATGGTCACTCGAACCCATCGAACTCAGGCTCCGTCGAATCGATCACTAGAGGAGCGAGGGCAGGATTCTCCACTGCGGGTGCGCCATTCTAAGGGCCTAAAAGTGGTTATACAATAACCAGTGAGATAAAATCTCAGCGAATTCTCCCCCTAAGCCCTGATTAATACGTCAACTCAACCTAGGATATCTCTCCAAAACCACCCATCACTCAACCCAACAACAAATAACCAAGAACAACAATCAAACAGTAATCAAACAATAACCAGGGTTAACCAATAATTAATATTTGGTTCGCATGCAACCTTACTCGGTATGCCATACCCTGCACGTCAAATCTCATACAATGCAAGTAAGGCACATGGCCGTTAGATGATATAGTTCATCAATCACATGCGAATCACGTCACAAGCGATCTCACCTAGCCATTGCCACACCCTGCACGACTGTCAATTCATGCGTGCATGCCATAAATAATGTGATCATCACAATATTAAAAATTTATAGTGTACACAACTTTCTCATGTCTCAACATTCACATATATTTGATTATTACGACCCTTCCCCCTTAGGCCACGGCACAATCTTATGGTTGGCGGTTCCTAGCCAAGCCAGCTTCGTCCTCTTTACCTCGAGATACGACAACGTCAAGGGCTCACTCCCAAGACGGCATTCTCGAATGAGCGTAGGACCCACCCACTACCGCAGTCCCGCAACTGACAGAGGCCCGGGACTCGCCCACTACTGCAGTCCCACAAAGTAATCCCTTCTTATCAGGCAACCAACCGAAGTCAGGACGACCAAACAGCCACGGCACAATCCCATAAGGATTGGCGATCTTCCGGCAACTCCGGGTTCCCTCTCTTAATGTGATCATGCAACACATCATCAAGCAATTCACTTATATATTTGCTCTGTCATGAATGCAACATCACTCTTGCTCATGCGACATGTCATTTCAGATAACCCACACAATATTTCATGCAGTATCAATCGACAATTCCAAAATTTCAAATCCAACCAATCAACAATCACGTACATTCTCAAATTCTCAAGAATAACTCAATAAACCAAATACTTTCAATTCCAATCGGCATTCGATCATGCATTTCATCATTATTCACGAATATAACTAACAACTGGCACTTCAATAAATCAAAACAATCAAGAACGCATCAAATTAAAACAAAAATTAACTTCCGTATGAACAGTGCCGTGAACAGTAATCGTAAACAGTAAATTTCAGAATTCAATTGTTAATAAATTAAACTAAGAAATTAAACAAAACATCAATTAAAAAATTAATCCATTCATTTAAGCTAAACATACTTAATTAATCACATAACACAATTAAGCAACAAATAAGCTCAATTAGCAAAATTAAGCGAGATTAAACTAAGCTAATCTTAACCACCTATCTTAGAGCTAATACAACTTAATTAAACTTTCTAAACCAAAATTACCACTAACTAAACCAACCCTAAGTAAGTTTAGGCACTAACAAATGATTAGGGGCTAAACACACCCGTTAAGCATGCCAGCGACACGAACGCAGCGGGGGCCACGAAGGTGACACCTAGGGATCTCTACCACAGCGATCCAAGGCGATCCCGGGGTCAAAACAGCAACAACAACCTCGGACTCCCTTTGCAACTTCTAAAAAACTAATTGCACAGGAGGAAAGGGTTAACCGTAGCTAAAACGGGTTGGTCAAAGCTCCGGCGAGCAGTTGGTTGGCGACCGGCGACACCTAGGGGTCAAGGGGGAATTAGTGGTGGCTGGGATGGGTGGTGGCTGGGTCGGAAAACAAGGAAAACAGTTGAAAATGTGAAACTAGGTAGGACAAGCACTACAGTAGACAATCAGGGAAGCCAGATCTGGCTTGCCGACCCGTCGGCCAGCAACTCTGACCAACGAACAACCACTGTGAATAGTATGGAATTTGTCTTCTGAGCACACTAGTGGGTGGCACGGGTGGTGATTCGCACGGGAAGGACATGAACAACTCGGTTTTTCGGAGGAAGGTCAGAAGGAAAAGCAGAATGAAGAAAGGGAAAACAAGGGAGAGAAGTGTGTGGTTTTTGGAGGGGATGAAGGGGAGAGAGAGAGTGAAGTGAGTGCTAAAGATAAGCCTCATCAAGGCCATTAATGGCTTGCCCCAACTCCCCAAGCAAATGACCTTATCTTCTCTCTTTTCTTTTGTCATTTCTTTAAAATATCTAGGGGCAAAATGATCATTTCCACCTTGCACATTTCTCATTTTGCCCTTGGGCTGAAAATGAAGGGCGGGCCTAAGAAACAGGCTAGAAAATGAATAGGAATGGGCTCGGGAATTTGTTGGACTCGAAACAGGTTATGGTTAAATAAGGGACTCGGAAGGGTAAATGGTCATTTGGTCTAATGGGTTCACTTACTTGTCTTGGGTCTATCGCGATGGTTGTCCCACCTTGGGCATGAGACCCGAGGTGCGGACCTCTAGAGTGCCATAAGTTGGCACAAAGAAAGCACTTAAGTGCCAAAACTTACAAATGGTACACTTAAGTGCCAAAATCGGAGCAAAATGGATCACTTAAGTGCCAACGGCGAAAAATTCCGGCCAAATTGCCACGTGTCAATTTTCCGGCGACTTAATTTGGCGACGGAGCTTTTTTTTTTTTAAATAAAAAATTCACGTGGCATTTTTTTCAAAATAAAATATCCACGTCAGATTTTTAAAAATTAAAATCGATTTTATTAAAAAAAAAAGGGGGGAAGAGGGGATCGGCGAGGGCTGTGCAGCCCTCGCCGCCGCCCGTCGCCGCCCCACCTCGCCGGGAAGGGCGCGACGGTGGGCGCGGGTCGCCGGGCCCGGCCGTGGCGCGACCCGGCCGGTGGCCGCGACCCGGCCGACCCTCGCCCACCGTCGCCGGCCCTTCCGGCGAGGTGGGGGCGGCGGCGGCGGCGGCGGGGCTGCACAGCCCTCGCCGATCCCCTCTCCCCCTTTTTTTTTTTTTTTTAATAAAATCGATTTTATAATAAAATATATTTTTATTTATTTAATATTATTTAATTAATAATTTTAAAATCACGTCGGCCCAAAACGACGTCGTTTTTGGCTGATTTTTGGCGATCGGTTTCCGGCGAGCCACGTAGGCAAGAAAATTAATAAAAAATTGCCACGTAGGATTCCGGTGAGCTCCGACGACTTGGACTCAGTGATCCATTTTTTTGAAAAGTGGCGACTTAAGTGTACCATTTGTAACTTTTGGCACTTAAGTGTCCTTTGTCCAAGTTTTGGCACTCCCATTGTACTTATGCCCATGAGACCCACACTAATCTTAGCTAAGATCAAAACCCCTCTCTCTCTCTCTCTCTCTTCACTTTGTTTTTTTTTTTTTTACCAAACTAAAAGAAAAAACTGCACTTATTTCAGAGAAAGTTATTGATTTTAATTTAATGCATCATGCTTTTAATCACAAAAGCTACATAGAAGATTAAAAATTAATATTTTCTAATGGGTTATGAACACACAATTTATTTAATAGTTTGAACAAAACTATATATATAACTATCTAGCCGATCTTGAAAAAAATTATCAAAATATGAAAAGTTAATTTGTTAGAAACATGATCAAATACTAAATGTATTTATATTTAGATGATGTCTAAATACTAACAAAAGACAAGTACGAAAGCCAAAAAAGGGAATTTCTTCTTTGTTCTACTCTTACCATAAAGAAAGTTATTAATATCGGTTATAAATTTAATCTCATGACAAGTGGATCAAAACTTTAAATATGCTTAAAACTTTTTTATGAAATAATTTGATGTGAGTTTGAAAGTGAAGAAGTTGTAGCTAGATTTTCAACTCCCATTTAGCAATTCAAATTAAAGTGTGGAAAGCTCAAATGGAGTTGTTAAAATTAATCCATCTCACAATTTAACTTTAAAATAAAGTTTCGTTCAAACTATTTGACAAAAAAGCAATTAAATGTGTGTTTAGAAGCCATTATAGCGATTATAAATAGATATTTCTAATCTTCTAATTTGCTTTGCGATTAAATCTTATGAGACCATAAATTAAAATTAATAACCTCCTTTAGGCAAAGTGATAAAAGGATGTAGGATAAGACGATATCTTGTTGGGTGTAGTTATGCATTTATATGATGAGAGAGATGCTAGAAATGAAGGCATATTTGTCGGTTAGGATGTTAAAAATAAATAAATATATTGGAGGGAGAGAGAGAGAGAGAAGAGGGTGTTTCAGTCAATTAACCAAAAAATGAGTATTTAATTCAAAAAAGGGTAGAAATAGCACTACCCTAAATAAAAGGAAAACATCTAAATCATGCGTGGGAAATCTCTCTATTTTCACCTGATTGTAAAAAGATATTAGAATATACAAACACATTAGGGGAAATTTGTTTAAAAGGTCCTAAAATTATTGTATTTTTACCAATTCAGTCATAAACATCTTATTTTGCCAATTTGGCCCTAAACCTTTTTAAATTTTGTCAATTGAATCCATTCAATCAATCTTGGCCAGAACTCACCGTCATGAATGATGGTCGTCCAACCGGTGCTAATGTGGATAATTTTTAATAATATTTTAATCAATTTTGGCTATGGCTGAGCAGGCTAGCCTTGCTCACCACGGTGAGGGCTAGCGAGCAAGGGCAAGCCCTACGAGGGGAGCCCTTACCCAAGCGAGGCCCCAACAAGGATCGGCCTTGCCCAGGCCTAATGAGGCCGCCCTGGCCTAGGCAAGGGCCAACCTCACTAGAGGGGAGCCCTTACTAGGCTCACCATCACCCAAGCTAAAGGCAATGCTGGGCAAGGCCACCCTAACTTGGGCAAGGGCTAGCCTCGCCAAATCTGGCCTAGGCAGTGTCAGGTGAGGCCACCCTAGCCTAGGTAGGTCAATTGCACCTCACGTATGGTAGGTGAAGGCAACCCTCACCCAGGTAAGGCTTGCCAATGGCCGGTCATCGACTAAAGGAAGAAAAAAGAAAATTTAAAAAAATTATATATTATTAAAAATTATTTACATCGTACTAACCAACTTAAATGGTACTACTAGTATTCACGTTAATAATTTTCGATCAAAATTGATCAAATGGACTCAATTGGCTAAAAGTAAGATGGTTTATGACTCAATTGGCAAAGAGTTAAGATTGAATTAGCAAAAAAGTAATGAATTTAGTACTTTTTTGACAATTTCCTAACACATGAGAATTAAGATGCAATAAACAGTGGAATTTCTAAAAAAAAGGACCCCTACACCACACGTGTCACGACCCGACCCTCGAGTCCGCAACAACCCCTATTTTACTTGCGGACATTTGATTTGCGACTCCCTGGGATTCGTTGCCGACCGTTCATTTTTAACTTTCGAATTATGCGCATGCGGAAACAATTCGTACTCCACCCAATCAACAACAACAGCAAGGATAGCAAAAAGAGACATATCATAAACAAACACTACTTTTATTTATTTAATGAAGTTACCCTAGGGAAAGTAATATGTACACGCTCTTCCTTGGGCTCTTTTTCCTGCAAACTACGCAAAAAGGGACTAGGCCGGGTAACTTACTTCTACCGTTATGTACAAGGGTTAGTTCAAAACGTAGGCTTTAGATGCCTACGCGAAAAACTGATCCAAGTCTTCTTCCGAATCCTCCTCTAGATCCTCCCCCCAGTAGTCGGGTCTTCTACAGCACCGTCAAGGACATCAACGGTCATGGGATCCCAAACCTCATGGGTGAAACCATCGAAAGGGGCTGTCGAATCCCACGATAGCTAAAGAGCTCATCGCCCTATCGCATGTATCAGGCCTTAAAAAGATGTGGAGTCCACCTAATCAAGCCCTCGTCCACTTAGACAATGGTGACATGGAGCTCATAAATAAAAGGCTGACCGGGAGCAAGATGTGGCATGACTACGGTGTCCATGTCCATCAGGATACCGAACCTCACTAGGAGGCATGCCATGCTAAGGTCTTCTACAGCACCGTCAAGGACATCAACGGTCATGGGATCCCAAACCTCATGGGTGGAACCATCAGAAAGGGGCCTGTCGAATCCCCTGATAGGACTAAAGAGCTCATCGCCCTATCGCATGTATCAGGCCTTAAAAAGATGTGGAGTCCACCTAATCAAGCCCTCGTCCACTTAGACAATGGTGACATGGAGCTCATAAATAAAAGGCTGACCGAGAGCAAGATGTGGCATGACTACGGTGTCCATGTCCATCAGGATACCGAAACTCACTAGGAGGCATGCCATGCTAAGGTCCTAGAAATGGTTATACAATAACCGGTGAGATAAATCTCAGTAAGTTAATAACCTAAACCTCGGGTAGGAGACCTACTCACCTCGGGTGTACCATAAACATGCAATATTTCTGTCGCCCACAAATCAACAAAAGAAGAATATCCATTCAACCATCATCAGACGCACGATTAGGCCAATGCTCTTATGCAATTATTAACAGTTAACAATTGCAATTACATGCATCCTTACATTGCTCTTAGCACACGCAACCTACATGATACAATTTATTAAATGCCCACCTCAATACAGGAAATATGTCAAACAACTAGAACACCTTTTAAGTTGTCTCATACATCATGCACTCGCTCGTGTTCTGTTTATTAACAACATTTGGGGGAATTTACTTCCAACACACAAGTTCGTAGTCTACCGGCCTAATCGAGCATTGTCCCACCCCACTGGGCACGGCTACAACTGGCATCCAGACAGTATTCCCGAAGGAATATAGGTCTGGCCTCTACCATAACCCACATCCAAACCCCCGTCGAGCATTTCGATAATACAGACTTTGTCAACCAGAGATCCCCCACTGGGTGACGGGCTCTTATGTGACCATGCAAGCATATTAATCACTTTTGCTCATTTCATTATCTTTCAGGGTAGCCAATGCAGACATGATTCGTGCTTGTATATATTAATTCACCACAATTTCTACATGTAAGTCGATAATATTTCACATGTAGTCAAGCAAATACAAATGCCTTTTACACGTGGTCATACGAATATGCTGAATACATCAACCCTAATTCACAATCACAGTCTACAAATTTACTCCACCGAATACATATTAAATAATATCATCAAAGGTAGCATATATATATGTATTTGATATATAATCCACGTGAGGAAAGTACAAACAATAATCCACTGAAAATAATCGATACTAACATAAATAATTAATTATGTACTTTCCAAAAATAATACTTTATTCCAAAAGTATTTCATTAATAATTACTAAACAATAAATATTCAACATCCAAAATTAATTAATCATCCATAACTAATTAATTAATTATTTTCCAAAAATAATAATAAATAATTACGAAATTAATAATTAATTAATTCCGAAAATAATAATTAATAAATATTTATTTCGAAATTAATAAATAATATATTAATATTAACGTCAATTACTATTTAACCCAACTACGTTAACTAACTCAACTGAGATTACTTTATTCAACCACGGTTAATAAATTTGATTGTAGTTATTTTAACCAACTACGGTTACTTTAATTTAACCGCGCTAACCTTAATCTAACCCAGGGTAAATTAATCTAACTACGGTTAACACTAATCAAGATTAAACAATTAACAAATACTAATTACTCATCATTAAAAGCACAAACCAAACTTAATATTAAACTAATAACCTCTAATGGAGTTTAGTACCCTAATCGAGGATTAGGAAATTAACTCACAGGTTAAACGTTCCGAAGGTACCGGGACGACAATGGCGGTGAGAACAATTAGCGGCTCGCTTGGAATTGACAACATGCGACATAAAACAACCTAACTTGGCAAAACAACCCCTGACGCGACTGTTCGGACACCAAACAAAGGGAAAACAGAGCCGACAATGGCTGGACAGCAGCTAGCTGTGTCCGGAACAGCAGTAGCAGCGACCCACAGCGATTAGAGCAACTTGCAGTGATCGAAACAATAGTAAACAGCAGTGGATATCAACAGAAAATGCAGAAACAGCAACAGAAAATACAGAAACAGCAAACCCGAGCCTCCACAATAGCAACCGCAAGTTGCCGCAGCAGTAAGTAGGAGCCGCAACAACAACAACCAGACGTGAAGACAGCAGCAACTAGAAGCGGAAATAAGGGAAACAAAGGAAGACAGTAGCAGAAAACAAAGGAAATGAAGAAAAAAGGAAGAGAGAGAGAGAGAGAGAGTGGACTGAGGTGCAGCTGAGGGAGAGAGGAGAGAGAGAGGAGAGAGAAAAGTGAAAACTTAATTGGCATGAGTTTAGCCAACCCAAACTATGGTTACTTTTTGACCAAAAAATTAACCAAGGTTAATGTCATACCCCGAATCCCAAGCACGTGACAACCCCTTACTATGGTCAATCGAAAGCGACGTCCTAAGACTCATCGACGACCATTCATTTTAATCTTTCATTATACGCAAACAGAAGACGAACCATCTCTAGTCCAAATAGACAATCAAACAATTAAACATGAATAGAGGGATGGACAGTAGAAACCTCAACTACTCATTTATACAACTTACTGGATTAACCAACGGAGGATCGTATTTCAAATTACAAACCCGACAAAAGGGGCCGATCCATCCTCTAAGTCAGGCCAAAAAGAAACTAGGCTAATCCAGTTATACAAATTGAACCCTCGGGTTCAGTACCACGGTCGCTCGAACCCATCGGACTTGGCTCTGTCAAGTCGATCACTGGTGGAGCGGGCGTAGGATTCTCCACTGCAAGTCTGCCATTCTAAAGGCTTGAAAATGGTTAACCACAACGGATTGAGATAAAATCTTAGCGAGTTATTCCCCTAAGCCCCGATTAGTACACTAACTCAACCCGAGGTATCTCTCCAAAGCCATCCCTCACTCAAACCAACAACAGACAACCAGCAACCAGCAATTAAACAACAGACGGTCAACCAACAATCAAAAGTCGGTTCGCATGCAACCTTACCCGATGTGCCATACCCTGCACATTATATGTCAGCACAATACACGCAATGCACATAGCCGTTAGATGATGCAGTTCATCAACCACATGCGAGTAGCGTCACAAGCGATCTCACCTGGTCATTGCCACACGTTGCATGTTATCAATTTCGTGCGTGCGTGCCATAAATGATGTGATCATCTCATGCATAATCAAAACCAATTATGCCATGTTTTCTCACGCACTCTTATATTCACACGCGTTCCGATTATTACTACCCCACAAGGCAAAGCCAAGCATCGCCCTCTCACGTGAGGCGCGGCGACGTCAAGGGATACTCTCCCAAGACAGCATGCCTAAAGAACGTCAAGGGATACTCTCCTAAGACTGCATGCCCAACGAACGTCAAAGGATACTCTCCCGAGACGACATGCCCAAAGAACGTCAAGGGATACTATCCCGAAACTGCAATTTCCAAAAGATAGGGATACTCTCCCGAGACAGCGGGTTCAGTTTAGCAATCACACCAACATACTGTCACAACTCACTTCTCATAAAAACGGTCTATTTCTAGTGTCCCTCAGACAATTCACTTTTTCCCATTTTTATGAAAATCCCACAATTCATGCGAATGCTTATACAATTACACCTTCAATTCACTTCATAAAATCAAAACACATGAAATTACACATTTTAATTTTGGATTAACGGTGCATGAATAGTGAAATTTCAGAATTTAATAATTAAATAAATAAATTCCGAAAATTAAATAATTAAATACTTAAATACAGAAATTAATTAAATCAATAATTAAACAATTAATCACATTAATCAAGAAATTAAGGCAAAACATGATTAATTAGCACAAAACACTCAATTAAGCATAATTAAGCATAATTAAGCATAAATAAGCAAAATTAAGCTAAGCTAATCTTAATCAATTATCTAACAACCTATCTTAGGGTTAATGCATTTAATTAAACACCCTAATCATCCCTTAGCACTAATTAATCAAACCCTAAGCTAGTTTATGCACTAACTAAGGGATTAGAGGCTAAACTCAGCCATTAAGCGGGCTAGAGACGTGGACACGGCGGCGACGGCGACACTCAAGGACCTCGAACACGACCCTCCAAGGCGGTCCCGGCGCAGAAATCACAGCAGCAACCTCTGTTCAAACTCCAAACTTCAAAAGACAGCACTATAGTAAGAGGAAGCTGCTGGTCAGAGAAAAAAACAAGCTAGCTAGACCTCCAGCAAGCTGGTGGCCGGTGATCGGAGGCTCCAGGGGGTCGAGTGGGAGTTGTGGGTGGCTAGTGTTGCAGTGATTTAGTCACAAATGGAGAGAAATGGAAGAAAAGGTGGAGCTGTGCAGGAGGCAACGCTATAGTGACGAACGGAGGATCGGCGGCTTCTAGCCGCTGTACGGGACGGTCAGCAACTTATTCCGGCGATCGTCCGACGTAGGCCATACGGAATTTCTGTGCTGAACAAATTGATAGGTGACACGGCCCGAGATTCCACCGGGAAGGCAATGAACAACTCAAAATTCGGCGAGAGATCAAAAGCAGAAACTGCAGGAAGACAAGAAGAAGCAAGGGGAAGAAGGGCTGCGATTTTTGGTGTGATCAAGTGGAGTGAGAGAAAGTGTAATCAGCGGCTCAAAAACCTTCATCAATGCCATTAATGGCTGCTTCAACACCACATGCACATGACCTCATTTTCTCTCTCTTCCTTTTGTCTCTTCCAATAATATCTAAGGGCATTTTGGTCATTTTCACCTTGCACAATTCCCAAACTACCCTTGGGGTAAAAATGAAAGGCGGGCATAGGAAACAGGCTGGGAAATGGGTAGGAACGGGCTCGGGATTGGTTGGGCTTGAATTGGCTCAAGTTTGGCTAACGGGGTTAGAAAGGGTGAGGGGTCGGTTGGGTCCAAAGGGCTCGCTCGTTTGTCTCGGTCTTCCACGGTGGCTGTCCCACCTTGGGCGTGAGGCCCTCACTGTTCTTGCCTAGCTCACATCCTCATAGACTCAGTTCCTTGGTCCAAAAATCCTTTTCTCAAAAACTTGGCTCAACCGACACCGTTGACTGTCAAGGAAGCCTTGTCCAAAAGTCCGTCCCGGACGTTCCCGACAATTCGAAGTCCGATCTTGGGTCCTCATGCTTTGTCAATTTCTCCCTAATGTCATTTTGCTACGACCCAGATTGACTGGCAGTTTTGAAGATTCTCAATTATTCCCCCTCAAAAGGGCTTTAAATTTCAGGACGTCATAGTTAAGGCTTCCAAAAATCAATCTTCTAGAAGCCAAGGGTAAATGGGAATTTCACCAATCCCATAGGCCCTAGGTGGGCCAGCCCTTGTGGCCGAAAAGTCCAATGGGCCTATAGTTGAGCCCGTTTCCTACGGCTCAATTTTCCCGGCCCGATATCCCTTTTTCCGACTTTTCTAATCTTACCGTAAAAACTTGATGATCAATGAGACAGCGTCCAAATAATTATTCGTGAGGTCCTTACAATTTCGATATCCGAAATCGGATTGAAAATCGAGATTAAAACTTGTCAATTACGACTCTAGCACGACCTAAACTACCGAACGACTTTTAGGATTTTTATGCGAAATTAACTCGTGGTTGAATAATTTCAATCCACGTTTGGTTCCTTAAATCCCCGGGCAACCCTCAGTTGTCATGTAATCTCGAGGAATAAATTTCTCATTTCACGTATAAAGTCAAAAAGGAAATCGGTTTATCGTCGATTATCGTGAGTATCAAGGTCATGTGGAATCACCCTCAATTCGGCCTCGTATTCCTTTATAATCGATTTTTTCCGTTTGCTAATTGCTTTGTAAGGGCATGGTATTGTCCCTCTTCGATCCTTATCGTCGAGAGGTAAATCCCGAATCAAATTCCCTAGCTTTACACGTATCAATCCCTAATTACCCTTCCGAGTGGATCAGTTACCATTGAATGATCAATTCAAGGTAGTCACGCCTAACAGTGCATCGAGAATTAACCCTTTTTATTAATCTCAAAATGGATAGAAATTTCAGGACGTTACAACACGAGTATTGATGACTCTATTTTTAATAGAGTATTCTTGCTAATTTAGACTTGATATTTGCTAAATTGTCATGAATTTTGGGTGAATTTAATTGCTACTCACATAATTTTATTTTGTATGAAATATTTTCAGATTTTCCAAAATATTGCAATATCTTTCAGAATATTTCATCTTGAAGAAAAAGCCAGCCCAAATCAGATATTTGGAGAATTTGACTATGATTGAAGATAAGGTTCAAAGAAATCAAGGAGATAAGGAGGAATCTTTTCCAAATCCTAGTGGGAGTCGACCTATGGCAGATTTTTGGAGGCTATATGAACCGCTCTTGTGCCACATAAAAAAAGAGAATCTTTGGAGAGGCAATCTTTGCAGAAGATTTTGAGTTTTCTTACTTAGATTTTGTTCTTCTATTTTAGTGGAGTTGGTGCGTGTCAAGGAGAGAAGGAAGAGACAAACCTAAAGCTCCTTGTATCTCAATTCGGTGAATTTGTTTTTATTTAGTATTATGTTTTCTTTAATTTTTGTTAGTTTAGTTTTTACTATGTTCTAAATTTCTTTTGTTAGAGCTACAATGGATCTTAATCATGATTTATTAATTTTCAAAGACTTTCATGCAATAGAATTGTTTTGATTGTGTCGTTCTTTATCATGATCTTAATCTTTTAGAAGTCCGGCTAACTTTTGAATGATTTTTATGTATACATGATACCGGGTGGAGATTGTGTGCATGCGCATTAGTGATATTGAACAATAAATTAAATCTAGGTCAAGGTACACTAGGTTATTTATGTGGTTGCGGTAGTAGATCTAGGTTGGGACTACTTAGATTAAATCCGGGAATTTCCACAAGAACTTAATGCTTTTAGGTAGTTTAAATTCACCTAAGGTTAATGTGGGTTAACATACCTAATTAGGGATTATTAGACCGAGGTCGGCTTTTAATTCATCTTAGGGAAATTTCGCCAACACAATTGGAAATTAAATTGTTGCATGAAAAGTTCAAAAAATTAATTATGAATGGTTAAGTGAAGTTGGATGCTCTAACACTTTGTGATCTTGATAATTATTAATTTTCAGTTTGTTTTAGATTATTTTTACTTTACAATTTTAATTAGCTTTTAATTCTTTAAGTTTTGATTTTTTTTCTATATTTTAGTATTTTAATTGGTTTAGTTTACTTTTTACTCGTCTTTTCGATTTGATTAGCTAGATTTTTGGATTGATCACTTTCGGTAAGTAATTGGATAAAATAAAAAACAGTCGTTGTGGGAACGATACTCACTTATCACTTTATTGCTTGTTGATATTGTGCATTTGCAATTCACCTAACAATAACATATGTTAAAGGATTGGACAGTGAATGTCCAGCCCTCTCCCAGACTTAAATGCAATCGCAGGACGAGCCTTAACGATCTGCGAACGAACCTTCAAGAAATGCGACAACAAACATGAATCAAAACGATGCAAACTAACTTGAATCGGAATAACATTTGTAATCTGATTACCTTCTCAAATATATGCATTGAAACAAGTTACAAAAAAGCAATCGAGATCGCTTCGATGAAAAAAGATGAGATATCATAACATCCCTAATAAGTTAATGAGAGAGTTATAAGACGAAATCAAGCGCAAAGGATCATAACTCAAAGTAAAACTCATTCCACGACAAATCATGCCATGTTCTAGGTTTGGCATTACAAACCCATTTTTGGGGTAAACACCTGGATCAAATCATAACAAATGGATAATAGGATTGTGCAAGTGTCACGGATGTTTCACCTTGCAACCACCAATGACGATAACTAATTCCACAAGTCATTTGAGGGTAAATCTATCAAGCGGATGGATTGAGTCGAAAATGGTCTGATCCAAATTAACCTGTTTTGATATACTTTTATTCACTACAAATCTAGTAATCCATACCTAACTTAATCCATATTTTTAAAATACTTCCATATTTGACATAATCTAGAAAGCTCATACCCAAACTAAAGTAAAAGCACAGAGTCACAGTGCAAAATAAGTGAGGGCGAGAAATCATAAACGTGAATTGGATGTTGTAAGCAAGATGTGAACCTATATAATACCTACATTATTTTGGGTTTTACCATTTTAAACTCATTTATGATTCAATTACTATAAACATAACTAGCTTTTGTAACAACTCAATGTATCAAATATGGATTGAAAAATTGATCTATAACGCATTTTGGCAGGCTTACATGAGAGGAATTCGACTAGCTATACAAACAGTCTCTCCTCTATTTTGGCCCAACTTCTTCTCTATTCTGCCCTATTCTCCGGCCTAAAATCACTATGCCTATTTTCTTTGGTTTTTACTGAAAAACCAACTCTTTCTTATTCTCTTTTCTACTCACTTTTCCCTCTGTATCGTGCCTTACCTTCTCTGTATTTGTTGAGCTCTATATATAGCCGAGTATGTTTTATTTGTACAGACGAGAATTGTTCCCCTATATGACCAAATTTTTGCCTCAAAAAGAAGGAAACCGTCCTCTCAATTTTCCTCATCTTTCCTCTTTTCATTTCCAGTTTAATTTCTTTCCACATTTCCTTAATTTCTTTTTCCTTCTTTGTTATTTCCAATTTGGCTTAGAATCCCTTTCCTTTTTTATGCTAGCCAAATTTTTCTTTAGGGTGCATTTGTTTGAGGAAAATTTCATGAAAAAGGAAAATATTTTTCAAGAAAATGGTTAATTTTCTTTTATTTGGAGATATATGACTAAAAAGTGTTTGGATCTCATTTGAAAAATTATTTCAATCTCATGATTTTATCTCATGCAAAAAAATCATTTTTTAAATAATTTAGTTTTTAGTTTTTACTCTCTCTTTTTTTCTCTTTCTTTCTTCCTCCTCCACCTAGTTGGCCAGCCTCACTAACGGCCCCAACAAGGCCACTAGTGCCATAGCTAAGGCTTGGCGAGGGCTACCCGACCAATCTCGAGCAAGCTCGAGCCTCACCAACCTCGCCCAAGGTTGAGCTCAAGCTTGCTGCGGCGAGGCTGGCGAGGCTCCAGCTCACCTTTATTGGCCCACATTTGTAGTCGATTGCCAAGGCCTAACAATTGGTGGAGGAGGAAGAAGGACAACAAAAAAGAAAAAGAAAAATATTTAAATATTTAAATTTTGATCTTTTAAATGAAAGAAAAAGTAAATTATTAAAAAATTCAAGATGAGAAATCTAGAAAGTGCTTTTACCTATTTAGTTTAGGAATTTACTTTTCTAATTTTATATATGAATATTTTCCTTTATCAAAAAGTGTTTTCGATTAACTAATCATTTTCAACAAACCAAATGCACGAAACTTTGAAAAATTAAATTCGAGAAAACACATTTCCTCAAACAAATGCACCCTTATTTTCTTATTGTTTTCTTTCCTAATTTGGAATGGCAAATGTTTACCTAAGCAAAGAGGAAGAGAAAGGGCCAAATCCTTAGAGAGAGGCCGGGTTCATGTGGGCTTAAACTTGAAAGTTCAAATGAGTGTAGAGCCTTTTTGTACATTTAAAGTCTAATTGCTTGTCCGGCCGATTCAAATTGAATCATGACGTTGCTTATGTTTATATAGGCATAAGTACTCTTGAAGTGCCAAAACTTGACACAGGGGGACATTTAAGTGTCAAAAGTTACAAAAAGTATACTTAAGTGCCAAAATCGAAGCAAAAAGGATAAGTTGAGCGCTAACGACAAAAAATTCCAGCCAAAGCGCCACGTGTCCATTTTCCAAATGAGTTTATTTGCTGATGGACCATTTTTTTTTAAATTCATGTGACAATTTTAATAAAAAAAAATTGTCCACGTCGATTTTAAAAAATTAAAATCGATTTTATTTATAAAAATAAAAATAAAAAAAGAGAGAGGGGAGGAAGGGGATCCCGGAAAGGCCGAGGGCGGCCCTCGTCGGATCCCCTTCCTCTCCTTTTTTTTTTAAAAATAAAATCGATTTCAATCCCCTTCCTCTCTCTTTTTTTTTTTTTAAATCGACGTTGACAATTTTTTTTATTAAAATTGCCACATGGATTTAAAAAAAAATGCTCCATCAGCAAATAAACTCGCCGAAAAATAGACAAGTGGCGTTTGATAGGAATTTTTCGCCATTGGCACTTAACCGATCATTTTTGCTCCAATTTTGACATTTAAGTGTATTTTTTTGTGACTTTTGAGTCTTTTAAGTGTCCCCTCGTACCAAGTTTTGGCACTCCAGGAGTACTTATGCCGTTTATATGCGATGCAGCCACGCTATTCTTAAACAACAATGTTCCCAATTTGCAAATGTAGAGGAATGCGATGAAGAAAAAAATATGCAAGGTCATGCAACATTGATATTTTTGTCTAGAGACCGAATTATATCATTATCGACACATTCACTTAATAATTTTATGCTTTGATTCTCTAAGCTACAGGCCTTGCTCCATTTCCATGAAATCTATTCCCAAAATTGTTTGTGGAATTAGTTGAAATTACAGATTGCTTCAAAGGAATGGTTGTTCACAATTGAGGTACTGCTTGCATCTTCAAGGCTCCATTTGGTCGTCCTAATTTATGATTAGGATATGATTGGATAGGATAGAATATAAAATCTAGTGATTTTGTTATATATTATTCATTATTTAATAAATCACAATAATAAAGTCGAATATATTAACATCTAATCATATACATTATTTTTGTATAAATGGCATATTAGTGTAAATAAACCTAAATATTTACAAACAAAGATGGTAAGAATCTCTTGCGACACTATTTCCCAATTTATTTTTATTTTCTTGTTTTATTTTATTTTTCCTCTCTTTTTTAAATTATTTTCTTTTTTTATTTTTCCCCTTCCATCGTTCTCTAATTAAATTTTATTAAATACTAAATTGTACTAATATGCCTAAAATATGTAAAAAAAAATATAAATATATATTTATATTTATATATTGAATTTATATTATAAGATAGAATTAAAGTTGAATATATAAATAAAAAATAAGATTAAATCAAATACTAAATTTATAATTTTTATTATTTTGAATTTCTTATGCTAGAATCCAAATACTATTTATATTGAAATATAATTTCAATTTTGTTAATTTAATAAGTTTGTTATTCAAGAAAGATAACTTTCCTATTATGGAAATAGAAATCCTACCCACATTTATCTCACCTCTCTCATGGGATAATTTTATCCGGCCTATATCCCTCTTATACCCGACTTTATCCTATCTTGAATAGGTACCAAATGCAAAATATGATAAATTTTATTCTATCTCAAATTTTATCTTGACTACCAAACACAACCTAGGAGTTTTAGCTAAAAGTCTAGATATTCTCTTGAGATTCATCATACAAAATATTAGGTTTTGGTTGTTACATCATAAAAGTTCATAAAATGACTCAGCAAGATTAATCGTTGCCAATGCATAATTAATCCACTTGAAGAAGCTGCAATTAGCACGCCCCAAGATTAAAATTGAGCACAAGTTGCACTCGAATTGATAAATTGAAACCGAAGTTGCCACATTCTTATTACACACAAAAGTGCCTCCCCATTTTGCATTGGTCCATCCTCCTTCCACATCTCCACTGATCTTCTATCTTCAAATGCAGAAACCCTAGAGTAAGAATTTTTCCCTTTTATTCCTTCTTCTATGTGGCTTATTTGGCATTTTAATTTAAGCGATATGCACCGAAAAAATGGTTGTTCATGATTTAGGAATTCCCTGTATCTTCAAGAGCTTTAGCTAAAAGTATAGATCTTCTCCCGAGATTCATTATACAAAATATTGGGTTTTGATCGTTGCATCATAGAAGTTCACCAAATGCCTCAGGCGGGATTGGATCATCACGATGCATAATTAATCCATTTAAAGAAGTCTCAATTAGCACGCTCAAAGATTAAAAATGAGAACAAGTTGCACTTGAATTAGTAAGTTGAAAACCGAACTTGCCACATTCTTATTACTCACAAAAGTGCCTCGCCGAGTTCGCATCATTTCGGCTGCATTTGGTTCAGCATTTCCAATGGACTTTCAGGTCTAAAAGCCCCTTGGGAATCCAGCTTTGGAGCTAGCTTTCAGTTGAAAGTTGGCATTCAAAATGCTGAAAGCTACTAGCTTTGGACTTTCAACATTTGGTGAAATGCTAAAATTAATTTTTCCCTTCCAAAACTATCCTTACTAATTCTTCATATTTTCGATTTTGCCCTTGATTATTTTTTTTTTTTTAATTGGAAAAGGAGCTGCCCTTCACCAAACCAAGCAAAGGGCTATGGCTATGACGCTAGTAAGCTAGATCCCGGTGGCCGTTAGCCGTCGAGTCGAGGTCGCCCGAGGTCAAGCGACCTCCGACGAGGGTCGCACGACCCAGCCGAGGGCCGCCGGAGGCCACGAGACCCAAGCGACGGTCACCTAGGTCGCGTGGCGCCTAGGTCCAGCGACCCTCACCAAGGGTCGCCTAAGGTCAAGCGACCTCCGGCAACCCTCGGCTGGGTCACACAACCCTCGCCAGAGGTTGCCCAACCTCAGGCAACCTCAGCCAACGGCCATCGACACTAGATCTAGCTCACTAACGACCATAGCCCTTCACCGGTCCGGCAAAAAGTTTAGTTCAATTTTCAAAAAATAATATATATATACATATATTATACCCCTCAAAACCCATTGCAAAATTTTTTTTTACCAAACACACATTCAACTCAAAATCCATTTGCAAAATTTTTTTACCAAATACAATTGCATTTTCCTAAACAGTTTTGGGCTTTCAGTATTTACATTGGACTTTGCAAAGTTAAACCAAACGCACCCTTCATCCTCCTTCCATACCTCCCTTGATGCTCCATCCTTGAATGCAAAAACCCTAAAATAAGAAAATTTTCCACTTTTTTCCCTCTTCTTAATAACTTAGTAGGCATTTTAATTTAAGTGTCATGTTTCACACGCATTTTAATTAGATATCATTCTTAAATTACAAAGCCTCCAAAATGAGTAGAAGAACTCACGTGCAAGTCACACACACTCGTTATACGGCCGATATTTCGATAGTGATGAGCCAGCGAGTTTACTCGACTCGAAAAGTCATCCAGCTAAGTTAACCGAGATAAGGTCGACTGTGGGGCCGCGCTTTTCGAATTAAGTAATATTTTAAGGGTTTTTTTTTTGGAAATTCTTCCTAATTTTTCTTCCCTCTCATTTGACAGCCAAGAACTGATCCATGATGAAAAATTTCCCCACTTTGACCCAACCCCATTCTCTCAATCTAGCACACACCCTCTCGAGCAAACCTCTTGGAGACAGAAAAGAAGGAAAGAAAAATGGAGGCAATTGTGAAATTGGGGTGAAAAAACCGGCGCAAAACTGAATTTCCGCAGTGTTATTTAAAAAGGAAAAGGCAAAAAGAAAGAAGAAGTGAGTGAGCGAGCATAGGAGAGCGACCAAGAACGAAGAGAGAGAAGAGAAGAGAGGAGAGAGAGAGAGAGAGAGACAGGGCAGCGTAGGATTAGCAGCGATCGAGGGACGCAATCTACTGACAAGCTCCGGCAGATCAAAGCCTTCCCGACACGAGCTCGCCAGCAATTCGTCCTCCCCCGACCCACGACGGAACCCGGGTTCTCGAAGCGAGAAACATCGGCAGCTGGGTTTCTTCCGAAGCTGTGTTCAAGATTCGACTCCCGTCATTGCTCCCGGTCGGACACCACCACCCTCTTCTTCAATCCTCCTCGGCGACTTCGCGGGTCGAGCTCCCGGACCAATCTGCGGACACCCTTTTCCGGGTAGGCTCTCCTTCTTCCTTCGCTCTCGTCCTCCATTGGTTCTTGCTCTGTGCGATTGGGTTCTTTCCCTTCGTTGGCTTTTTGCTCTGTTTCTTGCTCGAAATTTCCCGGCTTTCCGATCTCTCTCTTCTCTGTTGGACTTAGATTCGAACGTTTCGAACTAAGTAGCTTCTGAGTGGTGTGTGGCAATGGGTGCTCCGTGGCGCGGGCGAGTAACTTAATTTGATGTTTTCTGTAGGCAGAGACGAAGCACCGCCATTGGATGATTCAAAATTTAGGGTTTCTGATTCTTGCGGTCGGGTGGTGCGGCTTGATTTGAAGTGGCTGAATGTGCTGAGACCTGCTTTGCTCGGGAGGTCTTTCTGTCTTTGCTGAAGATATGAGACTTGGTTTTGCTCTGTGTTGTTCGTGGGTTGGTCGATTTTGTGTTCTTTGGAAACTTAAATGTTATTTATGAGTTTTTTAATTGGGAATTCAGGATCATGACATGTATTGGAGAGTCTTTGAGCGCCCCTTTTTCCCAGATAAGTCCCCGTCAGTTGTTCTTGCAATGAGTGGTTTTCAGATGAGAGAATTTTGGGTTTCTGGGAGCTGGGGAGATTTTTGATTTTGACTTTGGTTGGGTGCTGCATTTACTCGAAAGTGTTCCTTTGATAATTCCATTTTGAAGAAATGCAACTGCAGCAGAGCTCGAGAATTGATCTAGTTGACCTGAAAGCTCAAATAGTCAAGAGGTTAGGAGTGGAAAGGTCAAAACTGTACTTTTATTATTTGGATAGGTTTTTGAGCCAGAAGCTGAACAAGGTTGAGTTTGACAAGCTATGCTGCCGGGTGCTTGGGAGAGAGAATCTTCCACTTCACAATCAATTGATACGGTCAATACTGAAGAACGCATTCCAAGCCAAAACTCCACCTCCATCCGTTTCTCAAGATCCTAAGAGTTCACTCAGGAGAGAAGATGGACATGAGCAAAGTTTGTCGGTCATCCCGAATCAAAACCCAAATGTTTCTGTGTGGTCTAATGGTGTCCTTCCTCTGTCCCCTAGAAAGGTCAGGTCTGGAATCCGTGATCGCAAAGTCAAGGATCGGCCAAGTCCTTTGGGACCAAATGGCAAAGTGGATTGCTTGTCTCATTCTGCAGGTACTGAAGAGAGTGGTAGGAAGGTTATCAGGGAGAATGGTGAGTTGACTCCGCGAGATTACACAAGACCGTTTCAGCATATGCGGTCAGTTACTCGGCCTCCTGAGGATGAAAAGGAAGGATCAATTCAGCAACCAATAAATAAATATAGGGCACATGGTAAAGATCAGACACTTATTCCTGTTCTTGAAGAAAGGGAAGATGTGGAGCAGGTACACATATTAGATTCTGCAAGAAATTCTCTGGTTGCCCCCCTTGGGATCCCACTCTGCTCTCCTAGTATAGGTGGCGGCACTAGAAGTTTTCCTGTAGCAAACAATGGTGATTATGTTAGCTGTTATGATTATGGTCAGCTGTTCGACTCAGAAATGCTGAAGAAACGAATGGAGCAGATTGCAGCAGGTCAGGGAATTGGAGGGGTCTCCCAAGATTGTGCTAATATCTTGAACAGTTCTTTAGATGTATACTTGAAGCAGTTGATCAGGTCTTGTGTTGAGTTGGTTGGGGCTAGACCTGGGAATGTTCCAAAAGGGCATCCTCTTCAGAAGCTGCAAGTTCCAGGAAGGGTCAGTATTGGCATGTCCTCGTCAAAAAATCACTTGGCTACACGAGGTAGTAGCCCTGTAGTTGCAGGCATGCAGGAAGAGAGTTCGCCATGCTCGATATCCATGCTTGATTTCAAGGCTGCAATGGAGTTAAACCCACGGCAACTTGGAGAAGACTGGCCATTGCAGCTTGAAAAAATTTCCATGCGTTCATATGAGGGATAAGATGAGATGCTCTTTGTTGATATATTCTTCTTAGACAGTCCATTGCACTCAATAGAAGTCTTCAGAAAAGTGGCTGTGTTCTGATCCCTTGTTTACATGCCTATGTTTCAATCTGCATTTGCCTGCTGCAGCAAATGGGGGAAGTCAGAATTAAGTGACAGAGGTGCTTCATTGAAGATCCCTTTGTTAATTACTCTGTCAAACGTTTTGGCATTGCGGTTGACTCGCTTGCATAGTCAGCACCAAGCTCCTGCTCTCCCGCAACGCATTGTCCATGAGAATGAATTCTAAGGATCTTCAAGGTTTATCTTGCATTGATTTTCAAAGGTAAAACCTGTGCAGTAGAGTTTTACAGTTTCTAATGTTTACTTTTGCAAATTGTCAAAATAGTTGATCAACTTTGATATGTATGTTAAATTGACATTTCATATCATATCAGAGGATTTAGATCATTGTGAAGATAACCTGGATAAACTGAGGGCTGGAGACTCCAGATTATTTAAATACTTTGCACAGATGGAGAATGTATCATCTTGGGCTTGCCATTCGTCTGGCAGTATTCATTTGAAAAGCAATTCCTCTATCAGCATCCTGAATGTGCAAAAGCAAAGGCATTAAAGCATTGACTTCATGAGGAGATCAAATAGCACACTTTGACTAGAAAACCATCATTCAGGTGAATCTTCATTCTGGCCGGGCCTTTGAAATATCTTCGCCATTTACTTGAAACGGTTGAAAAATTAGTGATGACTTTCGAGCCATATTAAGTGCATAATCAATGAAAGAGAGCAGCTGTCCAAAAAATTTTGGTTCAGCTGTATAGCAACGGTCACCCTTTCTCATGAAGGTTTTGTACACCAAGGCAACATTCTTGACACTGCTTTATTTTGTGGAATGTGATGTGTAAATGCAATTTCTGATGGTACGAGAATCTGTTAATACTTTCACCAATTCCTGAAGTTCAACTGAATATAAAAATCTCCATATAGTGAGAAGATTTTGCGTTAAGTTGCCTTGGTGAGAACATCAAATAGCGATAAATCCATAGTCACTGTTCATTTTTGCTTAAGGATGTCATCTTTTTATCATGGATTCATGGACTTTGCACGAAGGATTAAATTTCATAGTTAGAAATCGATATCTTTTTCCCTTCTCCCAGATGCTTTTCAGTGCATAATTCACGCGAGCTACTTTTAACACTTAAAGTTGTGCAGTCTCGATGTAGAAATGTCATGTTCAAATGAATTGAGACACCTGGAGTCTGTAGCTGCTTCTATTTCCCCATCTTCTTTAAGCTTCTCTTGTTCTATTTCAGTATGTAAGAGTTGTTAGCTAACCCCAGTGCCTTCTTTTATATCAGGGAGAAGGGTGCATGCTGGAAAAGATGCTCCCGATGTTATGTCGAAAGCAAACATCTTCCCATTTGGGAGCATGTACTATCAATCACTTGTTTAAAATAGGTACATTTAGATTTTATGGAAGTCGAGAGATATCTATAAATAACTGTTAAATTTAAGACCGTCTAACCCTGGCTTTTGGTACACTGAATGCATTCACCGTCTTTATCAGATCCTGAAACTAAAAGCTAATTAATGTAGTCGAAGCTTTCACTTGTGAATTTGTATGATATCATGAGTCAAAACGTCAATTCTCGTCAGGTCATACTACAAACAGAATCAGAGTGGACTTAGCACTAGGATCATGAGTCAACTCGCTGCACTAGTTAAAAATGTGTGTTGACTTATGCTGAGTCATCCTCATTTTCCAGTTACTTTCTTCTCTAATGGCCTCCTAAGAAAGCCCAAAAAGGAACTCAACCATCTCAATATTAGAGCCCACCGACCTTTAAACATCATTTAAGAGTGCTTTTCCAACGCTAAACGATGCTTTATAAAAGTTGTGGATGCTCAAAACCTACACTAAGTGGTCAATGTGGGAACAACCTGATCGAAAATTATGAGCAAGGATGGAAATAGCCTTGTTTTATAAAGCCATGAAGATTGACAAAATTCACTAGCTAGTCAGCAAGGGACAATTCAACCTCGTGTTTTACATTTCTTTCGTCTTTGATAGGCACAATCAACTGCAATTAACCCGAAGTACAAGTAACTAGTTTGAGGGAACAACCCCAAAATCTTGATATAAAACATTGGCTTTGAAGAATATTGCCAACAAGAATTCCTATGTCTGTCAACAATTTTGAGTTTTATCATTTGTCATGTCAGTATTTAAGATTTGTATGTCTAATTTGATTTTGTTTGTGGTTATTACATGGTGTGGTGGTTTCTTTTGGTTATTAGATTGAGTGATGGAATTGTTCATTGAGTGTATTATAAAATTAATGCAGTCTTAAAATCAATTAATTTTACGGTGTACATGCTTTTCATACAAATTTTATAATTTTAACGACATTTCCTATGAATATTTTTTGGAGATTGCAAAATATTGTAATTCTGTGGTTCTACAAAAGATACAATTTAGCAAGCACTGGAGCACTTTTAGTAGAAAAGGTAATCTGGACTACTTTGGTAATTTACTTACATTGGAAAACATTCAATTTCTGATAGTCTTCACTAGACTTGCATGCTTAATTCTCCTTGTTTGGCAATGACGTACAAACCTAATTTAAACATTGACGTCTATAGGTTTCAAGTGCAACATATGTCGATTGTATGCATAGAATGTACTTCTATATTTAGACATATATAAACTACGGGAAGCCTATCCATCATTGAAAAGATTACACTTCATCCACTTGGCCAAACTTGAAAGCTGTTACATTACTAATGAAGAAAGCCTGAATTAAGTTGCCATATTTTTTACAATGAGTTGGGGAATCACGAATCATTTATTCTTATATATAGCAAATGTAAGAAGGATAAACCGATCAATTTACATGTATTTGCCATACCATTTTATCTGTGAATCTAAAGCTGTGCTCGGTTAGATGTGAAGTATGGGCAGGATTTTTTCCAGCTGGGCAATGGTGAGTTGAGGATAGTATCTAACCTGTGATGATTGGTTTTGTGAAATTTGTCTATCCTTAAGTAGACATTTTTGGATCTCATCTTCTCCCAAAATGCATCTTGAGTGTAGATGAAGCAAATCGACAGATATTGTCCCTTAATAGAAACATATTCATTATAGTTCTGTGTAAATGGGTAGGTTTTGTCTATTGTTTGTGCCGAATTTGAGAATGAATGGAGTGTAGTTATTGTGGTTATGCTTTAATAGATGCACAATGACATGTTTTGCTGGCTCATTTCCTTAAGCGAGAGCTCTCACCAATGGTCGTTTAATACATATAGAATTGATTGATCCCATCATCAGCCTTGGCAAGGAATTTGGACAAGTGTCATATTCACATTATTTACAGGAATGACAATTATATTCATGTACTCTGCATACGATATATTCATTTTGACAATTGGTGTCAGGTGTCTTCGCTTAAGTTTCTTCAGTGGACATGGTTTCTGTTTTTCATTTTTGGGGGTTTTGAATGGACCTATGGACTCAGTTTCTCCAAGTGCATGTGCATTGAAATAGGACTTATTCTTCTCCCAAGTTTGAATAATGAAATATATTAAAAGCAGTGGCCTGGGCATTTCTCAAGGAGAGACCTTTAAGAAATGTACATACATGACTTTTCAAATGAAATGTTCCTTTAATTAATCATTCACTTTAGCTCTAGAGATTGCCGTGAAAAATATTCTTGAAGTTACATGCTCAAGGGGAATAGAAAGAAAATTGCAAGATTAAGTGGCAGAAGCTCAAACGCAGGTATATAATGATTAGTTGAGGGGCACAAATCAGTTGTGAGAGCTGCTTCTGAGTACAGATCCCTTGCGAAGTATTTACATGGGCTTGTGTGAGCATGGATATTAGTAGTCAGTGTTCTGCCTCATTAAAAAGAAAAGCTTATCTAAATGCCAAGGTTATACGAAACTATAGCAAAGGAATCCAGCGAACATAATAGAGTGATTATAGAAGTGGAATAAAAGTATATGTATGTTTTTAGCTTGAATAACTCATGCTAACACCCACAGTAGAGCATCAGTCTTATAGTCTTTTAGGATTTTGATGTTGAACCCCAGCATCCTGGAAATTAGGTATTGTATGAGCAGTTGTTTAAGGACACTAAATTTCCAGTTTACTCAGGCTAGGCAGATAGGCACATCTGCTTTTTCTTATATGCTCTTTACTTGCTATTTAAGTATATTAATTCTCAATTCTCAAACATTCGATTTGACTAGTCCACAGAAGTTGAAATGCTTGTGTACTTTCCTTAATCTCTCAAGTAACCATGTTGGGTGTTTTCCTAGTGTGTCCACCAAAAAGGAATAAACAAAATTGGTGCTACACATGTAAATGGATTTGGTGTTAATAATGTCATTCAGATGCAATATCAATGTACTAATTATGCCTAATATGGTTGTTAAAGATGCTTCTTAACTGGAGGGTTATGCAACCCTAGATCCTTTGTTGGTGGTTTTTAGTTGTCTTTCTTCTATGAGACATGCAGTGGATGTCCTCCTTTCACCCAAATTGATGATGTGATCTTTACTATTTTGGCAGAAAGAGAAGGATAGAAAATTTTGGGCTAGATCCCTGGCTGACTGAGGAACCTGAGAAACCCAAGTTGCAATTACTCTTCTGATAATAAAAAGTCAGTTTACGGAGAAATGCATATGCATACAGATGAGATCTCATGTTTTCGTGGTTGGACTCTTAATACCAAACAGAAGTCACCGAATCAGCAGCTAGAGGTGATTGAGGTAAACATGCAGATGGGCTTCAGCTGAAATTTTTGAATGGCCTTGATGTTTTGGCTCTTCCATTCACCTAGCCTATTCTTTTTGGTTGATATCTTGCTCAACTGTTGCTCTTATGTAGTGCTTAATTTTTTTCTTATGTTCTGGTTGAGCCGCTCCTAATATATATGTACAGTTTATAGAGCCAAACACATGCTCTCTATCCAATATAAATAATCTACAAATGTCAAATCTTGTTATTTTTTCCCCTAGGGATGGGACCATTGTATCAAGTAAATGAACAAGGCAGATATCCTTTTGCACAGCTCTCCTTGGTGATCCTTGCTGATTTAAATTATTAAATTGCCAGGCTGCCCATATGAGAGTAACTGTTGTATTTATGTGATAGGCTGATTTAGTAGAGTTCGTCCAAGTATGTGATGTCTCCTTATCCAGAATGGTGACTGTGGCATAGGCAAGCAGTGAACTAATTGCGCAAATCTTCACTTGATCTTCATTCAAAGCTTTTACTTAAGATCAAGTGAAAGCTTCATATTAACTTGAAGATGGAGAGCTAAGAATGCTAGAATACTAGGGAAAGAATTTGAAGTTTTGGGCGTTGGTGAAGCACTGAAAGATGAAAGCTGCAGAAAAGTGTTTTTGGGTTAAATTGTTGTTAGTGTAAATTAAGGCGAAGTAAGTGATGTTACTTTTAGTCGCAATTCCCTTCTAAGGTTCATCTCCATAGGCTAATAATTGTATGAAGCTTGCACTCAGGAAAGAAGTTTAATCCAAAGTGAGCTCATGCTTTTGATACAGGTCAGTTCGGTGTGTGGATTGTTGTAGGAAACGAACTTTCTAATTGCCTAAAAGGAAAATTCCTTTGGCATCGTTGCCAAGAAATGCATGAGCTGAGTTGGTGAACAAGCCATCCAACGGAGTAGTTAGTGTTTGGAAACAGAATTTGAGACTCAGAGAACCTGCAGACATGCTGCTTTGTTCCTTGTCCTTGAATGGTCGATACTGATGATTGTGCGTGAGTACAACAATTTAGACCACCTAATTTGGGGAGGACAATGGTCTTTGGATCAGCTGATACAATGCCATGTATCATTGCATTCACAAAGTTAATGTTACTGGTCAGGGATCTCATAAGTTGTTCAACTATTTCTGAATGTATTCCCTTCGTTTTAGTTGCTAATTTTTCTGAGTGCATCCTGCACTCGAGAAAGTATGCAAGGATGAGGGGACGAAGTCCATGGTTCTCTGTTTCGTTTTGCTTCTTTTCCCAATTCAATCCAAGTTACTGTCTAGTTCAGCAGCCAGTAACTTGGATTGTGGCGGTCTATGTTGTGAACATGTGGCTTATTGCCTTGATACTAGAGCGCATGTTTGCACTCTTGTGATTGGAAGACATGCTTGTCTAGGTGACCAATCTGTCGATACGAGATTATCTCATTCCTGGCAAACAAGGTTGCGTTCTCTCAGATCTTCCTGAGCCATCAAGTATCAGTCCACGATGCGCAGTCTAGTTGGAGGAAAGCTGGTCATTTTTTAGACCCGTTGCCATCGGCCACTTCTTGAATCTTCCAGATGTCTACGGTCCAATTTCACAATATAGTTGGCTGACAAGAACGCTCTTGCAGGTGGTACCATCAAGCTCATAATCAATAAACTTTGTCTCCAGCTAATTCTTAATCAAAGCAACGAACCGTGTCAAACGCAAACGATGCTCAGCAAAAGCCACAGCAATTAAGGGATCAATGAGTTTGGTAGCATATCAACGGCTCAGACACTTAGGTGAAGAAAAAGAAGAAAAAGGGTCCGGGCAGTCGTTTGCGCCACCAAGCCGGTATCAAAGAACCAAAAGGGGCAGCAAATTCCGCAGGGGAACTTTAAGACACCCTTGGGAAAATGCACTGAGTGTCATAACTAATTGAGTAGCTCTAGAAGCCCAAAAAGTCGAGCGAATACTTGCATGATTGATTTAAATCGATCCTTAAAGTGTCTAGAGATGGGCCAGGAGGGTTTAATTTGTCTCGAACGCCTTCTTTTTTCTTCTCATCAGAATTATTTCACAAAGACTAGCCATGATAAGGAAGAAGGGGCCCAAGAATTCACTGTTCCACCATGAAATGACATGGTCCATTTGATCTCCATGGACAATGCCCTTCGCTCTTAAAAATGCAGGACTATGAAGGGATTCCGAGTACCATTCACCCTGAAACAAAAGCGTAAAACCAACCACGAACAGCAGAGACTGAAAACATCAGAAGTTGCATTCCGGTCTTTTCCATGGAACGTTCATCCTCTGCCACTAAGAGCCTAGAGAGCAGGGTTTATTGATTGAATGAGTCACCAAAAATATCAAATATATACACCGGGAGCATGGGAGACAGAGAAAAGTACTTTCCTTTACAAAGAATATCAGACTACCGAATTCAACTTGTTGGTCGCGGTGGGGAAGATGACATCGAGGGTTCTGCAGAGCCCTTACAAATAGGACACCAGTTCTTGAGCCGCAGCCACTGCTGTATACAGGACACATGATACACGTGTTCACAGGCCAACCTCCCAACTTCATCTCCTGCTACATACTCCTCCTGTGACCAGTATACTAAATTATCACAATACGACCACCACAGGAAGACGTATAGGAAAAACATACTAAAATTGGAAGACAGTCTGACAGTTGCAATAAGCAATTGAACATATGGAACAAAACCAGTGACCATCTTGGGCCTGCTTGTAAGAACTCTGCAAACTGATGTTCTTCATTCTTATGATGAGCAGCTAATAATTATTGATAACAAACAGATCGTTTCATTCGCAAAACTAAAAGATGTGTTTTCATTTTAGAAGTTAAATACGTTCAGGTTCTCTCCAAAATGAAATGTAAATTAAAAAGAAATGATATGGAAGTTTTTCTTAAAAATCGCCGGAATTGAAACACCAGAAGAGAATTATCTGAGACAATGGGTCTTCTCCAAATTGTTTTCAAACCATAAGAAGACTAGTTGGAAGGCAATTGATATGTCAAATTAGAAAAAAGTAGTCTGGGTGCCCCAAGTTGGGATCTTTCCCTGATAAAATCTACAACTCCATCGAAATATAACAGTTTAAATCATAATCACCGAAACACATTTCTACTTCAAAAGCAACTAAAACCTGGTTCTTTTTCATCCACAAATAAAATATTTGGCAGCTAATTCACACAAACCTTCCACCTATTAGCCCATTTTGGAACCCATTCATGATGGCTTTGCGGGTAGCTGACTAAGACAGCAACATTAGTAGGCCAATCTATTCAGCTCATAAATGGATTTGGCAGAGCCAATTAACCTTGGGTACTCTATAGAACAATTAACCTAGAGCCAGCAACTTTCACCTATTAAGGCCTTAGCACCAGCAGATGAGAGAAACATTTTTAGTTGTTTTTCAATATCACATACTACCTGATAAAAACCACAAAATATCAAATTGACTTCTCCTTATAGCCAAGCCTCGCTAATCATCCATAACAACTAGAAAATTACTCTGCGAAACCTGTTCACTTTAATTTTCACCTGACAGATACTGCATTTGACATCATCATTCTGCCCACTGGCAGAAGCTGTAGGATGGTATAATTCTTTCTTGATACACTTCACCAATGATTCTTCTGTCAGTGCAGTGCTTACAGTACCAATCCTCTCCTCTAGAGCCAACAGGTCCTGAAACCAAAAAAAGCAATATGAAGTCCTGAATATGAGACCAAAGTAATAAAATTGATTTGTAACACAATCGTTATGCTTAGACAAACCTCATATGACATATCATCAATATCCAGCCTCATATCTCTGTGTTGATCATAGAAGTTCATCCCGTTAAGAAACAAATTGGTTTCCAGAGCAATTAATTGCTGCAAGAGGCCAAAGAAAGAAAGCAAGTTTTATCAGTGCCACAGCACAACTAGAATCCGTGAAAACATCAGATCAATCCACTCTCTCTTCTCAAAGTTGACCATAAAAGTGATGCACTAAAAAGCATATCGTTTTTTTTTTTGAGCACGTTGCTGCTGCAAGATGGTTATAGAGAGTCAAAAGCAACAGGCAACTCTATAGGACATCATAACCTACAGAATCTACCTCATAAGTTAGTTCTTCATCTTGCTCAATCCTCTCAAGAGCCAACAATACCTGCACAACATTGCAACATAACATAATAAGGTAATATATCATGTTATAGAAATCAACTCATTATTAAATATGATTATGGTGCAAAGCACCTCTTGCCCTTGTTGAGCAATTCTCAAACCCCGACCCACCCTCAAACCTAGCCACACACTCAAAACAGAAAGTAAAAATAAGCAAAGAGACTAGATCAGCAATGTCAACAGCAGCTGATAATCCCACCCAACCAGTTTCAACCTCCTGTAAACTTTAAATTGATATAAGCTTAAGGACACTGCTGCTGCTGCTGCTGTTGCTCCTATCATAACCAAAATTATCAAATCCCTATAGAAAACATAATTTGGAAATTTTACGTCTATATATTTCTTGTCCATCAAAAGTATAGTGGCCAACATCGTGCGGAGTTTTATCAGCCTCAACTAGTGGTTTTGGTTTCAAATGCAGGCTAAATTTGCATAAAACAAGGCACAGTTTCGGGACTATCTAGACCTTTGTGAACTAGCACAATGGCAAGGTTATTATATACATTGCTTTTACAAAATTAACCACCCCATTTGAAATCTTAATGTTTTTGGGGGGAAAAAAGAAAAGAACCTGAAAACCACATACCTCAGCAATACCAGCCATATTGTAATGTTGAAACCTATCCTGATTCATCAAGGAGCGGCTGATGCCAATTTCAGCAAGACCAGATGGTATTGCACGTCGTGAACTCTCGCTGCTACTACTTGGCCGGCTGTATGTAGACGCACGACTAGAGGCAGATTCAGCAGAAAAGTCGCAATGTGAAGAGGAAGCATTTTCAACTGCTATTGGAGATTGATGGGCCTGCATGGTCATAACACGGGACCTGTTTCGAGGCCTGCTCAAATTACCTTGATATGAACACCTTGGCTCAGCATAATTATTCGACCTTTGAGTCCTCAAAGACGTGACACCACTGTCCCGATTAAGAGCCCTGCATCTTGCTCTTCTTGACTCAGATATGGATATGCCTGCTTCAGAACTGGAACTTTGTCCTTCTAATGATGGTCTGCCAGCAATCTTACCTCTAGTTGAAGAACTAGCTTCACCTTCAACATTCGACTTCTTCATCACATCTTTCCTTCTGTTAGGCATTGGATTTGATGGTGAACCATTGGAAGGGATGACGTTAGATGCTGAATTACACCTAATGTTTCTCAAACCACAGCGGCTAAGATTAGTACGCGCAGGTTGGCTGGTGCTTCTCGATGCCGTGGAAACAGAGGAATTCGTGGTACTATCTGTTTTATCAGAACTTATATCAAGGGAATTGTTATCCATAGATCTTGAACTTGATGCTGCACTCGAACTTCCCATGTCCGTCAGTACAACTTCCCTAAATTCAGTACCTCCACTTTCAAGATGAAGTCCTCTTTGGATCTTTCCCGGTGGCGGATTGACCTCTGGAAGATCAGGCTCATCTTGAACACTGCTAGTTTCAGATGAATCAGAATCTTGCTGAGAAGAGGATTTCTTTTGACGATCCAAGAAGGATTTCCTTTCACTGCTTGCTGACAAGTTACGTCTGGAGGAGCTCCCCACTATTTCTTTCCCACTTGTTAAAGAACGATATGAGGGCCTCGCATATCTGCACTTGTCTACACAGGCAGTTTGGGTACCTACAGCGTTTAGTCTGCTGCTACATCCCAACCTGCTGCAAATTTGAGCCTTTCGAGCCCTACTACTTGCCGTATCCCTCATCACCAGACTAGATCCCCTAGAAGGTCCAGAAAACTTATGAAGAGTCTCTCTCCAGAAAATTCCTCCATGTTCATAGGTATCCAACGTTCAAAACCTGCATGTGTCAACAAAATATATTGTCTATTATCATTCTAACAGTCCATCAGCAAAAGCCATCAATTAGAGGGCAAAGAAAAATTTATAAAAAACTTGTTCAAATAAAAACACTCATTAGCAAATCCATCAAAGAGAAAATTATCCTTTCCATTAACTGAGACAATAAAACACTATGATACAGCACGAATATGCATGAAAGCCTGCATGATAAAACATGCCATGCTGATAAATTTTCCCAGCATACAAAAAGCTTTGATGATATCAATTACTGTGAGGAAAGGACAAACAAATTGGCAAAATCCGCATAGATAACAAAATGCAACCTACATCAGCTTCCACCAAACAGTGGAATGTTTCCAGGCCCACAGAAAACTTTGCATGTTACAGGCATAAAACAGCAATTTGACCAGACGAAGGGCCCAGAGAAAAGCTCGCAAGTTAGCAATCTTAAACCAGCAATTTGACAAGAAGAAAACTTCCTCTATTTCATTTAAATTTTACACCAAGAAGAACGAAAAGAACCACAAGAAAAAAGCATAGAGAATTGCAAAGTGCAGACTATCTAACAACATGGATAGCAGGTAAAGACAACACCAGCTCCCAATCAAATTTACCCAAAACAGCCTGAAAACTGAACTACATGTAATAACAGCAGAAAGGCTAAAAGAAAATTAAAAGAGCACAGAGGCAGAGCAGCTTCATGCAAAGAGACATGTACCCCAATATGCAGATACGAGAAAGAAACTCAATCACTTATATTTAAAACCATGTCATACGCTAATTAAACGCATCCAAGCTACCCAAGCTGACCGAAAGCCTCCTCAAGAGCAAGCAGAGAAATCAGAAAACCATCAAATGAGCAAATACCAGGTAGGCCCAAAATCAGACTTCCGAACAGCAAAAAGTGGTCCAAAACTCCGCAAACCAACAGATTATGTGCAACCACATATTTCAGAGGCGTTCATCACAAAACAAAATCATGCCATAGAATCAGATAGGTTTCACATGTAATATAAAGGGTCAAGGAGGAGAGCTCACAGATGGAAACCTCTTTTCATCTACACACAGCAACAAAAAAATCGGCCAGAAAAGAAATCCCACGAAGCGATCCTCTCAAAAAACAACAACACAAGGAGAAAAAGAAAAGAGCAAGCAATATAAGAGACCCAGATGGCCACAAAACCGTAATTCGACCCAAAAAAGTCGGACCCTTTTCTTTTTTTGTTAAAGCAAAAGCCTTGTTTGAACCATTCCATAAAACCGCAAAAGAATCACTTTTCTCCGCGATTCAAGCGCATGAAAAGCCGCGCACCTCTCGACTCCCCGAAAGAGCGATGTTTGCAAAACAGACCCAAAACCAAAAAACAACAAACGAAAATCACAATCGCCGTCGATCATCGCGAATACCTCATTCGAGCCGTGCGATCACCGCCAACCCAGAAACCATCCGAGAACGAGGATGCTGAAAAAACAAACCAACCCAACCCAACCCAACCCAACCCAACTCAACCCAACCCGAGAAACCCGATTCCGAAACGGAATTCCAGTCGCAAAAAGCCGAAAAGGGTTCGATCAAAAGGAGAAAAGAAGAGAAACCCAGAACTTTAATCTACCTCCGGCTCGCTAAAGGCCTTTGCTTGTCCGCGTTTCCTTTCTTGGGACGGAGAAAGGAGGAAGCTTTAGAGCGAGAAAAAGCAATCGCTTCGCTAGAGAGAGAGAGGACAGAGAAAGAAGAGGAGGCGAAAACGTGTGCGAATGATCCAAGGCTTAAAAAGCGTCGCCGAACCCAACGAAGAGTAGTTGCCGCACTACTGTTCGCGAGTTCCCGATTCCGAACGCGACAACAAACGCACGAGAAGTAGAAATGCCGGCCCGCCCCTCCTCCTCCTCCTCCTGTTCTTGCTGGCGCGCGTGGGCCGTCCGATCCGGTCACCCGGGCGAGTCAAAGTCGGCCATCGACGGCCGGCGCTCGTTCCCACGTCACACCTTCAAGGACCTTCTAATTTAATTCATTTCAGGGAATTTTCTTTTATGGAAAAATATATTTTCTCGGCTCTTTTTTCAAAATTTTCTTTTTTTGTGGACGGAGCAGCATGGGCCCACCTTACTCGATGGGCGCCTATCCTCTAATTTATTTAATTTCTTGCCCGGCTCTTCTTATTTATTTTATTTATATATATTTTTGTTTTTGTCATTTTGGCACTTCTCATGTTGTTCTCTTGTTTGTGCAGGACTTATCCCTGGTTTGGAATTTTCCCCCTTTTTCCCTCTTTTGTTTGTATTTCTTGCAGTTTTAGGATAATCAGATCTTTCTCTTTTGGCCATAGAAATAAAGACATATTTGAATTAAGATATTATCTACATGTATCTTGTGCAGTTACTGTATTATTAGATTTTAGGAGTCGACCATCTATATATAACCAGACATGTAATATTATTGTCTAATTACGTTTACAAAATGGACGGCCGATGGGCCCGGCTTTAATGGTGTGAAAGTGGAAAGGAAACGGTGGTGAATGATGAGGATATGAGCATTTTAGTCAATGATCTGCTCCATTAAATAGAACTCCTATTGTGGCTTAATTTTCAACACAAGTCCAAATTTATTGTTTGACCCTTTTGAAAAGAGCAGTTGGATAAGACTTGAATAATTCACTGGTGTAATGATTAAGCTAGGCAAGTGCTACTTTGGTGACGTTGAAATGATTTTCTGTGTATATGGCCTAAAGGATAGACCCCCTAAGCAGCCTAATTAAGCTTTATTCCTTCTCAATGCGGCCTGAGAATATAGGCCTAGTCGTATAATTTTTTTCTATGGGGTTTAATTTCATGATGGGATCCGCGTTATATAAGGCTTGAACTTTCAAAAAGAACTAGGAATATATTTACATGTTACCAACTTTCATTTCTTGTTTAAATTCGATATTCTTGTGTTAATAACTGACTGTAAAAGTCATGCTATTTAGAATTCTATATTTGTCCAATTTCTAATCTTGTGTTCGGAAAGACTTTTTTTTTTTTTTTTTGCTTAAGAAATCTTTAGGTTCCATTCTCAATTGAATTTTAAACTATGACAGATAATTTCATATTATTTATATAAACAACAAAATTTCTAAGTTTCGGTTTTTTTTTTGTCTTATTTTTTTCCGGCGAAACACTATGGGGTGATCCACTTAACTTTTAGGTGAAGAAATAAAGTGACCATACGGATGATAATATAATAAATGCATCTTAATGGAAAGAATTGCCCTTCCACTCCCCTTTTACAAAAATGAGAGCCCGACACAAAAAGCTCAAAATCATGTTTTTTGTCAGAAAAAAGCCCAACATCATTACCTAAAAGAAAAAGAAGCATACTTTACAGTCAAATAAGACTAATAAACAATAATATAATACTCTTATAAAGAAAATGGACTATTATTAAGCCCACCACCAATGCAAATAAATTCTTACATACCCACCTTTCGAACGAGGGACATGTATATTTAGAGCTAACTTTCTAAGTGAAATTCCACCGCATGTCAATGATCTAACGGTGAAAATATATATAATTTCTTGATCGGTAATAGACCTAATAAAAATTACCAAAAAAAAAAAGAAGAGAGAGAGAAGCTTCTCTTTCATCCTTGAAGAGGCAACATGTTTGTCCCTAAGTGACTTTTTGAAGCTCCTTTGGACGCCAGATGGGGGGACTTTTCTGGTGAAGCGGCCAATAGGGGAAAACCAAGCTAAATTAAATAATGGAAAAGAACAAAGGAAACATAACCTACCAACCGCTTGTACGCATCTCATTACCAAATTCCGGTGTCCACCCCCACCACCCCTTTATTCTCCAATGAGGCCACGGGAGCCACTAGCAGCAATTGAGTAGCTTGAGGATCCTGTCTGTCTCTCCAAGGTTGTTTTGATTAGGACTTTTTCCTTCCTGGGTATTGTTTCGAATTACACGAATTTAATCATGGAAAGTTAGTTTGGTACTTAGTACTTAGGTAGTCACTGCATAGGTCTTTTGTAGACGGGGAAAAGAAGCCGGAATGCAATACGTAAGCTCAAATCATTGATAAGCTCGATTAGGGTAGGTTTTGCAGGGGTCACCAACTTTCAAAGCATTTTTCAACAAGATCATTAAACTTTCGTTTCAATCGTCCAATATATCAAGCCTTTTCATTTTTATAAAAATGAACTCTCCCTTTTGGCCTGTTGCCGAAAGAGCTATGCATGCCATTATACGACAAGACAAATTGAACTTAACAAAGTATATGGAACAAACTCTAAAAGACGGCACGGTTTATCCGTAAGTTATATGAATTGCATTTTATCCACTTATAAAAAAAATGTTTTAGTGGTGATGTAAATTATTGTTGTTTATTTAACCTAGATATTATGGAGAAAAAATAAAAAGAAGGGAAAATTATATTCATTGTTTGACCCAAACCACACGATGAAGGCTTCAACTTCCTAATCGATCTCGAATGAATAAAAACGTGCGATCATATAACTCGTACAACTGCTACAATTAATGGGAGAAGCAAGTGGAGATGTTGACGAAATTAGGGTTTTATTTTTATTTTTTCAACAGTAGTCGCTATCAACGAAGAGTGACTCGAAGATTTTCTGCATTTTCCTAACATTTTCCACCATCTGGGGTCGGCGGGTGGATAAATTATTGATTAGGGTTTTGGGGGAAAGGAACCCTCCAAGAACAAGCCACAAAGAAGGGGTCTCGCCATCCTATCAAATGAAAAAAAAAAAAAAAAAGAAAAAAAAGTATATAGTAAAATATTAGATTCTTGGAAGCACAATTAAAGGTTTGAAATTGAATAATCTAATACAGGGAAGAGATTGTGTTTGCCAAGTGGAAAGGAACAAAGTAGGGACTACATGCCAATCATGTTGCTTGGGTGATTAAAGAAAGAGGGTGGAAGAAGACATTCTCTTTCTCTCTCTAATTCTCTCCATCTTCTTTGCTTGTCAAGCCACATGAGATAAGGTTAGATGAATCTATGATTGAGTAAAGAGATGCAAGTATTAGGAAAGGCTTAAGTTGGATGACTTTTAGACTAAGTCGGCTAACGACGCGTTAACACGAGTTAGCTTGATTCATTCGGTATCGTGCTCGACACATGTCATTTTTGGGGTGACGCTCTATGTGCCGCAAAAGCAAAGCTTTGATTTTCGAGCAAATCATGAGCCTCACTTTATATTAATTTATTTATTTCGTATAATTTTCTTGTTAAATGACTTATTTTGAGACCTTTTCAAAAAGTATAATAAAACATTAGCCGGATAACCAACACGACTAACCTACTTTCTTCAGCTCAATACAAAATGAATTAGTCCACACCTAAGTCGGGAACAACTACCTTAAAGTTGATTCCTCCACTCATGTAACCTTTTCTTGTAGATGCCGTGATTAATTTGCATAATCAGTGGGGCTAGAGATGGCATCTTATGGTACAAAAGAAATAAAAATGGGTTAATCACTTTATGTTCAAATTTTATTGCCTTAAGGGCAATAAATTTTGTCACATACCATTTGTTGTTTTTACTTTGACGTCTTTATCTAATACGGTGTTTTTCTTTATTTTGTCACCTTTGGTGCTTAAGGTGACAAAATAAAGTTGTTCCGCTCAAATGCGACAAAACTCTTTTTCTCTTTTCACTGCAAATTGGCCAAAGAAAATAAAAATATGTTGTATCTGTCAACCAAAATTCATTGCCTCTGGTCGAAAGTCGGCATCTATCACATTTGATAAACTTATTGTTGCGTTAGGTTTATTTTTCGAGCTATACAAGAAGACAACTATTTCATTTTCGTTCTTGGACATTGTTAGTTTGTTTTAATTGGAATTTGATTATAATTATTTTCTTCTTATTTTGATATAGAAAATTAGATTGTATAATTTGAAAGTTCATAATTTCATCGCATCAGACCTAATAAGCTTGACAATCAATTTCATTAATTCAAATATAAATACTCTATTAACAACATAATCACAAGGCAAAAGGAATCGAATATTATAAGTATCCAAATCTAGCAAAGGTCCTCTCGGGGTACAGCAACACAATTACTAGGTAAATAAAAAAACCCATTACTGTAAAGATTCTAGAATCATCGATAGGGATGTAAATATTCTAGGATCATCAAGAGGGAGGAAGAGAGAATCATTAATAAAATAACATTTTTACTTAGTTAACTTTTTTATTTTGTCTGTACTTAATTAACTTCACTTTGCACTTTATTAGAGAAAGATATTTATACCAAAATAATATGCACATATAAGGAAAGAAAATAATATAATTTGACAAGGCAATTAGCCAGCTTAGAAAATAATGAAATATCAAATAATATCTATGATAGCTAATAATATCTTTAAGAATATTCTATAATAGGAAAACCTTTAATCTCTACAATAATACTTTCTGAATTGCACATCATTGAATCCAGCAAAGCCTTCTTGGGGTCGATTCCACTCCCATGTAGACACTAGGCTGTAGCAAAGGACATAAAACAAAATTTTGAGGTATTTTACCATTAATAATAGGTGCTTGAATAATAGATAAATTAACCATCGGAATTTGTTATAATGGTCATCCTTCCTATATGAAAAAAGGGAGAAGAAAGTGGGGATTCGATTTATTTCCATATTCTGGGAGGAGTTGGGATTCTTATAAAGAGACATGGCAATATAAATAATAATAATAATAAACAAATTTATCATTAATTAAGATGCTTGAATATTCGACCAAACAAACATATAACTAAACAAATTTTAAAAGTCATGCTCAATAGTGCGGAAGTAGTTATCAAGGTTGCCTAGCGACGGCCATGGCCATGACCCTAGATTGGATCGCCATTGCAATCGTAGATCAAAATAAGTCGTGATCCTCAAATTTTATCGCAACCACGACCCTAGAGATCCAGAGTCGCAATCTTGGCTGCAACCGTGAGGGGAAAAGGATAGTAGGATATGAAAACTTACTTAGGGGCAGCGGTGGCAACAAGCTGCACAATGGGTGCGAGAGGCACAGAGGATGCAGCAGTTTTGTTCATCTTTTAAAAATCGTTTTATTAAATAAATCGAGAATGTTAACTAAATTATTAATTAAGCGAATTCAATGATCATTTCAATCTCAACTAGTTGATAAGGCCCGGTGCATATATTTAAAATGCACTATTTCCATATATGACTTTAGATGTACAAAATCACAATTTATGATAATGAAAATAATAGCAAGTATTTACTTATTGTCTTGCCTTTTATATTTGAATGCAAAATAGTTATCAAATATTTGATATACAACTCATCTTTTCTTACAACAATTTAAATTATATGAAAAAGGATTATAATCTTGATGTATTGACAACTATGCCTTGCGTCATGCGTATGCAAGAAATTGTCAATTAAAAAGTTTAAGAAAGTACATTTGTCATAACCATTTTACTACGCTTCTTGCCATGTTTCATTTTCTTTTAGCTTTTGCTTCTAATTTTATTTAGTGCTTAATATTAAATACTAAAAACTTTAAAACTTTATAAAGTGTTCTAGCAATAAAAAATAATATATAATGCTTTTATATGCTTCTCCAAGATAACCAAAATTACCTGAGTACGGTTGAATCACTAAAGATAGAAAGAAATAATTGGTACAATACACAATACGAGGAAAGTGATCCAGGACATTTTCGAAAGAAAAAAATGATTGAGATCTCCAATGAGTACGAGGTCGTCTTTGCTTTCTATTTCATGTAGATGATTTGATTAGATAATCAGGCTTGTCAAAGTCAGACAAAAAAGCTTGTATAAGTTCGGTATTAAGGATTTTAAGTTTTTTGCACTCCTAATTGACAATGTTAAAGACTAGAAAGCTTGTTATCAGACTTTTACTATCTATCTATATAATTAATTAAATTGTCCATAATAGTTAGAACGCAATCAAATTATCCTACAAAATTTTCTTTTGCCATCAATTATACCCTAGATATTTATATTTCTTTATTGATATATGCCACGTGTCTTATTTGATAAAATTGAAATAATTATATATTTACTGTTGCAACCTATGTTAGCATTACCATGTTTCTCTATAATTAATGACAAGCATGACTAATTTACTTGTAGTAACAAATTAGATTGATTTATTGGAAAGATATAAATATAAAACATAAAAATATGATATTGATAGGTACCTATTAGCTAGTTGAAAGAAGTATTTAAAACTCATAATCGATTTGCAAGTCTAGTGAGGAAAACTTTATAAAATCAATCAATGAAAAGTCTATGCAATTAATTGCATTGTTTTCTAAATAACCTTAAAAGCTAATTCGTCTGACTTCTCGTGATTGATATTTTACTACTATTTCCTATATGCAAATTAATATCCATTATGGCTTTATTTATGTATCCATATAAGTTGTTTTATTGTATCCAACAATTACCGATATAATATATTCAATCATACTACAAAATATTTACATTTCACTAAGGATATTTGTATTAGTGGAAACGATGAAAAAAAGGTACTTAATTTTCACCTATGATTAGCATTAAATGTTCGTTTGTGATGACAAGAACAACCCATTAATATATAGGTTGCCTGCATCTTAAAAGTTTCGTATTTTTCTTTGCCATATTAATTAAAAAATTTTATGAACTCCAACTAAAAGTGATTGAAATTCATTTCGATTGCTTTAGGCTAAACCCACAACAACAAAAACATTATTTTTATAGCCTTAGGGCGAACAATTGAGTATTTATTTTTTGGGAAATGATAAGAGGTAGTGAATAAGTTGATGTGGTGTGAAGCACACTAATCAAATGAGGATTAGTCTACTCTTAAGAGTCGTGACGTTATATTCATACCAACAAATTCCACTATTTGTTGCAGTACTTGTCCATTGTGACCTTTGTTTCCCCAAAGACAAGACAATAGACGAGAAAGAGAATTTCCCACGCCGGTTCCGAAAGGGCCTGGCAACATTCAGGATCGCGGAATTAGGGTTTCCAAGGAACCTAACTCAATGAAAATTTCTTGGAATTGTGAGCAGAGAAACGTGATATTCGGGCTGTCTGGGCTCAAAATGAAAAAGGGTTGCGCTTGTATTTAGTACTTGACCAAACTTGAAAGTGAAGCCCAATACTATGGCTCAAGCGGCCCTGATCTAACTTTACTACAGTAGCAAATGAAAATTCCGAGTAGATCAGCCGAGGAAAGGATCATTCATGGTGAAGCAAGGAGACAATCGCTTCTCCCTCACAAATCAAGCCCGGGGTCGGGTCCTCAACTCACGCAAGCTCGAGAAAACACGCATAGGCCTCGCCATAGATCAGACGATGATGGCGATGTATGGCCCGATGCGCCCTGCCGGCCATGGATCCACTTGGATAGTTCCTCGGCGTCGGTTCAGACTCGGGTCTTGAACCGGTGCAGTCCGTTTGCTGAATGGGTTCCCTCTCTTATCCTCTCAAAGTTGCTTGACTTTGCAAACGAGAAAGGATCGCTTCTTCTCTCAGCTTGAACGCGGCAAGAGTCAGCGAGCTTGCTTGCTGGGGATGACGTACCGATGCTATTTCTTGCACGCATGTTGGGCGCGCACAGGAAGAATTTGCTTGCATCCGGAGCGGGCTGACATGGTCCTCGCCTCATCGATGATGGGATTGGCCAAGACGTGCGAACGTGATCTCCCTTAACTAGAAGCTCTAGATTGCCAAAGTACGTTGGACCCTCAAACCTTAAACTCTCTCTCTCTCTCTCTCTCTGTGCGATTATTCCATTCTTGGGAATCTTCCACGTCGAACAAGAACGTTTAATTTTAGCTGAGATGTAGAGGAGTCCCGTTAACTTCTATGGTTTTTTTTTTTTAATCTTAATATTCATTATAATTTTTATGGTGGAGGGTTCTTGGCAGTTGAAAAGGTCAAACGATCGCTCCCACACACGCCTCATTCTCGAACAAGAAGAGGTTTGGTGTTTTTTTGGCGTTGTTTGATGGTTTCCGTTTGCTCGCAATGACATGGCCTCCTCCTCCTCTTCCACCACCACCCCTTTTGAGTTCACAGCGTGATTCGCTCTCCTCTCATCAACCCAAAACCACCACTCTCTCTCTCTCTCTCTCTCTCTCTCTCTCTCTCTCTCTCTCTCTCTCTCTCTCTCTCTCTCTTCCAATTCCTTCAATTAATTAGCTGATCCTTTCATTATATTCAGTCTTTGTTTCCTTTGCTCCCTCCTTTGTCCCTTCCCTATTCACTCCTCCACATGAAGTTTCATTGATCAAGGTACGTTACCATCTCTCTCTCTCTCTATGCTTTATTGCATATCATGTATTCATAGGTTTCAAGAACATGAATACATGAAGGACATGTGTGTTGGATCTTTTCATTGTTGCTCGACTCTAGGATCAGGATGTTTAGTTGGCAGATTGCTTCCAATCAGATCATTACTTTCTTGCTTAAGTTCTGCACGGCTCCGGTAATCCATGGTGTTTGCAATAATTTGGTTGCTCTCTAGCACCGGCAGACCTAAGCATGTTCCTCTTCCGAGACCTTTCATGGGGTCATAGTCATAGCCATATCCCCAAGGGAAATCGCCGGAGTAATGGTTTGCCTATTTGAGATGTGGCAAAGTGCATTGTCTTGAAATCCAGATTCAAATTCTGGTATTGAGTTAATGCACAGATAGCCTCTTTTGGCCTCTAGCCTATTTATCAGGACCCTATTTTTGTAGGAAATTGTTGGCAGCCTTTTGCGGAAACTGCATCTCTGCGTGGTTGTCGATAATTAAATCCAGGATACAACATTGAGTCAAATGCAATGCATTCATACAGCATGTCCTGGATGAAGATCAGCATGAAAAGATTACCTATTATGGAGTAAAACGTCGGGAAAGAATTGTTAGGCTGTTATTTACTCCTACCAATTTGATTAATTAGATTCTCTTTCTGGCGAATCCTCCATTGGATTTGAAATAGTGCTGGTTTTACAGGACGACATCTGCAATCTGTGAATCCATTAACTTTGCCCTCCACATTGCAGCTTGTACTGAACTTCCTCTATCCTAGTCCCGACGACACAAGCAACATGGCGACAAAACCGAAGGAGAGCGCCTCTCTGGTGAAGAAAAAGGTCACGTCTCCTTCGGATCATCGTCAAACCGGCATGGCCCAAACTAAACGACTTAGTACTACTTTAAAGCAAGCCACCTTATCATCTTCTCCAACCACCAATGTCACGCCGACGGCATCAGACAAGCAAGTCCGGAATTATCTTAAACCGACATTGAGCTCACGGGTTGAATTGCCAAAGCCAGCGACGAAGAAACATGTCTCATTGTTGCCCGGAGCCTCTGCTCAGAAGCCTCGTCTCTCCAGAGGAAACTCTTTTGACAAGCCTGAATCATCTGATCAGACGCAGAAGATCGTCTCTTCATCAGGTCCAAGAGAGAGGTCCTTGGCAATCAGAACTTCATCTTTCTCTTCCCGATCCTCCAGTTCGGCAAGGCCAGTTTTGGATAGGACCTCAAAAACACCTAAAGCTGGTCTTGTCAAGTCTCTGGCTTCAACTATAGCTGGTAGTAAGACCACAAGGAAGTGTTCAGTTTCACCTCCCTTAACCATCAAGAAGGAGACCAGTCGGTTGACTAGAGCTCCGAGCAATCCTGACGAAATTTCAGAGGCAATGGATGCTGAATCAGGAAACTTAGACAACCAGAAACCCGAGGTGAAAGACGTGGAAGAGGTTGTTGTTGTGAAGGTGGAGAGTGATCATGGGGTAGGAGTTGCCCCAGATTTGCAGCGACCTGTAGATATCGTTGATGAACATGATGATATCATACTGGCAGATGATGAACTTGTGAAAGATCAAGAGACTGTGGTTGATCAGGCTTGTGTCATTTCCACGGTGGACCACATTCATGATTCAGCTGAATTTTCCCAGAGAGAAGCAGAAGATAGCAAGGACCAATTAGCTGAACAAGAAGCTGCTGAAACCCTTCCTGGCCCCAAAATTGGAGAAGATAAAGATCAAATTTCGAGTGATCAGACCAATATTATAAAAGAGAATATCTCAACAGAAGTCGTTATAGCAGAAGATAAAATCGAAGATCATGCCCTCGAAAAGACCGACACCATCACAGCAGAAACTGGACAAGCAGAGGCAACGAGTGAGAAGCCAGAGCAAGCTGGTGAAGAGCAAAACCAGAACAAGCCTATATCATCAGATGATGAAAAGAAAGATGTGCCAGCGGAGGGCACAGTGAAAGACGAAGCAAAGCCATTGACAATCAAGACCATTTCGGGTTCAAAGAGCCAGAGGCCTAGTCAGGGGAACTCGAAGAAGGATTCGCCGGCATACAACGATGTGATTGCCGAGACCTCAAGCAAGCTGATGGAGAAGAGGAAGAACAAGGTGAAGGCACTGGTGGGAGCTTTTGAGACCGTCATATCCTTGGAAGAGCCCCAAGCTTGACACGCCTAGAAAATGCATAGAATGTGTGAGTGGAGAGAAAACTCCTCTGTTCATTGAGAGAGTCACTGCAAGATCAGATTAGAGTTCTTGCATGTTTTTGTCCTTGTCTTTTCCATTTGATGGACATGGTTCAAGTTGGAATGTTATGTTTTCGTGTTTGAAACATCTTGCACTAGCTTAGGTGACATTGGAGGGCAGAGTTAATATTATGGATTCTCTGTAAAAAAGAAAAGAAAAGAAAAGTGAAGTTGCATTCTTACTTTTGGAATCGATTTTACGTCTTACTTTTTTTATATTTTTGTTATAGAATTTATCGCACATGGGCTTTTATTTTTATTCAACCTGAAACAGATAAAATCCTTCAAAATATACATATATCACAATGCAAATTAACCAATGAATTGTTCATAATTTTTTTATAAATGGAATAATTTTTCAGGGATTATTTGTATTATTTCCCAAATAAGAATAATCATCTGTCCAAAATTTTTTGAAAGATCTAATATTTCATTGATAACAAAATCAATCACTTTTCCAAAAAAAAGAAAGAAAGAAAGAAATCAAGTTTCATAGTTAAAAATGCCAAGTGGGAACAAAGAATAAGAAAAGGAGGAATAGTAAAATTTCAAATAAAGACATAAAATGTCATTATTTTTTCAAATAATGATTTAAAGTAGACTTTGTTTTAGATAATTGCCTGAATGTTAGTTTTAAAAAAGACTTGGCCTCACTAGCTAATATGGGTATTTTCATTTTTATTTATTTTCCTTTTTCCCTTTTTCTACTTTTATCCTTCCTTTTTGTCAATAGCTAGTTTTAAGCAATGATCCATCATCATAAAAATTTGTAGAGTGGGCAAGGTTGTCCTTGAAAGCCACAAGTGAGGCTCTTGCAAATGCTAAGCAAGGTTGGACCTCACAAATTTGAGTGAGGGTTGTCTCACTCGTGCTTAGCGAGGACTTGGGCGAGGTGATCCATGCCAGTGATTCGACGGGGGCTTGTAGACCCTTGCCCAAGACTCCATTTTCTATAAAAAGCGAATCCTTATACTAACTTCGTCTAATTTAATTAAAGAAAAATGATGACATGATTTTTCTTAATATTTTCTCCCTCTTATGTGTCTTTAAGATTAACTAAAGTATTAAAATGATATTGTTTTGATTTAAATCCTAATTTTAGATAAAATCTTTATTAAATTAGGTTAAAATCTAAAAAAATTTCCATAAAAAAGACAAAAATAAAATGAAAAAAAAGGCTAAAACTTCAAAAAACACACACAAAAAGAAAAATTTAGTCCTCCCGACCGTATTTTTTTTTTTTTTTTTTAAAACTTTCTTAATTTTTAATTTAATTTAACTAAAAATTAAGTTAAAATTATCTTTAAATGAAAATACCTTTTATCGGTTAGAATATTTAGCTGGCGGAGGATGTCGACCATTCTTTGAAATTCTCATGACCCCTTCGAAGTTTTTAAAAATATTTTTACTTTAGGCTTTTATTTAATAAAATAAAGATTCTTTAAAACATTTAATTGGAATTTTCCAAGAAGAACCAACGCCGATCGAAGTTGCGCCGGGGAAGTTGTCCCGTTCGCGATCGCTTGCTGTTTTGTGCAGAAGACGGCGCAGCGTCCCCGTCCATCTTCATTCCGGCGCCTCTCTCTCTCTCTCTCTCTCTCTCTCTCGCGGTAGCTTTCGCAAATTTCGGGTTTCCGCTCGTCTTCTTGAAGATGAGCATCAACCAATTCGCTATGGTGAGATCTCTCTCCCTCTTTCTCATGTTGGGTTCTGTAATTCGGTTCTCTGTTAAATCCTTTTGGGTCGGTTTGGTTTGGTTTCCTTTTGCTCGAGTGCGGTCGAGATCATGAATTGTCGATCGTTGCTCGAACTGGGTTGTGGACAGCTCGAGCAGCTGATCCCGCGTTCAATTTCCAAACTTTTTCGATTTTCTCAACTACCCAAAAGAGAGTCTTGAGCTTTGAAGTTACAATGACTCGACGACTTGTGGCAGGTGGAGGAATTGGCTTTCCTGGTGAAGGACAACCTTCCCTGCAAGCATCTTGTTCTGTCCGTGGAGGAGGGTTTGGTGAATTTCCTTCAGGATGACTCCAGGTATCTTGCGGTTCCTGACTCCTAAAGTCCTTTGATTGATTGCGAGTGCAGACTTCACATTGCCTGCTTTTGCGCATCGTGAAGTAAGAATCAGATGGATGAGTAATTTTTACATATCTTTGTCGGTTAAAATAAAAATGTCCTTTTGTCTGTTATACTGGAGAGGGAAGTTGAAGAGGAGAGAAAGATATCTGCAGACTCTCGTCATCGGAGTACAGAATGGGTAACCTGGAAGACGTAAATTTTAGCCAACTTTTGCAAAGAATTGTCATTGATAGGAGAAGAAAGGGTACTTGAGCTTCGGCAAGTTAAAAGTCTAGGTGTATTTTGAGGAGCCATATATCGCTGTGGAGGGGCTTCAACCTTTTATCCACCTTCTTTAGAACCAACCACACTAAGAAAAACCATTAATTTGTCCCAACAGTTGCTTTCAATGTGAATAGATTCAAGAACTTACCGATTTTGTGTGAAGCCAGGAGACGTTAACTTTTCTATGGAAAATGAAGACTGCTGATCCATGGCAAATTTTCCACTTACACATTTACCCAACGAAGACTATAGCGCATAAACTTTTAGCATTGTTGCTGCGGCTTGGGGTGACAGTGAAGCAGAGTATGACCACTGATTGGACCCCCAATCTATGCTTTGCTTGCAATTTTTTCCCGTCCCAAACTTGCAAGTAGGTCGCATACCTCAGCAATTGTTAAATGGTCAGTGACATTTTATGTAGCCTTAGTTAAGAAATTCTAGGTTGTGTGGCAGCCCCGGGGATGATTAGTTAGTCAAAGGAAAAGATTAGGCGACCCTGTTAAAGAGAACATCCATGAGTCCGTAATATGGAAAGTGCAAGGTAGTGATTTGACAAAGTAGGAAATTTTCCGTCAGGAACCAATGTATTCTTCTTTATGATCGTGATGGATATGTCAATTCTAGTGCTATTTCCCTTATATAATGCTTCTGCTGATATGGAATTTTCCAGTTCCATGAAATATAAGTTTGAAACTAGAAATAGATAGTTGACTCTGAGCTTTCTCATTTCCTGACTAAATAATAAATTCTTGAGGATGGATTGATCCAAGAGTCACTTGATATGTAATTTGATAGGATTTTACATCCAACTTCGAGGGTTAAATCTTGGGTCAATACCATGAACATTCCGTGAGATTACGTGAATATCTCTTGGCATGTGAGTAAGCATATTCTGCTATGAATTGACCAAGTTCAGTTATGGGGCACTTCATGGGCTTAGTTTTTACAAGATTAGTTGTTTATCTGTAAGGGTGCTTATATGTACACTTCAGTTATTAATGGTTTTAACCATTTTACCCTACCTTTCCCCCCTTTATTTTTTCTTTGCTGGATATTCCTGAGTATTTTGAGTGTGAAATATATCTACAGACTTTGTCAAACTACAGTTGACAAGGTCAACCAGGTCAATCGGGTTTTTCTGGGCTTGTACCATCTTCAAGTCGATGGGATGAATGGACATAAGAATGGAGCCTTTTCCCAGTTGCATTATTTGATCCTACTTGATGAATGCACTTCTTAAATCACTGGTTTGGGGGACTAGAAAACTTTTATTATGTCTAAGCTATATTGAATGTACAATCATAGTATCTAGGCTAGAATGGGGGACTTTGACAACATATACACCACGCCTTTAAGAGCAGAAAGACATCTTGTCCACTTTGTCCTCCTTGCTAGATCATCTTTTTCTGTCTCATGTCATATTACGGTAACCCCAACAATAATTGCTATTGATGGTATTGAGACGATGGTATGGAAGGTTCTTTTTCTTGAGCTGAAGTCCTATTGTAATATCGATCTTTATGTGAAGTCCTTTTGTGTGGATTGTGGGAAAAACTTCTTACAAAACTGTATTTGCAGTGGAGATGAGATTCTGGAATTGGAACCCATGAACCCCTACAATCGTCTTCTTCTTCATCGGCTGGCTGATATATTTGGGTATCATTCTGGATACACTTTTTGGCATCAAAATTTTCTCTGTTACCACTTGGTTCAGTTACTTATAAACATGAGTCACTACCTCTTTAGTTTGCCTGTCATTTGTTTGTCTTGTTGTCTTTTACCTACTATTACTTGATTAGGTTGGCCCATGAATCAGTGGGTGAAGGAGATGATCGGCATTTGATCTTGCAGCGTTGCCCTGAAACATCAATGTATGTGGAAAGATTGCACATACTGGTTCACACTTGGCATTGTGGATATAAATTATGAGTTCTTACGTTATTCCAATGCTTATGATCTCACGCAGGATAATGTGTCCTTTTTGATGGCAGACCTTCTATTCTTGTTAGTGATATCTTATGGCAGTGTGATGAACCTCAACCTCTGCCACCATCGTACCAGATACTGAGGAGAAAAGATGCTCCAACTGGTATGGAACTTTGGATATTTGTGCTTGTAGTATTCTCAAGTGTCATGAAACAAGATGTGACCTCATAATGAAAGGACACTAGTTATTAACTGAGGAGTATGAAAGGGAGTGGTTGTAAGTTTTAGAGAGGGAAAGAATGTGAATTATCATTTCACTATAGTGGGAGGTTGTCACTCTGCTTTTATCCTCATTAGCCTTGCAGTAGAGTTTTTGTGTCACTGGAAGATTTCTCATATGCTATCTCATTTTCCATTAAAATTTGGATTTGTGACAAAGCACACTTTGCACCTCATTCCACATTGTTTCTTTGATGAACTACAAGAGTGCCATTTCAAATCAAATTAAAATGAGAAGGAAAGTCTAGTCTCATGGAAAAATGTTGTACTTTTTTGTTACCTAGGAAACAGAGAATTTAGACATTGCAATAAGGTACAAAGTTGATATTCAAGAACAGATACCATTGAAAGTGCATTGCTTGCTTCCTTTTTTAACATCATGCCTGATGGCATGGCCTTGAATGCCAAGTGATGATTTCTTCTTTTCCTTTCATAGTGTTGATAACAAATGTCCCATCTTCTCAAGATACATTCAAGGAGAGAGAAGCTGCTTATCTTGCTGCTCGTGAGCGAATTTTTGCCTTCGATTCAGAAGAGATGAGAGAAACGGTGATGCAGCGACCACGTCATGTTCCTGTAGTGGCCCGTCGTATGATTGCACATGCCCTTGGCCAAAAAATAGGTGCTAATGACCATGATGCTAGTGTCAAGAATAGTGAAGGGCATGAATTAGGCACTAATGGATTCAATGTGCCAGAAAATGATGAGTTCCACCCCAATTCAAGCTTAGAAGCTAATGGAGAGACTAATTATACTCAGGGACCAGGCCTAAATATGTCTGAGAAGGCAAGGGGTGAGAACCATGACGTCCGTGCAACTCTTAATGCAAGGAAGGTGCCTAAAGAATCTGTACAGAAATATGCAAATGTCCCCTCATCTCGGAGTGGGAGAGGTGAAAATGTTGCGAACAAGGAGTACTTGAAGAAAGAGCATCTAGGAGCTGCAAAGAGGATGTTTGCTCAAGCACTGGGAAGAAGCTCAGTGACGGCGAGAGATGGGTTACATTCAAAAGGCACTGAGTCAAATCAATCTGGTAGTACTTAGCAGTCACCAAGTACTTCATTGCTGGATCCAATCACTTGTCCCTGTTTATGCTGTGTCCTCCGGCTGCATGGGAGCTCTCTGAGTTTCAGTTCGGCCCAATAAATGGTTTATGAGTATACTCTGGTAATAGTCATTAAACATACATGTGGGGGAAGTGCCAGACATGACAAATCTCCAGAGATTGCACAAAGGGGCTCCTCACTATTTGGGTGCACAAGAATAAGGTTATGCTACTCTCTGCCAATGCTTGGCTGGTGACCCAATGTTATATCATGAGGAGAGATATGCTAGCATTTATATTGATAATGGGTTTTGACTCAAGGAATGAGGAGATGGTGCTGGATGAAATCTGATGCTTCAACAATTGCTAATCTGGAATCAGATGGACTTTGGACCATCCAAGCATGGATGAGTAGTCTGATATGATGTTTATAAGTTCATGCATTCAATTATCTGTTGGTTATCATCGATTTTATGTAGTAAAACACGATCTGGTAGGGATGATTTATGAATTCGATTCTCTTTTGCAAAGTCCATGAATGCTATGATGAAAAATTGAGTTCTTGATGGAAGTGAATTTCAATGTGCTGGTGTATGAGAGACGGTAAACTTTCTTATCTGTAGAGATTGTTCCAAGACATTAAAATGGTCTAGGTCAATTACTCTTACATCTCCTCTATTTACCCAATAAACAAATACTCTGTAGAAAAAGAGATGTAGAAGCATTTCTAATGCGGAAGCTCCTCATTCCTTGCCATCTTCTGTCCAAGAAGATTCCAATGATGGCAAGCTCTAGGTATTAATAAGAACATACATGTTTTATTTTAGTTTGGTGCAGGCAATCAGCGGATTTGGTAATATTATCATGATGAGGTGTTGGTCCATCTCTCTGCTTGTGATCAGTTAATTGCACTTTGGTAACTCTCACTTGTGTTTGCTGAAAGAAGTTTCACACTTAATTATCCTTGGATTTGGCATGGAAACATTCTTATTTATATTGTAAAGCGTTATGAGTTTGTGATTTTCTCGGAAAATGTTGAACTTGCTGTTTAGTGTCTATGTTATTGCAGGTGCCTAGTTTAATTAGTGCTTCGAGAGTTCATATAGATTATCATGTATCAGTGACTCAGATTCTTTAGTGGTTGTTTGTACTGTGAATATAGATTAGTCACAGTCAAGTTCTTTGTTAGTAACCTTTGAGAGTTGTCGATTTGGTCCAGGTGCTATGGCGAAGCATTGTCACGAGATCACCCCAGTAATTACTCAGCCACAGCGGGACGAGAAAACATCAGTCATTTGATAGGATTAGTCACATTCTTTAAAAAGGTCGATGCCCCAAATCATGAAATGAGTGTGTACTTCTTCCAGATTGTCCTTGTCATAGAAAAAAGATTGCAATATCAAATGGATCTTAGCATGAGGCTCTATATCATCACATTTACAAGCTTAGAAATTACTGTGTATGTCCTCCTAATTCTTGGGCTTGCACTGAAAATATTTCAGTTGTGTTCTTGATGGTGCCATGAGTAGCTCCTGTGGATTATCTGTCAATGAGAGTGAGATCACTTGTGCAGCGGCAACTCTATGGTGGCACGTACCTTTGTGGTCGTCCATATCGGACACAAGATTGCCGGCGCAATCGCAGTTTCCGGGGCTCGCCCCTAGAAGCTGCACGAGCGGATCGGGGAGACTGCGCTGTCCTCTTCAGTTGTGCAGAGGATGATGTACTTCGCTCAATATGTTCTTACCATGTTCTTTCCATCTTAGTTTGCGAAAAATGGTTCGGGAGGCGTACGTGATCAGATTCCAGACTTTGATTTTACACTTCAATCATGGAAGCACAGGAGTAAATCCAAATGAAGTTACACTACATCTTTGGTGGATTTTTATGATCCGATAAATAATGACAAGTCTCAATTTTTCTAGAAATTCTCTTTTTAAATCTTATCTTTGTCCGGCTCAACTGTATAAAGATAATAAAATAAAAAGAAACTAGACCGTGTTAAAAATAAAAAGGCGTGATGACATAAATTGTCCATGAATTTTGATACCTGCTCAATTTAGTTTTTGAATAGTATAAAAATATCCATTGGTGTCTTTCATTAAATCAAATTTAGAAACTAAGTTGAGTATGTATAAAAAATTCAAAAATTATATTGAAAAAATTAAAATTTTAAAAATCACATTGCATATTTAATTAATGTTAATGAATATTACTGAATAAATTAAAAACTTAGGGTAACGTCAGCCAAAGCACAAGACCATTTCATCTTCTTTTTCTGAGACAAGAATCGCCTGGGTGAGTGAAAGGTGAAGCAACAAGTATCTCTGTCCTCTCATGGCGTTTCCCCTGCCAAAGCCCGCCTCCTCCGCCTCCTCCGCCTCTTTCCACGCTCGAGGCATGGCGCTGCCATTGTCGTCTTCCTCATCCACTTCCGTCCTCGGGAATGGCAGACCGACGTCTCGTGTATCTTGCGGCCCCCGGCACCGCCCCTCCGCGCCCGGCTCCTTCCATGGCCTCTCTCCTTCTCCACATGCACCGTAAGTGTTTGTCATAATTCCTCCTTCCCTTCTCTTCTGTCCGCTTCTTCTGCGCCTGCCTCGCTTGTTACTCGTGTTTCCGCCTCCTGTTTTCTCACCATCATCTTGCACGTCCTGGATTTGTCCTTTAACCCATTTGGGTTCTTGCTCGCATTGCCATCTCGACCAGGCCCAGTTAGTGTATGGACCAGAGTCTGGTCACTGGTTCTCGTTCGGACATTGATTGCAGCTTAAAAATTGTTCGGATTGTATGTACCTCACTCGCTTTCCCATCAAACCCTTCGGTTCTCCGCGATATTAGCATGATTCTTATGAGGATATTGTGAGAGAGCCTTGGTGTCTTGAATGACGGTTGTACATATCGTATATGACCTTGTTCATTCCAGACTCTGCCTGCATTCCTGGGTCTCCCTCCCCCTTATTCTCTGACCCATTGGGTTTTCCCGCATTACTTGGAGTTCATTCGTCCGATGTTGCCTCTTCGTTGTTGCCTAGGTGCCAAATTGTCGCCAAGCTACATCAAGTTGATCCTTTTCGACACAAATTACAGGAAAGAAGTGAGATAGAGCCCAAGAAAACCAAAGTTAAGATTGGGATCGTGGATAATCTGGTGACAGATGATCCCCTTGTTTTGAGCTCTTCAAGGCTCGAGGGAAATAGTGCTCCCCCTCCCCCTCCCCCTCCCCCTCCCCTGGTTAGTGCACTGAAGGCTGCAGCCGAACAGAATGTTGTGAGCTTTCATTTTCCTGGACATAACAGAGGTCGTGCCGCTCCATCTTCATTGGCTGGGGTTATTGGCATCAGCCCTTTTCATCATGATTTGCCTGAGCTTCCTGAGCTGGACAACCTCTTCTCTCCAGAGGGCCCCATCTTAGATGCACAGAAGCAAGCAGCCGAGCTATTTGGATCATCAGAAACATGGTTTCTTGTTGGGGGTACTACGTGCGGTATCCACGCTGCAATTATGGCTACTTGCTCCCCTGGGGACACTCTAATTCTCCCTCGAAATTCTCATTTGTCAGCAACCTCTGCCATGGTGTTGTCTGGTGTGGTACCGAAATACATCATGCCTGAATATAATTCTGAATGGGGCATTGCCGGCAGCATCGATGTTGCACAGGCAAGCAAAGTTCAGACAGTTTATGCTTCCTGCACACACTTATCGTGTTTTAGTATGTATTGTTACTCCATTTTCATTTCTCTTGTCAATTTGAAACAGGGGAACTCTATTCATGGGCAAGATGCAAATGAACTTCCATTAGCAAACATAAGAGGATATGTCAATTTTCATGCAAATATACAGGATGCAGAAGTTTGACATTGCTCTGGCATTTCTTTTAAGTAACTTAAAATGCTTTGTCTTGCAGGTAGAGAAAGCATTGAACGATTTGGAAAATGAAGGTAGAAAAGCTGCAGCAGTTTTGTCACTTCCCCTACTTACCAGGGTGTATGCAGTAACATATATGAGCTTTCCCGACTGAGTCACTCTCATGGAATTCCGCTAATTGTTGATGAGGCACATGGTGCACATCTTGGATTTCATAGTGACCTACCGGCTTCAGCTCTTCAGCAAGGAGCCGATATTGCTGTTCAGTCTACACACAAAGTTTTATGCTCCCTCACTCAGTCATCCATGCTGCACATGTCAGGGAATATTGTAGATAGAGAGAGAATATGTAAATGTCTTCAAACGCTTATGAGCACCAGTCCTAGTTATTTGCTTTTGGCATCTTTGGATGCTGCTAGAGCTCAGTTGAGTGAAAACCCAGGAGCCATATTCAGCAGATCAATTGATTTGTCAGTTATGGCAAAGGAATTGATAAAAGAAGTGCCAGGTGTTACTCTACTTGACTCTTCAAGCTTCCCCAACTGTAGCACCATGGACCCTCTGCGCCTAACAGTTGGTTTCTGGCAGCTGGGTCTGTCCGGTTATGAAGCAGATGAGATTCTAGACAGGGATCATGGGATTGTCTGTGAACTTGTTGGGTCCCGATATATGACTTTTGCTCTAAATCTTGGAACCCACAGAGAGCATATTCAGAGGCTAGTCTCTGGAATAAAGCATCTATCTGTAGCATCAGCTGCCAAGAGCATTGAAGGTACAGTGAATAGTGGTGATTTGGGTCCCTTTGTTGACATAGAGATGGCAATGAGTCCTAGAGATGCATTCTTCATGAGCAAAAGGAAAGCAAGCATTGAAGAGTGTCCTGGAAAAATCTGTGGAGAGTTGATATGTCCATATCCACCAGGAATTCCTCTACTGATCCCTGGAGAGATCATTACGGAGCAAGCTTTGGACTATTTGAAGAAAGTTAAGAAAGATGGAATGCTGATAACTGGAGCCTCTGATCCTTTGCTCTCTTCGTTAATTGTTTGCAATGAGTAAATTTTGGGCTTAGATCGAAATAGACTCACTTCTCTCTATTTTAGCAAAATTCAAGGCTAGGTGGCAATACACACTTCTCTAGATTAAAGCAATCAGTATTGGCCAAGTGCAAGTTTTGGCAGTTGTCATCAGCAATCAGTACTGGAACGAAAAACAGGGATTCTTCTCGAGGTCCCATTGTCAAACAGTGAAATGCTTGAGCGACCTCTTCTTATCTTGTAGATGTCCTGAAGGTTCAGACATCTGCAAAAACAATGTGCTCCACATTCTTCTAGGGTTTGTTTTGACAAATGCTTAGTAATTCGGTACATTGACCAGATGATGTGTATACGCAGATTTTTCTTGATAGATATTGACATTTTGTCCATGCCACAGAGCTCAAGGCAGGGGCAGCCCTACTCAATGCATCTGGATTCATATTCCCAGCCAATCCTTCTGAGAGCTTGCCTTCATTCTCCCAACCAGTCTTCTTGCCTTTGTGCATCGCTATTGGCATTGATTGGCACTTAGATAATCTGATTCTTCCAGGTCTTGGCACCAATTATATGAAGAAAAAAAAAAAAAAAACAGTGATAGCAATCCTTTTAAGATTCACTGGTAAATGGATGATGCTAGCATCTGCATACCTTACACTCCCATCGTCAGTATTGAAGTGCGGTGCACGACATTCTTAGAGATTGCACCCATGGGCTCCTTCTGTTCTGTTTGATTGGACACGAAAGCAGCTACGCTGCACGAGGAGAGACATGCTGGCATTTGTCTGTTATAAATTGATCATATCAACTAAAATATGACAGGATAGCGATGATTAATGATCCAGGTTTTGTCGTACAACTTCTGCAGCAAGTGTGGGATTGAAAAAAATTGAGTTCTTGACAGAAATGAATTTCAGCATGCTGGTGGTTGAAAGGTCTTTAGCTTTCACATCCTTATATATTGTCACAAGACGTTAGTTATGATGGCCTATAACGATTACATTTTACATCTCCTCTAGTAACCCCATCGGTAAACACACTGTAGAATGCGCTTGGGTGGTAGTCAGCTGAATGTGTTGGTCCATTTCTCAGCTTGTAATTAATAACAGGAATATTATCAAAAAAGTCTTAAATCTATTATAATTGTATCAATTCAATTTTAATTTTTTTTGTCAATTTAGTTATAAACTTTTTGCATTAAGTGTCAATTTAGTTCATCCGGCCAATTTTGATCAGTCGGTGTCGACATGGACGCTTGTTGCTGTCGGCCGCTCCATTAATGCTGATATAAATAATTTTTAATAATATTTTATTTTTTGAATTTTTGAATTTAATCTTTTTCTTTTTTCTTTTCTTCCTTCTTTCTTCTTTTGTTTCTATATGTGGCTGGCAAGGCTCTAGCAATGGTCAATGAAGCTTGCCGGCCATTGGGTGATGGCCGTGAAGCCTCCGTGGGCCTCCGGTGAGGATTGCGGCCCTCGCCTGGCCTCACCATGGCTGCCTTCACCCGTGGCCGGCTTTGACACATACTTTGCATTGAAAGTATTATGATTGCGTTCTTGGTGATGAGTATGGCTTGTGAGGGTTAATTGTCAAACAGTCAAATATTCTATATATGAGTAGCAATAGGGATTTGGAATTAGTTCGATGATCTCATTATTGGGGCTGGGCTTTGACATCCTTAATCCCTTCTTTTCTCTTGCCTCATTAAATTTAATGTGACACATCGCTGCTGATAAGGTCGCGAGCATGTATAAGATTTTCTTATTAATAACGACACCGAGAAGCAAATGTTATTGGGATGAAATCACCTTATTTCAGGCAGAACAATGCCGATTGACAACGATATTAGCATGGGTAAATGCAATTACAATACGCCAGATCTTTGCAGTATCCAGTGGCATTGTTGCCGTACTTCTGAGTGCACTGATTCTTGCACTGCGACAAGGTGCACTCCGGCTGCACGGGGCCAATCTGTTGCGTACATGATTTTGCCCCCACCATCGTCACCTCATTGCCTGCATCCCAAGAAGCAGAAAGAGACGCAGAAGTCAAACTTCATTTAGTGATAGTCATGAGATCTGACGAAAGAAGAAAACAATATTTCAGAGCGATTCTGATTTACCAAAGCTAATTAGGAGGAAGAGGAAGAGGAAAGATATGCCGAAGCTCTTCATTTTTTGGATCATTGGAGGGATACTGTGAATGCTGCAAGTTTTAAGCATTTGCAGTGCAGCAATATATACTCGGCTGGTGGGCTTTGTGAGTTTTTAGAATCATTCATTCTCACAATATGAGGCAATATTTTTATTAGCCATCATCAAATTTTGATTTAGGAAATCATTAAGGGGTTGCAACTTAGGTAAGCAATCTTGAATTAGTGGACATTCCTTACTTGATAGATTTTCAATAACTGTTATATAAGAAAATGTTTGTATTTCCCAACTATATGTTGGTCATGACATATTGCTTAGATTTGTAAGAAATTAAAAAAAAAAATCTAGATATAACTTCACATGAAAAAAGGCGCACAACTAATTCTATGTAGAAAATGGGAAAAAAAAATGAAATTCTTGCAAACGATGATGATTTAATTTAAGGTAACAATGTATGAAAGATATATGTACGTGTATATAAATAGTGTATATATTGCCTCTTTTAGCTTACCACTTTGAATATATTCTTATATCAGGTTGGGTTCTACTGAAACTTTGCGGTAGGAACTTCAAGATTCAAAAAGTATACTTTGACGTTACCTTATCTATCATCTGTAATGCAGAAGGCCTAAGGAAAAACTCAATGTGAACGGAAAATTGTACATGACATTCGCGAGTTACCCGTCATAACAATGGTTGAGTACATGTCCTTTTGAGCTACCTCTTTGTTAGGGTTTGGCGTTCATTCATCTATCTTTCATTCAGTTTGTGACCATACAATGCCCTCGAAAGCATGTATATAAGAATGCTATATAAATTATGCCGTATTGTTGGAAGATATGCGTGGATTGTTCAATGTCCAATTAAGGAATGAAATTGATACACAAAATAAGTCAAGATCATTTCAATATTGGATCTCGATATATTGTATATTTTATTTCCTTTTCTTTGTATACATCTTGTACTATAATATGCAGCAGATGTACATTGAATCATAATACAATTGGAAAACACTTTTTCCTCCATATTCTGTCTTCTGCACCTCGCTTTCTTTCACGTATACAAGAATTGGATGTAGATATTCCTATTTGTGATCGAAATTTGAATATTGAGGACTTTATGGATTGCCTCACTGAAGTGAATTGGTTTTCTTTTTTCACTATAATAAAGAAAAAAGCCATGTTAGCATTTTTCGTTAGCCAAATTAGATGGAGTTGACGAAGGGGCTTAGTTACACCAATTTGATAATTAGGACTTGATTATAGTTTTTAGGAGTTTTAGTACTTAAAATTGCTCTTTCGCAACAAGCTTTTAGAATTTTGGTGCACTTGTCCCGTTTATTCTATCATACACAAGAATGATCCCCAAATTTGTGGGAGTCTACTGTCAGAAAATCTAACACATATACGTAACTGATTAATCGAAAACAGAAAACCAAAGATAAACTACAAGATTACAGAGGAAACATATGTTGACAAGCAATAATCTCGTATGATTTCAATAACAACGAGTAATCCCCATAGCGCAAGAGAGAGCATAAACACTTAAACAATTTCCAAAACTTCCCTTTAATTAATAAGCACTAGAAATAATCAGCACGACTTGCATGATTACAGAAGTCATATTACCGTGCTCACTCCATGATTACAGATCTACAATGACACAATGTTTTCCTTTAGCTATAAGCTGAGCATGCTCACATCTCTACTTGTTCTTCTCTAGGGTTTCAAGAAGAGACTCGATCTTTTCGACAGTCAATGGCTTCTCAGGGCACTCATCCAGACCCGCAGCTGTGAAAGCTTCTTTGTAGGTTTTGACGTCCCGCAAAGTCACTTCTGCGATCATGCTCTCTACCCCCATCGCTTGCAGCTCCTTCATCGCCTACACAAGCGAAAACAAGGATGAAACCGCACATTGTATGTGCAATTGATATTGTATATAAATGCTTGTTGAATATAAGATAGAATGAAGAGTTGATTACTATAAGATTGAATATAAGATAGAATGAAGAGTTGATTACTATAAGATATTGTATATAAATGCTTGTCCCCGAGAATAGTATCAAAAGATGAACCAGAAAGTTGATCCAAGGCCTCCTTTCCATGCGCGGCAGTTTGAGTCTGGACTTATTTTGCTACTTTGAGCTTGCTCACGAGCTTCTCATGTATCTTACGCACGAGCGCCTCATCATCTACACTCAATGCGGATAGCTTTTCTCTCATTAATCCCCAACTATCACTGTCCCTGTCAAGTCCATCGTCGATGCTCAAGCTGGGGCACGCCATTGTCTTATGTCGTTAGAGCACTTAATTGAGCTGAATGATTTTCCTGGCCATTGAATTGAAAAGATTGAAGATCATATAAGTTCGAGTTCTACATGTGTTTCCCAAATGTGGAAAAAAATGATGATCAGAAATAGGGTTAGTCACGACCACTTTGGCATTTGATGGTGGCTGATTTCGTCTTCTTTTCTGCATGGCTTCCAGTGGACGTATTCGAGTAGTCCAGATTTCTCTCCTCTTGTACTCTTTCTTTTAGTTTCCATCTCAATGTTGATGCAAGGATGAGAATTAACGACAGTGTTTACTAAAATGATGAAACAATGAATGACAAAAAATATACAAAATAATTCTTCGAATAAAGAGTTGGTACCGCGGGTAAACTTTGTTTTTGGATCAATGACAAAAAAATATAAAAAGAAGAAAGAGTGAAAAGAGATCATGAACATGCGTGAAGATTTTTATGATACAATAGATGACGCTCTCTAATATGCCTTCACTTTTGTGAAAGAGGAGATACCAAAGGCAAAATCAGTAAGGAAAAGAATTCTAATTAATGCCATTTCACACATGCACAACAATTATGGGTATATATAATGAATAGAGGAGGATAAAGTTCGATTTATCACATGATCCAACAAGCGGATTCTCAATGCCACTCTAATGGCATGATCAAGAAGAACACACAAACAAATATTCAACTTCAGATAAAATGAATTTAAAAAGTAACAGTAAACACATGGACTCTAAAATGAAAAGTAAATATTTTTTAAAGATAATATTATGCAAGTATATTTATAATCGCAATTAGAAATATCATGAGTTATAAATTAAATAGTTTAAATTGGTTCGACTCTTGCAATTTCTTTTAAGACAGTCTTTCTTTGTTGATTGCATTAAGCTATTTGCAATAAGTTACATTTCACATTGTCAACATATTATTTATTAAAACCACATCTCTTTCACTTGTCATAATTCAGTGATGAGGTTTCGGTTACAAAGAAATGTCCTCTTTCATCCAACCTCTAGGGTTGCATTGAAAGTACATTAATTGTTTTCTTGGTGATGAGTGTGGCTTGTGTGGGTCATTTGCCAATGACAATTGAATCTTCTGTATAAAGGCAACTTCTTAGCAATAGGGATTTGGAATGAGTTTTGTGGCGATCCTCCTGAATACGGGTTGTTGGGGGAAATGATAGATTTAGAGTAAATGCCAAAGGTAGATTGACAGTTCTCAAATGGCTTAGGTTCTTCCATACCCTTATCTTGGGCGACATTGGAAAACTATAATGGAATAAAATCTATCTATGAAGTTTAAACTAACTTCGAATTGCTACTAGCTTACTAGGACCGGTTAGGAGCCAAGTGAGATATGAGAAAATGTCTCACTTTCTACGTATCCACGGAATCCAAATGCAGGGACTTGATAACTAGTGCCTTTTCAGGTATCTTAACTTGATTAGTTCGTTATCTAAATGGTCCAAACAATCTTTCACCATTTTATCATCCTATGCTAGCCAATCAAGGAAAAGTAGACAATCACAATCAAAATGATAAAAGTAAAATGCAAGAAAATAAACTCTGCAAAGCACCAAGTATAATCCATGGCCTTGTTATTAAGCAGCAATTACCCCATGAGCTCAGTTCAAATTGAGTCAAACATCTTAACTGAAAGATCAATACACTGAAACTTAACTAACGTTAAAGATGCTCACTAAAATCCCTAAACTAAAGGCATGCTAACTGAATAAAATTAACCACATCTAGCGCCAAAATAAACAACCTAATCAAAACCTACTTTAAACTATTTTCTGATTCCTACAAGATATTTTAATGTTATCATGTAATAATCATCATTTAGGCCTTGGATACAGCATGCCGTCTCACACACAACTACCATTAGTGACTGGTTTGTCAATGGTATCTTGGTGACGGATTCTTGAACTGGAGAATGGAACCCTTACGATCGTTCCCAAACAGAATCCCAATCAGTGAGGGAATTTCAGACGAGATCGGGAAACTTCGTACCTTGTCGGCCAAAAGAACGAGGTAGCATAAAGCAAAGTCGTTGTGACAATGGAAGGACTAAGACTAACGATCAGCAACTGTCGACAGCGTTCGAAGGGTGATGAGCAGTGACATCGACAGAGAAATCTTGGAACAGAACCGATTGGAACCAGACTGGTCGAAGGTACGCAGGGGAATCGAGAGTCGAGAAAGAACTTCGCCGTGTCTAGCGAATGAGAAAACAGGACACAAAAGGAAGGCCTCCGTCCACGAGAACAACGAGACCCCTCCTTCGCGTGCAAGCTCTTTTTCTCCTGGTGAGCGTCCGAGAGCCTTTTTAAATAAAAGAGATGGCTACAGTGCCAAGTATGGTTCCTAAATGGTGGATCTGTTGTTGAGGTTGAAATTTCTTTAATTGGATCAGTTATCTTTAAATTTCACGTTCCCTAAATCAAATGTCTCAAAGAGATTAGAAACTAAGGAAATTCTAATTATTTTTTTATAAAGAAATGAGTTTCTATTGGGGATTTCAACTCTTGAATTTTCTAACTTTAATTGTTGGGAAAATTTAGGTGTCAACAAGTTTGATCATCTTGTTATCGGGCTGGGCTTTGACATCCTTAATCTCCTGTTTTTCTTTTGCCTTATCCATGTACAACATACATTGTAACGGATAGTAACATAGTATGATCGAGGTTGCGAGTATGCATAAGATATTCATACCAAATAGAGACACATGGAAGCAAATTGTCGATGGGACGAAATCACATTATTTTAGGCAGAACGATATTGACATATGACAATGTTAACAAGGGTAACTACAATTACAAGTTTAAAAATTTATGCAGGTTCCCCATGCCTTTGGGCCGAACTTCCGAGTGCACAAAGTCTTGCACACAGCCTTAACGCACAACTTTCCCAAATCATTAGTTTGTAAGCAGACGTTTACTGCTCTCACCATTGTCACCTCATTGCCTGCATCCCAAGAAAAGAAAAAAAAGACTGCGCAAGTCAAATTTCACTTCTTTGAGATGATTTATGTCAATATTACATATCTCTACGACATCATAACTCAGTTATATCTCCGCATGAATTATATAAATGTTATCCATATAGTGAAAGTTAAGAGACATGACGCCAGAAAAAAGAAAAAAAAGCAATTTCTTCTTAGCGAATTTGAATTACCAAAGCTTAATAAGAGAAAGAGGACCAGGAAAGGCATGCTGAAGCTCTTCATCTTTCGGATCTTCTGAAGGAGAATGGGGAACCTGTAGTTTTAAGTGAGTGCAGTGATACGTGCTGGGCAAGTAGGGATTCTGAGGCTATATATAGTCATTCATGTCTCTCTGTGTTTGTCAATAAATCCGTTAACCAATCTCAGTTTGTACTTCAGGAAAAGATGGGTATGTAATTCAGGAAAGCAATATTGAATAATTTGACTGCCATGACATGCCATTTTGAGTCATAATTATTGAGCTACTATGGAAAAGGCTTGATCTGCAACTATATATTCATCGTGACATATTGCTCATATTTGCAAGAAATTTAAAACTTTTTTAGAATGAGTTCACATGTCAGAATAAGTGTTATCATGGTTCTTTCTAGTGACAAAAAAAAAAAAAAGCACAAATATTTCTTCATAAAAAATGGAAAAAAAAAATTCAATAGAGAAAGTGATCATGGTAATTAAATTTTAAGGGCGGCCCTATTTCCATCCCCATTTTAGCTAAGACACCTTTTTCCTAGTTAACTTACTGAAATGCCCTCCCTCTCTCTTCGATTTATTGTTTCTTTTTTTATCAAGTTAATTCACAAAACTGCCCTTATTGTCACATCAGTTTCACAATACAAATGCTTCATTATACTCAATAAAATATCATTTTACCCTGCATCTTGTATCAATTTGCCTAGACAATACCGTCGGTTTTAATAATTGTTCTCATATCTTAATCGGAAGAGATTTTTGTTTATGACAGCTCACAAACACACAATTAATTGCTATTTTTTTTTATCAAATAGTATGAATGAAACTATATTTCAAGGTCGAAAAATATAATTCATTTAATTATTTATCAAAAATGGAAAAGAAAAATTGATCAAAATATGGAAAAGGTTAATTTCTTAGAAGCACGATCTAATGTCAAACATATTTATATTGAGATCATATATAAATATTAACAAAAGATAAGCACATAAAGGAAAAAAAATGAAACTTCTTATTGTATATCGATTGTAAATTCAATCTTATATCAAGTGGATTAAAATTTAAAAATATGGTTAAAACTTTCTTCCAAAAATAATCTGATGTGAGTTTGAAAACAAAGAAGTTGTAAGTAAACTGTCAACCCTCATCTTGCGATTCTTATTAAAACGTAATAAGCTCAAAAGAAAGCACAAATTAAAGATATTTAACTTTAAAAACCTAAGTATTTGTTTTGGAAAAACATCACAATGTCAATATCGGCTAGATAATTAGATTGAATTTGAACTTTCGATTTTGAAGTAAAGTTGCTGTAATTATAAGTTATTACTGGCTCAACATAGGTTCACACGTTTTGTCACGCCCCGAACCCCGAGCACGCGACAACCCCTTGCCATGGTCAATTGAAAGCGACGTTCTAGGACTCGTCAACGACCATTCATTTTAATCTTTCATTATGCGCAAGCGGAAGACGAATCATCCCCAGTCCAAACAAACAATCAAAGAATCAAACAGGGATAGAGGGATGAACATTTGAAACTTCAGCTACTCATTTATACAACTTACTGGATTAACCAACAAAGGATCATGTTTCGAATTACAAGCCTTACAAAAGGGGCCAATCCATCCTCTAAGCCAAGCTAAAAGAAACTAGGCTAATCTAGTTATATAAAATGAACCATCGGGTTCAGTACCACGGTCGTTCGGACCCATCGGACTCGGCTCCGCCAAGTCGATCACCGGTGAAGCGGGGGCAGGATTCTCCACTGTGGGTGCGCCATTCTAAAGGCCTGAAAAAGGTTAACCACGACGGGTTGAGATAAAATCTCAGCGAGTTCTTCCCCTAAGCCCCGGTTAGTACACCAACTCAACCTGGGGTATCTCTCCAGAACCACTCCTCACTCAACCCAACCACAAACAACCAGCAATCAGCAATAAAATAACAGGTAGGGTCAATCAACAATCATAAGCTGATTCGCATGCAACCTTACCCGGTGTGCCATACCCTGCACGTTATATATAGGCACAATACACGCAATGCACATGGCCGTTAGATGATACAGTCCACCAATCACACATGAGTCGCGTCACAAGCGATCTCACCTGGCCATTGCCACACCCTGCACGTTATCAATTCATGCGTGCGTGCCATAAATAATGAGGTGATCATCTCATGCATAATCGGAACCAATGATGCCATGTTTTTCTCATGCACTTTTGCATCCACACGTGTTCCGATTATTACTGCCCCACAGGGCTACAACCGAGGCGCAACGATGCTACAGCGCCCTTCCTCCGCAGAGGTGCAACCGTGCCCTTCCGTGCCAAAAAGACGTCAAGGGATACTCTCCCAAGACCGCATGTCCAATGAACGTCAAGGGATACTCTCCCGAGACCACATGCCCAATGAACGTCAAGGGATACTCTCCCGAGACCGCATGTCCAACAAACGTCAAGGGATACTCTCCCGAGACAGCATACCCCAATAACGTCAAGGGATACTCTCCCGAGACGGCAAGTTCACTTTAGTGATCACGCAAGCATGCCATCACAATCCACTTATTATCTTAAAGCATTAGCCAATGTACACATGCTTGCACATAAAACTTCAAGTCATTTCTCATAAAAGCGGTCTATTTCCGATGTCCCTCGTACGAACCATATTTCCCCTTTTTTTTATGAAAATCACGCGATTCAAGTGGATACTCATACAATTACACATTCAATTCACTCCATAAAATCAATACGCATGAAATTACACAATTTAATTTTCGGATGAACAGTAATTTCAGAATTTAATAAATAAATAATTAAATTCAGAAATTAAAATAATTAAATAAATAAATTCAGAAAAGTAAATAATTAAATAATTATTTAATTAAATGCAGAAATTAATTTAATCAATAAATTAAACAATTAATCACATTAATCAAGCAATTAAGGAAAAACATGATTAATTAGCACAAAACACACAATTAAGCATAATTAAGCACAATTAAGCATAAATAAGTAAGATTAAGATAAGCTAATATTAATCCACTATCTAACCACCTATCTTAGGGCTAATACACTTAATTAAACACCTTAATCAGCCCTTAGCACTAATTAATCCAACCCTAAGCTAGTTTATGCACTAAATAGGGTTTAGGAGCTAAACTCATTCGTTAAGCGGGCCGGCGACACGAATGCGGAGGCGGCGACGAACCCGACACCCGGGGACCTCTACAATGACAATCCAAGGCGGTCCCGGGGCTGAAACAATAGCAGCGACCTCTGGTTCTCCTTGAACTTCTCAAAAAACTGCACTGCTTGGAGGAAAGGAGCTGATCGGAGTTGAACGGGCTGCCTAGAGCTCCGGTGAGCGATTAGCCGGCGACCGGCGACACCTGGGGGTCGAGGGGGAACTGCTGGAGGTTGGGATGGGCGGTGGTTGGGTCGGGCGGTGGTTGGGTCGGAATGGGAGGAAAATGGCTGAAAAGGCGAAATTGGACAGAGCTGCCGCTACAGTGACGGTCCAGCGATCAACGACTTCCGGCGGCCGTACATGACGGTCGACGACTCCGTTCGACGAACGGCTGACGCCATCTGAACGGTTTTCATCTTCTGAACACAACGGCGGGTGGCACGGGCAGAGATTCACACGGGAAGGCCATGAATAACTTGATTTTCGGTGGAAGGTCAATAATTGAAATTTCAGGAAAGCAAGGGAAGAAGGGGAGAGAGGGGCTACGATTTTGGAGGGCTGAAGGAGGAGGAGAGAGAGTGCATTGAGGGCTGCTTCTAGGCCTCATCAATGCCATTAATGGCTTGGCTGAAGTCCCCACAAAACATGACATCATCTTCTCTCTCTTCCTTTGACTTTTCTCCAAAATATCCAAGGGCATTTTGGTCATTTCCACCTTGCACATTTCCCAATCTGTCCTTGGGCTGAAAATGAAGGGCGGGCCTAGGAAACGGGCTAGGAAATGGGTAGGAACAGGCTTGGGAATTTGTTGGGCTCAAATTGGCTTACGTTTGAATAACGGGCTAGGACGGGTGAGGGGTCGGTTGGGTCCAACGGACTTGCTCGTTGTCTCGGTCTTCCACGGTGGCTGTCCCACCTTGAGCGTGAGGCCCACAATGATCTTGCCCAACTCACGTTCTCGTAGGCTCGTTTCCTCGGTCCGAAGATCCCTTTCCCAAAAACTCGGCTCAACCGGCACTGTCGACTGTCGACTGTCGACTGTCGAGGAAGCATTGTCCAAAAGTCCTTTTCGAACGTTCTTGAAAATTCGAAGTCCAATATTGGATTCACATGCCTTGTCAATTTCGCTCGAATGCCATTTTGGTACTACTCAGACTGACAGGCGGCTTTGAGGATTCACACGTAACTGACTCGTGCCAATTCACGTTCAAGACTTCTCGACACATGGACGTCCTTGACTATATGAAATTACGAAGGATCGATTCTTATTTCAAAGTACACGATTATCAAGGATCGACATAGGGTCGTTCACGGGTTTAATAACAGTAGACAGAATCACCCGTCGTCCCATTATTTCTGTCTGCGAATCGACTTCTATTTGTCTCTGAAATCAGCCTGCATGACTACAAGATCATCCTTACGCAAGTCTCACGGTTGAGTCGTTTTCCCAGGTCAAGTTCTTTAGTCGCACGAGTTCTGTCCTCAATAGCCTTTCCCCTCAAGGTTAGTATCTTCAAAAGTTCCGCTTCATCACTTTTCATTTCCCATGTCGCCCTTTCGACATCCTAGAAGCTTGCCATATGACACCTTGTCGCCTACGTCCATTTCCTCAAAAGTACGTCGGGTCTCGTTCATACTTTCTCAACATGGACACGTGGAAAATATCATGTTGCTCAAGACGCACTTTAGCCCCGCCCACCTTAAACTCCACTCCCCGCCCTCGTTGGACCAATCGTTATAGGCATTTTTGAACTATACCACTACTAATCCCTTTTAGATATGCACCATCTCATAGAGGTATTATCCGCTTTGGCTTGTCCCATATCAAACCTCACGGTTTTAACCTCGTCCAAGCACCTCAAAGTGCAAAACTTTCTCTAGCTCGTCAACCCATGAGTTTCTTTCCACGGGGTCACTCATCGACACTTGAAATCTGATTCACTGAATTTCCATTGAACTGCTATTCAAATTCCACAGACCACCAATTTTTCTTTCAACATTCCTTTCACGTCCATTTAATAACCAAATCAAGAATTCGCTTCAACCACTTGAAAATTAGTGCAAACCAAATGTCATTTATCGCACTAAAGGCTTTCGAATACTTCTTCAAATCCTTTTGATTGATCGTCCATCTGCAAATGGTACGCCGTACTATACTGCAGTTTCGTCCCCAAGGCCGACTGCAAACTTTTCCAGAAAGTAGCCACAAACTTAGGATCATGGTCAGATGTGATCGTCATTGGAACTCCATGTATGCATATAATCTGATGCATGTACAACTCTGCATACTTATCCAACGTGAAATCTTTCCGTATGGCGATAAAATGAGCCGACTTTGTCAATCTATCAACCACTACCCAAATCGAGTCATTGCCTCGCTGACTCTTTGGTAGTCCCATCACAAAATCCACCGTAATGCGTTCCCACTGCCACTCGGGAATCCCAAGAGATTGTAGCAGTCTACCAGGCTTACAATGCTAAGCCTTTACTTGTTGGCAAGTCAAACACTTAGCCACGTGCTTTGCAATGTCCAACTTCATACCGTACCACTCCTTAAGTTCTGCATCTTTTGAAACGCACAATCGCCCTCAAAACCTTAATGTCCCATCCTCGAACACTTGAAAGTCTACTTTTCTCTTTGCCTGATCCATCTGCAGGATCTTAAGAATTTCAGAATCCATCGCTTGGGCACTCTTAATCCTACTTTGCATCTCGGGTTCCACCTTGAGAGTGGCCATTAGACTAGCAAGATGGCCAACCTCAATTTTAAAATCTGAATCCCCGACTCCCTCCAAGAGAATCCATTCTCGTACTCTCATCTGTGCAATTGTCGACTTCGATTGAGCACATCTGGCACTTTGTTTGCTTTCCCCGAATGATACAAATTTCACAATCATAGTCCTTAAGAAGTTCCATCTATCGTCGTTGAACATGAGGCAAAGATGATCACCGCACCTTGCCATGTTGCATTAGCACGCAGCCTAATCCTTTATATGACGCGTCACTGTAGATTTCGTACCCACCGGGACTAGACAGTAATGTCAAGATAGGTTTACTCTTGAGCTCTTGGAAACTATGCTTGCACTTGTCCGTTCAATCAAACCTCTCCTCTTTCTTTAACAACCTCGTCGATGGCATGGCTATCGCAAAGAAACTTCTCCATGAAACATCTGCAATATCCCGCCAATGCCAAGAAACTTCGAATATCAGTTACCGTCATAGGTCTCGGCCAATTCATGACCGCCTTGATCTTAGTCAGGTCAACGACGATCCCTTCGCCTGAAATTACATGCCCTAAAAATGCCATGTGAGATAGCCAAAACTCGCACTTGCTAACTTAGCATAAAGTTCATGCTTCCTCAAGGTCTGCAGTACTGATCTCAAGTATCTCTCATGATCCTCTGGACTCCTCGAGTATACCAGGACATCGTCAATGAACACAGTCATCAATCCTTGGCAACAGATACTTGTTCTTAATTGTCACTTGATTAAGCTGTCGATAATTAATGCACAATCTCAACAAACCGTCCCTTTTCCTTACAAATAGTATCGGCACTCCCCAATGAGACGCTCGTCCTAGTGCGTCTGAACCTTCAATTCTTTCAATTCTGACAAGGCCATCCTATAAGGTGCCTTGGAAATCGATTCAGTCCCAGGGGCCAACTCAATCACAAACTCAATTTCCTCTTCTAGGGCAATCCTGGTAATTCCTCAAGAAACACATCCATGCACTCTTGTACCATAGCAATATCCTCTACCTTTGATCCTTTCACCATCGTGTCTGCCACCAATGCCAAATACCCTCGGCATCCATACTCCAACAACCGAGTCACCTCGAGTGACGAAATCAAAGGAACAGAGGGTTCTCCTCGATTTCCCACAAACTCAAAACGAGCACCCATTACTGGGTTAAACTTTATTGTCTTTCCATGACAATCCACCGTGTGCAATGGCTTCCTCACGACCTAGTTTCGGGCGGTCGGCTTTCCCACGTAATTCTTTCTGTCAGGTGGAATAGGATTCTTTCGCCCCATCATCGGTCCCTTCTCGAACCGATGATTATCTCTATTAGGCATGAATCGCGAGCCAGATGTGGTCGCCCTCTCGATCATATTCTTCTCTATCATCTAGGCCCTTTCGTACATCTCATCAAAGCTCTTTAAGTTCAAGGGCACCAGCTGGGCTTTCAATTCTGGCTTCAAGCCATCTCTAAAACGTCTCGCCCTATCCACGGGGTTCTCTACCAACCTCGGCTATTACTTGGCCAACTCAGTGAACTTTGCCTCATACTGATCAACTGACATCTGATTCTGACGAAACTGTAGGAACTCTGTCATTTTTGACTCTCTCGCACTGTTTAAGAAGCACTTTCCATTGAAAGCTTCACGGAAGGCATCCCAAGCTTGAGCCGTGCCTTCGGGGAACACTCTTTCTTGAGTAACTTCCCACCAATTAATGACATTACCTTGAAGCTGATAAACTGCCAGAAGCACTTTGTCTTCTCTGAACACCTCAGCACTGTAACAGTCCTCTTGCTATCCCTTATCCAAAGGGTCGCAGCTTCAGGGTCGCCCACGCCACTAAATCTCGATGGCTTCAGTCTCGGGAACTGCTCTACCAGCCTAGGCATCGGTCTCTCACAGACCTCTCCTCTCACTAGAGAAACCACAATGACCACATCAAAAGCACTCGGCTTGCTGTTCTAACAAGGTCTCTAACGCCAGCAGGATCTTGTCTAACCTAGGATCTGCTTGCGCGCTACCTCTAGCATCAGTCTGACCAGACACTGCCCTACACCTAAGGGCTCTCTCTGCTCAAGATTGCTCATCACTCTGGACTATGAGCAACCCGCCACCACACAAAGCCACACAAGGCCACAAAAGCAATCACAGGCACATAATATAAAAATCATCCCTATCTCACTATCCCAAAAATCTTACGCACCTTATCACTCTAAGTCTCGACCTCACTCTGATACCAAAATCGACGGGGATGTCACGCCCCGAACCCCGAGCACGCGACAACCCCTTGCCATGGTCAATTGAAAGCGACGTCCCAGGACTCGTTGACGACCATTCATTTTAATCTTTCATTATATGCAAGTGGAAGACGAACCATCCCCAGTCCAAACAAACAATCAAAGAATCAAACAGGGATAGAGGAATGAACATTTGAAACTTCAGCTACTCATTTATACAACTTACTGGATTAACCAACAAAAGATCATATTTCGAATTACAAGCCCGACAAAAGGGGCCGATCCATTCTCTAAGTCAAGCTAAAAGAAACTAGGCTAATCCAGTTATATAAAATGAACCCTCGGGTTCAGTACCACGGTCGTTCGGACCCATCGGACTCGGCTCCGCCAAGTCAATCATTGGTGAAGCGGGGGTAGGATTCTCCACTGTGGGTGCGCTATTCTAAAGGCTTGAAAAAGGTTAACCACGACGGGTTGAGATAAAATCTCAGCGAGTTCTTCCCCTAAGCCCCGGTTAGTACACCAACTCAACGTGGGGTATCTCTCCACAACCACCCCTCACTCAACCCAACCACAAACAACCAGCAATTAGCAATAAAATAACAGGTAGGGTCAATCAACAATCATAAGCTGATTCGCATGCAACCTTACCCGGTATGCCATACCATGCACGTTATATATAGGCACAATACACGCAATGCATATGGCTGTTAGATGATACAGTCCACCAATCACACACGAGTCGCGTCACAAGCGATCTCACTTAGCCATTGCCACACCCTGCACGTTATCAATTCATGCGTGCGTGCCATAAATAATGAGGTGATCATCTCATACATAATCGGAACCAATGATGCCATGTTTTTCTCATGCATTTTTGCATCCACATGTGTTCCGATTATTACTGCCCCACAAGGCTAGAACCGAGGCGCAACGGCACTACAACGCCCTTCCTCCGCAAAGGTGCAACCATGCCCTTCCGTGCCAAAAAGACGTCAAGGGATACTCTCCCAAGACCGCATGTCCAACGAACGTCAAGGGATACTCTCCCGAGACCGCATGCCCAATGAACGTCAAGGGATACTCTCCCGATACCGCATGCCCAACAAATGTCAAGGGATACTCTCCCGAGACTGCATGCCCACAGAATGTCAATGGATATTCTCCCGAGACAGCATGCCCCAATAACGTCAAGGGATACTCTCCCGAGACGGCAAGTTCAGTTTAGTGATCACGCAAGTATGTAATTACAATCCACTTATTATCTTAAAGCATTAGCCAATGCACACATGCTTGCATATAAAAATTCAAGTCATTTCTCACAAAAGCGGTCTATTTCCGATATCCCTCGAACAAATCATTTTTTTCTGTTTTGTGAAAATCATGTAATTCAAGCGGATGCTCATACAATTACACATTCAATTCACTTCATAAAATCAATACACATGAAATTACACAATTTAATTTTCGGATGAACAGTAATTTCAGAATTTAATAAATAAATAATTAAATTCAGAAATTAAAATAATTAAATAAATAAATTCCAAAAATTAAAAATTAAAAATTATTTAATTAAATGCAGAAATTAATTTAATCAATAAATTAAACAATTAATCACATTAATCAAGCAATTAAGGAAAACATGATTAATTAGCACAAAACACACAATTAAGCATAATTAAGCACAATTAAGCATAAATAAGCAAAATTAAGCTAAGCTAATCTTAATCCACTATCTAACCACCTATCTTAGGGCTAATACACTTAATTAAACACCTTAATCAGCCCTTAGCACTAATTAATCTAACCCTAAGCTAGTTTATGCACTAAATAGGGTTTAGGAGCTAAACTCACCCGTTAAGCGGGCCGGCGACACGAACGCGGCGGCGGCGACGAACCCGACACCCGAGGACCTCTACAATGATGATCCAAGGTGGTCCCGAGGCTGAAACAACAGCAGCGACCTCTAGTTCTCCCTGAACTTCTCAAAAAACTGCACTGCTTGGAGGAAAGGAGCTGATCGGAGTTGAATGGGCTGCCCGGAGCTCCGGTGAGCGATTAGCCGGCGACCGGCGACACCTGGGGGTCGAGGGGGAACTGCTGGAGGTTGGGATGGGCGGTGGTTGGGTCGGAATGGGAGGAAAATGGCTGAAAAGGCGAAACTGGACAGAGCTGCCTCTACAGTGACGGTCCGGCGATCAGCGACTTCCGGCGGCTGTACAGGATGGCCGGCGACTCCGTTCGATGAACGGCCAACGCCATCTGAACATTTTTCATCTTCTGAACACAACGGCAGGTGGCACAGGCCGAGATTCACACGGGAAGGCCATGAAAAACTTGATTTTCGATGGAAGGTCAGAAACTGAAATTTCAGGAAAGCAAGGGAAGAAGGGGAGAAAGGGGCTGCGATTTTGGAGGGCTGAAGGAGGAGGAGAGAGAGTGCATTGAGAGCTGCTTCTAGGCTTCATCAATGCCATTAATGGCTTGGCTCAAGTCCCCACAAAACATGACATCATCTTCTCTCTCTTCCTTTGACTTTTCTCCAAAATATCCAAGGGCATTTTGGTCATTTCCACCTTGCACATTTCCCAATCTGTCCTTGGGCTGAAAATGAAGGGCGGGCCTAGGAAACGTGCTAGGAAATGGGTAGGAATAGGCTCGGGAATTTGTTGGGCTCGAATTGGCTCACGTTTGAATAACGGGCTAGGACGGGTGAGGGGTCGGTTGGGTCCAACGGACTTGCTCGTTGTCTCGGTCTTCCACGGTGGCTGTCCCACCTTGAGCGTGAGGCCCACACTAATCTTGCCCAACTCACGTTCTCGTAGGCTCGTTTCCTCGGTCCGAAGATCCCTTTCCCAAAAACTCTGCTCAACCGGCACTGTCGACTGTCGATGAAGCATTGTCCAAAAGTCCTTTTCGAACGTTTCTGAAAATTCGAAGTCCAATATTGGATTCACATGCCTTGTCAATTCCGCCCGAATGCCATTTTGGTATTACTCAAACTGACAGGCGGCTTTGAGGATTCACACGTAACTGACTCGTGCTAATTCACGTTCAAGACTTCTCGACACATGGACGTTCTTGACTATATGAAATTACGAAGGATCGATTCTTATTTCAAAGTACACGATTATCAAGGATCGACATAGGGTCGTTCGCGGGTTCAATAACAGTAGACAGAATCACCCGTCGTCCCATTATTTCTGTTTGCGAATTGACTTCTATTCGTCTCTGAAATCAACCTGCATGACTACAGGATCATCCTTACGCAAGTCTCACGGTCGAGTCGTTTTCCTAGGTCAAGTTCTTTAGTCGCACGAGTTCTGTCCTCAGTAGCCTTTCCCCTCAAGGTCAGTATCTCAGGAGTGATCATTTCCGAGTGAGATCAACCAACAATGCACTAGCGAAATTAACGTTCAGTCCTCCCTTAGAGGGTTGGAATTTTAGGACGTCACACGTTTCTTCACCCTTCAGCATCAATGGACGATTTAACACATTCCTTCAAGCCCTCTTGCATTAGTTTTGGAGCAGTTTTATGGATGAATTAATTGATGCGTTTAAGGACACATCTGCTCAGCCCGATGGAGCAATTTTGCAGAGGCTTTTTGACGCATTTAACGTTAATGAACGCATTTCTTCAACTCCGATCAGCAGTTTTATGATACATTTATGGACGAATTAATGGATGGACACGTCAAGGAACAAATTCCTTCATCTTCGGCAGCTTTTATTAGCGTTAATGAAGGTGTTAATGATGCATCTTCCAAGAAGCTCTTGCGACAATTCTAAGATGATCTTCAGCTTACAAAAATAATAATTTTCTGAGTCTTCTTTAGTTCATGCAATAGAGTCGTTTGGATTTTAAAAGTCTTCTGCAGAAATTTACTCCTTTAAATGTGCTAGTTTCTAGAAGTGTTCGATAGAATTTTGTTCCTATAGTATTAATACAAATAGGTTCTAAGTGTTGTATCTTGGAGACATTGTTCATAAAGCTACTTAACATTGTTGATAGTAATTAATCACCTTAAAGAGATTCGGTTAGTCGTACCTCACCTTCTATGTAATATCCTATTAATTTTATTAAAATCAAACGAGTTTATACTTGGGTTGTGATTCAGCATCTTTATGTTTAAAGATAATATAAACAATAGCTTGGTCGTTAATATATTATTGTTATCACATTCTCAGATTTATTATTTTTCTGGCTACAACAAATAGTTTATGTATTATTCTTCCAACACATAAATAGTTATTTTTCCAACAATACGTGAATATAACTTTTACAACAAATGTTTCCCTCAAACTGTTAGATAAAAAATGGACAATTAATTGTGTATTCAAAAGCCGTTAAAAGTAGAAATTTCTAACATTCTATATAAATTTTGTGATTAAAAACATGAGATCATAAATTAAAACTAATAACATCCTCTAGGCAAAGTGATGATAGAATGTAGGATAAGATAATTATCTTGTCGGGTGAAATTTGACATTTATGTTGTGAAGCTATAAAATAAGAGAGATGATAGAAATAAAAGGCAGTTTTTGGCTTAATCTAATAAAAGAAGAAACAATAAATTGAAGAATGAGGGTAAGTGGAGAGCATATCGGTAAGTTCACTAGAAAAAAATGAGTGTTTAACCAAAATGAGGGTGGAAATAGCACGCCCAAATTTAATTATTTTTTTAAGATTGTCGCCTCTAAGATTATAATTAAAGAGGCAACACAATCTTAAAGAATAATCAAATTGTCGTGTTGCCTCTTTATTGTTACCACTTTGGATATTGCTTTGTTTCTCACATAAGATGATGACGACAATTCAATTATTCTTCTCTTTTCCTTATATGTTAATATGATTCTTATTAATGGGTGTTGACGAAGAACTGGTTAAATATGCTTAACAAAGAATAATTTGAACTCTGAAATGAGTTTACCCATAACACATGACGCGACAAAAAACTGTATATAATCGCTATTAACTTACATTCCTTGGCATCTTGGCAAGTGTTAGGGAGCACTTTTAAAAACCATTTAATATGCATGCCTCCAAACCATTGCGATGTATGCAGTCCTATGAATCATCGTGGTCATTTTCACTGCATTGTCATCGTTGCCACGTGGTCTTTGTTACCCTCACCGACATTGGGTAAGGGTGTCCCAGCCTTCTCTAGCCTTGGGTGAGGGTTGGCGTGCCCTTGCTTTGGCCGGCAAGGGCATTGTGGCCCTCGCCCAATGCCAGCAAGTGTGGCCAGTTCTCACTCCAAAACACAAAAAAAGTAAATAAAAGAAAAGGAAAAAAAATAAAAATTACAAAAACTTATTAAAGATGTTCATGTTAGTGTTGGTCATACTAATAACAAACATCTATGTTAGCAACTTCCAGTTAAAATGGAAGATTAACTTAATTGACAAAACATGAAAATGTAGATGACTCAATTGACATAATTAAAAGGTTATGACTAAATTAATACAAAGGGCATAGGTTTAGGATTTTTTGGTAATTTTCTCCTTAAATTTGTAAGAAATTAAAAAGTTTCCAATGAGCTCGTAGGTCAAAATAAATGTTATCATGATTCTTACTAGCGCATAAAAAATTCTAGGCAGTAAATTCTATAAAGAAAGAGAAAGTGTTGCATGAAGTCAATTTAAATGGGAAAATTACTCCATTGGCTTCAAACATATTACACGGATGCTAATTTAGTTCATAAACTTTCCAATTTTGTTAATTTAGAGCTAAACCATTCACGAAATTATGATCTAGTCATTTTAGTTAATTTTCACTAATAATGGTTAATGCGATGGTCCATTCATCGCAGATTGTCACAACCCTTGATCAGGGGTCGAGATGCGGGTTATTTTTGCAAAATCGTAGGCTTGCCCCGACTTGATTCATTTTATTTTGTTTATATGCACATGCGGAAGCGTAAACACATTAACCCCGATAATTAATGAGAAATGAATTGTGAGAAACACCACATACAAACAAACAACTACTACATTACATAAGTAGTATTCAAGTACGAGCTTTGTTTTATTTACATGATACAAAAAACTCAGGTTTCCTATCTCCGATAGGACCGTAGTATCCTTTTCTACATCCACTATATCGACAATCAACACCTCTAAAATTACAGGTAGCAATACCTACAAACCTGTAAAGGTAAATGAGTGAATTTTGGGAATTCAATAAGTAAAACTCCTAATTCTTGGTTAGTAAAACGTTTCTTCATCAAAGATTAGGCATAGCAATTCATGCAAATAGTGTCAATGGCAGATCATTAGCAATTTCACATGCTACACCTCGACTATAAGTAAGAATCTTACTTACTCAACCTCCGACTATTGCAAGAACACATGCAAGCCAAGTTTAAGCACAACCAACAATCATGCAAATCACTTAACATTATTCTAGCTCAATCAGGCCTTTCCGGCTCAACCAAGGCTTCCAACTTCTTGTTGAGCTTCTTGGCTCAACCAGGATATCTCGACTCAACCGAGACTTCTTGGGGCTAGCTTCTCGAGGCTTCCGGGTATAACCTAGGCATCCCATTGACGTGGGGCATTTCATTCTCATTAACAAGGCATCTTGTTGAAGTGGAGGTATCCCATTGATGTAGAGGCACCATAGTTCACTTCAAGTGGCGATGGTTCTTATCTTTTGTTAAGTGCTCCCATTTATACCATACAAGCCAGTTCTTATCTTTTCATATAGTTGACACTTTCATGGCCCAACAAGGGCATGTTCACACATAATCATTTGTCCCATGCTTTCACATTCCGATTTTAATGATGCTGTGAATGACCTTAAGCTTGAGATTTAGGTTGTTGACACCTAAATTTCGATTAAGAATTTAAATTATAATTGCATAGAAAATTAAGGATCAATTTGGGCCTAACAAAAGAGATTTTTGCATTATTTAGGTACTAATATTATGTGCATCTACTGATTTATTTTCCTTTTCTTTTCCCTTATTTTACCCCATTTTTTGGATAAAAATTTTGAAAAAAGGATCGGGCTAAGGGGCTAGGTTTTCACCCTAGCCTCATTCCCTTTTCTTTCCTTCTCTCCACAATCCCAAGGCCCGTCTCACCCCCAGCTTACGGCCCGATCCTCTCCTTTTTTTCTTCTTCTTCTTCCCTGCACGCGAGAAATAGCAGAGCAGAGTAGAGCAGAACAAGGAGGCTAGGGTAGCCGACGATAGATGGGACACTTCGCGGGCGCCATTAATGCTCCAAGTGGAGCAACGTGAGATCCGACGAAGGATCCAGATGCCTTCAATGCTGAGCAGGCGTAGCTGAAGTAGGGTTAGATCTATCGTGAAGGACGTGCTCGAGGTGACCTCGGTTCAGTAGAAGCGGATGCTGGTTGGAGCGCCAAGGACTAGCGGTTGAAGTTAGGGGTGGCATCGGTCTAGGGTTGACCCTGGACAAGCCCAACCCTACCGGTCTTGGTCCGGTTCCCAAGGGGGCCGGGTCGGTCCTTGGTCCTGAGATCCCTAGATCAATACTGTGCGGGTTAGTCCTCGGTCCTAGGAGTTTCGGATTGGTCCAACCTAGACCACTCCTGACCTTATATATTATATATAATATATTTTTCTTTATTCTAAAGAGTAAACCCTAATTCAAATGGCGGCCTCCTCTAGTATTTTTGTTCTCTTCTTTCTACTTTATCCTCTTAGTATTCAATTTGCCAAGTAAAATTGAAAGAACAACATCACTCATGAGCAATCTTGCCCCGCTCGCTAGTCGCTACTTGACACTCACCTTGCTCACTTTTGGTCGTTCACCACTTGACACTCACCCCGCTTGCCATGCTCACTCCATTTGTCCTCTATTTGCTAACCTTGCTCATTTTGAGTAAAGCATAAGGAAATAAAGCCCTAATTAGAAATTATTTAACCTCATGAGCAACGCTCGTCTTGCGGCTCTATAAGCAATCTTAATTGTTTTTATGGTTTCTTGCCTTTAGCAAGTGTAAAATTTTTATTGTTATCTTATTTTAAATTTGTTGAATATGTATTAGTATTTATAGTTTAGTTAAAATCACAATATAGATAAATATGTAATTTAAAATAATTGGTTTAATTTTTCAGAAATACAAAAAAATGAAAAAAATTAACGGTTGGTCCCGGGTTAATCCTGGAACCTGACCGAATCCATTGGGTTGGTTCGGTCCTCAGTCCTAGGCTCAATAGGGTTGGTCCTCGGTCCCAAATATTGAAGACCAACATTGTGCGGGTTGGTCCTAGGGTCAAGGAATGGACCGGCCCAACCCGGACCATGCTCACCCCTAGTTGAAGTTTCTCCATCAACCAAGCCTCCTCGGACTATAAATAGGGGAAGGTCCTGGGAGGAAGAGGAGGGAGGAAAAAGGCAAATCTGGAGTGGGGATGGAGCAAAAAACAGAGAGCAAAGGGGTCGGTAGGGGGCTGAAGCCACAAAAGGAGGCAAAACAGAAAAGGCGGAGGAGTTGAGATTTGAGGGAAGGAGGGGGGATCTAAGAGAGAGATCTGTGAGAGGGGTCATGATACAAGCAGCTTCGACGTCGGTCTTGGGCAACACTATCGCCGCTCAGCCACCCCCCGACGTCGTCACTATTCAGCCATCGACGATGCCGCTTGCTTGTTTAGCTTCCACTACTACCCACGCCATGATTCACCAACGTACACCACCTGTTCAACGAATTGCCTAACAGAGTTGGCCCTCGAAATTTCAGTTTGGTGGACATGACCGGAGTTACGGTGGTCGGCGACGACGGCGGGTGACAGTGGAGCTCGCGTTCTCGGCCCGGGCATGGAAGGTGATGCCATTCGCCTTGGGTCTCTTGATCACGGCCACGCAAGGGCATGAATCGAGTCAGCGGTCGTGAATCGGGTCGGCTGGGTTGGGCGTGAGATCTGGTTGGTTTTCTTTTAGGGTTTGGTCTTTGGGCTGGGCTCAAATGGAAATAGTGGGCTAGGCTCGGTTGTCTAACATGTGGGCTTGTCTTCGCTTTTTGTTTGCGGGTTTCTCTTTTGGGCCGGACGAATCGAGCCCGCAGCCGGACCCGGCCCTAACCGAGAGCTTGAGACTCGGGAGAGCTTGGGCCTCGTCTTGGCCGGGCCGCACTTGATCCGGGTCGGACCAAGAGACCCGACTTGAGTCCGGTCGGTTTATAATAATAATAATAATAATAATAATAATAATAATAATAATAATAATAATAATAAATATTATTATTATATAATAAAAATATTTTCAAAAATTTTTTAAAAATAAAAAAAAAAAAAGGTTTCATATTTTCCAAAAAAATCAGAAAATCCAAAAATGGTTAACAATTTCCAGAAAAATTAAAAAGGCCAAAAATACTTTTCTCCACAAATGCAAGAAAAATCCTTGAAAAATTCAAAAGTATCAAACTTGAAGGTTTAAACAAGATTATGTATCGAAAGGGCATTAGTGATTAATTAGTGTAATCAAGTCCCTGATCCTACTTTCTCTAATTGCACAGGAGTAAAATATTTATTCCAATATTTTACTTGGATTTTTAATCGGCCCACCCCAAACTGATTAGTGGCAATTCCTTTTTAAATGAACCCTAACAATAAGTTGCGAATTGGTGGGCTTAGGAGAGCCCATTAGCCTTTGGGACGCGAAAAGGGAGGTTGCAACAGAACTCAATCGTCAAGTATCAAGGACTCCACACCACTCCAAGACATGAACTTGGTACACTTTGGTACCAATCAAGATCTTGTGGGCTTGGGCGATCCCTATATCAAACGAGATTAGGATCTGGCATGCTTCAATGCCGGTCTAAGAGCTCGCAGCCTTGGGCAATCCTCGTACAGTACAAGACTTGCATTCTAAAACATCATCTTACCGAATCATATCTTATGGCTTTGGGCGAATCTCGACTTGCGTTGAACGCAAGCAACGAATCATGGCATCATTCGGATCATGAAGGACTCGAGTACATGCACTAGACTCACATAGAAGCAAACATACATATACTCTCCTATACTAACTATGACTCGTCTAGGTAAGATGCTCTACTTACCTAGACGAACCTCGACACTTGCAAGAAATGACTTGGTGTATGGATGCGGGCACATGGCCAAAGGAGAGAGAGAATAGGCAAGAGAATGCCGAAGGAGAAGAGGAAGGGAGAGGCGAGCCAAATGGTGGAGAATAAGGAGAGGTCTCCTCTATTTATAGTTCTCATCCTCATCATTGCACTTCCAATTGGCCAATCAAAATTTATGAAGTGGCACACCTATCAAATCAAGGTGGCACGCCTAGTAACCTATGAAAATGATTAAAGACCTTTGTGTCTTCTTTTTGTTGGTCCATCTATACTCATAAGTCATCTTATAATGATGACTAGGCTTGGCTTGCCGTTCAAGGAAAATCTTGGTGTAATGATTATTAAATCAATCCCTGCCACCTAAGAGTGCGAGTCACCTCCTTCATTTCATGCTCAATATATGGTCATCATTAGCTTTAGATTTTGGTCACATGTTTCTTATCCAAAACTTTCTCTCCAAGCCAAGCCAATATTCCAAAGTCTTCCACCGATTATCCTTATTCACTAGCTTCTTCTCCAGGGCAAATCTTTGGTTATGATGACAAAATCTTTGTAATGCCATATAAATCTCATGACTCACCAAGTCATTTAATGAGGGATTCTAGATAATTCTATATTTTGTCTAATTCTCAAGAATAAGATGCCTACGAATCGATTGATTGCTGATTGTTTCTTATGGGATTGCCCGGGTATATCACATTTATAATTAAGGCAAGCGAGGGTTGTTTTACAATTGATATGTCGTAGTGATGAGGGTTGTACTATTAGGAACCCCGAGGTGAGTTGGCGTTCTAACCGGGGCTTAGGGCGATAACTCACTAAAATAATATCTCACTCGTCGTTGTTAATAACTCACTGAAATAATATCTCACTCATCATTGTTAACCATTTTTCAGGTCCGTAGTTATGGTATTTCTATTGCCATGGTTTGTGAAGTACTGGAGCAAGTTGTGGAGGGTAACATGTTGGTGTGCCGTTGGTTGAAGGAAGTAGATTAACTTGTTTAGTATTTTGATGACTATAGAGGAAGTTGCTTGATTGAGGGGCTTGTGTATAGACTTCCTAGGGTTAATTAGTTCAAGAATAAAAACGACGTTGCTGCTATTGTTTGTGGTCTTTCTACTATCCCTATTGTTTATTGATTAGGTGTTATTGAATTGCTTCCGCATGCATTTAATCGTAAGATAAAAAGAATGGTCGGCAACCCGCCTTGGGAAGTAGCATTCATTTGACCAAAGTGAAGGGGTTGTCGCGTGCTCGGGATTCAGGACGTGACAGGATCATTAATACCCATATTCAAAATGTCCTACCTTCTAATTGGGTCTCTAACCCTCCTCAAGCCCTTTGAAATTTATTATGCTATGAAGTCCTGTTAATCTACCCGTCAACTTTGGATTTTCAATGATGAATGAAGCTCTTTTTTGATAAAAAAAAAATCTCATTTGCTTGTCGTAATTTGGTGACGAGGATCCAATTACAAAGAAAGAAATGTCCCATTTCATCCAAACTCTAGGGTTTGCACTGAAAGTATTTTAATTGTGTTCTTGGTGATGAGTGTGGCTTATGTGGGATATTTGTAATGACAGTTAAATCTTCTATATAAACGCAACTTCTTAGCAATAGGGATTTGGAATGTTTTTTGTCTCAACACTCCCGATACGAGCATGCTGGAAAAATGACAGGTTTAGAGGTAATACCAAAGCAGACCAACGGTTTGCAAATGACTTGAGTTCTCCTATACCCTTACTTCGCATGGCATCAAAAAATTATAATTGGAATAAAATCTATATATGAAGTTTGCTTGATTACACTAATTGTCTAATTAGTGCCACTAAATGATGTCCATTCATGAGTGCACGATCAAGGAAAAGTGGATAATTGCAATCAATGTGATACAGTAAAATGCAGGAAAGTAAACTCCAGAAAGCACCAAATATAGAATCCCGGGACAGCAATCCCCATTAGCTAAGTTCAGATTGAGTCTTAATGTCTTGCCTTGAAGATCAATACACTTAAACTAAACTAATGTCAAAGGTGCTCGTTAAAATCCCTAAGTCAAAGGCATGCTAACTAAGTAAAACTTATCCACATCTAGCGCTAAAATAAAACAACCTAATCAGGACGTACTTCTAAATAGTCACCTTTACAAATCCGGTTTCTATTATAAAGTCCACTCTTATTTCATGTTGAATCCATTTTTATTTTTATTGTATTTTAAACAAGATGAGCCCATTATTATAATCCTCCATTCTTTTCCATTCTTAAAATTTCTCATCGGCTTCTTTCCGTAGATTTCCCAAGACGAACCGAGTATGATTAAAAACATAATCATTCATATCATTTAACCCTTGGATCCAGCATCGTGATCTCACCCACAACCGCCATTAGTAACTGGTTTGTCAATGGTATCTAGGCCGTGACGGAATCTCGAACTGAATAATGTAAAAACAAAGTCGTTGTGACAATGGAACGATTACCATTGACGACCAGAAACCATCAACAGCATCCAGAGGGTGATGAGTGGTGAAATCGATCAGGATCTTGAATCTTGAATTCAATTGGCTTTTGAGTTTGAAATTTCTTCAACATCCTCGATCTCCTGTTTTCTTCTGCCTGATCCATGTGCAAGGCACATTGTCACTGATGGTATCATAGTATGATCGAGGGTGCTAGTGTGCATGAGATTTTCATACCAAATGGAGACACAATGAAGCAAATCGTCATTGGGTTGAAATCACCTTTATCTTAGGCAGAACTATTCCGACTTATGGCGACATTAACAAGGGTAAATATAATTACAAACTTGCAGAGTCAAGCAGGCCCCATTTGCCTTTGGGTTCAACTTCTGAGTGCACAAAGCGTTGCACTACGCCAAAGCGCACAACTTTCCCAAATCAAACGAAGATATGCAGACGTTTGCTGCTCTCACCATCGTCACCTCATTGCCTGCATCCCAAGATAGGAAAAAAAGAGAGAGAGAGGCCGCACAAGTCAAATTTCAATTCTTTGAGATGATTTATAACTGTCAATAGTATATGTCTCTAAGACACCATAATTATATATCCACACGAATTATACAAGAAATAATATGTTATATGTATTTTGAAATTTAAGAGACATGACACGAAAAAATAAAAAAAAGCATTTTCTTCTGAGCGAATTTGAATTACCAAAGCTTAATAAGAAAGAGGACGAGGAAAGAAATGCTGAGGCTCTTCTGAAGGAAAGTATGGAAGCTGCATGTTTCAAGTAAGTGCAGTGAGACGTGTTGGACAAGTAGGGATTATGAGGTTATATATAGTCATTAATGTCTCTCTGTATTAGGCAATAAATCCGTCAGCCAATCTCAACTTGTACTTCAGGAATTTATTATGGGGTGTTCAAGTCAGGAAAGAAATATAGAGTTATTGGTAATTTCTTAATGGATTGATGTATTTTGACCGTTACAGCATGATAGATAAGAAAAGTATATAGATTTGCAGCTCATTGCTTATATTTCCAAGAACTTAAAATAATTTCCCGAATGATTTCACAGGTTAGAATAAATATTATCATGGTTCTTACTAGTGAAAAAAGAGAGAAAGCACACAAATAATTCTATGTAGAAAATGAAAAAAAACCAATAAAGAAATATAAAGTGTCTCTTGAAGTGAATTTAAATGGGAAAAGTATTCAATCAGTTTTAAACTTATTATACAGATACCAATTTAATCAATCAAATTCTTAATTTTGCCAATTTAGTCTTAGACCTTCGTGCAAAATTCTAATGAAATTATTTCGGTCAATTTTTGCCGAAAATTGCTGATGTGCACCGCAATTTCCAGTGAAAATTGATTAAAATGATTATATTAGAATTTCATGTGAAAGTTTAAGACAAAAATGACAAAATTAAAAAGTTTAGAACTGAATTAAATTTGCAACAATGAAAGATTTGATTTTTTTTTGGGCTCATCATAAGCAAATCCCTCAGCATGTAACCCTAAATATACAGAAGCGAGACCAGACAAATCCATCTAACCTCGTGACCGGCGAAGGGACGGGAAAAGATCGGGCCCTCGTACACGCACTTGTTGGTGGTGAGGCCTTCCACGGCGGAGAGGTCCCGATTGTTGATCCCCTCTAAGCACCTCCTGACCACCTCCATAGCAGAATCCTACTCCACTTCCGGCGGCGACTGCCGTCCGATTGTCCAAGATTGAACCTGACAACGACGAGACGCCTCTTTTTTGTTTGAAGTTGCGCTGGTGGGTGATGTGATGGTGTGTAGATATATGAAACGAGAGTACACCCCTTTTTGTAAGCTTTCTAGGTGTTTGCTTTTGATCTACATCACCCTGTTGATAAATAAATAAAACTGAATCTTGCAGTACATGTCTGATTATTATTGCCCTCGTTTGTCCTTCCTCATGTGATCGCTAATTGTTAATGCATACTTAGTTTTTGCCTCCGCATGTGCTACAAAGGAAAAGATTAGTAAATACGTGCTAGAGTAAGGTGACACCCTGAGATGTCACGCTTGGCCTCACCAGCTAGCATGAGGCTTAGCTTTGCCCAGATTTGGCGAGATCGAGCCTCGTAGTGGCTAGGTAAGCCTATAATAGCTCGTTGGACCTCACCTAGCTAGTCACTGGCGACGGCGACGATGGCGGGTGACTAGTTGGGAGGAAGGAGAAGAGAGAAGGAAAAAGAGAAAAGAGAAGGAAAAAGAGAAAAGAGAAAAAAACAAAAGAAAAATGGGTTGGATTGATTCTAGAATTATTACTGACAACAAATAAATAATTTTTTTCTACTTCTTGATTTTGTTCCAAATTAATATTTGGGAACAAAAAATTTACCAACCATATTTTTATTTTTTATTTATTCCCGGGAACAAACAGACCCGTGGACAATCTCAATTAAAGTGATAAAAGTAAAATGTAGGAAAACTCCACAAAGCACCAAGTTTAGTGTATACATAGCCTTGTTATTAAGCAACAACCATTCCCATGAGTAAGTTAGAGTGAGCCAAACTTCTTAACTAAAAGATCAATACACTAAAATAACGTTAAAGATGCTCACTAAAATCCCTAAAGAAAGGCTTGCTAACAGAATAAAAATTAGCCACATCTAGCGCCAGAATAAAACAACCTAATCAAGACCTACTTTAAACTACTTTCTGATTCCTAAAAGATTTTTTAATTTATACATTTCTAGTATTATCATGTAATGATCACCATCAAGGCCTTGTATCCAGCTTTGTCGTCTCACCAATGGCCACCATAAGTGACTGGTTTGTCAATGATATCTAGGTGACGGATTCTCGAACTGGAGAATGGAACTCTTACAGTCGTTCACAAACAAAATCCCAATCAGCGAAGGAATTCCTGGCGAGATCAGGAAGCTTCAAACCTTCTCAGCCAAAAGAACAGGGTAGCCTAAAGCAAAGTCGTCGTGACAATGGAATGACTAACACCAACCATCAGCAATTGTCAATCGCGTCCAGAGGGTGATGAGCAGTGAAATCGACGAAGAAATCTTGGAAAGAACCGATTGGAACCAGAGTGGTCGAAGGTTGCAGTAGCGAGAGATCTTCGCTGAAGGGGAATCGAGAGTCGAGAAAGAACTTCGCCGTGTCTAGTGAATGAGAAAATAGGGCACAAAAGGAAGGCCTCCGTCTACTAGAACAACAAGGCTTTTCCTCCTGGTGGACGTCCGAGAGCCTTTATGAATAAAAGAGACGCCTGCGGTGCCAAGTATGGTGGTGTCAACAGTCGACCTGCTATTGAGGTTAAAATTTCTTCAATCGGATCGGAGATCGTTAAATTTCACTTTCCCTAAATCAAATATTTAAAAGAGATTAGAAACTAATGAGATTCTAATTAATTTTTTTTTTTTGTAAAGAAATGAGTCTCGATTGGGGATCTTGAATCTTGAACTTTCAAACTTTGGAACTTTAACTGTCAGGAAATTCAAGTGTCAACGAGTTTGATCTTATTGTTATCGGGGTTGGGTTTTATGGTCCTCAATCTTCTGTTTTCTTTTGCCTTATCCATGTACAACATGCATTGTAACTGATAGTATAATAGTATAACTGAGGTTGCGAGTATGCAAAAGATTTTCATACCAAATTAAGACACAAAGCAACAAATTGTCATTAGGACGAAATCACATTATTTTAGGCAGAAGAATGCCAACTTATGACGATGTTAACAAGGGTAAATACAATTACAAGTTGTAAAAGTTACGCAGGCTCCAGTTGCATTTGGGCCGAACCTCTGACTGCACATAGCCGTGCACTTCGCCAAAACGCATGCCTGTCCCAAATCATTTGACTGTATGCAGACGTTTGCTGCTTTCACCATCGTCACCTCATTGCCTGTATCCCAAGATAGAAAAAACAGACCGCACAAGTCATATGTCAATTCTTGGAGATGATTTATGACTGTCAACATAATATGTCTCTAAGACACCATAGTTATATCTCCGCACGAATTATATGAAAAAAATATGCTGTCCATATGGTGAAATCCAAGAGACATGACACGAAAGGAAAATTAAAGCATTTTCTTGTGAGCGAATTTGAATCACCAAAGCTTAATAAGAGAAAGAGGACGAGGAAAGAAATGCTGAGGCTCTTCATGTCTTGGATCTTCTGAAGGAAAAAATGGAAGCTGCGAGTTTTAAAGTGCAGTGAGATTTGCTGGCCAAGTAGGGATTATGAGGTTATATATAGTCATCCATGTCTCTGTATTGGGTAATAAATCCGTCAGCCAATCTCAACTTTTACTTCAGGAATCCATTATGGGGTGTGCAATCCAGGAAAGCGATATTTCAAAATTTTTTTAGAATGAGTTCACATGTCAAGAATAAGTGTTATCATGGTTCTTACTAGTGACACAAAAAAAAAAAAAGCACAAATATTTCTTCATAGAAAATGGAAAAAGAAATTCAATAGAGAAAGAGATCATGGTAATTAAATTTTAAGGGCGGCCCTATTTCCATCCCCATTTTAGCTAAGACACTTTTTTCCTTGTTAACTTACTGAAATGCCCTCCCTCTCTCTTCAATTTAATGTTTTTTTTTATCAAGTTAATTCACAAAACTGCCCTTATTGTCACATAGTTTCACAATACAAATGCTCCATTATACTCAAAAAATATCATTTTACCTTACATCTTTTTATCAATTTGCCTAGACAATACTGTCGGTTTTAATAATTGTTCTCATATCTTAATCGGAAGAGATTTTTGTTTATGACAGCTCTCAAACACACAATTAATTGCTATTTTTTTAATCAAATAGTATGAACGAAACTATATTTCAAGGTTGAAAAATTAAATTCATTTAATTATTTATCAAAAATGGAAAAGAAAAATTGATCAAAATATGGAAAAAGGTTAATTTCTTAGAAGCACGATCTAATGTCAAACATATTTATATTGAGATCATATATAAATATTAACGAAAGATAAGCACATAAAGGAAAAAAATGAAACTTCTTATTGTATATCGATTGTAAATTCAATCTTATATCAAGTGGATTAAAATTTAAAAATATGGTTAAAACTTTCTTCCAAAAATAATCTGAGAGTTTGAAAACAAAGAAGTTGTAAGTAAATTGTCAACCCTCATCTTGCGATTCTTTTTAAAACGTAATAAGCTCAAAAGAAAGCACAAATTAATGATATTTAACTTTAAAAACCTAAGAATTTGTTCTGGAAAAACATCCACAATGTCAATATCGACTAGATAATTAGATTGAATTTGAAATTTCGATTTTGAAGTAAAGTTATAATTATAAGTTATTAATGGCTCAACATAGGTTCACACGTTTCTTCACCCTTCAGCATCAATGGACGATTTAACGCATTCCTTCAAGCCCTCTTGCATTAGTTTTGGAGCAGTTTTATGGACGAATTAATTGATGCGTTTAAGGACACATCTGCTCAGCCCGATGGAGCAATTTTGCAGAGGCTTTTTGACGCATTTAACGTTAATGAACTTATTTCTTCAACTCCGATCAGCGTTTTATGATGCATTTATGGACGAATTAATGGATGGACACGTTAAGGAACAAATTCCTTCATCTTCGGCAGCTTTTATTAGCGTTAATGAAGGTGTTAATGATGCATCTTCCAAGAAGCTCTTGCGACAATTCTAAGATGATCTTCAGCTTACAAAAATAATAATTTTCTGAGTCTTCTTTAGTACATGCAATAGTCGTTTGGATTTTAAAATTCTTCTGCAGAAATTTACTCCTTTAAATGTGCCAGTTTCTAGAAGTGTTCGATAGAATTTTGTTCCTATAGTATTAATAAAAATAGGTTCGAGGTGTTGTATCTTGGAGACATTGTTCATGAAGCTACTTAACATTGTTGATAGTAACTAATCACCGTAAGGAGATTCGGTTAGTCGTACCTCACCTCCTATGTAATATCCTATTAATTTTATTAAAATCAAACGAGTTTATACTTGGGTTGTGATTCAGCATCTTTATGTTTAAAGATAATATAAACAATAGCTTGGTCGTTAATATATTATTGTTATCACATTCTCAGATTTATTATTTTTCTGGCTACAACAAATAGTTTATGTATTATTCTTCCAACACATAAATAGTTATTTTTCCAACAATACATGAAAGTTATTTTTTCCAACAATACGTGAATATAACTTTTACAACAAAAGTTTCCCTCAAACTGTTAGATAAAAAATGGACAATTAATTGTGTATTCAAAAGCTGTTAAAAGTAGAAATTTCTAACATTCTATATAAATTTTGTGATTAAAAACATGAGATCATAAATTAAAACTAACAACATTCTCTAGGCAAAGTGATGATAGAATGTAGGATAAGATAATTATCTTGTCGGGTGAAATTTGACATTTTTGTTGTGAAGCTATAAGATAAGAGAGATGATAGAAATAAAAGGCAGTTTTTGGCTTAATCTAATAAAAGAAGAAACGATAAATTGAAGAATGAGGGTAAGAGGAGAGCATATCGGTAAGTTCACTAGAAAAAAAAATAGTGTTTAACCAAAATGAGGGTGGAAATAGCACGCCCAAATTTAATTATTTTTTTAAGATTTTTTGCCTCTAAGATTATAATTAAAGAGGCAACATAATCTTAAAGAATAATTAAATTGTCGTGTTGCCTCTTTATTGTTACCACTTTGGATATTGCTTTGTTTCTCACATAAGATGACGATGACAATTCAATTATTCTTCTCTTTTCGTTAATATGATTCTTATTAATGAGTGTTGACGAAGAACTGGTTAAATATGCTTAACAAAGAATAATTTGAACTCTGAAATGATGATTACCCATAACACATGACGCGACAAAAAACTGTATATAATCACTATTAACTTACATTCCTTGGCATCTTGGCAAGTGTTAGGGAGCACTTTTAAAAACCATTTAATATGCATGCCTCCAAACCATTGCGATGTATGCAGTCCTATGAATCATCATTGTCATTTTCACTCAGCATTGTCATTGTTGCCACGTGGTCGTTGTTACCCTCACTAACATTGGGTAAGGGTGTTGCAGCCTTCTCTGGCTTTGGGTGAGGGCTGGCGTGCCCTTGCTTTGGCCAGCGAGGGCATTGTGGCCCTCGCCCAATGCCAGCAAGTGTGGCCATCTCTCACTCCAAAACACAAAAAAAAGTAAAGAAAAGGAAAGGAAAAAAATAAAAATTCCAAAAACTTATTAAAGATGTTCATGTTAGTGTTGGTCATACTAATAACAAACATCTATGTTAGCAACTTCTGGCCAAAATGGATGATTGATTTAATTGACAAAACATGAAAATGTAGATGACACAATTGACATAATTAAAATGTTATGACTAAATTAATACAAAGGGCATAGGTTTAGGATTTTTTGGTAATTTTCTCCTTAAATTTGTAAGAAATTAAAAAGTTTCCAATGAGCTCATAGGTCAAAATAAATGTTATCATGATTCTTACTAGTAAAAGAAAAAAGTGCACAAAAAATTCTAGGCAGTAAATTCTATAAAGAAAGAGAAAGTGTTGCATGAAGTCAATTTAAATGGGAAAATTACTCCATCGGCTCCAAACATATTATACGGATGCTAATTTAGTTCGTAAACTTTCCAATTTTGCTATTTTAGAGCTAAACCATTCACGAAATTATGATCTAGTCATTCTAGTCAATTTTCACCGAAAATGGCTAATGTGATGGTCCATTCATCGCAAATTGTCACAACCCTTGATCATGGGGTTGAGATGCGGGTTATTTTTGCGACATCTCAAGCTTGCCCCGACTTGATTCATTTTATCTTGTTTACATGCACATGCGAAGCGTAAACACATTAACCCCGACAATTAATGAGAAGGGAATTGTGAGAGACACCACATACAAACAACTACTACATTACATAAGTAGTATTCAAGTACAACATGATACAAAAACTCAAGTTTCCTATCTTCGATAGGACCGTAGTATCCTTTTCTACATCCACTATATCGACAATCAACACCTCTAAAATTACGGTGTAGCAATACCTACAAACTTGTAAAGGTAAATGAGTGAATTTTGGAAATTCAATAAGTAAAACTTCTAATTCTTGGTTAGTAAAACGTTTCTTCATCAAAGATTAGGCAGAGCAATTCATGCAAATAGTGTCAATGGTAGATTAATGGTAGATCAATAGCAATTTCACATGCTACACCTTGACTATAAGTAAGAATCTTACTTACTCAACCTTCGGCTATTGCAAGAACACATGCAAGCCAAGTTTAAGCACAACCAATAATCATGCAAATCACTTAACATTATTCTGGCTCAATTAGGCCTTTTCGGTTCAACCGAGGCTTCTAGCTTCTTATTGGACTTCTTGGCTCAACTAGGACATCTCGGCTCAATCGAGGCTTCTTGGGGCTAGCTTCTCGAGGCTTCCGGGTATAACCCATACATCCTATTGATGTGAGGCATTTCATTCTCATTAACGAGGCATCCTGTTGATGTGGAGGCATCCCGTTGATGTAAAGGCATCATAGTTTACTTCAAGTGGCGATGGTTCTTATCTTTTGTTAAGTGCTCCCATGTATACCATACAAGCCGGTTCTTATCTTTTCATATAGCCGATACTTTCATGGCCCTACAAGGGCATGTTCACACATAATCATTTGTTCCATGCTTTCACATTCTGATTTTAATGATGCTGTGAATGACCTTAAGCTTGAGATTTAGCTTGTTGACATCTAAATTTCGACTAAGAATTTAAATCATAATTGCATATAAAATTAAGGATCAATTTGGCCCTAACAAAAAATATTTTTGCATTATTTAGGTACTAATATTATGTGCATCTACTGATTTATTTTCCTTTTTATTTTCCCTTATTTTACCCCATTTTTCGGATAAAAATTTAAAAAAAAGGATCGGGCTAGGGGCTAGGTTTTCACCCCAACCTCATTCCCTTTTCTTTCCTTCTCTCCGCAAGCCCAAGGCCTGTCTCACCCCCAGCTTACGGCCCGACCCTGTCCTTTTTTTCTTCTTCTTCTTCCCTGTACGCAAGAAACAATAGAGTAGAGCAGAACGAGGAGGCTAGGGTAGCCGGCGACAGATGGGACGCTTCGCGGGCGCCATTAATGCTACCGAGTGGAGCAACGTGAGATCGGCCGAAGGATCCGGATGCCTTCAATGCTGAGCAGGCATAGCTGAAGTAGGGTCAAATCTACCGCGAAGGACGCGCTCGAGGCGACCTCGGTTCAGGTGAAGCGGATGCCGGTTGGAGCGCCAAGGACTAGCGGTTGAAGTTTCTCCGTCGACCGGCCTCCTCGGACTATAAATAGGGGAAGGTCCTGGGAGGAAGAGGAGGGAGGAAAAAGGCAGATCTGGAGGGGGGATGGAGCAAAAAACAGAGAGTAGAGGGGCCGGCGGGGGCTGAAGCCACAAAAGGTGGCAAAACAAAAAGGGCGGAGGAGGAGAGATTTGAGGGAAGGAGGGGGGATCCAAGAGAGAGATCCGTGAGAGGGGTCACGATACCAGCAGCTTCGTCGTCGGTCTTGGGCAACACTATCGCCGCTCAGCCACCCCCCGACGTCGTCACTGTTCAGCCATCAACGACGCCGCTTGCTTGCTTAGCTTTCGCTACTGCCCACGCCATGATTCACCAACGCACACCACCTGTTTGATGAATTGCCTAACAGAGTTGGCCCTCGAAATTTCAGTTTGGTGGACATGACCGGAGTTACGGTGGACGGCTGATGACGGCGGTGGAGCTCGAGCTCTCGGCCTGGGCATGGAAGGCGATGCCATTCGCCTTAGGTCTCTCGATCACGGCCACGCAAAGGCATGAATCGAGTCAGCGGTCATGAACCGGGTCGGCTGGGTCGGGCGTGAGATCTGGTTGGTTTTCTTTTAGGGTTTGGTCTTTGGGCTGGGCTCAAATGGAAATAGTGGGCTAGGCTCAGTTTGTCTAACATGTGGGCTTGTCTTCGCTTTTTGTTTGCAGGTTTCTCTTTTGGGCCAGACGAATCGGGCCCGCAAGCTGGACCCGGCCCTAACCGAGAGCTTGAGACTCGGGAGAGCTCGGGCCTCGTGCTGGGCCGAACCTGATCCGGGTCGGACCAGGAGACCTGACCTGGGTCCGGTCGGTTTATAATAATAATAATAATATTATTATTATTATTAAAATTTTCAAAAAATTTTTTTTAAAAACAAAATATAAAAAAAGGTTTCATATTTTCCAAAAAATCAGAAAATCCAAAAATGGTTAACAATTTCCAGAAAAATTAAAAAAGGCCAAAAAATACTTTTCTCCACAAATGCATGAAAAATCCTTGAAAAATTCAAAAGTATCAAACTTGAAGGTTTAAACACAATTATGTATCAAAAGGGCATTAGTGATTAATTAGTGTAATTAAGTCTCCGATCCTACTTTCTTTAGTTGTGCAGGAGTAAAATATTTCTTCAAATACTTTATTTGGATTTCTAATCGGCCCACTCCAAACTAATTAGTGGCAATTCCTTTTTAAATGAACCCTAACAATAAGTTGCGAATTGGTGGGCTTAGGAGGGCCCATTAGCCTTTGGGACGCGAAAAGGGAGGTTGCGACATAGCTCAATCGTCAAGTATCAAGGACCCCACACCACTCCAAGACGTGAACTTGTTACACTTCAGTACTAATCAAGATCTTGTAGGCTTGGGTGATCCGTGTATCAAATGAGATTAGGATCCGGCATGCTTCAATGCCGGTCTAAGAGCTCGCAGCCTTGGGCAATCCTCGTACGGTACAAGACTTGCATTCTAAAACATCATCTTACCGAATCATATCTTACGGCTTTGGGCGAACCTCAACTTGCGTTGAACGCAAGCAACGAATCATGGCATCATTCGGATCGTGAAGGACTCGAGTACATGCATTAGACTCACATACAAGCAAACATACATATACTCTCCTATACTAACTATGACTTGTCAAGAGAGGACCGTCTAGATTTAACGATAGAAATGGCAATACTAGGGAGAAGTAGGATGCTCTACTGACCTAGACGAACCTTGACAGTCGCAAGAAATGACTTGGTGTATGGATGCGGGCGCATGGCCAAAGGAGAGAAAGAATAGGCAAGAGAACACCTAAGGAGAAGAGGAAGGGAGAGGAGAGCCAAATGGTGGAGAATAAGGAGAGGTCTCCTCTACTTATAGTTCTCGTCCTCATCATTGCACTTCCAATTGGCCAATCAAAATTTATGAAGTGGCACACCTATCAAATCAAGGTGGCACGCCTAGTAACCTATGAAAATGATTAAGGACCTTTGTGTCTTCTTTTTGTTGGTCCACCTATACTCATAAGTCATCTTATAATGATGACTAGGCTTGGCTTGCCGTTCAAGGAAAATCTTGGTGTAATGATTACTAAATCAATCGATGCCACCTAAGAGTGCGAGTCACCTCCTTCATTTAATGCTCAATATATGGTCATCATTAGCTTTAGATTTTGGTCACACGTTTCTTATCCAAAACTTGCTCTCCAAGCCAAGCCAATATTCCAAAGTCTTCCACCGATTGTCCTTATTCACTAGCTTCTTCTCTAGGGCAAATCTTTGGTTATGATGACAAAATCTTTGTAATGCCATATAAATCTCATGATTCACCAAGTCATTTAATGAAGGGATTCTAGATAATTCTATATTTTGTCTAATTCTCAAGAACAAGATGCCTACGAATCGATTGATTGCTGATTGTTTCTTATGGGGTTACCCGGGTAGATCACATTTATAATTAATGCAAGCAAGGGTCGCTTTGCAATTGATATGTCGTAGTGATGAGGGTTGTACCTATTAGGAACCCCGAGGTGAGTTGGCGTCCTAACCGGGGCTTAGGGCGATAACTCATTGAAATAATATCTCACTCATTGTTGTTAACCATTTTTTAGGTCCGTAGTTATGGTATTTCTATTGCCATGGTTTGGGAAGTAGTGGAGTAAGTCGTGGAGGGCAACATGTTGGTGTGCCGTTGGTTGAAGGAAGTAGATTGACCCTGTTTAGTATTTTTATGACTATAGAGGAAGTTGCTTGATTGAGAGGCTTGTGTATAAACTTCCTAGGGTTAATTAGTTCAAGAATAAAAACGATGTTGCTGCTATTGTTTGTCGTCTTTTTGCTATCCCTGTTGTTTATTGATTGGGTGTTATTGAATTGCTTCCGCATTCATTTAATCATAAGATAAAAAGAATGGTCGACGACGCGTCATGAGAAGTCACATTCATTTGACTAAAGTGAAGGGGTTGTCGCATGCTCGGGATTTAGGGCGTGACGGGATCATTAATACCCAAATTCAAAATGTCCTAGCTTCTAATTGGGTCTCTAACCCTCCTCAAGCCCTTTGAAATTTATTATGCTCTGAAGTCCAGTTAATCTACCCGTCAACTTTGGATTTTCAATGATGAATGAAGCTCTTTTTTGACAAAAAAAAATAAATTCTCATTTGCTTGTCGTAATTCGGTGACGAGATCCAATTACAAAGAAAGAAATGTCCTATTTCATCCAAACTCTAGGGTATGCACTGAAAGTATTTTAATTGTGTTCTTGGTGATGAGTGTGGCTTGTGTGGGATATTTGTAATGACAGTTAAATCTTCTATATAAACGCAACTTCTTAGCAATAGGGGTTTGGAATGTTTTTTGTTGCGACACTCCCGATACGAGCATGCTGGAAAAATAATGGGTTTAGAGGTAATACCAAAGGTTTGCAAATGACTTGAGTTCTCCTATACCCTTACTTCGCATGGCATCAAAAAACTATAATTGGAATAAAATCATGGCATTCACTAAAAAACTATGTCCATTCATGAGTGCACGATCAAGGAAAAGTGGATAATTGCAATCAATGTGATACAGTAAAATGCAGGAAAGTAAATAAAATCTAGTCTTAATGTACCTTAAACTAAACTAATGTCAAAGGTGCTCGTTTTTAAAACTTTTTAGCGCTAAAATAAATTGTATCCGGTTTCTATTTTTAAACAAGATTTTTGAGCCCATTATTATAATCCTCCATTCTTTTCCATTCTTAAAATTTCTCATCGGCTTCTTTCCGTAGATTTCCCAAGACGAACCGAGTATGATTAAAAACATAATCATTCATATCATCTAACCCTTGGATCCAGCATCTCACCCACAACCGCCATTAGTAGCTGGTTTGTCAATGGTATCTAGGCCGTGACGGAATCTCGAACTGAATAACGTAAAAGCAAAGTCGTTGTGACAATGGAACGATTAACATTGACGACCGGAAACCATCAACAGCATCCAGAGGGTGATGAGTGGTGAAATCGATCAGGATCTAGAATCTTGAATTCAATTGGCTTTTGAGTTTGAAATTTCTTTAACGTCCTCGATCTCATGTTTTCTTCTGCCTGATCCATGTGCAAGGCACATTGTCACTGATGGTATCATAGTATGATCGAGGGTGCGAGTGTGCATGAGATTTTCATACCAAATGGAGACACAATGAAACAAATCGTCGTTGGGACGAAATAACCTTTATCTTAGGCAGAACTATTCCGACTTATGGCGACATTAACAAGGGTAAATATAATTACAAACTTGCAGAGTCAAGCAGGCCCCATTTGCCTTTGGGTTCAACTTCTGAGTGCACAAAGCGTTGCACCACGCCAAAGCGCACAACTTTCCCAAATCAAACGAAGATATGCAGACATTTGCTGCTCTCACCATCGTAACCTCATTGCCTGCATCCCAAGATAGGAAAAAAGAAAGAAAGAGAGGCCGCAAGAGTCAAATTTCAATTCTTTGAGATGATTTATAACTGTCAATAGTATATGTCTCTAAGACACCATAATTATATATCCACACGAATTATACAAGAAATAATATGTTATCTGTATTGTGAAATTTAAGAGACATGACACGAAAAAAATAAAAAAAGCATTTTCTTCTGAGCGAATTTGAATTACCAAAGCTTAATAAGAGAAAGAGGACGAGGAAAGAAATGCTGAGCTCTTCTGAAGGAAAGTACGGAAGCTGCGTGTTTCAAGTAAGTGCAGTGAGACGTGCTGGACAAGTAGGGATTATGAGGTTATATATAGTCATTAACGTCTCTCTGTATTAGGCAATAAATCCGTCAGCCAATCTCAACTTGTACTTCAGGAATTTATCATGGGGTGTGCAATTCAGGAAAGAAATATAGAGTTATTGGTAATTTCTTAATGGATTGATGTATTTTGACCGTTACAGCATGATAGATAAGAAAAGTATGTAGATTTGCAACTCATTGCTTATATTTCCAAGAACTTAAAATAATTTCCCGAATGATTTCACAGGTTAGAATAAATATTATCATGGTTCTTACTAGTGAAAAAAGATAGAAAGCGCACAAATAATTCTATGTAGAAAATGAAAAAAACCAATAAAGAAATATAAAGTGTCTCTTGAAGTGAATTTAAATGGGAAAAGTATTCAATCAGTTTTAAACTTATTATACAGATATCAATTTAATCAATCAAATTCTTAATTTTGCCAATTTAGTCTTAGACCTTCATGCAAAATTCTGATGAAATTATTTCGATCAATTTTTGCTGAAAATTGCTAATGTGCATCGCAATTTCCAGTGAAAATTGATCAAAATGATTATATTAAAATTTCGTGTGAAAGTTTAAGACAAAAATGACAAAATTAAAAAGTTTAGAACTGAATTAAATTTGCAACAATGAAAGATTTGATTTTTTTTTTGGGTTCATCATAAGCAAATCTTTCAGCATGTAACCCTAAATATACAGAAGCAAGACCAGACAAATCCATCTAACCTCGTGACCGGCGAAGGGACGGGAAAAGATCGGGCCCTCGTACACGCCCTTGTTGGTGGTGAGGCCTTCCACGGCGGAGAGGTCCCGATTGTTGATCCCCTCTAAGCACCTCCTGACCACCTCCATAGCAGAATCCTACTCCACTTCCGGTGGCGACTGCCGTCCGATTGTCCAAGATTGAACCTGACAACGACGAGACGCCTCTTTTTTGTTTGAAGTTGCGCTGGTGGGTGATGTGATGGTGTGTAGATATATGAAACGAGAGTAGACCCCTTTTTGTAAGCTTTCTAGGTGTTTGCTTTTGATCTACATCACCCTGTTGATAAATAAATAAAACTGAATCTTGCAGTACATGTCTGTTATTGTTGCTCTCGTTTGTCCTTCCTCATGTGATCGCTAAATGTTTATGCATACTTAATTTTTGCTTCCACATGCGCAACAAAGGAAAAGATTAGTAAATACGTGTTAGAGTAAGGTGACACCCTAAGATGTCACGCTTGGTCTTGCTAGCTAGCATGAGGCTTAGCCTTGCCCAGATCTGGTGAGATCGAGCCTCGTAGTGGCTAGGTAAGCCTATAACATCTTGTTGGACCTCACCTAGCTAGTCACTAGCGATGGCGGTGACGGCGGGCGACTAGTTGGGAGGAAGGAGAAGAGAGAAGGAAAAAGAGAAAAGAGAAAAAAACAAAAGAAAAATGGGTTGGATTGATTCTGGAATTATTATTGACAACAAATAAGTAACTTTTTTCTACTTCTTTAATCGGATCCGAGAGCCTTTATGAATAAAAGAGACGCCTGCGCTGCCAAGTATGGTGCTCTAAACAGTCGACCTGCTCTTGAGGTTAAAATTTGTTTAATTGGATAAGAGATCTTTAAACTTCACCTTCCCTAAATCAAATATTTAAAAGAGATTAGAAACTAATGAGATTCTAAATAATTTTTTTCTTTTTTTTGGTAAAGAAACGAGTCTCGATTGGGGATTTTGAATCTTGAACTTTCAAACTTTCAAACTTTAATTGTCAAGAAATTCAGGTGTCAACAAGTTTGATCATATTGTTATCGGGGCTGGTTTTATGGTCCTCAATCTTCTGTTTTCTTTTGCCTTATCCATGTACAACATACATTGTTACTTATAGTATAAGAGTATAAGTGAGGTTGCAAGTATGCAAAAGATTTTCATACCAAATTGAGACACAAAGTAGCAAATCGTTATTGGGACGAAATCACATTATTTTAGGAAGAAGAATGCCGACTTATGACGATTTTAACAAGGGTAACTACAATTACAAGTTGTAAAAGTTATGCAGGCTCCAGTTGCATTTGGGCCGAACTTCTGAGTGCACAAAGCCTTGCAGTCCGCCAAAACGCACAACTTTCCCATATCAAACGAAGATATGCAGACATTTGCTGCTCTCACCATCGTCACCTCATTGCCTGCATCCCATGAAAGAAAAAAAGACTGCACAAGTCAGATTTCAATCTTTGAGATGATTTATAACTGTCAATAGTATATGTCTCAAAGACACCATAGTCATGTCTCCACATGAATTATATAAAAATATGTTATCCATGTAGTGGAATTTAAGTGACATGACAAGAAAAAAAAATCAAATTCTTCTGAGCGAATTTGAATTACCAAAGCTTAATAAGAGAAAGAGGACGAAGAAAGAAATACTGAGGCTCTTCATGTTTTGGATCTTCTGAAGGAAAATATGGAAGCTGCTAGTTTTAAGTAATTGCAGTAGTAGATGCAGGGCAAGTAGGAATTATGAGGTTACGTATATAGTCATTCATGTCTCTCCGTATTAGGCAATAAATCCGTTAGCTATTCTCAATTTGTACTTTAGGAAATTATGGGGGATGCAATTGAGGAAAGCAATATTGAGTTATTGGTACTTTCTTAATGGAGTGTTATAGCATGTCATTTTGAGTCGTCATTGTTGAGCTACTTGAATATGATCTCGATTTGCAACTGCATATTCATCATGTAATATTGTTTATATTTGCATGAAATTTCAAAATTTTTCTAAAATGAGTTCACAAATCAGAATAAATGTTATCGTGGTTCTTATTAGTGAAAAAGAAGCGCACAAATAATTCAACGTAGAAAATGGAAAAAAAATCAATAAAGAAAGAGAAAGTGTTGCTTGAAGTGAATTTAAATGAGAAAATTACCTAATCAGTTCTAGACATGTTGTATGTATGTTAATTCAGTCCAAAAACATTCCAATTTTGCCAATTTAGTTATCAGCCTTTGTGTGAAATTCTAATGTAATAGTTATGGTTAATTTTTATTGAAAATCGCTGACGTGATAGTCCATTCATTGTCGACCATCATATGTGGTATATTGTCATGTCAGCGATTTCTAATGAAAATTGACTGGAACAACTACATTAGAATTTCACTCAAATGTTTAAGATTAAATTGGTAAAATTGGAAAGTTTATAACTTAATTGACATGTTTATAATAGGTTTATGACTAATTAGACAACTTTCATGAATTTAAATTGTTACAAGATAACGAAGGTTCAGTTATCACACTTCCAGACATATTATAAAGGTTATCATTGTTCTTACTAGTAAAAAAAAAGGCGCATAACATATTATATTTTAGAAATGGGAAAAAAATTAAATAGGAGAAAGTGTGTCTTGAGTTATTTAGGAAAAAAAAATTTAAATTCTCACCAAATGATGAAGATCTAGTTTAAGGTAACAATGTATAAAGGGGCTATGAAGGATCTGAATGCCCAAGACAAGTATGCTATCTCACAAAACACGGCTGTCATGGTCTATTATAAACTTTTTAGTGTTCAATGTTTTCTAATCTAGAGGATCCACAAAGTGGCAATTGGAGAGCATACTCACGACCACATCATCGTATCAAGCAAACAATATAATTTTTAAGCCTAGGATAGGCTCACACCGGAGAAGGGAAGAGGGAATTTAAAGAGACATGATGAACGAAGAGTTTTCAAGGTTTTTACTAGGAAAACTTGGTCTTATTCCACAACTGAAACTTCTTACCTTATTATCGGTAGAGCCAAGGGCTTTACAGAATTTTCCACACTCACGGATATTACGGACTTCACAATACTAGACTTTACCATAGACAATAGCACAAGAGTCACGCGCATCTTTATAAGATGCTTTGGCATGCAACACACCACTCACTTTGGGCAAAGTTGGCTCATTATCAGCATTACAAAACCGAGTTATAAGTCTGCGAGGTCATTCTCTGACAGGTCACTGTCGGATGAGTTGATGTTCTCAGCGTTGCCCTCCTGTGAGAATATTGTGCGCTTTGCTCTTTTAATTTTTAAAGCAAGTTGGACCTTCTGAAAATTCTCTAGGATTCTTTTATTGCTGGGTCTAGAAGTGCTGGGACCAAAGTGCATCGGATTCCTTTTGAGGCATTGTTGGCTGAGGCCAACTAGATGAGTTAGGCATCCCGCATGGAGGTGCATCATTTATCATGTCGGTCAGAAGACCTAGTCCCACGGATCTTGAGAAAGTGGTCCACTCCAGGGGTCTTAAGAGACTGATTGCTAGGATGATCGTGAGGATTGCTGGTTGGCATTAAAATCGGCCAAAGCTTGTCTGATTGCATCTCTTGTTGGTTCATATGCCTGAGAGCAGTCCCGTGGTACCTCTTTATCATAGCCACTAGGCCCAGTTTCCTGGGAATAGTCTGATTCTTTTCACAAATTATCTTATGGATTGCCCTTCATTCAATATCAAGATCTGCAATACGCACCAATACGACCTGTGGATTGTTGCATAAGAGATAGAGGGACCAATATATTCGAGCTTCAAAGTTTGAGGTGGAATGAATCTGTTGGTTGGATATATATACCTCCATGACCTGTGGAAAATTATAGTTGTCTGAATTTGATCTTCTGAGAAGTTATACTTCCTTCTCATGAAGTTCAGCTGCATGCCAAATTGAACTCACCAGTATCACATAGGACAAAACCACTAATGTATCTATGCTATGCTAAATGTGTGAAATAATGGTCCACATGTCCTTCATATCTCTTGGCGAACCTTCAATTCTTGCAGTAGAGAATTCAATGGCTATAACAAGATTATGAAATACATACCAGAAAAATAACTTTAGCTTATCAGGAAAATTTACTGGATCAATGGTGAATACCTAATTAAAAAGGTATTCATGATGCATGCCAAATGGCCTGAGGTTAAGTCCGTCATACTATCTAAAAATCTTGAGTTGGTATTCGACATCATCTTTCTACACCCGGAATAGAATCTTCCCTGGCGATGGAGATCTGGAATTGCTGGAGGGATGTCTCTCCGAATGTTCGATGATGATGTCGAAGACAGTGCTATTCCACGAATCATAGAGATGGATTCTGTAACATCCTCAAATTCAGCTCTGGGAAAATGACCGTACATCGGTGACGATGAATCGAGGGTCGGTCATGGAGATGACATCATGTCTTACTCGTGCCAATGGACGAGGGTATATTGTTTGGTTCTAAGCCTATGACTGGAGATGCCATACCTTGTCTCGTGCCATAAATTAAGGTACCGTGCTCGTGTTGCACTCGCAGTCAATTGCTCGACCATAAGAATTGGTCGTAGGATGATCACTCTCTGTTCACGGATCGATGGATGATCATGGATTGATCCCATACGATCACGTTCTGATTGTGGATGATCTTGTTTGGTCGTGCATTGATCATGGACAATTGTGGGCATAAGTATACTAGGAGTGCCATAACTTTCGTACGGCGCTCACTTTGGTGCCAAAACTTTTTTTTCGCTCACTTGAGTGCCACAAGTTTTAAAAAAACGTTCACTTGAGTGCCAATTCGACGTGGCCGCGGAAAAGGCGCGTGGCGCCGGTGAATAATATTTTAATATATTTTAATATATTTATTAATTTTTGATTTTTTTGATTTTTTTTTTTTAAGGCCGGCGAGGGTCACCGGTGGCCCTCGCCGCCCTAAAAAAAAAAAAAAAAAAAAAAAAAATCGAAATTTTTTAAAAAGAGTAAAAACGGCGTCGTTTTCCCGAAAAGTCCACGTCGGCGTCGAAATTTATTAAAAAAAGAAAGAAAAATCATTAAAAAATTCCACGTATGCATTTTGGCCGGAAGTGGCACTTAAGCGAACGATTTCACTCCGATGTGGCATTCAAGTGAGCGAAAAAAAAGTTTTGGCACCAAAGTGAGCGCCGTACGAAAGTTATGGCACTCCTAGTGTCCTAACCCCACAATGTGAATCGATTCCACCCGACCATGCGATGGTCACGAGTCAATCGGTCTTGCACAATTACATAACAACAAAGAGTTGACTCGAGAATGCATGATGGGTCATGAATGAGTTGAGGGTCAATCATGTCAAAATAGGACAGTCCTATGCCAGGCACAGTGCTCGATCCAAGACCGAACTGCCCAGGCAGTGCTCAATAGCGAGCTTGACAGAGTGCCTAGCCAGGATTGGCCTTGGAGCCGACCAGACCGATGCAAGGACTGCCTCACACCAGCCATTGGGGCACAACAAAAGCCACTGACCCAAAAAAGGGGTGGAAATTATTCCAATCTCCAGATTTTAATTTTGAGATCGATTAGGGGTATTTTGGGAAAATTTCACCCGAATGGTATTCTAGACTTTTCCCTAACTAGAATGTCGTCTAGAAACCATAGTTCCTTAAAGATGGAATAATGCCATCTTTAGAGGTCATCATAGCCTAAAGGAGGAATTGTTGGCCTAAGATCTTCTTGGAAGATTTAGTTAAGTGCATTAATGTGCAAGAAGCCAAGTGACATTAATGTGGTAATGATTCCTTAGCTTATGTGTTCCGAAACTATTTAGGGCATTATTACCTATTCTTGAGAGGAGAACAAGTAGATTCTCCATAATGCTTCTTGATTCACAAGGAAATCTTGACATTTAATGTGCAAATCCAAGCATAGGCACCACCTCCTCATTCTAGACCATCATTCATCTACTTAGGTTCTTAAATGAATCCAATGATGCCATGGTGAGTCACATGCCCCTCTGAAGGAGATAAGACAAAATTTTGCTTGGTGAACAAGTTGCATTAATGAAGATTGGAGTTTAATTCATTAATGCAATAGGTGAATCACCCTTGGTTATGATTATTTCATTAAATGTAACTAGCGAATCACCATACTATAGATTTTGGTAATGATAACCTAGATTGAGACTTATTAAGCAAGGTTAAGTAAACTAAATAGATTCTTGCATGAGACAAAATGGGAAGAACCAATTATCGGAGGCTTGAAGGGACATAGGCGCCAATTGTGGGAGGGGGACAAGAAGGATGCTTGCTTGCCATTTTAGGGAAATAAGTGTTGGTAAATAGACAACATTTGTCTTCTAGTTTCCCATAGGCTTTCCACCTCAACCATTAGCTTGTCCACCTAATTAGATTTAATGTACACACTTGGTTGGGACTAATGATTGGGTAAGTAGTATAAATAGGGGAGAGAAGCCATTGACGGTCACCTCTTCCTCATTTCGCTCACATGCCCACCCTCTCAGTTTCACTCTCTCTTGCTTTCATCTCTCTCATATGCCTTCACTCTCATTCCTCCCCCCCTCCACCACTCTCGCCCACTCACTCTTGGCCGCCTTTCACCGCCGCTACTGTAGTTGTTGTTCACATGAGTAAGTTCCCTAATACTTGGTTAGGGAAATGTGTTGTGTTTTCTAAACGCGGTTCAAAAATTTGCTTGCTTGTGCATGGTTGTGTTTATACTTGTTTTGTGTTTGTTTCTTGTGACAGCCTGAGCGACGGTGCGCGAGGAGGAGGGATGGCGGTGCGTCTGCGCCTCGGTCCTCGGACGTGCGCAAGGGAGGGGGGTCACATGTCTCTTGCCTAGGGGGGAGTCCCACATCGCCTAGGGGGAGAGGCCTGGGATGGTTTATAAGGCTGGGATCCCTCTTCCCTGAGTAACGCGTTTTAAAGCCGTGCGGGCCTCGGCCCAAAGCGGACAATATTACTCAGCGAGCCCCAGGTCCTTACAAATAGTACCGGCACTCCCCAAGGAGACGCTCGTCCCAGTGCATCTGAACCTTCAGTTCTTTCAATTCTGACAAGGCCATCCTATAAGGTGCCTTGGAAATCAATTCAATCCAAGGGGCCAACTCAATCACAAACTCAATTTCCTCTTCTAAGGCAATCCCGGCAATTCCTCGAGAAACATATCCATGTACTCTTGTACCACAGTAATGTCCTCTACCTTTGACCCTTTCACCATCGTGTCTGCCACCAATGCCAAATACCCTTGGCATCCATACACCAACAACCGAGTCACCTCAAGTGACGAAATCAGAGGAACGGAGGGTTCCCCTCGATTTCCTACAATTTCAAAACTACCACCCACTACTGGGTTAAACGGGAATTGTCTTTCCATGACAATCCACCATATACAATGACTTCCTCACGACCTAGTTTCGGGTGGTCGGCTTTCCCACGTAATTCTTTCTGTCGGGTGGAATGGGATTCCTTCGCCCCATCATCGATCCCTTCCCGAACCGACGATTGTCTCTATTAGGCATGAACCGCGAGCCAAATGCGGTCGCCCTCTCGATCATGTTCTTCTCTATCATCTATGCCCTTTCGTACATCTCATCAAAGCTCTTTAAGTTCAAGGGCACTAGCTGGGCTTTCAATTCTGGCTTCAAGCCATCTCTAAAATGGCTCGCCCTATCCACAGGGTTCTCTACCAACCTCGGCTATTACTTGGCCAACTCAGCGAACTTTGTCTCATACTGATCAACTGACATTTGATTCTGACGAAACTGTAGGAACTCTGCCATCTTTGACTCTCTCGCACTGTCTAAGAAGCACTTCCAATGTGAAACCTTTTCGTACCGCAATGAAGTGAGCTGACTCGTTAACCTGTCAACCACTACCCAAATCGAGTCATTGTCTCGCCGACTCCTTGGCAGTCCCATCACAAAATCCATTGTAATGTGTTCCCACTTCCACTCGAGAACCTTAGGAGGTTGCAGCAGTCCACTAGGCTTACAATGTTGAGCCTTTACTTGCTGGCATGTCAAACACTTATCCACGTGCTTTGCAATGCCCAACTTCATACGGTACCACTCCTTAAGTTCTGCATCTTTCGGAACGCACAATCGCCCTCGAAACCTCAATGTCCCATTCTCGGACATTTGAAAGTCTGCTTTTCTCTTTGCCTGATCCATCTGTAGGATCTTAGGAATTTCAGGATTCGTCGCTTGGGCACTCTTAATCCTACTTTGCATCTCGGGTTCCACCCTGAGAGTGGCCATTAGACTAGGAAGATGGCCAACCTCAATTTTAAAATCTGACGATTAATCAGAAAGGATTTGAAGAAGTACTCGAAAGCCTTTAGTGCAATAAATGACATTTGGTTTGCACTAATTTTCATGTGGTTGAGGCGAATACTTGGTTTGGTTATTAAATGGGCGTAAAAGAAAGAAAAAATCGGTGGTTTGTGGAATTCGGATAGTGGTTCGATGGAAATTCAGTGAATCAGATTTCAAGTGTCAATGAGTGACCCCGTGGAAACGAACTCATTGGTTGACAAGCTAGAGAAAGTTTTGCACTTTGAGGTGCTCGGACGAGGTTAAAACCATGAGGTTTGGTATGGGACAGGCCCAAGCATATAATACCTGTATGAGATGGTGCAGTTCGAAGATGCCCATAACGACTAATCGGACGAGGGCGGGGAGTGGTCGCTGGGGCCAGAGTGCCTAAGCAAGGAGCGACTCCTGGCAGGCTTCTAGGATGTTGAAAGGGGCATAAATGAACTGAACTATGCACTGTGCAAAAAGAGAGTGCTTGTGGGATAAGATTTTATCGAAATGGTATAGCCGTAATTTGATCAAGTTTGTGGAATTTCAGTCTATGGAACGAGGTTAGAGAACTGGGAATCGCTGGTTCAAAAATTGGTTTAGCAGTTATTGAACGTAGTTCAGATTATCTGAGTCAGACTAAAGACAGCTCAGAGTCGTCAGAAGAGTTATGCAGATAAGCGTCGTAGGCCGTTGGAGTTTAAAGTGGGCGATAATGTGTTTCTGAAAGTATCGCCGATGAGGGGTACTTCCAGATTTGGCAAGAAAAGGAAGTTAAGTCCGAGGTACGTTGGATCCTTTGAAAGTTTGGAAAGGATCGAGGTTTTAGCGTACATCTTGCGTTGCCACCGAAACTTGCTCAAGTACATGATGTTTTTCATGTGTTCATGTTGAGAAAGTATGAACCGGACTCGACTCATGTATTGAATTTTGAGGAACTGGATGTAGACGACAAGGTGTCGTACGTGAGAGGCCGATACAGATAGAGGACCGTAAAGAGCAAGTACTCCGAAACAAGACTATTGCCTTGGTTAAGGTGATCTGGCAGCATCACAGAACAGAGAGAGCAACATGGGAAAGTGAGAAAGTGATGAAGCATCAGCACCCCCATCTTTTTGAGGATTTGTTTGTGATTGCAAATTTCGAGGACGAAATTTTTGTAAGGGGAAGAATTGTGACGTCCGAAATTCGAGCCCTTTTAGGGATGAGTGAACGTGAATTTCGCCAATGCATTGTTGGTTGATTCCGCTCGGACCCAATCATTTCCGAGATACGACCTTGAGGGGAAAGGCTGCGGGGACAGAACTCATGCGACTAAAGAACTTGACCTGGGAAAACGACTCGACCGTGAGACTTGCGTAAGGACGATCCTGTAGTCATGCAGGCCGATTTCAAGGACGAATAGAAGTCGATTCACGGATAGAAATAATGGGACGGCGGGTGATTCCGTCTATGGCATTTGTTATTGAACCCGCGAACGGCCCTATGTCGATCCTTGATAATCGTGTACTTTGAAATAAGAATCTATCCTTCGCAATTTCATGTCGTCAAGAACGTCCATGTGTCGAGAAGTCTTAAACGTGGTTTGGCACGAGTCAGTTACGCGTGAATCCTCGAAGCCGCCTGTCAGTATGAATTATACCAAAATGACATTTGGGCAAAATTGACAAGGCATGAGAATCCAAGATTGGACTTCGAATTTTCGGGAACGTCCGGGACGGACTTTTGGATGATGCTTCCTTGACAGTTGACGGTGTCGGTTGAGCCGAGTTTTTGGGAAAGGGATTTTCGGACCGAGGAACCGAGCCTATGAGGACGTGGGCCGGGCAAACAGTGAGGGCCTCACGCCCAAGGAGGGATGGCCACCGTGGAAGACCGAGACAACGAGTGAGCCGTTGGGCCAAAACCGATCGTTAACCCTCCCGAGCCCGTTGCCTAAACGTGAGCCAATTCGAGCCCAACAAATTCCCGAGTCCGTTCCTATTCATTTTCCGGCCCGTTTCCTAGGCCTGCCTTTCATTTTCAGCCCAAGGACAGATTGGGAAATGTGCAAGGTGGAAATGACCAAAATGCCTTTGGATATTTTGGAGAAAAGTCAAAGGAAGAGAGAGAAGATGATGTCATGTTTTGTGGGGACTTGAGCCAAGCCTTTAATGGCATTGATGAGGCCTAGAAGCAGCCCTCAATGCACTCTCTCTCCTCCTCCTTCAGCCCTCCAAAATCGCAGCCCCTCTTTCCCCTTCTTCCCTTGCTTTCCTGAAATTTCAGCTTCGACCTCTCACCGAAAATGGAGTTGTTCATGGCCTTCCCGGTGGAATCTCGGGCCGTGCCACCTATCAATCTGTTCAGCACAGAAAAAAACGTTCAGATGGCATCGGCCGTTCGCCGAACGAAGCCTCCGGCCGATCCGTACGTCCGCTTGAAGTCGGCAGTCCTCCGTCCGGCATTGTGTAGCGCCTCCTATGCAGCTTCGGCTTTTCTTCCGTTTCTCTCCATTTTTGGCCTACCCAATGCCCACACCAGCCACACACAACTCCCCCTCGACCCCCAGGAGCCTCCAGTCACCGTCCACCAGCTCGCCGGAGCTCCGGCCAAGCCGTTTTGCTTCGACCGGCCCCCGTCCTCCTCTGCAGTGCTGTTTTGTGAAGTTCGGTGGGGAATCCGAGTTTGTTGCTGCTGTGCTGAGCCCGGGACCGCCTTGGAGTGTTGTGGGAGAAGTCCCCGGGTGTCGGGTTCGTTGTCGCCGCCGCGTTCGCGTCTCCGGCCCGCTTAACGGGTGAGTTTAGCCCCTAATCCTTATTTAGTGCCTAAACTTGCTTAGGGTTGGGTTAATTAGTGTTATTGTTGGATTAAGATGTTTAATTAAGTGCATTAGCCCTAAGATAGGTGGTTAGATTAAGGGTTAAGATTAGATTAGCTTTAATCTTATTTAATTAAGCTTAATTGTGTGTTATGTGCTAATTAAACATGCTTTGCTTGATTAAATTGATTAATTATTTTAATTAATTGATTTATTTAATTTATGTATTTATTGATTAAATTATGTAATTTCTGAATTAAATTATTTAGTTATTAAATTCGGAAATTGCACTGTTCACGATTATTGTTCACGGCACTGTTCATCCGGAAGTGAAATTGTGCATAATTTCATGTGCCTTGATTATATGAAGTGAATTGGATGTGGCATTGCATAAGCATCCGCTTGAATTGTGTGATTTTCACAAAAGAAAGAAAATGATTTGTTCGAAGGACAACGGAAATGGACCGCCTTTATGAGAAAGAAAATGATTTGTCCGAAGGACAACGGAAATGGACCGCCTTTATGAGAAAGAAAGTGATTTGTCCGAGGGACACTGGAAATGGACCGCTTTTATGAGAATGTGGGAAAAATGATTTGTCCGAGGGACACTGGAAATGGACCGCTTTTATGAGGAAGGACTTGAGATTTTAAATGCAAGTGTATTGCAAGTATGTGTGCATTGGCTACAATAGTTCGAATCACCGGAGGGAGGGCACGGAAGGGCACGGTTACGCCTCTGCGGAGGAAGGGCGCCGTAGTGCCGTTGCGCCTCGGAGGGCACGGAAGGGCACGGTTGCGCCTCTGCGGAGGAAGGGCGCTGTAGCGCCATAGCAATAGCATGGAAGGGCACGGTTGCGCCTCTGCGGAGAAAGGGCGCCGTAGCGCCGTTGCACCTCGGCCCAATAGAACACGTGTGGATACCAAAGTGTACGAGAAACATTGCATCATCAGTTTCGATTATGCATGAGGTGATCACATCATGATTTATGGCATACACGCATGAATTGATAATGTGCGGGGGGTGCGGCAATGGCCAGGTGAGATCGCTTGTGGTGCGACTCGCATGTGATTGATGAACCGCATCATCTAACGGCCATGTGCATTGCGTGTATTGTGCCGACTTATAACGTGCGGGGTATGGCATACCGGGTAAGGTTGCATGCGAACCGACTATGTGATTGTTGGTTGCATTGCTTCCATTGAGTGAGGTTTATCGTGCAGGGTATGGCATACCGGGTAAGGTTGCATGCGAACCGACTAATTGTTTGTTCGTTGCCCCTGTCTGCTGTTTGATTGTTGATTGCTGGTTGTTTGTTGTTGGGTTGAGTGAGGGGTGGTTTTGGAGAGATACCCCAGGTTGAGTTGGTGTACTAACCGGGGCTTAGGGGAAGAACTCGCTGAGATTTTATCTCAACCCGACGTGGTTAACCTTTTTCAGGCCCCTAGAATGGTGCACCCGCAGTGGAGAATCCTGCCCCGGCTTCTCCAGTGATCGACTTGACAGAGTCGAGTCCGATGAGTTCGAGTGACTGTGGTGCTGAACCCGAGGGTTCATTGTGTACAGCTAGATTAGCCTAGCCTAATTCCTTTTTGGTTTGGCTTAGAGGATGGATCGGCCCTTTTTGTCGGGCGTGTATTGAGAAACGATCCTCCGTTGGTTAATCTAGTAAATTGTGTAAATGAGTAGTGATGGTTATCCTTGCTGTTCATCCCTCTATCCCTAATTGATTGATTGATTGTTTGTTGGACTGGGGATGGTTCGTCTTCCGCTTGCGCATAACGAAAGATTAAAATGAATGGTCATCAACGAGTCCTGGGACGTCGCTTTCTATCGACCAAGAGAAGGGGTTGTTGCGAGCTCGAGAGTCGGGGCGTGACAACCCCGTCGGTTTTGGTAGCATTTGTAAGGACCTGGGGCTCGCTGAGTAATATTGTCCGCTTTGGGCCGAGGCCCGCACGGCTTTAAAACGCGTTTTAAAGCCGTGCGGGCCTCGGCCCAAAGCGGACAATATTACTCAGCGAGCAGTGTCCTTACAAATGATATCAAAGCCGACTCCCCGCTGCGTGTGGGCACGGCGAGGACGTTGTGCTCGAAGGGGGGGAGAATGTGACAGCCCGAGCAACGGTGCGCGAGGAGGAGGGATGGCGGTGCGTCCGCGCCTCGGTCCTCGGACGTGCGCAAGGAGGGGGTCACATGTCTCTTGCCAGGGGGAGTCCCACATCGCCTGGGGGAGTCTTGGGATGGTTTATAAGGCTGGGATCCCTCTTCCCTGAGTAACGCGTTTTAAAGCCGTGCGGGCCTCGGCCCAAAGCGGACAATATTACTCAGCGAGCCCCAGGTCATTACATTTCTTGTTCTTGTTACAAAAAGGATTTCTACCCTTCTTTTATTTTTGTTGAGAGTCGAGCTTATGCTAAGAAACGGAAAGAGGTTCCGTCAGCCTTGAATGTACAACAAAGGCATGTTGGACCAAGTCTTTGTAAGGCGTGCTATTCCAATATTAAGTTGGTAGGTCGGTGTTAAACCTACAATTCGACTCCCGAGCCTTGATTTGTGCCAGCATAAACATCTTCTCAAGTTCAAAATGTTTTTCTCAAAATCCCATAAGCAATTGTGCATGCCCTCAGGCCTATTTTTGAGTCAGCTAATAAGAAAATATAAAAATCGGTGTTTGCTTGTTTTATTGCATGGTCACACGAGGGATTCTGTCACCGATGGGATGATGCCCGGAATGATCCAGAGGAATTGTCACTCACGTATTGAGGGGTGATGCCTAAATGTTTGTAGATGCTTGGTGGATATTAGAAGAACCATTGCTCACATATTTGAGGAAGCGATGCCAAATAGATTTCAAATGCCTGGTGATTTCGAAGGAACCTTCGCTCACATATTTGAATTGGTGATGCCCGATAGAGTTCGGAAGAGTTGATGGATTTCAACTCTAAATTAAAAGGCTACATATGTGAATATTTGTGTGCATTTTTATGTGTGGATTAGAAGTGAGACTTCATGTGTGAATATTTTTGTGCATTTTTATGTGTGGATTAGAAGTGTATCACTACTGTATGGGTGGACAAGGGTGGAAAATATGTGGTGCCCTTCCTATTTGAAGCTTGGTACTAGTGGCAAGACGGGGTGCCTGACAGTACATACAGTGATTCGCCCGCTCCGGCCATTGCTCAACCAAATGGCGAAGTGATCGACGTCTAGGTACCCGACATAGTTCATGGGGAAAATCAAGTTTTATAGTTCCTCTCATTAGAGGAGTTAAGGTTTACCCTAGCTCCATTTGAAAGCTTGAATATGGTGTAATAATGTAAGTGGCTAAGGTGTGTAAATATTTGGTGTGGTTTGGCCCGTGTAATAAGGGCTTGTAAACATTGGCTTGTATGTAAATATAATAGTTGGAAGCCCCAATAGTGAAGGGGTTGTAAAATAACTGAACCGCTAATGTTATATATTGATTTGGTTGTGAAATTCTCTTTGTAATGTTGTGATTGTGTATTCCTTACTTGCTATCCCATTTATTTTGTTTTGGGAGATTTAATGTATGTTTTCGCACTTGCATAATTCAAAGATAAAAATTTATGGAACAGTGATGTGCCTTGGACATCACAAAATAAATAACTTGTTGCTTGTAACTGTCCAATGTTGTGTTGGGGTGTTACGGATTCACAGGGTCCGGAGAGAAAATTTGCAAGGACATTTTTCTTGAGCATTTGGGGAAAGGATGACATGTCCACTTCTACTAGATGGAATTTAAACTTTTTTATTCCATATTTTATTGCCAAAATTTCTCTAAAACTAGAATGGTAGTGTGTCTTGGCTTAAGAGAATCTTCCACTCTTTTATCCATAGATTCTACTCTCATCATGTTTTTCTTTAAAAGGAACATGGGCCCAATAGTTATCATTGTCATCAGTTTGGAGGATATGTTTACCATCAGAAGGGATTTGTAGTAGTGGCAAATTTTGCAATTTTTCTTTGAAGGACTTGATGGCCTTAGTTTGAGTTTCTCTCTAAGGTGGTAGCTCCTTCAACATCTTTTATAATGGGGGCATGAACTTTGAAATCTTGGGAACAAAGTGCCTAAAATAGTTCACAATTCCAAGAAACTGCTAGACCTACTTGTGAGAAAGGTTTTCATTGAGGAACTTGAGAAGTTCTTTTGCAATATGATCATTTGGATGAAGTGCTCCCTCCCTCAATCACATGCCTAGGAACTCAACTACTTTTTTGGGCAATCACCATCTTCTTCGGAAGATGGCATAATGTCATATTGGTTGACCAGATTAGCAAATTGCTTAAGTAGTATTATTCAATGAGATCCTCATTTGGACTCTAGATGAGGATATTATCAATGTTTATTTGGGAGTCAACATTGATTGGATGAAAGATCTTACACATGGCCTCTTGAAATAATAAGGGTGCTATCTTGAGGCCAAAGGGGAGGGTTTTCCATTGAAAATGCTTGTTGATGGATTCCAAGCTACCAAAATGTTGAATTTAGATTGACTTTGAGTAGATCTTGACATGAGAAAGGCTAGAAAATAAGGTCTTTCAGTTGAGTAGTGGAAACTCATCATTTTAGAGAAATTGATTAAGAAGTTGGTAATTAATTACCAATCTCTTTTTGCCCCTAGTTTATGCAACCCTTTTGTTAACATAAAAGGCTTCACATGGCCATTGGGAATCTATTGGCTCAATTAACCCTCGCTAGACTAATTCTTCACACTCCTAGCAAGCTCGACATCTCTGGGATTCATCCTTGAGTGACTTGCCTTTGTTGGGTTGATGTCCTCATTTTTTTTGAAAGGTATATGAATGAAAAATTCCTCATTTGTCCACAATGGGTGCAAACACTTCTAGAGGAATTATGAATTTGTCTTAGCACGAGAACTCAAGAGATTCTGGAGAATTGGGTCATGATCTTCTGGTAGGAAGAATCTCCTAGTATCCATAAACTCCTTGAATTATCCTCTAAACTAAAGTCCATTAGGTAAAATTCTAAGTTCTAAAAGCTTACTAAGAAGATCCCATCCAATAATAATGTCTCGATCAGGGGATGGTAACCCAAGAATTCGAGAAGTAATGAATCATTGGGGAAAAGCTTTTTATGGGTTTGCTCCTTGCTCAAGTAGCAAGAGTTGTTCCTAATGCAGCTATAAAGTATTTGGTATGCAATTCCCATACTCTTCAAAAAGGATTTTTGGGTCTAGAATAGAAGCATATGCTCTTGTATCTATGACTGCAATTATTGATATTGGCCGATCATACTTAGAGGGGAAAATGTGTATGAGTATGTGTTAAAATATGTTTTGAGTTTGGGCCCAAAAAAGAAAAGTTTCCAAATTCAAGTAGGTTTCCTATTTTGAATAGGTTTCCTAATTGGAAAAGGTTTATGAAAAAGACATTTTCTAGTTTAGATCCAATCCTTGCCTGCATCTAAGAAGATGATGTTCTTTGTTAAGAGTATCAAAGAAGATCTTCTACTTGTGAATTACATCCCGAAGAAATCTAAGTTTGTTGAAGCCAATTAAATTCTAGTTGTAAGAATTTGTGTATAATTCCTTTGTGAGATTGAGAGATTATTTAGCAAGGAATTGTGAGGCTAAACACTGTAGAGTTATTGGATGTAATTAATGTTTTGCAAACACTAATGTTTGAGTGACTTAAGTACGATTTTAATCTCTATTGTATCGCTTGATTAATAGTGGAAATTGTTGCTGTTCTGCCTATAGATGTAGGTCACTATAACTGAACTGTGACTTCCTGAAATTCGAGCCATTTGAGAAAAGAATAAACGTTAATTTCGTCAATGCATTATTGGTTGATCTTACTTGGAATTGATCACTCCCGAGATACTGACCTTGAGGGGAAAGGCTAATGAGGACATAACTCGTACGACTAAAGAACTTGACTTGGGAAAACGACTCAACCGTGAGACTTGTGTAAGGACAATCCTGTAGATATGCAAGTTGATTCCAAGGACGAATAGAAGTCGATTTGCAGACAGAACATAATGGGACGACGGGTGATTTTGTTTATTGTTATCGAGCCCGCGAACGACCCTATGTTGATTTTTGGTAATCGTGTACTTTGAAATAAGAATTTATCCTTCGCAATTTCATGTTGTCAAGGACATCCATGTGTCAAGAAGTCTTGAACATGATTTGGCAAGAGTCGGTTATGCGTGAATTTTTGAAGTCACTTGTCAGTCTGAATTGTACTAAAATGGCATTCGGGCGAAATTGACAAGGTATGAGAATCCAATATTAAACTTCAAATTTTCGGGAACGTCCGGGATGGAATTTTAGACAATGTTTCTTTAACAGTCAACAGTGTCAGTTAAGCTGAGCAATTGAAAAAGGAATTTACAGATCGAGGAAATGAGCCTACGAGGATGTGGGCCGGGCAAGACCAGTGTGGGCCTCACACCCAAGGTGGGACAACCACCGTGGTAGACCCGAGACAAGCAAGTGAGCCCGTTGGACCAAACCAACTATTTACCCTTCCGAGCCCATTATCTAACCTTGAGCCGTTTCAAACCCAACAAATTCCCGAACTCGTTTCTATTCATTTTCTAGTCCATTTCTTAGGCCCACCCTTCATTTTCAACCCAAGGGCAGATTGAGAAATGTGCAAGGTGGAAATGACCATTTTGTCCCTAGATATTTTGAAGAAAGGATAAAAGAAGAGAGAGAAGATGATGTCATCTTGCCTTGGGAGTTGGGGCATCAATTAATAGCCTTAATGGGGCCTTGAAGCAGCCCTCACTTCACTCTCTCTCTCCCCTTCAGCCCTCCAAAACCGCAATCCTCTCTCTCCCTTTGTTTATCCCATTTCCTTCTGTTTTTCTTTCTAACATTCCTTCGAAGAATTGAGTTGTTTGTGCCCTTCCTGTGCGAATCACCACCCATGCCACCCACCACTGTGCTTAGGAGAGAGAATCCGTATTGTTCATGGTGGGTGTTCGCCGTCGGAGCCGTCGGCCGACCCGCCGGCCAACCACAAGCCGGCTGTTCCCTGACCGCCCACTGTAGCGCCTATTCTGCCCAGTTTCACCTTTTCAGCTATTTTCCTTCTTTTCTGACCCAACCACCGCCTATTTCAGCTACCAGCAGTTCTCCCTTGACCCCTAGGTGCCGTCGGTCATCGGCCAACCGCTCGTTGGAGCTTCGGCCAGCCTGTTTTGCTCCGGTCAGCCACTTTTCTCCTATGTAGTGCAGTTTTCAGAAGTTGTAGAGGGAGTTTGAGTTTGTTGCTGCTGTTATGACCTTGGGATCGCTTTGGATCGCTGTGGTAGAGGTCCTCGGGTGTCGCTTTTGTTGCCGCCGCCGCGTCCGTGTCACCAACCCGTTTAACGGGTGAGTTTAGCTCTTAATCCTTTGTTAGTGCCTAAACTTGCTTAGGGTTGGTTTAGTTAGTGGTAAGGTTGGTTTAGGAAGTTTAATTAAATTGTATTAGCCCTAAGATAAGTGGTTAGATAGATGGTTAAAATTTGCTTAGCTTAATCTTGCTTAATTGTTGCTTATTATGTTTAATTGTTGCTTATGTGTGGTTTATGCCTAATTAAGCATGTTTAGCTTAAATTGATTGATTAATTGTTTTAATTAATGTTTTGTTTAATTTTTGAATTTAACTTATTAATAATTGAATTCTGAAATTTACTATTTATAATTACTGTTTACGATTACTGTTCATATGGAAGTTAATTTTAATCTTAATTTGATGTATTCTTGGTTGTTATGTTTTCTTGAAGTGCCAATTGTTAATTATATCAGTGTATAATGAGGAAATGCATGATGAAGACGATTGGAATTGAAAGTGTTTGGTTTATTGAGTTATTCTCGAGAATTAGGGAATGTATGTGATTATTGATTAGTTGGATTTGAAATTTTGGAATTGTCGATTAATACCGCATGACATATTACGTGGGTTATCTGAAATGGCATATCCCATGAGCACGTGCGATGTTGCATTCACGATAGAGCAAAGATATAAATGAATTACTTGATGATGTGTTGCATGATCATATTAAGAGAGGAAACCCAGCGTTGTTGGAAGATTACTAATCCTTATAGGATTGTACCGTGGCCGTTTGGTCTCTTGACTTTGGTCGGATACTTGATAGGAAGGGTTACTATGTGGGACTGTGGTAGTAGGTGGGTCCAGGCCTCTGTCAATTGTAGGACTGGCGTAGTATGTGGGTCCTATGCTCCTTTAGGAATGCCGTCTTGGGAGTGAGCCCTTGATGTTGCCGTGCCTCAAGGTAAAAAGGACGAAGTTGGCTTGGCCAAGAATCACCAACCATAAGGTTGTGTCGTGGCCCAGGGGGGAGGGGTCATAATAATCGAAGCATATGTAAATGTTGAGACATGAGAAAGTTGTGTACAATACTCTGATTATTCGCATGCTCTTGATGTCGTGATGATCACATTATTTATGGCACGTACGCATGACAGTTGTGCAAGGTGTGGTAATGGCCACGTGAGATAGCTTGTGACGCGACTCGCATGTGATTGATGAATTGTATCATCTAACGGCCATGTGTCTTGCTTGCATTGTATGAGATTTGATGTGCAGGGTATGGCATACCGGGTAAAGTTGCATGCGAACCGACTATTTATTTGTTGGTTGACCTTGGTTGTTGTTTGATTGTTGTTCTTGGTTGTTTGTTGTTGGGTTGAGTGAGGGGTGGTTCTGGAGAGATATCCCAAGTTGAGTTGGCGTACTAACCGGGGCTTAGGGGGAGAACTCGCTAAGATTTTATCTCACTGGTTATTGTATAATCACTTTCAGGCCCCTAGAATGGCGCACTCATAATGAGAATCCTGCTCTCGCTCCACCAGTGATCGACCCGACGGAGCTTGAGTCCCATGGGTCCGAGTGACCGTAGTGCTGAACCATCCCGGCGAGACCCATTCCTGCCCCACCACATCTCATCCTGCTGGTGCTAGCCATGTGGAGCCGCCGTCGCCGTCGTAGCATATGTGTTGATGTTACCATTTAACGGTGAGTTAACACTTTAATCCCTCGATTAGTTCATTAAATTTGCTTAAATAGTTTAATTATAGTTACGCTTGATTATGATTAGTTTAATTAAATTAAGTATGTTTAGTTTAATTTAATGACAGATTAGTTGATAACCTATCGTGATAAGCAATTGGGAGGGGAGATAAGTTATCGCAACTGGCTATCAAGGAAAAGTTGTTAAGCTATTGCCACATAGGTGATAAGTTATCAAAAAATTTAGTGATAAGCTATCCTCCAAGGGATGAAAAGCTATCAAGAAATTAAGTTATCACCAAATAAATGATAAGTTATTGAGACTTGATTGATAGGCTATAGTAGTTAGGGCGATAATTATTAGTTAAAATGTGATTTCTGCATGATTTTTATGTGAAATTCCTACACTTGCCTTACTATTGGATGCCTGCTTTGCCTTGAAAAATAATTTCCCCATGAAAAACCATGTTTTCAGATTTTTAAAGAAGTTTTTAAGAGCATATAATTAATAAACCCAAAGTGTTGGGCTTATATGTCGTATTTTATAATTTAATTAGGGCAAGTATGTTTTAAAAGGACTGCATGCCAAGTTTGACAGGTTAAAAATGTGTATGTGACCAAGTGTGAATATTTTGCTGCAATTTTATGTATGAAAATGTTAGTTGTTTATTATTTTAAGCACGTACCATGCCTGCATTGGCTAATTAATGAGAAATAAAATGATTGCATGGTCTGAGGTGCTAGTGTGGTCACATTAAATGAATTGATTACCTAATGGGAGTTTGGGGGATGATGCCTAATTTATCGGATGCCCAGTGGGGGTGTGGATGCCAAGTCATGGTTGAGACCAGACCAATGCTTCGTAGAGGAATATCGTCCATAGCAAGGGTTCTAGATAATGCCATGCCCTATGAGTTGGGACGACACCCAGTTATACTAGAAGACTACTAACCTTCGGGTTGTGCTATTACTTGAGGGGTTGTAATAATCAGAACATGTATGACTGCATAATACATTGATAAATTATAGGATGTGTTCTGATTGTTAGTACGCTGGTTTGCATTATTTCTTGTACGTGTGAGTTTATATCGTGCAAGGTATGTACAAACGTGAGGTAAGGTTGCTTGCGAAATGATTTGATTGTTCATTGTTTATTATATTGGTTGGTTGCTTGATCGCATTTATAATTAAGGCAAAGCATAGTTCGCTTTGCTATTGATCTACCATTGGTATATGGTTGCACGTTTTAGGTACCCCCGAGGTAGGTTGATTTCCTAACTAAAACTTAGAGCATTAACTCACTAAGATTTTATCTTACCCATTGTTGCCTAACCATTTTCAAGCCTGTTGTTATGGCATCCAGCTTCATCAGTTGCGGTGTCCCTGTTGCCACCGATCTAATAGTGATGAAGCACATCATAGAGGGGAGCAAGGTCGTGTTCTTGAGGTTTTCCTCCACTTATGGGTAAATGAGGGGTGGAACAAGCTAGTTCTCTACTACTTCATAGCCTGGTTCATTTGGTTGGATGGGAACATCTTGAGTTCTTTTCGATGGCCTGAAGTGTAACGCCTCAACTTAGTGTATGAAGTAGATGAACTCTGGCCACATCATCTTTTTGTTGCCACAGGAAGTTACTTTTCTACAGGGCTTGTAAATGTACTAACTTCCTAGGGTTAATCAAATAAATAAATAAAATGGTATGTTTGTTATTATGGTTGTTGATCTTTCTGGCTATCCTCGATGCTAGTGTCCTAATCGAGGGATTAAAGCATTAACTCACTTGTTAATAATTCCGAGGATACAAGAATGAGAATGGCAGCGTGAATGAGAGGACTTCGCCTAGAAATGGCAAAAGGGGGCGGTGGTGAGGGTGGCTTTTGAGAATGGTAGTTCTATGAGGAGAGAAGAGAGGTGGCAATGGCTAGAGCGGTTGAAGGCTCAATGGACGACGACATAGCAACGGCGGGGCATGGCTTGGGGGCAATTAGCGATGCACAGTGGTCCGACGGGAAGAAGTAGCAAGAGGGTGGTAATGAGAAGAAAAGAAGAGGAAAAAGAGAAGAGGAGGGGCAGCAATAGAGAGGGGCTGAAACTTGGGAGAGGAGAGAGAGTGAAGTGAGAGAGAGGGAAGGCTTGGTTGAAAAGCCAAGGAAAGATATTTGGCCAAGATTTTCCATCGAGTTTCCATAAGTGTATTGGACAAGCTACCATCTCACTACCAATCGATTTTCCTTTTTGTCCTCTTCCATTTAATGCCAAAAATCGTTCTAGAAGGGGCAAAATGGTCATTTCATATTTAAGACATGAATTTCCTATTTTTTTACTTGGGCCAAATTGAAGAAATAGGCCTTGGATTAAGCTTAGTGGGCTTATGAGGAGAAATGGGCTTAGAAAAGCATTGGGCTTAAATGGCTAAGCGGACTTGCTTGGGCTTAGTGAACCTCATTGAGTAGGGGTGAGCATTGGTCAGGGTCAACCTTGGACCGACCCAACCCTACTGGTCTTGGTTCGGTTCTTAGGGGGATTGGGTTGGTTCTTGGTTCTAAAATTCCATGACCAACATTGTGCGGGTTAGTTCTCGATCCCAAAAGTTTAGGGTTGGTCCAACCTAGACTAATCCTAACTATTAAATATATATTATATATTATATGTCTAATATATTTTTTTATTTATTGTAAAGCGTAAACCCTAACTCAAACAACGCCCTCCTCCTCCAGTACTATTGTTCTCTTCTTTTTCTATTTCCTCTTAGTCTTCAATTTGGCAAGCAAAATCAAAAGAAACAATTCTACTCGTGAGTAACCTTGCCCCGCTTGACACTCTCCTTGCTTGCCTCAAGCTGCTAAATCGCTCGACAGTCGATGCTCATCTTGCTTTTTTCACTCCTCGTTCATCACTGAGTAAATCAAAAGGAAATAAAGCCTTAATTAGAAACCCTATTTACTTGTGAGCAACACTTGCCTTGTGGTTCTATAAGCCGTCTTAATTATTTTTATGGTTTCTTACTTTTAGTAAGTGTGAATTTTTTTATTATTGCCCAATCTTAAATTTGTTAAATATATATTGGTATTTATAGTTTGGTTGCTCAATGTTGTATTATGTAATTTGAAATCGTAGGTTTGACTTTTTAATGAATACAAAAAATGAAACAAAAAAATTATCAATTGGTCCTGGGTTGACCTTGGAACTAAACCAAACCTATTGGGTCGGTCCGGTCCGGTCCTCGGTCCCAAGCTCAATAGGGTTGGTCCTTGGTCCCAAAAATTGAGGACTAACACTCTGTGGGTTGGTTCCGGGGTTAGGGGATGGATCGGCCCAATCTGGACCATGTTGACCCCTATCATTGAGCTTATTTGGGCTTGCTTGGGGCCCATGTGGCCGAACCACATTGGGCGTGAAGCCCAATCCACTTCCTCATGGGCTCCAATTTCAACTCGCTAATTCCTTTTCCGATATTTTCAAGTTTACTGATAATTAAGAGGGTTAATGAGGCAACGTCTAATAGGTTAGTCTTGAAGTCTTTGAAAGTTCGATATCTAAAATTGGATTGAAATTTGTGGTTGAAATCAATCAAATACAATTTTAGTACAACCTAAACTATCGGATGACTTTTAGGGGTTTTGTGTGTTTGACCCGTGATTGATAATTTTCAATCCATGTTTGTCCCTATTCAATTTTTGAGCAACCCTCGATTGTCATGTAATCATGAGGGGTCAATTACTTACCCTAAGTACAAAGCCAAAAGGAAATCGATTTACCGTCATTAGCAATTAATATCGTAATCGTGTGGAATCACCTGCAATTTGACCTCATACCTTTGCTGAATCAATTTATTTCCATTTACTAACTAGCTTGTAATAATGTGATATCACCCCTTTTTGATCCTTATGGTCAAGCGGTATATCCCTAATTGAATTTACTAATCATATGCATATGGATCCTTAATGGACATTCTCAATAATTTAGTTAACTCGTGAGTGATCAGTTCGGAGTAAACGTAACTAACAATCCATTGATAAAAAAATAATTTCATATATTACGAAATGAGTCAAAATTTAGGACGTCACACCCCTACCGGCAATGGGGCAGTGGCCACAAGCTAAGGGCTTATGTATTTCTTTTACTTTTCTTTCTTAGGAAAATGCTATAAAAAATCCTAAACTATGTCACTTGTGACAAATTTACTCTGAACATTTTTTGCAACACTAAAAACCCCCCCAAACTATATCACTTGTGATCGATTTATCCTTTTTTTTTTTTTTGCGACACTAAAAATCCTAGGCGGGCGAGGGTAGCCCTCTCCCGACTCTGATGCTGGCAAGGGTGGCCCTCGCTAGTTTCTCTCCGCCGGCCATGGCAGAGGGAAGAGAGAAGGAAGGGGAAAAAAGAAGAGAAAAAGAAAAAGAAAAAGAAGAAGGAAAATGACAATAATGCCCTGGGTAAATGTGTCACATGAGTATAAATTCAAGATTTTTGTGTTACAAAAGAAAGTTTGGGCTAAATGTGTCATTATGGGCATAGTTTTAGGTTTTTAATGTCACAAAAATAATTTAAGATAAATATATTATAAGTAGGCATAGTTTGAGAATTTTAGTGTCACAAAAAAAGAACGAGAGCTCACTCTTATGTTTGGTTTGGGGCCCACCCAATTTTGGTGTGAAATCTCACTTTTGGAAATCTCAAATAAAGGAAAGTGGGAGTATAGGTTTTTCTTGAAGACCTCTCCCTTCTTCATTATTCTAATCATTGAATTAGGTAGGACACTCGCCCTACCCTACTTCTAAGGATAGATAGAAAAGGTGGGAGAGGGTTTAGGAGGTGTTTTGGGCACATGCTTGTCGGTAAATTTGTCACAAGTGACATAGTTTGGAATTTTTTGTGGTATTTTCTTTTCTTTCTTTTTAATTTTAGCCTCTCATTTTTTTTTTTCTTTTTTGAGTTTGTTTTTAATCAAAATAAAAAAAAAAGGAAAAAGGAAAAAAGAACAAAATACCCTTGACCAGTCAATGGGATTAGGCTTTCTTTGAGACTCGCATAGCCCCTTTAGGTCCTTATTTGATATAAGATTTACTTTAAGCTTTTATTTGAGAAAATAAAGGCTTTTCAGGTCCGTATATGAAATGAGGTCCCCTTTATACCCTTATATGAGCAAATAAAGGCAATGCTTATTTGGAATTTTTTTCTATTATTTTTTAAAACCACTTCTCTTTCACTTGTCATAATTTGGTGATGAGGATTCGGTGACAAAGAAATGAACTATTTCATCCAAATTCTAGGGTTTGCACTGAGAGTATTTTAATTGTGTTCTTTTCTGTACAAAGGCAATTTCTGAGTAATTGGGATTTGGAATTAAGCTTGATCATCTTGTTATTGGGGCAGGGCTTTAACGTCCTTGCTCCCCTGTTTTCTTTCGCATGAGATTTTGATGCCAAATAGCGACACGAAGAAGCTAATCGTCATCGGGACGAAATCACATTATTTAAGGCAGAACAATGTCGAATTATGACAATATCAACAAATGTAAGTACAAATACAAGTTGCCGGAGCTTCGCAGTTTCCATATGCGTCTTGGCCGAACTTCTGGGCGCAAAAATTAAAGCACTGAGTCGAGAGGCACTTCGGTTGCCAAGGATATGATGCTGTGCACAAGCCTGCTCTCACCATCGTCACCTCATTGCCTGCATCCCATGGGAGAATTAATTAAAAGACAAAAAGGCTGCACAAATCAAATTTCAATATTATATATCTTTAAGACACCATAGTTATATCTCCGCACGAATCATATGAATAAATATGCGATACATAGAGTGAAATTCAAGAGACATGACACGAAAGGAAAATTAAAGCACTCTCTTTTGAGCGAATTTGAATTACCAAAACTTAATAAGAGAAAGACGACGAGGAAGGAAATGCCGAGGCTCTTCATGTTTTGGATCTTCTGGAGGAAAATATGGAAGCCGCAAGTTTTAAATGCAGTGATAAGTGCTGGGAATATGAGTTTATATGGCCATTCGTGTATCTCTGTATTAGGCAATAAATCCGTCAGCCATTCTCAATTTGCACTTTAGGAAATTATGGGGGATGCAATTCAGGAAAGCAATATTGAATTATTGGTAATTCTAAATGGAGTGTTATAACATGTCATTTATTTCGTCATTATTGAGCTACTTGAATAAGAAAATTTTGCTTTGCAACTGCATATTTGTCATGACATATTGCTTATATTTACAAGAAATTTCGTCATTATAGCAATAAATCCGTCATTTTGGGCAACAAATCCGCCAGCCAATCTCAACCTGTACTCCAGGAATTTATTATGGGGTGTGCAATTCAGGAAAGCAATATAGAGTTATTGGTAATTTCTTAATGGATTGATGTATATTAACCATATAAGAAAAATATATGGATTTGCAACTTATTGCTTATATTTGCAAGAAATTAAAATAATTTACCCAATGATTTCACAGGTTAGAATAAATATTATCTTGGTTCTTACTAGTGAAAAAAAGAAGAAGCGCCCAAATAATTCTATGTAGAAAATGAAATAAACCAACAAAGAAAGAGAAAGTGTTGCTTGAAGTGAATTTAAATGGGAAAATTATTCAATTAGTTGTAAACCTATTATATAGATACTAATTCAATCAATAAACTTCTTAATTTTGTCAATTTAGTCTTAGACCTTCGTGCAAAATTCTAAGGTAATTATTTCGATCAACTTTTGATGAAAATCGCTGATGTGCATCACAATTTTTAGTAAAAATTGCCAAAATGATTATATTAGAATTTCGCTTAAAAATTTAAGACTAAATTGATAAAATTAGAAAATTTAGAATTAAATTAAATTTGCAGTGACAAAAGATTTAGTTTTTTTGGCTCATTAGAAGCAAATCTCTCAGTGTGCAACCCCAAATATACAGAAGCGAGACCAGACAAACTTGGGATTGGGATTGGGTTTAGGCTTGGGCTTGGGCTTGATCTTGACTCACCCAATTGGGCCCTTGCTTGGGTGTGAGGCCTATTGGGCCTACTTTTTGGGCGTGAAACTCATGGGCTTCCAATGGATAGCCTACTTTTCCAAGACCAAAGATTCGGGGTCCAAAACTATTCACGGGGAATATCTTGACTAAACAAGAAATGAAAGCTCCATAACTAGCCTTAATAAAAAAACTCATAATCGAACCAAGGCTCGTGGCTAAATCTTAATGGGAAGTGCTCCTAATATAGCCTATTTGAGTTAAGCGGCCTCTTGGAGTGTCGTTTGCGTGACTTATGGTTGATTTGCAAATTAATCCATGTTTGAGTCTTGTCAACCATTGACTATTCTTGGTTGTCATGTAATCGTGCGGAATTAAATTATTTACCTGGAGCACTTGGTTTTGTGAAATTGGCTTAGGGTCATTCGGGATTAGTATAATGACCATGCATAATAACCCACAATCCAGCTTTGTATACTCTCGTCAAATTGATCTATAATCTTTCACTAATTGATCCGTGATGGCAAAAAGTCATCCCCCATCAATCCTTATGGTTGAGCTATTTTTCCATGGTCACGTACTCTAGTCGAGCCCATTTCCTGACCCTCAATTGTCATTCCTAATCAAATAGTTGACTCATGCACGATCCTCAAATCAACTCATGGTCTAGTCTTGCTATTAGTGCATTAATAATTTAAGCCACTTCTCTTGTCAAGATAGGGTCCAAATTGAGTCCTATGGTGCTGCTAACTATGGTACCCTAAATGGGCAATGGGTTTTGAGGGGAAAAGTACCAAAAAAGTCTTAAAGTTATTGCATTAGTACTTGTTTAGTCCTAAAATTTTTAGTTGGACCAATCAAGTCATAAACTTTTTTATATTAATATCAATTTAGTCCATGCGACCAATTTAAACCTGAAATTGCTGATGTGGATGTCAATCGACTGACGTGGCACGGTTGGAGCTGGCATGAACATTTTTAATAATATTTCAATATTTTTTTGAATTTTTGAATTTTGAATTTATGAATTTTTCCCTTCCCCCTTTCTCTTCCTCCTCTTTCTAGTTTCAATGGCCATCATCGGCCACTGGATGGCCAATGAGGGCCAGACTTTCCTAGGTGAGGTCACACTTTCCTAGGTGAGGTCGCACTCGCGAGGCCATAAGCAAGGGTCGACATTGCCTGGTCAAGGGTGAATGCCAACCATCTAGGCATGGCCATCACTTAGGTGAGGGTGGCGAGGTTGCTTTGGCACCGCTTTAGCCTGGGCAAGGGTTGGCCTCACCCAACCTTGCCAAATCTAGCTAGGGCGCCTCGCTAGCTGCGCCCGGACAACCAGCGCTAGCCCTCAGCCAGGCGAGGCTGACCCTTGTTGGCCATGGCTATAGCTGGTGGGCAGTGATGGCCACTAGAACTAGAATAGGAAAGAGAAGAGAAAGAGAAAGGGAAAAGAGGAAAAAAAAGAAAAAATTCAAAAAATTAATAATGTCCACGTCAGTGCTACTTACGCCACGTCAACCGGCTGACATCTACATCATTAATTTCTAACCTAAATTGACCGGATGGACTAAATTGATACTAATGTAAAAAGGTTTAAACTCAATTGGTCTAATTGAAATATTTAGGATTGAATTAGTATCCATCCAATGGGTTTAAAACTTTTTTGGTACTTTTACTGGCTTTTGAGGTTGAAATTTCTCTAATTGGATCCGAGATCTTTAAATTTTACTGTTCCTAAGTCAACTATCTAAAAGAGATTAAAATTAATGACATTCTACTTATTTTTTTTTCAAAGAAACAAGTCTTGCCGCAGTCAAACTCTCGAATCTTGAATTCGAATGGCTTCTGAGGTTGAAATTTTTTTAATTGGTTCTAATATCAATTTTCACTGTCCCTATGTCTAAAAGAGATTAAAACAAAAGAAAGTTCGAATTAATATTTTTTTAAAGAAACGAGTCTCAACGCAATTGGAAATCTCAAATCCTGAATTTTCTATATTTAAAATCGGTATAATTATAGTGTCAACAAGTTTGATCATCTTGTTATTAACATCCTTGATCTCTTGTTTTCTTGTCTTCTCCATGTACAAGGCACATCATCGCTGATGGAATCATAGTATGATTGAGGTTGCGAGTATGCATAAGATTTTCACACAAAATAGACACAAAGAAGCAAATCGCCATTGGGATGAAATCACATTATTTTGGGCAGAACAATGCCGACTTATGACGATGTTAACAAGGGTAAGTGCAATTACAAAGGTCCAGAGGTATGCAGGCTCCAGTTGCCTTTGGGCCCAACTTCTCAATGCACACAGCGTTGCACTCCGCCAAAACGCACAACTTTCCCAAAATAAATGACTGTAAGCAGTTTGCTGCTGTCACCATCGTCACCTCATTGCCTGTATTCCAAGATAGAAAAAAAAGACCGCACAAGTCATATGTCAATTCTTGGAGATGATTTATAACTGTCAATGTAATATGTCTCTAAGACACCATAGTTATATCTCCGCACGAATTATATGATAAAAATTTGCTGTCCATATAGTGAAATCCAAGAGACATGACACGAAAGAAAAATTAAAGCATTTTCTTGTTAGCGAATTTGAATTACCAAAGCTTAATAAGAGAAAGAGGACAAGGAAAGAAATGCCGAGGCTCTTCATGTTTTGGATCTTCTGGAGGAAAATATGGAAGCCGCGAATTTTAAATGCAGTGATACGTGCTGGGCAAGTTGGGAATATGAATTTATATGGTCATTGGGGTATCTCTGTATTAGGCAATAAATCAGTCAGCCATTCTCAATTTGCACTTTAGGAAATTATGGGGGGAGCAATTCAGGAAAGCAATATTGAATTATTGGTAATTCTAAATGGAGTGTTACATGTCAATATTTTCATCATTAGAGCTACTTGAATAAGAAAATTTTGCTTTGCAACTGCATATTTGTCATGACATATTGCTTATATTTGCAAGAAATTTCGTCATTATAGCAATAAATCTGTCATTTTGGGCAACAAATCCGTCAGCCAATCTCAACCTGTACTCCAGGAATTTATTATGGGGTGTACAATTCAGGAAAGCAATATATATAGAGTTATTAGTAATTTCTTAATGGATTGATGTATTTTAACCGTATAAGAAAAATATATGGATTTGCAACTTATTGCTTATATTGGCAAGAAATTAAAATAATTTACCCAATGATTTCACAGGTTAGAATAAATATTATCTTGGTTCTTACTAGTGAAAAAAAAAAGCCCAAATAATTCTAATGTAGAAAATGAAATAAACCAACAAAGAAAGAGAAAGTGTTGCTTGAAGTGAATTTAAATGGGAAAATTATTCGATTAGTTCTCAACTTATTATATAGATACTAATTCAATCAATAAACTTCTTAATTTTGTCAATTTAGTCTTAGATCTTAATGCGAAATTCTAATGTAATCATTTCGATCAATTTTTGACGAAAATCGCTGATGTTCACCACAATTTCATGTAAAAATTGACTAAAATGATTATATTAAAATTTCACTTAAAAATTTATTGCCAAATTGATAAAATTAGAAAATTTGGAATTGAGTTGAATTTGTGGCAACAAAAGATTTGGTTTTTTTGGCTCATCAGAAGCAAATCTCCCAGTATGCAACCCCAAATATACAGAAGCGAGACCAGACAAAATCCATATCTTACCTAGCGACAGGACGAAGGACGGATGATGTGGCGAACAGGGTGGAGTAGTCTAACCTAGGAGGTAGACGCTAGGGAATCATTTTTGGGCGGCTCGACTTGCCATTTTTTGTTCGTAGTCGTGCTGGCGGGTGATGTGATGCAGCGGAGTATGTCATAATGACTAATTGTATGGCGCTGTATTCATCTTCGGAAACAATAGATGTTGGTCCATACAAGAATCTGCTCATTGTCAACGGTAATTTAGCGGATTTTAAGGTGTGTGGCAATCCTCTAATTATCGCTTTAATTAATGAGCGCCAAGTCAACTTTCTTTAACTACAAGTTACGTAGCCCATGCTTTGCGAGTGCATACGTCGGTGTGCGTTTTTTTTTTTTTTGGGTCAGTCATAATTACATTTTACATTGTCAACATATTATTCATCAAAACCACATCTCTTTCTTTCTTTCTTATTTTTTTTGGGTCCGTAAAATATCTCTTTTGCTCGTCCTGATTTGGTGAAGAGGATCCAATTACAAAGAAAGAAATGTCCTATTTCATCCAAACTCTAGGGTTTGCACTGAAAGTGTTTTAATTGCGTTCTTGGTGATAAGTGTGGCTTGTGTGAGATATTTGTAATGACAATTAAATTGACTTTATTACACTAATTATCTAATTAATGCCACCAAATGATGTCCATACATGAGTACACAATCAAGGAAAAGTAGATACTCGCAGTCAATGCGATAACAGTAAAATGCAGGAAAGGAAACTCCACAAAGCACCAAATATAGAATCTTGGGACAGCAATCCCAATCCCCATGAGGTAAGTTCAGATTGAGTCTTAACTTCTTACCTAAAAGATTAATTCACTAAAACTAATTTAATGTCAAAAGTGCTCGTTATAATCCCTAAGTTAAAGGCATGCTAACTAAACAAAACTTAGCCACATCTAGCGCTAAAATAAAACAACCTAAATAGGACCTACTTCTAAACAGTCCACCTTCTACAAATCCAATTACTATTACAGAGCCCACTCTAATTTCATGTCGAATCCCTTTTTATTTCATTTTAAACAAGATGAGCCCAGTATTATAATCCCCCATTCTTTTCCATTCTTAAAATTTATTATCGGCTTCTTTCCGTAAATTTCCCAAGACGAACCGAGTATGCTTAAAAACATAATCGTTCATATCATTTAAACCTTCGATCCAGCATCGTGGTCTCACCCACGACCGCCATTAGTAACTAGTTTGTCAATGGTATCTAGGCCATGACGGATTCTCGAACCAGAGAATGGAACCTTTATGATCTCGTTCACGAACCGAATCCCAATTGGCAAGGGAATTCCAGGCAAGATCGGGAAAGTTTAAATCTTCTCAGCCAAAAGAACATAATAGTGTAATGCAAAGTCGTTGTGACAAGGGAACAATTAACATTGACGATCAGAAACCTGTCCGGAGGGTGACGAATAGTGAAATCGAGGAAGAAATCTTGGAACAGAATCGATTGGAAATGGAGAGGTCCAAGGTTGCGGTAGCAAGAGATCTTCACCGGAGGAGAATCGAGAGTCGAGAAAGAACTTCGCCTTGTCAAGTGAATGAGACAACAGCAACACAAAAGGAAGACCTCTATTCGTGAGAGCAACGAGACCCCGAGAAAACCAACGGAGAAAATCTAGAATCTCTCTATCGTCAAATGCCTGTGCCCCCTCCTCCTCCGAGCGCGAGTTTTTTTTTTTTATCTTTTGCTCCTGGTGGACGTCCGAGAGCCTTTTCGAATAAAAGAAGCGTCTTTCTCCTCCTGGGCAACCTCAAACTGGTACACTGTCAACCACTACATGTCATCTTAAGTCAAGTAAAATTTAACAAAAACTAATGGAGAATAAATTTATCACAAATTTATCAGTTGAGTTTTAATTAGTTTGAGATAAATTTGTCCCAAATATATCAATTTAGAATTTTTAATAATCAAAAAAATTAATTTTAAATAAATTTTTCACAAGTGCATCATTTTAAGGTTTTTGTGGTATTAATCATGAAATAAAAAAGCCACCTTTGTTTTCCAACCGCCAGCCCCCTCTCCAAAAGGAAAACCTAGGTTTGGTCTAAGGTTTTGTGCAGTCATGCTAAATGACACAATCTTAAGGGCTATAAGTAACTCAAATTGTCACGCCCCGTGCTCCCCAAGCCATGAGCACATGACAACCATCGAGAGATATTTGACAACAATCTCAGGACATGTTGTCGACCCATCACTTTATCTTTTAATTAAAAACATGCAAAAGCGTACTCAACATCCCCAATCACAATCAACAATGAGATAGCAAAAAACACGCATAAGCAAACCACACTTATATTTACATACATATTGCATCTTAGAACATGAAAATTACACGTCCAGCATTATTCAAGCCTTTCCGATTAGCATCAAAAGAGATCGGGGTTGAGGTTAGTTTTAACTCCTCTATCTACACTGGCAGAAATACAAAAAGGTGGTATCCCCACGGCTGGTCGGTCCTTCTATGACTCCTCCTCGGGATCTGTTGACACCCGAAATTTTGTTTATTTTATCTTAAATGCCCATTCACTTTGCTTATATAAATACATATTAATTTCTAAAAAAAAATTAATTAATTAAAAAAAAAAAGTGGGTCCGGGCCAGGGCTGGGCCTGCCCGGCCCCTTTCTCTTCCTCTTTCCCTTCCCCTCGCGGGCCTGGCCCGCCTTTCTTCTGCCCTTTTCGGCCCAGCCCGCACCTTTCTCTTCCTCTTCCCTCCTTCACCGTCGCACGGCAACGGCCACCTGCAAAAGGGAAATAAAAAATGGAAGCAAGTGGCAGCATGGGAGAGAAAGCAGCAGCAAGTCAGCAGGAAGCAAAGCAACAGCAGCAAGTCAGCAGAAAAAGCGGCAGCAGAAGTCAGCAGAAGCAGAGCAGAAAGAGAACCCGAGGGAGAAAAAACCAAAAAAAAACAGAAGAAAAAGGGACTGAGGAAGACCAGAGAGGGGGAGAAGAAGAGACCGAGAGAGGGAATTCGAGGGGGAGACGGACGGAGAGCCAGAGAGAAAGAGAGCAAGAGAAAGCCGAGTGCTGTTCTGAAAAGAAAACCAGATCTGAGAGGGGAGACGGACGGAGAGAGAGAGGACGAGAAGGAGAGCTTCTCGGGAGAGTTCTTCAACTGAGAGCTCGAGGAAAGGAGGTCATGAGGGAGATTAGAGAGTGAAACCGGGAGTAGAGAGTGAGCAAGCAGCTTGGCCGCGCCCGAGACCTTGTTTCCGACGTCCCTTCTTTCCGCAAGCAAATCTTCGGGTGTCCAGGGCGTGCTCGAAGAAGAAGAAAGAAACGCAAGAAGAGGGTTGGACAGAGCCAACCAGGGGGGGCCGAGAAACCAAGGGAAGGAGGCTTGTTTTCGGGCTCAGCCGAGAGAGCCTGAGAGTGAGCAAAACGAGGAGGAGAGAGAAGGACCGAGAGTCCGAGTGAGGCAGGGACTGAGGAAGAGCGAGAGAGCTTCAGCTGACGCCTCGGCTGCGCGCGAGCTCCGTCCGACGGCTCCTCAGCCGGCGTCCTCAAGCTGAGCCAGGTAGGCCTCCCTCGAGCATCCCTGTTCATTATTGACGAAGACTCGGGCCGGAGCTAGCGCCGACCAGTTCGTGCGAGCCCCGGCCCCTGTCGTCTCTCCATAAATGTTTCTCAGCGTGCTGGCATGCTTAGTTAGAAGCCTAGGCCCGGTCGGAGCTTGGTTCGAGTTGTGAACCCCTTGTTTTACTCATGCACACCACATGTTCGGCAAAATGCTTTAAAGAAGATCTAAAAGCTAGTTTGTGTTTTAATGCAAGACTGAATTATTTTAACCCCAACGTTTGTTAAACCCTGTTTCCTTTGCCCAGATTCATTGTGTTTTATGTGGCTATTACGAAATATTCGCGTATTTTCGGATCGACGAGATTTTGCGTGGCTCCGGGGAACGGTTTAGGGGTTGCCGGAATAGGTGGCCGGATCTAGTGGACGCCGGTCGGAGTGAGTGACTAATGCGTGGGGGCGGTTCAGCAATTGTAGGAAGAAATATGGTTTGGTAAAAATAAAATAATAAAAAAGAAAGAAAGAAGAAGTTGCAGAAGAGAAAATGGGGAAGCGTCGGGCGTGCATGGGGTTGCATGGGGAAGAAATCTGCAGGGAAGAAGACCAAAAGAATGAAAAATAGAATAAAAAATTAAAAGAAAAGAACAAAAAGAAAGATTAAAGAAAATTTAAAAAAAAAAAAAAAAAACAAAAAAGGCCTATAATGAGATAGGGGTCAAGGAAATGGGCTTTGCCATGGGTCCGCTTCAGCTGGGTTGAATTTGTCACGGGCCGGGTTTTTAATTTGGGTTAGAAAAATAGAAATCAAATTTGTTTTTTTTTTAGAAAAAAAAAAGAAGAAGAATTGTTCATGGGCCTTCCTCGTGAATTTAGGGCCGGCCCGTTTCTTTTAACCAACCAGGACCAATAGGGTCCCGGTCAGCTTAGTAGGGCCGGGTCTTTTGACCCGGTCCGAATTATCTTTTTTAATAATAAAAATATAAAAAAATTCAAAAATTCAAAAAATCATAAAAAACATTAAAAAACCAAAAAAATTTCGAAATTTCAGAAATTTCATGGAAAATTCAGAAACCTGAAAATTTATAAAAAATTTCGAAAAAAATAAAATAAAATAAAATATTTTTTATTTATTTAAAAATATTTTAAAATATTAAAATATTGAAAACTCCAAAAAAAAAAAATCCCAAAAATCCCAAAAAAATTCCAAGTTTGTTTTAGAGTTCCCTAAAAAGCTCTAAAATAATTCTTGGACCTTTTTCTCTTAAAAAGTGTCGGAAAATCATCTACCTAAGATCGTGCTTAAAATTGAACAAGCTCTTACAGCTTCACTTTAGGGTTTTAATTATCCTCGGATGCAATTTGTCCTTGATAGCACGCTTATGATGCGATGGTTATGGTTTCCTCTTAGTTTAATTAGGATTGTCATTTATTTATCTCTTAATGCTAGGTGTTTACTTTCACCTACAATTTATTTAATGCTTTCTTTAATTGCTTATTGTTATTTTGATGATTGTCACCTACATGATCACCTCACATGTTAGTGGTTAATTCTAAAAATCAATCCAAACCGCCCGACAAAAAGTTTTTGAAATGAGCAAAATTAGGTACCGAAAGGGCACTAATTGGTTAATTAGTGTAATCAAGTCCCCGACCCTAGAATCTCTGGTTGCGTAGAAAGTGAGGCACACTCCCATGCTTCTCTTGGTTTCTAGCCGACCCCAATAGGCTAGTGGCGATTCCTCATTAGAAGATTTTCATTAACATCCAATGTCACGCAGGGTATGGGCTTGGGAGAGCCTATGTCTAATAAGGGTCCTAAACCCATCCTTTGGACAATACCCCTAAACCTCGTATTTTCAATTGGGTATTTACAGACCCAAACCTGGTTCTCGCATTCCAAAATCAACACTTCCAGTTGTTCATTTTGGCCTCAAACGCACCTTCCCTTTTTCAAAAAGCTATGTGCAAAATCTTTGAGCCTATCCTTCAAAACTCCCAGATTTATATTGATGCGTTCTCAAGTCATGATGAACAATCCCATTGCCAACTCTTGGCACATTTTGTGATATTGTTAAGCGATGGCATGCTTTCCGAAAAGAAAATGATTATGCCCGGACGGAGATTGAATTCCTTGGCATGCGCCTCGCAGAAGGAACTTACCGCCCCGAATCTCATATTGCCGATGAACTCCAGAAATTTCCCGAAAAGGATCTCAATCCTAAACAAGTTCAAAGCAATTCCTTGGGATTGTGAACCAGATTTTGTTCCTCACATTTCTCAATATTTACGACCCTTCAAAGAATGCTCAGCCAAGAAAGATTGCAACACATTCCTCCATTAAAGATCCCGTCAAATGGCAAACGCATTCTCCAAACCGATGCTAGCGACAAATATTTGCCTACAAAAGTGGCCGATTCTCTGCCCGAAATTCATTATCATTCCACTTTCAAAGAAATACTTACTTGATCAAGTATGGCATCAAAAGTTCGAATTTCATCTCATTGGACACCATTTTCCGGTCGAGATGGATATGTCCTCTTTCCTCAAATGCTCAAATTCAAACAAGCAAGTTCCCATCCCCTGCCATCTACTGGCCGAATGGTTTTCCAAATACTCCTTTGAGGTCAAGAAATTTTAGGTCGTGACAACTTGGCGAAGGTGTGAACTTCAAGTTACAAGCCCCAGGTTTTCCAGAATTGCACGAATTCACCTCGACACTTCCCCCACTCCATCTTCACCGACCGACCGGCATCTTAAGCATGGCTTTCTTGGGACCACCCCGGGGGACTCCTCCACCCCCTATGATCCTGGGGGGCCTTTCACAAGACTGGGTGACACCCAAAATTACGCCCCTTTTCCGGCTCTTTCGGTGCTACTCATCTGGGCTTTATGCCTTAAGTGGAAATTTTAGGTCGTTTTCCACCGAAAGGGGAATTGGTTTTGAACCTTAGAGGACTTAGGCCAAAATTAATCTTGTTCAAAAATATTTTTGTTTGGCAGCAAGGATTCCAGGTACGCCCCTAATATTGAAGGTGTTAAATGTTAGTGCAGGATTGGAGTAATAAGGGGTGGAGTGTTTGCTAACACTTTATTTTGTAGGGTGGTGAAATGTGGATGAGTGTATAGTTAAATTTTTGAAGTGTTGTTTGCTATATAAACTGTTGTGCATGTCTTCCTTACATGGCACTACACTTTAGCACACACAACCTGCCGCCGGACCTAGGCCGCATAGGATCACTTAGGATGGTGTTGAGATAGATACCACTCTGACTACCACCATATAGTACGAGTCGCCCATCTCAATTCCGAAATTCTTCTGACGTCGAGAACTTCCACCCCGGCTTGCAAATGTGCAGCACGGGTCGACTCTTTGACAAAGCCGGAGTCATGGGAACCTCGACCCAACCGCGATCATGCTGGTTCAGTCCGGTAATCCCGTGGCTTCATTCGAGTTGTCTAGAATAGAAATTGACCTACATCTCATGCGTATGTCTATGTGATTGAAAAGAACAATAGAAAGAAAAGAGAAGAAAAAATCATCACCATTGGTAAGTATGATTTCTCCTTTTACTTTTTCATTTTTTATTAAAACTTTCATTTTAAAATTTGCGGAGATCAATCGAATGCCCTCGGTGTAGGCTTCTAATTTGGAAAATTGGCAATTACTCTTCATAAGCAAACATTCAGTGTCAATTTCAAAAATCATTAATTTAGCCTTACACAATGGATGACTTTTGTTAAATTTTCCAATCACGGGCTTGAAATTACATCTCGTCAAAAAAATTCTTCCAATTCATGATTATGTTTTGGGGCACAAAAAAATTGAAATCACACTTTAAATCAAATTCTTCCGTTCTCACATTTTGAGATTGAAAAATTCAAATCACATTGTGTATAGATTTCTCAAAATAAAAATCACCTCATTTTGGCAACAGTGAAAGCACAAATCATTCTTTCAAAATTAATGCCACATTTTGCATATGAAACTTTTGAGAATAGAGTGGGTATTCAATTGATAATCGTGGATTGATCTTTTAATGATGTCTCCTCTTATGATAAAATCTCAGCAAAATACCAAAATCCCGCAATAAGGACCATGGGGCATGTGTCGTTGTCTTGATTTCATTGTAAGAGATGACATCATTGGAAGATCATTTTCTCATTCGCCTACTGACATTATTTCTTTCTTACAGGATGCGAGTAAGATTTACTCATTGACATCTGCTGGACCATACAAATAAGTGGACTTTCAAACTCGGACGAGGATTGATTTTTACACTCATCTATATAAGATTTTCTTGTATTTTGTCATTGTTTTCACTCTTATTAAAAATCATGTTTTTCAATTTTAGGTTTCGATTGTAGGCCCAACTGACACTTTTCAAAATCATGCGATGCACATTTTTTAGTAATGAAATCAAATTTGATGAAAATAAAAAAAATTCATTTAAAATTTTTTTTGATTGAAGTGTCTCAAACGGGCCTTCAGGGTTAATCTTTTATGCCATTAACTTCAAAATGTTTCAAACAATGATTTTCAATAAGAACTCGCGTAGCATTTTATCTCTTCTCTTAATCACCTTCGTAGGTTGACCCGCAAGATGATATTTTGAGATGGTAAAGTTATAATCGTTCGGGGAAATAAGGATTTTGGCCTTAAATGGAAAAAGAAAGCAACTCGGACACCGTCAGCACCCTTAGCCAAGTGGTATCCGGGAAGGAATCCGCCTGGTCCGATCGGGAGTTCGAATCCCGAAAGCGGCAGTGGCCACGTAAATAAAAAAAAAAAAAGAAAAGGCGAAAACCAACTTTTTGCAACTTTCATTTTTGCGCCCTTTCCCCCTCTCCATTAGCCGCTTCTCTCTCTCTCTCCCTCGCTCGGTTTTGGTTTTGACCGAACCAGCCGCCGCCGCTGCTACTCCAGCCGCCGGCCGTCGAGGGCCACTACCTGTGCCGCCGTCCACCATCCCCCAACCGGACCGAGCTACTGGATGTCTCCTCTTACAATCAAATCTTGGCAAAATACCGAAAATCCTGGAATAGGAGTTCTAGGGCATGTACCGTCGCCTCGATTTCATTGTAAGAGGCGACCTCATTGGAAGATCATTCTCTCATTAACATACTGACATTGTTTCTTCTTCTTGCAGAATGCGGGAAGGCCACTCTTCGAACTTTTCTTACCTAACCATGCCAAGAAGTGGACTTTAACTTTAGGATGAGAATTATTACTCATAGGAGTGTATTATATTTCCTTTGTGTCTTTATTCTTTTTATAGATGATGTTTTTTAATTCCAAGTTGATCATAAACCCAAGTGACTCATTTTTTTTGGGTAAAGAAATTCAAGTTTATAAACATCCTTTGACTTCGAAGGCAAGTCGGAAGTTGGTGTATTCTATTGAATTTCCATGAGTTTCTGAATGTCAAAGAATTTTGTTCCTCTCGCGTGTTCGTCCTTTGCAGGGAATCTTGGGAAAGATAATCTGGGATGGTAAAGTCGTGATCGTTCCAATGGAATCAATTTATTTTGAAACTGATTTGTTCATACATTTTCCTGCAGGAGAGAACTAAACAATTTTGACATTGGTATTTGAATTAGATCACAAACAAATACTCTCACAAGTCTTGATCTTGGAATTCAAAGAAATGAGAGTCCAACTTTGACACTGAACCCTTCAAAAGCTCGTACCCATGAATTTAAACTTTGATCATAGGGGCAATATTTCCCCTTCCTCTGCAAAAGATGCCTTGGGATGCTGAGCCGTCTGACTTTGAAAAAGAGATAAATTTGAATGAAACCAAAGCCCATCAAACAAGCCTGATAGGGCACAAGGTTTTAACATGTGCCGGAACAAAATATGATGAAGCTTAATTACTTGCCTTTATATAGAAGACATTGGAGCAGCATTTGACTCTGGGGCAATATTTCTCATTCCTCACCAATGACGCGTGCTGGGGCAAAAATTCATCACAAAAGGATGTATCGTTCCCAAATTGAACCCAATTAAGTATGGAGATAACACAATTCATCTTCTTTTATCACAAGGTGATCATTGACACAAGTCACTCAAAGCATAGCAAATCGCATCCATGAAGCATGATGAAATGGAGTCAATCAATTCGATGCCAAAAAGATGTATCATTCCTAAATTAGTCCAATTCAAGCTTGGAATGCAAGTAACCTGCTTTGTCTATTGTAGGAAAAAATGCACAGTGACCGCGGGAGCAGTGCTTTCCACCAAAGAAGCACGTTAAAGCACAATAAAGCACAACCACCCATTTTGGCGTAAAGGATGTATTTCGTTCCTAAATGATTTCCAATTGAGTGTGGAAATAACAGCCCAATACTTTTCTTCACAGGCGATAAATGGGGCAAAGCATCCAAGAAACAATGCCCTCTAATGTTCAGACATAAATGCTCATACCAGAAGAACAGAAACACGTGAAGGGTAAATTGTATCGATTCCAATTGCTCATGTTGATATTGGTCTCTAACATGATCCCCTTTTCCTTTGATAGGGAAACATCAGATGCGAAAAATGCAAGTGAAGGGCAATTTGGGGTTGCCAAATATCCGAGAAGATGATGTCGGCACTTGAGTGATAAATGCGAGTGAAGGGTAATAATGTATCGTTTCCAATTTTTCAATCCTTGAAAATTCTGGTGCTAACACTTTCTTTCATATTCTTTATAGGGTTACTAAGTCGCCATGTCGTAGGTAAGTATCATTCTCCTCAAAATCAAAAGGAAGACAAATTTGAGAATTTTCATCAAAAAAAAAATTTCAGCATTTTATTGGGAGCAAGTAAAAAAAAGAAAAGAAAGAGGAGATAAAAATTGAGAAAATGAACTTTTTACAAAGTTTTTGAGCATTGTTTTTATCTCAAAATTGTATGTCCGCTTGATGGATCACTCATTTTGAATCAAAATCCCCTGTGGAGATTAATTTACTCGAGATGATCTCGACTAAATAAAATTGAGATGTTTAATCATGCCAAGTAGGAGATGTTTAGGATGATGAAAGGCAATCCATTCCCAAACACATCCTTCAAACATCGTGAGAACCGAGCGAAAAAGAAAACCTATGTCGTTTAAGGACAAAGGAGTCATTCGCAACTTGTACATGGACCAAAATGAAAAGAGGCACTTATCTTCTCTATCTTACACACCACAGGTGACCATAGTTAGCCCCTTTGAGCCTTTAAATATGAAGAAATCAAAAAAATACCCCTATCAAGAACCACCCCACAATGGGGAAAATTTGGAGGTTTTGGTTGACATTATGTGGTGAAAAGATGAGAAATACTTCTTTGCTTTCACTTGCATTAATCTTTTTGTGGTGACTTCAGGTGAATTCTTATGAAAGCTTGAAACATCCCAAGGTGAAGAGGAGCATTCATTTCTCTACCCAAACACTGATACCCTTTGCTTAAACCAAGTTGAGACTAATTGTTCATTTCTGAAACCCAAGTGGTGATTATCTCCTCATATTGGGGCAAGGCATATGATTGACCAACACAATTGGCATTTATCTGAAAATGTGGAAAGCATCTCGAAAGTCCTAAGAGCTCAAAAAGTTCAAAAGAGCAAAAGTCCAGTGAAAGTTAAGGGGCATGAAAAAGCAGTGTGCCTGGTAAAAGCAAGGCCAATGCCTGTGAAAAAAAGAAGAAAAGATTTGCATCAAGGGGATGATAAACTCTTATGTGAAAATAAATTGTCAAATTCAAAATGTTTGCATCGAAAAGAAAATCGTTGCAAATGCAAAAAAAAAAAATTGAAAAAATTGAGAAGGACAAAACTCTTGTTTGATTAGTCAAAGGACTTTCAAGACAAATCAGGTTTCAAAAGTCGACTGCTTTCAAAAAGATTGAGTGATATGACAATGATGCTATGATAATCACCAACTTTCAAACCCCTTTTTGTGAAAAGTTATGAGCCTTTTGAGCCTTAACCGAACCAACATTACAACCCTTCCCAAAGTCTCTTTAGATTGGGATGATTCAAGTGGAAATAAGGATTTTCCAAAGAAGCTCTTTTGCTCAAAGAAGTGGGGGCAAAGTTGTCTTATCTCATCTCATCTCAAGGTTGCTTGACTTGTAAACCTGGCGAAGATGTTGACATATAATTGTTTCATTTCATAGTCAATGATGCTTATCCATTACTATAGCCATGACCGAGCCTGCATTACAGTCCCTTTAAAAGACCTTTTGGATTGGTCAAGATGTACTTATTGCGAATGATTCTCAAATCCTTCGACACTGGAGATGTGAGGTAGACTGATGATCAAATTACTTCCCACATGAATGGATGGGATCAAATAGCCATTCTTGAGAGCATGTGATAAGCCATTTCTAACTAAGAGCTCTTGCTTAGCATGCTTAATGAACCTCTTTCATGAGCAGGATCATTCTAACATAATTTTTCTCTTAAAGGGATTTGATGATTAATGATACCTTCCAAGCTTGATAACAATTTTGTGGTACATGATACCAAAAATCAAAAAATCAAAAAATCAAAATCAAAATCAAATGTTTTCAATGTGATCGGATTTGGCTTGATTTGCTTGTGCAATTAATGCCACAATATTGCCAATGCATGCTTCTGATATTGTCTTTAATAATATTTGCTCAAGTTAAATTTGACAGGTTCACTCAGTGAAACCACACAATTCTCAAAGGTTCATGGTCAACTTAAAACTATGCAATTTCTAAATGGTTCATAGTCAACCTAAAACCATGCAATTTCCAAATGGTTCATGGTCAACTTAAAACCATGCAATTTTCAACAGGGTTTGTAGGTCTTCCTTAAAACCACATGGTTCATGGTCAACCTAAAACCATGCAATTTCCAAATGGTTCATGGTCAACCTAAAACCATGCATTCTCAGTCAAAGCCCATTGTTACACGGTAAGACCTTCCCCCAAGTCGAAGCCCGTTGTTACACGATAAGACTTACTAACCCAATCGAAGCCCGTTGTTACACGGTAAGACTTTACTAACTCGGTCGAAGCCCGTTGTTACACGGTAAGACCTCCCTACAAGTCGAAGCCCGTTGTTATACGGTAAGACTTTACTAATTCAGTCGAAGCTCGTTGTTACACGGTAAGATCTCCCCCCAAGTCGAAGCCCGTTGTTACAAGGTAAGACCTCCCCCCAAGTCGAAGTCCATTGTTACACGGTAAGACTTACTAACCCAGTCGAAGCCCGTTGTTACACGGTAAGACTTTACTAACTCGGTCGAAGCCTGTTGTTACACGGTAAGACTTTACTAACTCGGTCAAAACCCGTTGTTACACGGTAAGACCTCCCTCCAAGTCGAAGCCCGTTGTTACACGGAAAGACCTCCCTTCAAGTCGAAGCTCGTTGTTACACGGTAAAGCTTTACTAACCCAGTCGAAGCCCGTTGTTACACGGTAAGACTCCACTAACCTAGTCGAAACCCGTTGTTACACGGTAAGACTTCACTAACTTGGTCGAGACTCGTTTGCACAAGCCGAGACCTCAAAAAAAATTGAAAAAAAAATGAAAAAAATGAAAAAAAATGAATGGAATAAATTCGCCCTTCCATGGCTTGTCGGTAAAAGTCGGGTGTCACTTAATCTTTGAAACGAACCTCTTCGAGCTCCCTTTCAAAGAGGGGCAACTGTTGACACCCGAAATTTTGTTTATTTTGTCTTAAATGCCCATTCACTTTGCTTATATAAATACATATTAATTTCTAAAAAAAAAATTTAATTAAATTCTTTTAAAAAAATTAATTAATTAAAAAAAACGTGGGTCCGGGCTAGGGCTGGGCCTGCCCGGCCCCTTTCTCTTCCTCTTTCCCTTCCCCGTGCGGGCCTGGCCCGCCTTTCTTCTTCCCTTTTCGGCTCAGCCCGCGCCTTTCTCTTCCTTTTCCCTCCTTCACCGTCGCACGCAACGGCCACCTGCAAAAGGGAAATAAAAAATGGAAGCAAGTGGCAACATGGGAGAGAAAGCAGCAGCAAGTCAGTAGCAAGTCGGCAGGAAGCAAAGCAACAGCAGCAAGTCAGCAGAAAAAGCGGCAGCAGAAGTCAGCAGAAGCAGAGCAGAAAGAGAACCCAAGGGAGAAAAAACAAAAAAAAAAACAGAAGAAAAAGGGACTGAGGAAGACCAGAGAGGGAATTCGAGGGGGAGACGGACGGAGAGCCAGAGAGAAAGAGAGCAAGAGAAAGCCGAGTGCTGTTCTGAATAAAAAACCAGATCTGAGAGGGGAGACGGACGGAGAGAGAGAGGACGAGAAGGAGAGCTTCTCGGGAGAGTTCTTCAACTGAGAGCTCGAGGAAAGGAGGTCATGAGGGAGATTAGAGAGTGAAACCGGGAGTAGAGAGTGATCAAGCAGCTTGGCCGCGCCCGAGACCTTATTTCCGACGTCCCTTCTTTCCGCAAGCAAATCTTCGGGTGTCCAGGGCGTGCTCGAAGAAGAAGAAAGAAACGCAAGAAGAGGGTTGGACAGAGCCAACCAGGGGGGGCCAAGAAACCAAGGGAAGGAGGCTTGCTTTCGAGCTCAGCCGAGAGAGCCTGAGAGTGAGCAGAACGAGGCGGAGAGAGAAGGACCGAGATTCCGAGCGAGGCAGGGACTGAGGAAGAGCGAGAGAGCTTCAGCTGACGCCTCGGCCGCGCGCGAGCTCCGTCCGACGGCTCCTCAGCCGGCGTCCTCAAGCTGAGCCAGGTAGGCCTCCCTCGAGCATCCCTGTTCATTATTGACGAAGTCGCGGGCCGGAGCTAGCGCCGACCAGTTCGTGCGAGCCCCGGCCCCTTTCGTCTCTCCATAAATGTTTCTCAGCGTGCTGGCATGCTTAGTTAGAAGCCTAGGCCCGGTCGGAGCTTGGCTCGAGTTGTGAACCCCTTGTTTTACTCATGCACACCACATGTTCGACAAAATGCTTTAAAGAAGATCTAAAAGCTAGTTTGTGTTTTAACGCAAGACTGAATTATTTTAACCCCAACGTTTGTTAAACCCTGTTTCCTTTGCCCAGATTCATTGAGTTTTGTGTGGCTATTACGAAATATTCGCGTATTTTCGGATCGACGAGATTTTGCGTGGCTCCGGGGAACGGTTTAGGGGTTGCCGGAATAGGTGGCCGGATCTAGTCGACGCCGGTCGGAGTGAGTGACTAATGCGTGGGGGCGGTTCAGCAATTGTAGGAAGAAATATGGTTTGGTAAAAATAAAATAATAAAAAGAAAGAAAGAAGAAGTTGCAGAAAAGAAAATGGGGAAGCGTCGGGCGTGCATGGGGTTGCATGGGGAAGAAATCTGCAGGGAAGAAGACCAAAAGAATAAAAAATAGAATAAAAAATTAAAAGAAAAGAACAAAAAGAAAGATTAAAGAAAAAATTTTAAAAAAAAAAACAAAAAAGGCCAATAATGAGATAGGGGTCAAGGAAATGGGCTTTGCCACGGGTCCGCTTCAGCTGGGTTGAATTTGTCACGGGCCGGGTTTTTAGCTGGGTTAGAAAAATAGAAATCAAATTTGTTTTTTTCTTTAGAAAAAAAGAAGAAGAATTGTTCATGGGCCTTCCTCGTGGATTTAGGGCCGGCCCGTTTCCTTTTAACCAACCAGGACCAATAGGGTCCCGGTCAGCTTAGTAGGGCCGGGTCTTTTGACCGGTCCGAATTATCTTTTTAATAATAAAAATAAAAAAAAATTCAAAAATTCAAAAAATCATAAAAAACATTAAAAAACCAAAAAAAATTCGAAATTTCAGAAATTTCATGGAAAATTCAGAAACCTGAAAATTTCTAAAAAATTTCTAAAAAAATAAAATAAAATAAAATATTTTTTATTTATTTAAAAAAATATTAAAATATTGAAAACTCCAAAAAAAAAGAAAAATCCCAAAAATCCCAAAAAAATTCCAAGTTTGTTTTAGAGTTCCCTAAAAAGCTCTAAAATAATTCTTGGACCATTTTCTCTTAAAAAGTGTAGGAAAATCATCGGCCTAAGATCATGCTTGAAATTGAACAAGCCCCGAACGCTTCACCTAGGGTTTTAATTATCCTCGGATGCAATTTTCCCTTGATAGCACGCTTATGATGCGATGGTTATGGTTTCCTCTTAGTTTAATTAGGATTGTCATTTATTTATCTCTTAATGCTAGGTGTTTACTTTCGCCTACAATTTATTTAATGCTTTCTTTAATTGCTGATTGTTATTTTGATGACTGCGCACCTGCATGATCACCTCACATATTAGTGGTTAAGTCTAAAATCAATCCAAACTGCTTGACAAAAGTCTTTTTGAAATGAACAAGATTAGGTACCGAAAGGGCACTAATTGGTTAATTAGTGTAATCAAGTCCCCGACCCTAGAATCTCTGGTTGTGTAGAAAGTGAGACACACTCCCATGCCTCGCTTGGTTTCTAGCCGACCCCAATAGGCTAGTGGCGACTTCTCATTAGAAGATTTTCATTAACACCCAATGTCACGCGAGGTATGGGCTTGGGAGAGCCTATGTCTAATGAGGGTCCTAGACCCATCATTTGGACAATACCCTTAAACCTATTATTTTCAGAAATTTTAGGTCGCGACAGCTTGGCGACTCCACTGGGGAATTGGTTTTGAACCTTAGAGGACTTAGGCCAAAATTAATCTTGTTCAACAATATTTTTGTTTGGCAGCAAGGATTCCAGGTACGCCCCTAACATTGAAGGTGTTAAATGTTAGTACAAGATTGGAGTAATAAGGGGTGGAGTGTTTGCTAACACTTTGTTTTGTAGGGTGGTGAAATGTGGATGAGTGTATAGTTAAATTTTTGAAGTGTTGTTTGCTATATAAACTGTTGTGCATGTCTTCCTTACATGGCACTACACTTTAGCACACACAACCTGCCGCCAGACCTGGGCCGCATAGGATCACTTAGGATGGTGTTGAGATGGATACCACTCCGACTACCACCATGTAGTACGAGTCGCCCATCTCAATTCCGAAATTCTTCTGACGTCGAGAGCTTCCACCCCGGCTTGCAAACGTGCAGCACGAGTCGACTCTTTGACAAAGCCGGAGTCATGGGAACCCCGACCCAACCGCGACCATGCTGGTTCAGTCCGGTAATCCCGTGGCTTCATTCGAGTCGTTTAGAATAGAAATTGACCTACATCTCATGCGTATGTCTATGTGATTAAAAAGAAAAAGAGAAAGAAAAGAAAAGAAAAAATCATCACCATTGGTAAGTATGATTTCTCCTTTTACTTGTTCATTTTTTATTAAAACTTTCATTTTAAAATTTGCGGAGATCAATCGAATGCCCTCGGTGTAGGCTTCTAATTTGGAAAATTGGCAATTACTCTTCATAAGCAAACATTCAGTGTCAATTTCAAAAATCATTAATTTATACACAATGGATGACTTTTGTTAAATTTTCCAATCACGGGCTTGAAATTACATCTCGTCAAAAAAATTCTTCCAATTCATGATTATGTTTTGGGGCACAAAAAAATTGAAATCACACTTTAAATCAAATTCTTCCGTTCTCACATTTTGAGATTGAAAAATTCAAATCACATTATGTATAGATTTCTCAAAATAAAAATCACCTCATTTTGGCAACAGTGAAAGCACGAATCATTCTTTCAAAATTAATGCCACATTTTGCATATGAAACTTTTGAGAATAGAGTGGGCATTCAATTGATAATCGCGGATTGATCTTTTAATGATGTCTCCTCTTATGATAAAATCTCGGTAAAATACCAAAATCCCGCAATAAGGACCATGGGGCATGTGTCATTGTCTTGATTTCATTGTAAGAGATGACATCATTGGAAGATCATTTTCTCATTTGCCTACTGACATTATTTCTTTCTTACAGGATGCGAGTAAGATTTACTCATTGACATCTGCTGGACCATACAAATAAGCGGACTTTCAAACTCGGACGAGGATTGATTTTTACACTCATCTATATAAGATTTTCTTGTATTTTGTCATTGTTTTCACTCTTATTAAAAATCATGTTTTTCAATTTTAGGTTTCGATTGTAGGCCCAACTGACACTTTTCAAAATCATGCGATGCACATTTTTTAGTAATGAAATCAAATTTCATGAAAATAAAAAAAATTAATTTTAAATTTTTTTTGATTGAAGTGTCTTAAACGGGTCTTCAGGGTTAATCTTTTATGCCATTAACTTCAAAATGTTTCAAAAAATGATTTTCAATAAAAACTCGCGTAGCATTTTATCTCTTCTCATTTTTATCTCTTCTCTTAATCACCTTCGTAGGTTGACCCGCAAGATGATATTTTGAGATGGTAAAGTTATAATCGTTCCAGGGGGAAATAAGGATTTTGGCCTTAAATGGAAAAAGAAAGCAACTCTGGACACCGTCGGCACCCTTAGCCGAGTGGTATCCGGGAAGGAATCCGACTGGTCCGATCGGGAGTTCGAATCCCGAAATTGGTAGTGGCCACGTAAATAAAAAAAGAAAAGAAAAGAAAAGGCGAAAACCAACTTTTTGCAACTTTCATTTTTGCGCCCTTTCCCCCTCTCCATTAGCCACTTCTCTCTCTCTCCCCCTCGCTCGGTTCTGGTTTTGACCGAACCAGCCGCCGCCGGCCGTCGAGGGCCACTACCTGTGCCGCCGTCCACCATCCCCCAACCGGACCGAGCTACTGGATGTCTCCTCTTACAATCAAATCTTGGCAAAATACCGAAATCCTGGAATAGGAGTTCTAGGGCATGTACCATCGCCTCGATTTCATTGTAAGAGGCGACCTCATTGGAAAATCATTCACTCATTGACATATTGACATTGTTTCTTCTTTTTGCAGAATGCGGGAAGGCCACTCTTCGAACTTTTCTTACCTAACCGTGCCAAGAAGTGGACTTTAACTTTAGGATGAGAATTATTACTCATAGGAGTGTATTGTATTTCCTTTGTGTCTTTATTCTTTTTATGGATGATGTTTTTTAATTCCAAGTTGATCATAAACCCAAGTGACTCATTTTTTTTGGGTAAAGAAATTCAAGTTTATAAACATCCTTTGACTTCGAAGGCAATTCGGAAGTTGGTGTATTCTATTGAATTTCCATGAGTTTCTGAATGTCAAAGAATTTTGTTCCTCTCACATGTTCGTCCTTTGCAGGGAATCTTGGGAAAGATAATCTGGGATGGTAAAGTCGTGATCGTTCCAATGGAATCAATTTATTCTGAAACTGATTTGTTCATACATTTTCCTGCGGGGAGAGAACTAAACAATTTTGACATTGGTATTTGAATTAGATCACAAACAAATTCTCTCACAAGTCTTGATCTTGGAATTCAAAGAAATGAGAGTCCAACTTTGACACCGAACCCTTCAAAAGCTCGTACCCATGAATTTAAACTTTGATCATAGGGGCAATATTTCCCCTTCCTCTGCAAAAGATGCCTTGGGATGCTGAGCCGTCTGACTTTGAAAAAGAGATAAATTTGAATGAAACCAAAGCCCATCAAACAAGCTTGATAGGGCACAAGGTTTTATGGAGATAACACAATTCATCTTCTTTTATCACAAGGTGATCATCGACACAAGTCACTCAAAGCATAGCAAATTGCATCCATGAAGCATGATGAAATGGAGTCAATCAATTCGATGCCAAAATGATGTATCATTCCTAAATTAGTCCAAGCTTGGAATGCAAGTAACCTGCTTTGTCTATTGTAGGAAAAAATGCACAGTGACCGCGGGAGCAGTGCTTTCCACCAAAAAAGCACGTTAAAGCACAACCACCCATTTTGGCGTAAAGGATGTATTTCGTTCCTAAATGATTTCCAATTGAGTGTGGAAATAACAGCCCAATCCTTTTCTTCACAAGCGATAAATGGGGCAAAGCATCCAAGAAACAATGCCCTCCAATGTTCAGACATAAATGCTCATACCAGAAGAACAAAAACACGTGAAGGGTAAATTGTATCGATTTCAATTGCTCATGTTGATATTGGTCTCTAACATGATCCCCTTTTCCTTTGATAGGGAAACATCGATGCGAAAAATGCAAGTGAAGGGCAATTTGGGGTTGCCAAATATCCGAGAAGATGATGTCGGCACTTGAGTGATAAATGCGAGTGAAGGGTAATAATGTATCGTTTCCAATTTTTCAATCCTTGAAAATTCTGGTGCTAACACTTTCTTTCATATTCTTTACAGGGTTACTAAGTCGCCATGTCGTAGGTAAGTATCCTTCCCCTCAAAATCAAAAGGAAGACAAATTTGAGAATTTTCATCAAAAAAAAAAAATTCAGCATTTTATTGGGAGCAAGTAAAAAAAAGAAAAGAAAGAGGAGATAAAAATTGAGAAAATGAACTTTTCACAAAGTTTTTGAGCATTGTTTTTATCTCAAAATTGTATGTCCGCTTGATGGATCACTCATTTTGAATCAAAATCCCCTGTGGAGATTAATTTACTCAGATGATCTCGACTAAATGAAATTGAGATGTTTAATCATGCCAAGTAGGAGATGTTTAGGATGATGAAAGGCAATCCATTCCCAAACACATCCTTCAAACATCGTGAGAACCGAGCGAAAAAGAAAACCTATGTCGTTTAAGGACGAAGGAGTCATTCGCAACTTGTACATGGACCAAAATGAAAAGAGGCATTTCTCTTCTCTATCTTACACACCACAGGTGACCATAGTTAGCCCCTTTGAGCCTTTAAATATGAAGAAATCAAAAAAATACCCCTGTCAAGAACCACCCTACAATGGGGCAAATTTGGAGGTTTTGGTTGACATTATGTGGTGAAAAGATGAGAAATACTTCTTTGCTTTCACTTGCATTAATCTTTTTGTGGTGACTTCAAGTGAATTCTTATGAAAGCTTGAAACATCCCAAGGTGAAGAGGAGCATTTATTTCTCTACCCAAACATTGATACCCTTTGCTTAAACCAAGTTGAGACTAATTGTTCATTTCTGAAACCCAAGTGGTGATTATCTCCTCATATTGGGGCAAGGCATATGATTGACCAACACAATTGGCATTTATCTGAAAATGTGGAAAGCATCTCGAAAGTCTTAAGAGCTCAAAAAGTTCAAAAGAGCAAAAGTCCAATGAAAGTTAAAGGGCATGAAAAAGCAGTGTGCCTGGTAAAAGCAAGGCCAATGCCCGTGAAAAAAAAAAAAAAAGAAAAAAAAAAAAAAAAGATTTGCATCAAGGGGATGATAAACTCCTATGTGAAAATAAATTGTCAAATTCAAAATGCTTGCATCGAAAAGAAAATTGTTAAAAATGCAAAAAAAAAAAATTGAAAAAATTGAGAAGGACAAAACTCTTGTTTGATTAGTCAAAGGACTTTCGAGACAAATCAGGTTTCAAAAGTCGACTGCTTTCAAAAAGATTGAGTGATATGACAATGATGCCATGATAATCACCAACTTTCAAACCCCTTTTTGTGAAAAGTTATGAGCCTTTTGAGCCTTAACCGAACCAACATTACAACCCTTCCCAAAGTCTCTTTAGATTGGGATGATTCAAGTGGAAATAAGGATTTTCCAAAGAAGCTACTGCTCAAAGAAGTGGGGGCAAAGTTGTCTTATCTCATCTCATCTCAAGGTTGCTTGACTTGTAAACCTGGCGAAGATGTTGACATATAATTGTTTCATTTCATAGTCAATGATGCTTATCCATTACTATAGCCATAACCGAGCCTGCATTACAGTCCCTTTAAAAGACCTTTTGGATTGGTCAAGATGTATTTATTGCGAATGATTCTCAAATCCTTCGACACTGGAGATGTGAGGTAGACTGATGATCAAATTACTTCCCACATGAATGGATGCGATCAAATAGCCATTCTTGAGAGCATGTAATAAGCCATTTCTAACTAAGAGCTCTTGCTTGGCATGCTTAATGAACCTCTTTCATGAGCAGGATCATTCTGACATAATTTTTCTCTTAAAGGGATTTGATAATTAATGATACCTTCCAAGCTTGATAACAATTTTGTGGTACATGATACCAAAAAAAAAAAAATCAAAAAATCAAAATCAAAATCAAAATCAAATGTTTTCAATGTGATCGGATTTGGCTTGATTTGCTTGTGCAATTAATGCTACAATATTGCCAATGCATGCTTCCGATATTGTCTTTAATAACATTTGCTCAAGTTGAATTTGACAGGTTCACTCAGTGAAACCACACAATTCTCAAAGGTTCATGGTCAACCTAAAACCATGCAATTTCCAAATGGTTCATGGTCAACCTAAAACCAAACCATGGGTCTTCTAAAAATGGTTCATGGTCAACCTAAAACCGTGCAATTTCCAAATGGTTCATGGTCAACCTAAAACCATGCATTCTCAGTCGAAGCCCATTATTACACGGTAAGACATTCCCCCAAGTTGAAGCCCGTTGTTACATGGTAAGACTTACTAACCCAATCGAAGCCCGTTGTTACACGGTAAGACTTTACTAACTCGGTCGAAGCCCGTTGTTACACGGTAAGACCTCCCTACAAATCGAAGCCCGTTGTTACACGGTAAGACTTTACTAACTCGGTCGAAGCCCGTTGTTACACGGTAAGACCTCCCCCCAAGTCGAAGCCCGTTGTTACAAGGTAAGACCTCCCCCCAAGTCAAAGCCCATTGTTACACGGTAAGACTTACTAACCCAGTCGAAGCCCGTTGTTACACGGGAAGACTTTACTAACTCGGTTGAAGCCCGTTGTTACACGGTAAGACCTCTCTCCAAGTCGAAGCCCGTTGTTACACGGTAAGACTTTACTAACTCGGTCAAAGCTCGTTGTTACACGGTAATACCTCTCTTCAAGTCGAAGCCCGTTGTTACACGGAAAGACCTCCCTTCAAGTCGAAGCTCGTTGTTACACGGTAAAACTTTACTAACCCAGTCGAAGCCCGTTGTTACACGGTAAGACTCCACTAACCTAGTTGAAACCCGTTGTTACACGGTGAGACTTCACTAACTTGGTTGAGACTTGTTTGCACGAGCTGAGACCTCAAAAAAAAATGAAAAAAATGAAAAAAATGAAAAAAAATGAATGGAATAAATTCGCCCTTCCATGACTTGTCGGTAAAAGTCGGGTGTCACCTAATCTTTAAAACGAACCTCTTCGAGCTCCCTTTCAAAGAGGGGCAACTGTTGACACCCGAAATTTTGTTTATTTTGTCTTAAATGCCCATTTACTTTGCTTATATAAATACATATTAATTTCTAAAAAAAAATTAATTAATTAAAAAAAAAACGTGGGTCCGGGCTAGGGCTGGGCCTGCCCGGCCCCTTTCTCTTCCTCTTTCCCTTCCCCTTGCGGGACTGGCCCGCCTTTCTTCTTCCCTTTTCGGCCCAGCCCGCGCCTTTCTCTTCCTTTTACCTCCTTCACCGTCGCACAACAACGGCCACCTGCAAAAGCGAAATAAAAAATGGAAGCAAGTGGCAACATGGGAGAGAAAGCAGCAGCAAGTCAGCAGAAAAAGCGGCAGCAGAAGTCAGCAGAAGCAGAGCAGAAAGAGAACCCAAGCAGAAAGAGAAAAAAAAAAAAAAAAAAAACAGAAGAAAAAGGGACTGAGAAGAAGAGACCGAGAGAGGGAATTCGAGGGGGAGACGGACGGAGAGCCAGAGAGAAAGAGAGCAAGAGAGCAAGAGAAAGCCGAGTGCTGTTCTGAATAAAAAACCAGATCTGAGAGGGGAGACGGACGGAGAGAGAGAGGACGAGAAGGAGAGCTTCTCGGGAGAGTTCTTCAACTGAGAGCTCGAGGAAAGGAGGTCATGAGGGAGATTAGAGAGTGAAACCGGGAGTAGAGAGTGATCAAGCAGCTTGGCCGCGCCCGAGACCTTATTTCCGACGTCCCTTCTTTCCGCAAGCAAATCTTCGGGTGTCCAGGGCGTGCTCGAAGAAGAAGAAAGAAACGCAAGAAGAGGGTTGGACAGAGCCAACCAGGGGGGGCCGAGAAACCAAGGGAAGGAGGCTTGCTTTCGGGCTCAGCCGAGAGAGCCTGAGAGTGAGCAGAACGAGGCGGAGAGAGAAGGACCCAGAGTCCGAGCGAGGCAGGGACTGAGGAAGAGCGAGAGAGCTTCAGCTGACGCCTCGGCCGCGCGCGAGCTCCGTCCGACGGCTCCTCAGCCGGTGTCCTCAAGCTGAGCCAGGTAGGCCTCCCCCGAGCATCCCTGTTCGTTATTGACGAAGTCGCGGGCCGGAGCTAGCGCCGACCAGTTCGTGCGAGCCCCGGCCCCTGTCGTCTCTCCATAAATGTTTCTCAGCGTGCTGGCATGCTTAGTTAGAAGCCTAGGCCCGGTCGGAGCTTGGCTCGAGCTGTGAACCCCTTGTTTTACTCATGCACACCACATGTTCGACAAAATGCTTTAAAGAAGATCTAAAAGCTAGTTTGTGTTTTAATGCAAGACTGAATTATTTTAACCCCAACGTTTGTTAAACCCCGTTTACTTTGCCCAGATTCATTGTGTTTTATGTTGCTATTACGAAATATTCGCGTATTTTCGGATCGACGAGATTTTGCGTGGCTCCGGGGAACGGTTTAGGGGTTGCCGGAATAGGTGGCCGGATCTAGTCGACGCCGGTCGGAGTGAGTGACTAATGCGTGGGGGCGGTTCAGCAATTGTAGGAAGAAATATGGTTTGGTAAAAATAAAATAATAAAAAAAGAAGAAAGAAGAAGTTGCAGAAGAGAAAATGGGGAAGCGTCGGGCGTGCATGGGGTTGCATGGGGAAGAAATCTGCAGGGAAGAAGACCAAAAGAATAAAAAATAGAATAAAAAATTAAAAGAAAAGAACAAAAAGAAAGATTAAAGAAAAAAAAAAAAAAAAAACAAAAAAGGCCAATAATGAGATAGGGGTCAAGGAAATGGGCTTTGCCATGGGTCCGCTTCAGCTGGGTTGAATTTGTCACGGGCCGGGTTTTTTAGCTGGGTTAGAAAAATAGAAATCAAATTTGTTTTTTTCTTTAGAAAAAAAGAAGAAGAATTGTTCATGGGCCTTCCTCGTGGATTTAGGGCAGGCCCGTTTCCTTTTAACCAACCAGGACCAATAGGGTCCCGGTCAGCTTAGTAGGGCCGGGTCTTTTGACCCGGTCCGAATTATCTTTTTTAATAATAAAAATATAAAAAAAAAAAATTCAAAAAATCATAAAAAACATTAAAAAACCAAAAAAAATTCGAAATTTCAGAAATTTCATGGAAAATTCAGAAACCTGAAAATTTCTAAAAAAAATTTCTAAAAAAAAAATAAAATAAAATAAAATATTTTTTATTTATTTAAAAATAAAAAATATTAAAATATTGAAAACTCCCAAAAAAAAAAAAGAAAAATCCCAAAAATCCCAAAAAAATTCCAAGTTTGTTTTAGAGTTCCCTAAAAAGCTCTAAAATAATTCTTGGACCATTTTCTCTTAAAAAGTGTAGGAAAATCATCGGCCTAAGATCATGCTTGAAATTGAACAAGCCCTTACGGCTTCACCTTAGGGTTTTAATTATCCTCGGATGCAATTTTCCCTTGATAGCACGCTTATGATGCGATGGTTATGGTTTCCTCTTAGTTTAATTAGGATTGTCATTTATTTATCTCTTAATGTTAGGTGTTTACTTTCGCCTACAATTTATTTAATGCTTTCTTTAATTGCTTATTGTTATTTTGATGACTGCGCACCTGCATGATCACCTCAAATGTTAGTAGTTAAGTCTAAAATCAATCCAAACTGCCTGACAAAAGTCTTTTTGAAATGAACAAGATTAGGTACCGAAAGGGCACTAATTGGTTAATTAGTGTAATCAAGTCCCCGACCCTAGAATCTCTGGTTGCGTAGAAAGTGAGGCACACTCCCATGCCTCGCTTGGTTTCTAGCCGACCCCAATAGGCTAGTGGCGACTTCTCATTAGAAGATTTTCATGAACACCCAATGTCATGCGGGGTATGGGCTTGGGAGAGCCTATGTCTAATGAGGGTCCTAGACCCATCCTTTGGACAATACCCCTAAACCTATTATTTTCAGAAATTTTAGGTCGCGACAGGATCGTAATCGGAGTCGCTCTCGAGGTCGTTCTCAGGGCCGTCCGACAGGTTCGCCACCATCAAATTCAGTAGGTCTCTATCATTACCACTAGATGGTCCATCAAAACCTCGAAGAGGTCCAATGAGGTTCCCATTAAACCACATGTACCACGCCATGAATAGTGGGGAACCAAATGATCCAATCCCTAGTTGACCCAAAGCGTGGTCATATACATTTGGTAGGTCAAGTTGGTGATCGGGTCTATGACCTCTATTACATCCACTTCTAACAACATTGGCATCCCGAAGTGGACGATGTGCATGTTCATGACCAAGGGCCTGAAAAGTGGTAAACAACTAATGATAATAAACTTAATAAGTGTAACACCTAATCCTTGTATAGGAGGATGCCTCGCATCGGAAACGCGTAATCTTTGTGGTTAACATGTCGATGGCAAATCAATAGCAAAGTGTATGCTTTGCCTTGCTTACTTACATAGGCAGTCTCTCCACGCACCTAAAATATTCACACGTGACAATTCAAGGCAAATATGCATTATCATATATATGTCACAATTCAAACATATTACAACCATCACAAGCACAAGACTTCTGATTATTACAATCTTAACAGCCAACCAAAATCGATTGGTTCCTTTGTAAACAAGAACCCAATCGTTTCTTATCTTCGCATTTTAAAACAATACAATATGGCCTCAATGGTATGCAACAAAGTGTGTGTTATGCCTTACCTGGAACTGAGTTGATAGGGTGTGCTAAGTTCGAAATAAGACCCGTGGACTCTCCGAGATGTTTTAACACTGATCTAGGCCTAACTGGATTCGGAAACGATACCGCTCCATACCGCCAAACCACGAAAGACCTGGCCCAACATGCCTCCACGTTCTTCAACAACCATCCTCCTGCAACTCAGGTCATGCATAAAAACCCATGCAACAATCAACAAAAACTCATTAGATTAATCATCAATCAAATAACGACTCATCTTAGAACTATCTATCGGAATCAAGTCATGAGCAAACCATACAAAATTGACACACGATATCCCTCTCTTCAAGATAAGCATGATGACTCATAGAATCACGGAATCGCAACCGAAACTACGTCCAACATACGTATCAAACCATCCTGGCAAAGGATTAGAGATTCCACTTACTAAACAAGGATAGGCTACGTCGCTGCAGTTGGACAAGAGACGAATGATGAAGGAGGCTCACGGCAGTTGGCAATGACGATGGCAACGGCGACAAAGGACGAAGATGACAACATTGGCAAGGGATGACGGCGGTAGTGGCTACAGCAGAGGACAATGGTGATGGTGGAGACGGTGGCTAGCGAAGGAGAGAGGGAGGGGGGCAATGGGGTTGTCTAGAGAGAGATAGCAAAATGAGAGAAGGTGAGGATGGCAAGAAGGCTTCTTGTATTTTATAATCCCTCTTGCCATCATTTGCTAGTCCTCAACCAAGCTATCCTAGGATGTGAAGGGGTGATCTTGCAAGATCACCAAAGACAACATCATTAGCCTTTCTCTCCAAATTTTCCTTAAGCTCTCATTATGCTTGGGTTTAATGGAACAATCCTTGGTTAAAGGCTAACTAGAAGTCTCCTCTCCTCTTCTCCTTGCAAATGGGCGCCCACCTCTTCTTGGAAGACAAGAATTTAGTCTTCATCCAACTGGCCTCCAAGGAATTCATCATTGAAGCATTTATTGAAGCCATCAAGTGCAATCTTGCAAGATCCAAGCATTTAATGAAGAAATCCTAAGGCAATGAGTGCAAAATCTTGCCATTGATGTGCAAGCTTTCAAAAGCATCTAATGCCTTGAAATGGACTTGGGTCGGGCTTGGCAACTTTGAGCTTGGACTTGACAAATTTGGGCTTCGGTTTGGGCTTGACAACTTGTGACTTGGGATTGACAAACTTGGGATTGGGATTGGGCTTGGGCTTGGGCTTGGGCTTGATCTTGACTCATCCAATTGGGCCTTCCAATATGCGTGTGGCCTATTGGGCCCTTGCTTGGGTGTGAGGCCTATTGGGCCTACTCTTTGGGCGTGAAACTCATGGGCTTCCAATGGATAGCCTACTTTTCCAAGACCAAAGATTTGGGGCCCAAAACTATTCATGGGGACTATCTTGACCAAACTAGAAATGAAAGTTCCATAACTATTATTAATCAAAAACTCATAATCGAACCAAGGCTCGTGGCTAAATCTTAATGGGAAGTGCTCCCAATACAACCTATTCGAGTTAAGCGGCCTCTTGGAGTGTCGTTTGCGTGAGTCATGGTTGATTTGAAAATCAATCCATGTTTGAGTCTTGTCAACCATTGACTATTCTTGGTTGTTATGTAATCGTGCGGAATTAAATTATTTACCTGGAGCACTTGCATTTGTGAAATTGGCTTAGGATCATTCAAGATTAGTATAATGACCATGCAGAATAACCCACAATCCAGCTTTGTATACTCTCGTCAAATTGATCCATAACCTTTCATTAATTGATCCGTGACGGCAAAAAGTCATCCCCCATCAATCCTTATGGTTGAGCTATTTTTCCATGGTCATGTACTCTAGTTGAGCCCATTTCTTGACCCTCAATTGTCATTCCTAATCAAATAGTTGACTCATACACTATCCTTAAATCAACTCATGGTCTAGTCCTGCTATAGTGCATTAATAATTTAAGCCACTTCTCTTGTCGAGATAGGGTCCGAATCAAGTCCTATGGTGCTGCTAACTATGGTACCCTAAATGGTCAATGGGTTTTGGGGGGAAAAGTACCAAAAAAGTCCTAAACTTATTGCATTAGTACTTGTTTAGTCCTAAAATTTTCAGTTGGACCAATTGAGTCATAAATTTTTTGATATTAATATCAATTTAGTCCATCCGACCAATTTAAACTTGAAATTGCTAATGTGGATGTCGGATGACTGACGTGGCACGATTGGAGCTGGCATGAACATTTTTAATAATATTTCAATATTTTTTGAATTTTTTTTCCTTCCCCTTTTCTCTTCCTCTTCTCTTTCCAGTTTCAATGGCCATCATTGGCCACTGACCATAGCCATGGCCAGTGAGGGTTGGACTTGCCTAGGCGAGGTTGCACTTGTGAGGCCATAAGCAAGGGTCGGCATTGCCTAGTCAAGGGTGAACACCAACCATCTAGACATGGCCATCGCTTAGGCGAGAGGTGGCGAGGTTGCTTTGGCACCGCTTTAGCCTAGGCAAGGGTCGGCCTCACCCAACCTTGCCAAATCTGGCTAAGGGACCCTCGCCTAGCTGCGCCCGGACAACCAGCGCTAGCCCTAGCCAAGCGAGGCTGACCCTTGTTGGCCATGGCTATAGCTGGTGGGCAGTGATGGCCACTGAAACTAGAACAAGAAAGAGAAGAGAAAGAGAAGAGGAGAAGAGGAAAAAAAAGAAAAAATTCAAAAAATATATTTAAAATGTCCACGTCAGTGCTAATTGTGCCACGTCAACCGACTGACATCTACATCAGTAATTTTTGACCTAAATTGACCAAATGGACTAAATTGATACTAATGTAAAAAGGTTTAAACTCAATTGGTTCAATTGAAAAGTTTGTGATTGAATTAGTATCCATCCAATAGGTTTAAAACTTTTTTTGTACTTTTCCTGGCTTTTGAGGTTGAAATTTCTCTAATCGGATCCGAGATCTTTAAATTTCACTACTCCTATGTCAACTATCTAAAAGAGATTAAAATTAATGACATTCTACTCTCTTTTTTTCAAAGAAAAAAGTCTTGCCACAGTCAACATCTCCAATCTTGAATTCGAATGGCTTTTGAGGTTGAAATTTCTTTAATCGGATCTAACAATTTTTATTGTCCCTATGTCTAAAAGAGATTAAAACAAAAGAAAGTTCGAATTAATATTTTTTTTAAGAAACGAGTCTCAACGCAATTGGAAATCTCAAATCTTGAATTTTCTATATTTAAAATCGGTATAATTCTAGTGTCAACAAGTTTGATCATCTTGTTATTAACATCCTTGATCTCCTGTTTTCTTTTGTCTTCTCCATGTACAAGGCACATCATTGCCGATGGTATCATAGTATGATTGAGGTTGCGAGTATGCATAAGATTTTCACACAAAATAGACACAAAGAAGCAAATTGTCATTGGGACGAAATCACATTATTTTAGGCAGAAGAATGCCAACTTATGACGATGTTAACAAGGGTAACTACAATTACAAGTTGAAAAATTTATGCAGGCTCCAGTTGCGTTTGGGCCCAACTTCTGAGTGCACAAAGCCTGGCACTCCGCCAAAACGCATAACTTTCCCAAATCAAATGACTGTATGCAGACATTTGCTGCTGTCACCATGGTCACCTCATTGCCTGTATCCCAAGATAGAAAAAAACGACCGCAAAAGTCATATGTCAATTCTTGGAGATGACTTATAACTGTCAATGTAATATGTCTCTAAGACACCATAGTTATATCTCCGCATGAATTATATGAAAAAAATACGCTGTCCATATAGTGAAATCCAAGAGACATGACACGAAAGGAAAATTAAAGCATTTTCTTGTGAGCGAATTTGAATTACCAAAGCTTAATAAGAGAAAGAGGACGAGGAAAGAAATGCTCAGGCTCTTCATGTTTTGGATCTTCTGAAGGAAAAATTGGAAGCTGCGAGTTTTAAAGTGCAGTGAGACGTGCTGGCCAAGTAGGGATTATGAGGTTATATATAGTCATTCATGTCTCTGTATTGGGTAATAAATCCGTCAGCCAATCTCAACTTTTACTTCAGGAATCCATTATGAGGTGTGCAATTCAGGAAAGCAATATAGAGTTATTAATAATTTCTTAATGGATTGATGTATTAACTGTTATAGCATGCCTCTTTGAGTCGTCGTATTGAGCTACTCTGGAAAGAAAAATATCTGGATATGCAACTATGTATTCTAAATATTGCTTATATTTGCAAGAAATCAAAACTTTTTTAGAATGAGTTCACAGCTCAGAATAAATGCTATCATGATTCTTACTGTTATAGTATGCCTCTTCGAGTCGTCGTATTGAGCTACTATGGAAAGAAAAATATCTGGATATGCAAACTATATATTCTGAATATTGATTATATTTGCAAGAAATCAAAACTTTTTAAGAATGAGTTCACAGCTCAGAATAAATGCTATCATGATTCTTACTAGTGACAAAAAAAAAAGACAAATAATTCTATGTAGAAAATGGAAAAAAAAATCAATAAAGAAAAAGACTATGACAATTTAATTATTCTTGAATGAGAATAGTTCTCTCATACCTTTACCTCATGCAACATTAGAAAACTATAATTGAAATAAAATCTATTTATGAAGTTTAAACTAACTTTTTTTTATTGTTGGTCCTATTTTATTCTTAGAATAAATTTTTAGTGATCAAAAAATTAGTTTTTAATAAGTTTTTCGCAGGTGTATCAATTTAAAGTTTTTGTTGGTATTAACTATAAAATAGAAGGGCCACCTTTGTTTGTTTCCAATCGCCAACCCTTTTCTCCTAAAGGGAAACCTAGGTTTTGTCTAAGGTTTTGTGCAATCACGCCAAGTACACGATCTTAAGGAGTGTATGTAACTCAAATTCTACGGTGCCAACTATGGTGCCCTAAATTGCCGATTGGCTTTTGGGGTTGAAATTTCTCTAATCGGATCCGAGATCTTTAACTTTCACTGTCCCTAAGTCAATTGTCTAAAAGAATAAAGACTAATGAGAAACAAGTCTCTCCACGATCGGGATCTCGAATCTTGAATTTGATCGGCTTTTGAGGTTGAAATTTCTTTAATCTGATCAACATCTTTAAATTTCATTGTCCCTATGTCTAACAGAGACTAGAACAAAAGAAATTCAAATTAATAATTTTTTAAAGAAATGAGTTTTGCTGTAATTGGAATCTCAAATTTTGGACTTTCTAAATTTAAAATCGGGATAATTCTAGTCTCAACAAATTTGATCATCTTGTTATTAACATCCTTGATCTCCTGTTTTCTTTTGCCTTATCCGCGTACAAGGCACATCGTCACTGACAGTATCATATTATGATTGAGGTTGCGAGCATACATGAGATTTTCAAACCAAATAGAGACACAAAGAAGCATATCGCCATTGGGACAAAATCACATTATTTTAGGTAGAACAATATCGACTTATGACAATCTTACAAGGGTAAGTACAATTACAAACTTCTAGAGATTTACAGGTTCCAATTGCCTCCGGGCCCAACTTCTGAGTGCACAAAGCGTTGCACTCCTCCAAAACGCACAACTTTCCCAAATCATTAAAAAGTATGCAGCTGTCACCGTTGTCACCTCATTGCTTGCATCCCAAGATAGAAAAAGAAAACCACATAAGTCAAATTTCAATTCTTGAAGATGATTTATTACTGTCAATAGTATATGTCTCTAAGACACCATAGTTATATCTCCACATGAATTATATAAAAAAAAAGCATGTTATTTGTATTGTGAAATTGAAGAGACATGACACGAAAAAATAAAAAGCATTTTCTTCCAAGCAAATTTGAATTACCAAAGCTTAATAAGAGAAAGAGGACCAAGAAAGACATGCTGAAGCTCTTTATCTTTTGGAACTTGTGAAAGAAACTGTGGAAGCTGTAAAGTTTAAGTACGTGCAGTGATACGTGCGGGGCAGCTAGGGATTATGAGGCTATATATAGTCATTTATGTCTCTTTGTATTAGGCAATAAATCCATTAGTCATTCTCAATTTGTACTTTAGGAAATTATGGGCATGCAATTCAATTAAGCAATATTGAGTTATTGGTGATGTCTTAATGGATTGATGTGTTTTGACTGTGATAGCATGCCATTTTGAGTAATCATTGTTGAGCTACTGTGGAAAAGAAAATTACTGGATTTGCAATTATATATTCAGAGTGACATATTAGTTATATTTGCAAGAAATTAAAAAATTTGTTAGAACGAGTTCACAACTTAGAACAAATGTCATCATGGTTCTTCCTAGTGACAAAAACAAAAGCGCAAATGATTCTACGTAAAAAATGGAAAAAAAAATCAACAAAAAAAAAGAGGTCACGACAATTTAATTATTCTTTAAGGGCAACATAATCTTAAAGAATAATTAAATTGTCGTGTTGCCTCTTCAATGTTACCACTTTGGATATACTTTATGTCCTGAACTAGTCATCCTCTATTTCTCACATAAGATGATGACGATAATATAATTATTCTTCTCTTTTCTTTATATGTTAATATAATTCTTGTTAATGAGTGCCTACGAAAAACTGGTTAAATATGCTTATCATTACGTATAACACATGATACAAGAAAAATTGTATATAAATCATTATTAACATACTTTCCATGGCATCTGGACAAGTGTTAGGGAGCACTTTTAATTCCCTTTAATTTGTACACCTCCAAACCATTTTGATATATCCAATCTTATGAATCCTCATTGTCATTTTCATGTCACCGTTGTCTTGTCATCATTATTGCCATGTCATGTGGCAAGGGCCAGTGACCCTCACTGGCATTGTGCACGGGCATCGTGGCCCTTGCCTGGTTTAGGTGAGAGCATTGTGGCCCTAACCCAATGCCAGCAAGGGTTCGTTGGCCCTTACTCCAAAACACAAAAAAGTAAGGAAAGAGAAAGAAAAAAAAACTATAAAAATTCCAAAAAATTATTAAAAATGTTCATGTCAGTACAAATCGTATCACATAGAATGGCAAGCATCCATATCAGCAATTTCTGGCCAAAAATGAACAAATCGATTCAACTGGTAAAATGTGAAAATGTTGATGTCGCGACCTCCCTCTCGCGTCCCGGGAGGCTAATGGCTCGGCTGAACGCCTTTCATCAAGGCTTTAGCCAGGGCTCTCCCAAGCCCACCAATTCACAACTTAAGGTTTGAGTTTTGAACCTGCAATTCAATTTCATTTAAAAAGGAGTCGCCACTAATCAGTTTAAGGTAGGTCGATTAAACCCAAATAAAATATCGGGAGAAATATTTTACTCTGCAACTGCAGTAAAACCAGGATCGGGGACTTAATTACACTAATTAATCACTAATGCCATTCCGATACCTAATCTTGTTTAAACCCTCAGGTTTGGTATTTTTGCATTTTTCAAAGATTTTTCCATGCATTTGTTGAAACAAACATTTTTTTTGTTTTTTTTTCTGATTTTTTAAAGAATATAAAATATTTCTAGATATTCTAGGCTTTCTACAAAATATGAAATATTTTTGGATTTTCTGTTTTTTGAAAAATAAAAATATTTTTCGATTTTCTGATTTTTTGGGAAAATAAAATATATTTTCGGGTTTTCTGATTTTTTTTTGGGAAAATAAAATATTTTTCGGATTTTCGGAAAAAATTTTTGGAAATTATAAACTTTTTTTTCGTTTTATAATTAAAAATAATAATATATTATTATAATAACTGACCGGACCTGGGTCGGGTTCGGCCTGACATGGGCCCGGGTTCGGCCCGACACGGGCCCAGACTTCGGACTCGGCTCGGCACGGGCCCAGGCTTCGGACTCGGCCCGGCACGAGCCTGGGCTTCGGAGGCTGGGCTGAGTCCGGCTAATGGGCCCGGTTCGCCTGGCCCAATACCTGAAACAAAAAGAAATAATTAGTCAAGCCCAAGCCCAAGCCCAAATAAAACAAAAACTGGCCCAAGAAAGCAAATTAAGCCCAATAAGCATATTAGTCTCAGCCCATAGCCCACGAAAACAAAACCCTAACGGGTCGACCGGGTCCATGTGCCCGACCCGGTCAATGACCCGACTCCTCAGCCCCCTCTCTGTCGCAGGTCCTCCGCGGCGCCGAGGGGATGACTGAGCGTCTCCCGGCCACGGCGAGCGGCGGCGGTCTTCGCGAAACCAACTGGCGGGACGACGAAGTGGCGGGGGGGCACTAGGGACGACGGCGGTCGGCAGCAGGGACGGTGGTCAGCCGCACGGACGGCGTGAGGTTTAGTCGAGATTCGTGAGCGTGAGCGGCGGGGTCGTTCTTCGGACGCGAACGGCGGTGGGGGCGGCTTGTTGGCAGAAGCGACCGCGACGGCAATGCGGGCGATGTCGTGGCCGACGGAGCGGCAGTGGCGTCGGGGGTGGCGGTGGGATGCGGCGGCGGGGCGCGGTCCCGTGCCTCTCTCCCTCTGCAGATCTGTCTCCTTCTACAGATCCGCCTCCCTCGCGGCTTCGGTCACTCGGCTGGCGGTCGCTCGGAGTTCCGCCTCCCTTGATGTCGCTCCCGGGAAGTCAGAACGCCTAGCCTCGCCGTCGCCGGTTTCTCTCTCAAACTCAGATCTCTCTTTCTCTCGCAACTCTCTCCTATTTTTCCAGATCTCTCTCTGTTTCGCTTCTGTGTTGCTGTGCTTTCGCTCCTCCTCGGCCCCCCTATTTATAGGCGAGGAGCCCGGTCGACGGAGGTGCTTCGACCGGCGGTCCTCGGCGCCCAGCCGGGCTCTCCCTCGACCGAACCGGCGTCCCATCCCCTCTTCTCCGCTCGGCATTGAAAGCTTCCGCCAAGACGTCTCTTCCGCCCAGGTTTTGCGCCGGATCTCGCGCGGCGGCATTGATGGCGCATGCGAGACGTCCCTGTCGTCGCCGGCTTCCGTCTTCCGCTCCTGCTCTCCTGCTTCTCGCGTGCAGGGGAAGAAGAAGGGAAGAAGAAGAAGAAGAAGATGATGGAGAGGGCCGGGCCGTGAAGGTGAGGGGGCCGAATGGGCCCGAACCCACGAGAGAGAAAAAAAGGAGGGCTGGGCGCAAAGGCCCAGCCCGTGTGGACCTCCCATCTTTTTTTTTTTAAATAATAATAATAATAATAATAATAATAATATTTATCCGAAAAATAGTGTAAAATAAGGGAAAATAAAGCTTAGCAAAGGTAAATAATATTAATACTTAGGTGGTGCAAAAATCCTTTTTGTTAGGGCCAAATTAGTCCCTAATTTTCTAGGAAATTTAAATTTAAATACTTGGCCAAAATTTAGATGTCAACAGTTGATAACTCAATTAATACAACCAAAACGTTTAGAACTAAATTGGCATAAGTGCAATAGGTTTAAAACAAATTATAATTTTCCCCTTGAATTTGTAAGAAATTAAATTTTTCCATAATTAGTTTATAGGTCAGAATAAATGTTATTATGGTTCTTACTAGTGGAAAAAATGCACACAAATAATTCTACGCAAAAGATGGAAAAAATCAATAAAGAAAGAGAAGATCTTGCTTAAAGTGAATTCACAAGGGAAAATTATTCTATTAGTTCTAAACATATTGTGATGTCCTGAATTTCGACCCATCTTGAGATATATAAAATGATTATTTCATCAATGCAATATTAGTTACGTTTACTTTGAATTGACCCCTCATGAGTTAACTAATTAGTCGAAAAGGCATAACCGACTCATACCAAATCATGTTCAAGACTTCTCGACACATGAACATCCTTGACTACGTAAAATTGCGAAAGATAGGTTCTTATTTCAAAGTACACGATTATCAAGGATCGAGAAAGAGCCATTTGCGGATTCAATAACAGTAGACAAAATCACCCGTCGTCCCATTATTTCTGTCTGCGAATCGACTTCTAGTCGTCCTTGAAATCGGCCTACATATCTACAGGATCGTCCTCACGCAAGTCTCACGGTCGAGTCATTTTCCCATGTCATGTTTTTTAGTCGCACGAGTTCTGTCCTCATTAGCCTTTCCCCTCAAGGTCAGTATCTCAAGAGTGATTAGTTCTGAGTAAGATTAACCAACAATGCATTGACGAAATTAACATTCATTCCTCCCTCAAAGGGCTCAAATTTCAGGACGTCATAATTCTTCCCCCCTTACAAAAATTCTGTCCTCGAAATTTGCAACTACTGATAAATCCTCAAAAAGATGGGGGTGTTGATGTTTCATCACTTCCTCACTTTCTCATGTAGCTCCCTCTATTCCGTGATGTTGCCATATCATCTTAACTAAGGCGATAGTTTGCTTCAAAGTACTTGCTCTTTACGGTCCTCTATTCATATCGGCCTCTCCACGTATGACACCCTGTCATCTACATCCAGTTCCTCAAAATTCAATACATGAGTCGAGTCCGGTTCATACTTTTTCAACATGGACACATGGAAAGCATCATGTACTTGAGCAAGTTTTGGTGGCAACGCAAGACGATACGCTAAAACCCCGACCCTTTCTAAATTTCAAAGGGTCCAACGTACCTCAGACTTAACTTTCACTTATTGTTGAATCTAGAAGTACCCATTATCGGCGATACTTTCAGAAATACATTATCGTCCACCTTAAACTCCAACGGTCTACGATGCTTGTCTGCGTAGCTTTTTTGACAACTCTGAGCTGTCTTTAGTCTGTCTCTGATAATTTGAACTGCATTCTATAACTGCAGAACCAATTTTTGAACCAGCAATTCCCAGTTCCCTGACCTCGTTCATAGACTGGAGTTCCACTAACTTGACCACATTTCGGCTATACCATTCTGATAAACTCTTATTCCACAAGCACTCTCGTTTTCTTTTCTTTTTTGCACAGTGCATAGTTTAGTTCATTTCTGCCCCTTTCAACATCCTAGAAGCCTGCTAGGAGTCGCTCCTTGCTCAGGCACTCTGGCCCCGACAACCACTCCCCGCTCTCGTCGGATCAGTCATTATGGGCATCTTCGAACTGCACCACTACTAGCAAAAGTCCCTTTTAGATGCACAATCTCATAGAGGTATTATCCGCTTTGACTTGTCCCATACCAAGCCTCACGGTTTTAACCTCGTCTGAGCACCTCAAAGTGCAAAACTTTCTCCAGCTCGTCAACCCATGAGTTCGTTTCCACGGGTCATTTATCGACACTTGAATTTTGATTCACTAAATTTCCATTGGTACCACTTAGACTGACAAGCGGCTTCGAGGACTCACGCGTAACCGACTCGTGCCAAATCACGTTCAAGACTTCTCGACACATGGACGTCCTTGACTACGTGAAATTGCAAAGGATAGATTCTTATTTCAAAGTACACGATTATCAATGATTGATATAGGGCCATTCGCGGGTTCGATAACAGTAGACGGAATCACCCGTCGTCCCATTATTTCTATTCCGCGAATCCACTTCTAGTTGTCCCTGAAATCGGCCTGCATACCTACAGGATCGTTCTCACACAAGTCTCATAGTCGAGTCGTTTTCCCAGGTCAAGTTTTTTAGTCGCACGAGTTCTGTCCTCATTAGCCTTTCCCCTCAAAGTCAGTATCTCAGGAGTGATCAGTTCCAAATGAGATCAACCAACAATGCATTGACGAAATTAACATTCATTCCTCCCTCAAATGGCTCGAATTTCAGGACATCACACTAGTCGAGCCCATTTCCTAATCCTCAATTGTCATTCCCAATCAAATAGTTGACTCATACACGATCCTTAAATCAACTCATGGTCTAGTCCTACTATAGTGCATTAATAATTTAAGCCACTTCTCTTGTCGAGATAGGGTCCGAATCGAGTCCTATGGTGCTGCTAACTATGGTATCCTAAATGGTCAATGGGTTTTGAGGGGAAAAATACCAAAAAAGTCTTAAACTTATTGCATTAGTACTTGTTTAGTCCTAAAATTTTCAATTGGACTAATTGAGTCATAAACTTTTTTATATTAATATCAATTTAGTCCATCTGACCAATTTAAACCTGAAATTGCTGATGTGGATGTCGGACGTTTGATGTGGCATGGTTGGAGCTGGCATAAACATTTTTAACAATATTTCAATATTTTTTTCAATTTTTGAATTTTTTTTCCTTCCCCTTTTCTCTTTCTCTTCTCTTTCCAGTTTCAATGGCCATCATTGGCCACTGGCCATAGCCATGGCCAGTGAGGGCGGACTTGCCTAGGCGAGGTCACACTCACGAAGCCATAAGCAAAGGTCGGCATTGCCTAGTCAAGGGTGAACGCCAACCATCTAGGCATGGCCATCGCTTAGGCGAGGGCAGCGAGGTTGCTTTGGCACCACTTCACCCTAGGCAAGGGTTGGCCTCGCCCAACCTTGCCAAATTTGGCTAGGGGGCCCTCACTTAGTTGCGCCCGAACAACCAGCACTAGCCTTTAGCCAGGCGAGGCTGACCCTTGTTGGCCATGGCTATAGCTGGTGGGCAGTGATGGCCACTGGAACTAGAATAGGAAAGAGAAGAGAAAGAGAAAAGGAGAAGAGGAAAAAAAATGAAAAAAATTCAAAAATTCAAAAATCATATTTAAAATGTCCACGTCAATGCTAATTGTGCCACGTCAACCGGCTGACATCTACATCAGTAATTTCTGACCTAAATTGACCAGATGGACTAAATTGATACTAATGTAAAAATGTTTAAACTCAATTGGTTCAATTGAAAAGTTTAGGATTGAATTAGTATCCATCCAATAGGTTTAAAACTTTTTTGATACTTTTCCCTAGCTTTTGAGGTTGAAATTTCTCTAATCGGATCCGAGATCTTTAAATTTCACTACTCCTAAGTCAACTATCTAAAAGAGATTAAAATTAATGACATTCTACTCTCTTTTTTCAAAGAAAAAAGTCTTGCCGCAGTCAACATCTCGAATCTTGAATTCAAATGGCTTTTGAGGTTGAAATTTCTTTAATCGGATCTAACATCAATTGGAAATCTTGAATTTTCTATATTTAAAATCGGTATAATTCTAGTGTCAACAAGTTTGATCATCTTGTTATTAACATCCTTGATCTCCTGTTTTCTTTTGTCTTCTTCGTGTACAAGTTACATCATCGCTGATGGTATCATAGTATGATTGAGGTTGCGAGTACGCATAAGATTTTCACACAAAATAGACACAAAGAAGCAAATTGTCATTGGGATGAAATCACATTATTTTAGGCAGAAGGATGCCGACTTATGACAATGTTAACAAGGGTGAATACAATTACAAGTTGTAAAAGTTACGCAGGCTCCAGTTGCATTTGGGCCGAACCTCTGACGGCACATAGCCGTGCATGCCGCCAAAACGCACGCCTGTCCCAAATCATTTGACTGTACGCAGACGTTTGCTGCTGTCACCATCGTCACCTCATTGCCTGTATCCCAAGATAGTAAAAACAGACCGCACAAGTCATATGTCAATTCTTGGAGATGATTTATTACTGTCAATGTAATATGTCTCTAAGACACCATAGTTATATCTCCGCACGAATTATATGAAAAAAATATGCTGTCCATATAGTGAAATCCAAGAGACATGACACGAAAGGAAAATTAAAGCATTTTCTTGTGAGCGAATTTGAATTACCAAAGCTTAATAAGAGAAAGAGGACGAGGAAAGAAATGCTGAGGCTCTTCATGTTTTGGATCTTCTAAGGAAAAAATGGAAGCTGCGAGTTTTAAAGTGCAGTGAGACGTGCTGGCCAAGTAGGGATTATGAGGTTATATGTACTCATTCATGTCTCTATATTGGGTAATAAATCCGTCAGCCAATCTCAACTTTTACTTCAGGAATTTATTATGGGATGTGCAATTCAGGAGAAAAATATAGAGTTATTGGTAATTTCTTAATGGATTGATGTATTGACTGTTATAGTATGCCTCTTTGAGTCGTCGTATTGAGCTCCAATAAAAGAAAAATATCTGGATATGCAACTATATATTCTGAATATTGCTTATATTAGCAATAAATCAAAAAAATTTTAGAATGAGTTCACAGCTCAAAATAAATGCTATCATGATTCTTACTAGTGACAAAAAAAAAAAAAAAGACAAATAATTCTACATAGAAAATGGAAAAAAAATCAATAAAGAAAAAGACTGACAATTTAATTATTCTTGAATGAGAATAGTTCTCTCATACCTTTACCTCACGCAATATTAGAAAACTATAATTGGAATAAAATCTATTTATGAAGTTTAAACTAACTTTTTTATTGTCGGTCCTATTCTATTCTTAGAATAACTGTTACTTTCAAAAATTTTATCCTATCTCCTTGCAAAGCATGGAAGTCAAAACTTACATCTAAAATTAGATTGTCCCCGCCCCAACCTCTCAAAAATATGAGGATTCGAACTCCCCTCTCCTTCCCAAACTAACTTCATTACACTAATTATCGAATAAGTAACCTTAACTTGATTAGTTTAAATGGTTTAGGCAATCTTTAACTATTTAACTATCCTCTACCACTAAATGATGTCCATGCATAAATGTAGGGGTGAGCAATTTTAGGTTGTTTATAGGTTTCGCCTAAAACTTGAAACCTACTATTGAATACAAGTTCCTCATTTATTGGAACGTGGAACCTACCCTATTATAGATTCCGAGGTCAATTTCAAGTTCTAACAAAAAAAAATTTCATCTTTAGTTAAGCAAAATGAAAATAAACACAACAACAAAATTGAACAATGATTTTATTATCGATTGCCTAATAACAAGTATCTATATACACCTGTCGAGTAGTATTAAGGAAATTTTACAATAACCAATGCACTGATTGCTCTTGTGTTTTATAGAATCATCATCTTGAAAGAAATAATTGCCCAAATATAACTGCATCAAAGAAGCAATTTGAGCTTCCACTAGTCTCATGGTATATGAAAATAAAATTCTCAATCATAAAATGGAAGTTTCAATTAGTGGTTCCAAATTATACACTCATCATCAAACACCATGAAATACTCAAAATCGCGTGAAGGCATAGATTAAGAAACACACAAAAGATTGTTCTAGATTCTAGGTTATAGGCTCCAAGTTCCAAATTCCAGGTTCAAGTTCTAAGTTCCTAGTTTTGTCAATCTAGAATTTAGAACCTACCCATCGAAACAGATTCCCCAAAATTTTGGAACCTAGAATTTACCTTACATACCTTGGAATCTAGAACCTACAAGTTTTCACTAGTGTGGTTCTCAAATTCCAAGTTCTACTCTAGAACCATGCTCACCCTTAAAAAATGCACAATCTAGGAAAAGTAGAAAATCACAATCAATGGGATAAAAGTAAATTTGTAGGAAAGTAAACTCCACAAAGCACCAAGTATAGGAGGATATACATGGTCTTATTATTAAGCCCCATGACAACAATCCCCAAAAGCTAAGTTCAAATTGAGTCTAACTTCTTACCTAAAAAAGCAATACAATAAAACTAAAATAATGTCAAATAGTTCAAATTTTAAATAATTTTTATTTTAGTATTTTTTAAATATTATTAATTTAATTTTTTAAATCCAAAAATTAGGGAATCAAGTCAGGGCCAAATAGCCCACTCTAATCTCATGTTAGATATCATATTTTATATGGGCTAATTCTAAAAAAATACAACCATTTTAGGTTGAGTGACAAATATGATCCAAACTTTTTTTTGTCTCATAAAGAGCACTAATTTTCGGTTAAGTGACAAATGACAAATTTGGCCCAAATTTTTTTTATCTCGTAAAAAAGCACTAAGTTTGGGTTGATGATAATTTTGGCCATAACTTTTTCTATCTTGAAAAAACATCAACTTTCACTTAAATCCCAAATCTAGCCCCTCTTAACTTAGAACCATTGATTATCCTCAACATTAAATCTATATACACTTACTGGCTAGATTTAAAGCACCATTCATCATCTTCTTTTCTAAGCCACAGCTTGGAGAATAATGGTGAAACTGTTTATTATCTCCTACACTTCACTAGCAAGTCAAAACAATCTCTAGATTAAATTTATGTGGCAAGACTTCTCCATTCTATTATAATATGAAGCTGTGACCACCGCTCATCAAGAGACACCAAAGACGAGATCCGCCAAGCTCACAACTAGTACTTTTTCCTAAAACTAGGTTGACTTATAATAGAGAGATTGGTAGGAACCAAATTTGAAATGAGGCTGAAAGTTTGTGATTTTTTACGAGATAAAAAAAAGTTAGGACTAGAATTGTAACTCGATTTGAAGTTTGTGCTTTTTTACAAGACAAAAAAAGTTTAGACCATATTTGTCACTCGACCTAAAGTTAATGTTTTTCACTAGATAAAAAGGTTTGGACTGGATTTGTCACTCAACCTAAAGTTGTTTTTTTTTAATTTTAAATTAGCCATATTTTTTAACAGGATGAGCCCAATATTATAATCCTTCATTCTTTTCCATTCTTAAAAATTTCTCATCAGCTTCTTTCTAAGGGAAAATTCCTAATAAAAGTTTGATGTGAAGTCATATTCTCAAAAAATTTCCTAAAGTAGATCTTGTTTCAAAAGAGGATACAAAGTAACCAACTTAGTCTCAATTAAGGGTCCAAACTCGCATGTGCCTCTTTAACATATTACTTTTCAAGCCATGACCGGCGGTATTTTCGTGCAAGAACTTTTCTTTTTCGTTCTTTTTCTCTGCTTTTTGTTGTTTTTCCTTTTTTGGGTTCATCTTCTTGTTTATTCTTCCTCTACACCAGTTCCATATATGCCCAATCTCCCTCGACATCATGAGGTTGCCGATGAACCTCTGTACGCTCCTCCATCTAGCAATGGCTCGGCAACGCAGATGGTTGTTCTCTCTTTTCACTCATGGCCATGGCTGCCATATCTCCAAGCTCTCAGCCATGGCCATGCCACATTTCCTTGTCCTTGAATACTTGGAGAGGTTACGGTCATTCGAAATATCAATGAATTCGTGAAGAGCACACCCAATCTATTGCGCTTGAAGAGGCTACTAGAGTTACAACTCAGTGATGTATCCTGTTGCGGAAAGGGCGAGCGATCGAACAATAAAATAGATAGAATAAAGAAAATAAATCGGACACCAGATTTACGTGGTTCGATCGTAGAGACCTACGTCCACGGGGAGAGCAGCGATGAATTCCACTATAGAACAAGCGATACAACGGAGATTACACACTCGAGTCACTCAAACACTCTCAGTGTTTCCCAAGCCCCAATAACTCACGCAGTGTTTAGCCCCATAATTTCTAGTGAAATAATCTCTCAATCTCACAAAGGAATTATATACCAATTCTTACCACAAGAATTTAATCGGCTACAAACACTTGAATCTTCTTGGCATAATTGCTCGAACGAGATCAACGGATAAATCTTCTCCCAAGCACTCGATGATGAATCAGCGCTTCAAGACCTCTTGCATCAACAACGGCTCAATTCTTCTCCACGCATAGCCGTATATATATAGGACTTTCCGATTCTTGAAAGTCACTCCTACTTGGAGTAGGAAAGAATAAATTAAGAAACACCTACTAGGATTAGGAAACCCACACCTACTAGGATTAGGAAACAAATCAAACTTTTGCTTTGGGCTCAAACTCGAGACATATTTTCAACAATCTCCACCTTGGCTCGACGTTTGAGCCAAGTGACAATCGCTTCAAAATTCGAACTCTGCCGCTTCTCTCCCATAGCCCCGATGGACTCAACCGCCACAGATATCTTTCAAGCCCAAGTCCTGCTTGAACTTCGCCATAAATGAGGACCTCATAAGAACACCAACTCCACATGCACCTTTACTACTACACAAGGATTTCTCGACACAATCTCCTTAACCATAGATAAAGCAAAACCATTATCGCATCCATATCTGTTAGGAGATCGAATACGTACCTTGTCACTATCAGCAGTTACAGCAACTGTTGGCTTTACAAACTCCACCTCGTTACAAGCACCATCTGTGTTGATTACCACATTAGTATCCGCTACCTCAGGAGTTTCTGGTTGCAACTCCACCTCAAGCTGAATACCGTTCAGATCCGTATAAGCATTGATATTATCACTCCTAACAGAAATCGGAGACTCGTCAAACGTAACTTCTCTGTTGATAACAGGTGAATTTAACTTTGGGCACCACAACCGATAACCCCGCTCACCTTGTGCATAGCCTAGGAATATGCACTTTCTTGCCCTTCCATCGAGCTTACCATCACTCGCTCGAACATAACACGGGCAACCAAATATTCTAAGAATAGAATAATCAGCAACGTTACCTGACCACACTTCTTCGGGAGTCCGATGTTTAATTGCAGTCAATGGGGATCTATTCATCAGGTAGCAAGCCGTACTAAGCGCATCCGCTAGAAATCTCCTAGCCATACTAGCACTAGAGATCATTTTGTGGGCTATCTCTAGTAATGTTTTGCTTAATAATTCTGCAATATGTTGTGGTTCATTGGCAGTAGTGCGGTGTTTCACTATGCCTTCCTTCATGCAGAATTCGTTTAACAGCTTCGAGCAAAACTCCATACTACCGTCGCCCGCACCGCTTGATCGTCTTACCAGTCTCCTTTTTATCAAAGCTCAACCGCATGATCCCGACAATAGCATCAAACTTGTACCTAAGTACAAACACCCACGTCTTCATCGAGTAGTCATCAACAACTATTAACATATATCTGGCACTCTTCCTAAAAGGAAACCACAACAACCTGCGAACATTCAAGTGAAGTAACTCTGCAATTTCCGTGGTTTCTTTGACTATCGTATCTTGAACGCACTTTCCGCCGTTGATCTAAATCACAGCACTGCATACATTCAGTTCGTTAGCAACATAACCACATAGCAGATTTCTTTCACTTAAAACCTTCAGGCTTCTCTCGTCAATGTGCCCCAAACGCATATGCCACAATTCGGACTCTCGAACTTATGCTTCTGACGTCTCCACGGCGAAATCTGTCATCGTCTCACCTTGAAGCTCATACAGGCCATTGTGCTTGATTCCTTTCATTATCACTAAAGCACCTCGAACAACTTTCAGAACTCCACATTCTGAAAAATACCGACACCCAGCTAAATCCATGGCACTCAAGGAAATTAAGTTTTTCTTCAACTCTGGAACGTGCCTCACTCCAGTCAATGTCCTCACAATACCATCATGCATTTTGATTTTAATATCGCCAACACCTACAACATCGCATTCAGCGTTGTTCCCCAACTGCACTTTACTACTATCCGTGCACTGATAAGTAGTAAACCAGTTTCTATTTGGTGTAGCATGAAAAAAACAACCAGAATCCATAATCCATCCATCAAACGATGAATAATCAGTGACAGACAAAACATAATCGGCACTATCCGAATTACCAACAGCTATAACTGCAACATCATCTGTAGTATGAACTAAAATTTCCTTACCCTTCTCATTCTTCAGCTTAAAGCAATTTCTTCGAAGATGCCCCCTCTTGCCACAATTCCAATAGACAGCACCACCAATCCTTGACTGGCTACGTCTGTTCATGTTCATACTACCACGTGTACTAGTTCTTCCTCTGTTTTCACCTACTAAAGCAGTAGATACGGGTTCACCAGATTCTCTTCTACGAATATCCTCACTTAGAATTAAATCTCGAACCCCATCAAACGTTAAACTTGTTAACCCAGAGGAATTACTAACAGCATATAAAAGTAGTATTCCAACTATTAGGCAATGAGGATAACAGAATCAAAGCACATACCTCATCTTCAAAATCAATATCAACTGAACTCAATTGACTAACAATCACATTGAATTCATTGATATGATCTGCAACTGACGCACTTTCGCTCATCTTCAAGTTAAACAGACGTCGCATCAAATAGACCTTATTGATTGTAGAGGGCTTCTCGTACATATCTGATAGGGCTTTCATCAAACCCGCAGTGGTAGTCTCCTTCACGATGTTAAACGCGACGTTATGAGCCAACGTCAGCCGAATAACACCCATAGCTCGTCTATCCAACAAATCTCAATCAGCTTTCTTCATCATCTCTGGTTTCTCGCCTGATAAGGGCGCATGCAGTTTTATCTGATAAAGATAATCTTCAATCTGCATCTTCCAGAAACCGAAATCCTTCCCATCAAATCTGTCGATTCTCACTTTTACTTCTTCTGTCCCCATCGATTCGCTTCACCTCAACCAAGCCTGGCTTTGATACCAATTGTTGCGGAAAGGGCAAGCGATCGAACAATAAAATGGACAGAATAAAGAAAATAAATCGGACACCAGATTTACGTGGTTCGGTCGTAGAGACCTACGTCCACGGGGAGAGCAGCGATGAATTCCACTATAGAACAAGCGATACAACGGAGATTACACACTCGAGTCACTCAAACACTCTCAGTGTTTCCCAAGCCCTAATTACACCCAATAACTCACGCAGTGTTTAGCCCCACAATTCCTAGTGAAATAATCTCTCAATCTCACAAAGGAATTATACACCAATTCTTACCACAAGAATTTAATCGGCTGCAAACACTTGAATCTTCTTGGCATAATTGCTCGAACGAGATCAACGGATAAATCTTCTCCCAAGCACTCGATGACGAATCAGCGCTTCAAGACCTCTTGCATCAACAACAGCTCAATTCTTCTCCACGCATAGCCGTATATATATAGGACTTTCCGATTCTTGAAAGTCACTCCTACTTGGAGTAGGAAAAAATAAATTAAGAAACACCTACTAGGATTAGGAAACCCACACCTACTAGGATTAGGAAACAAATCAAACTTTTGCTTTGGGCTCAAACTCGAGACATATTTTCAACATATCCAAACCGGCAGAGAACTGAGGACCACGGTCAAGATCTTAGACTCTTGACTAATCCAGGCTGCTGGTCTCCCCCGTTACGTCTACATGCACCCTGCCGCCTATAGTTCACTCTCATTAAACAGCATCAAGCACTCCATGCCATGATTTCATGGAAATTTAGACCCCCGTCCCACCGCCTGCAACTTTTGCCCTTTCATTTGATTCATGAACATTATCCTTCTTGCCCTTTAATTTTTGTTTTCCACTTTAAGCTCTCAAACACATAACAACAGAAAAGAAACATACAAATAACAGAGTCTGCTAATGAGTCAGTTTCCTCGACTGGGCTCCCACAAAATCGTACAGCCAAACCCCGAATTAGTGCTCCACATTTTACCGGAGTAGGTTTTATCTAGAGAAATAGCACAACACGATAGTAGAAATACGAGATGGTTTCCCAAGCCCGTAGAGGGAGCAATGTCCAAAATGGGGCTGCAGTCTTCGGATCGGATGGGACTCGAGGTTTTGCCACCATGTTCTTCGGACTCATTGTACTTGGCTGTGAGCTCCGAGATATCGCGGCCATGGCCAAGAGAGAGAACTGCCATTGGCGTCGTCAGGCCAACATTGGATGCAGTAGCATTCATTTGTGATGCTGGTACGGTGGCTCAATGGCCACTTTGTCAACCGAGATCGAGGAAGTGGCTCGACACGAGAGTGGAAGAAGAACCGAGAACGAAGAAGAAGATGAACCGAGAAAAGAATAAATAAATAAAAATAAAAAAGAGAAAAAAAGTTTCGGACAAAAATACCCTGACATGACTTGAAAAGTAACGTGTGCGTCAGTTGAAACCCTTAAAATTAGTCGCTTTTGATTCTTGTTTGTTTGTTGAAGTAAAAATCCACTTTAGATCTCTATTGAGAAATTGATCTTATATTATATTCTGATTTGAAATTTTCCCAATTTCCGTAAATTTCCCAAGACGAACCCAGTATGCATAAAAACATCGAAATTCACCACACTAGGACATCAGCAATTAAAACTCACGCCATCGCATCCATATACTGTACAATACATACACCACCATGTTCATCGCATTGTCGTCTCACCCGCAGCCCCCATTAATAACTGGTTTCTCAATTATCAAGGCCACCACGGGATTTCGAACTGGAGAATGGAACCCTTACCATCGTGCGGCGAGGAAATTCCAGGCAAGATCGGGAAGCTCTAAACCTTCTTGGCCAAAAAGAACTTAAGCGTAAAGCGAAGTTGCTGTGACTATGGAACGACTAACAACGACGATCAGCAACCGTCATCTGCGTCCGGAAGGTGATGAGCAGGGAAATCGACGAAGAAATCTTGGAGCAGAATCAATCGGAACCGGAGTGGTCGGAGGTTGCGGTAGCAAGAGATCTTCACCTGGAGTCGAGAAACAACTTCACCGTGTCAAGTGAATGAGAAAACAGCAAAACAAAAGGAAGACCTCCATTCGCGAGAGCAACGAGACCCGGAGAAAACCACCGGAGAAAATCTAGAAACTCTCTCTCGTCAAACGCCCGTCCCCTCCTCCTCTGTGCGCAAGCTTTTTTTCATTTTGGTGGACGTCCGAGGGCCTTTCTGAACAAAATAAATGTCCTGGTTTCCTCCCATCCCCGATGCGGTTTGTCCCTCCGTTTAAAATAAAGGTTTAGTAAAGAAAATCTCTAAATTAGTATATCTATAATAAATTCACCCCAAATGATTTTTTAACTATAAAAATTCCTAACTAATATAACTATGATAAATTGATTAACAATTGACTATATACCAATTTGAGGTTTTATCATCCGTTTGCCATAGGTGTACTAGTTTGTAATTTTTCATTATATTAAACCAATTCAAAATAAACTAATGGTAAATAAATTTGTCGCAAATGTATCAATTTAAAATTTTCTAGTGGTCAAAAAATTAGCTTAAGGTAAATTTGTCGCAAGTATATCAATTTGGGATTAACAAAAAGTAACAGAAAATAAATTTATCACAAATATATCAATTTGGGTTTTTGCTGATCAAAAAATTAGTTTGAGATAAATTTATTACATGAGTACCGATTTGGGGTTCTAGTGATCAAAAAATTAGTTTTTAATAAATTTTTGGTAGGTGTATCAATTTAAAGTTTTTGGTGGTATTAACTGTAAAATAAAAGGTCCACCTTTGCTTGTTTCCAGTTGCCAACCCTTTTCTCTAAAAGGGGAAACCTAGGTTTTGTCTAAGGTTTTGTGCAATCACGCCAAGTACACGATCTTAAGGGGTGTATGTAACTCAAATTCTACTGTGCCAACTATGGTGCCCTAAATGGCCAATTGTCTTTTGGGGTTGAAATTTCTCTAATTGGATCCAACTTTCACTATCCCTAAGTCAACTGGCTAAAAGAGTAAAGATTAATGAGAAACAAGTCTCTCCACGATCGGGATCTCGAATCTTGAATTTGATCGGCTTTTGAGGTTGAAATTTCTTTAATCGGATCTGACATCTTTAAATTTCATTGTCCCTGTGTCTAACAGAGACTAGAACAAAAGAAATTCAAATTAATAATTTTTAAAGAAATGAGTCTTGTTGTAATTGGAAATCTCAAATCTTGGACTTTCTAAATTTAAAATCAGGATAATTCTGGTCTCAACAAATTTGATCATCTTGTTATTAACATCCTTGATCTCCTGTTTTCTTTTGCCTTATCCGCATACAAGGCACATCGTCACTGACAGTATCATAGTATGATTGAGGTTGCGAGCATACATGAGATTTTCAAACCAAATAGAGACACAAAGAAGCAGATCGCCATTGGGACAAAATCACACTATTTTAGGCAAAACAATATCGACTTATGATGATCTTAACAAGGGTAAGTACAATTACAAACTTCTAGAGATATACAGGTTCTAGTTGCCTCCGGGCCCAACTTCTGAGTGCACAAAGCGTTGCACTCCTCCAAAACACACAACTTTCCCAAATCATTAAAAAGTATGCAGTCGTTTGCTGCTGTCACCGTCGTCACCTCATTGCTTGCATCCCAAGATAGAAAAAGAAAATCGCAGAAGTCAAATTTCAATTCTTGGAGGTGATTTATTGCTGTCAATAGTATATGTCTCTAAGACACCATAGTTATATCTCCACACAAATTATATAAAAAAAAAAAAAAAAGCATGTTATTTGTATTGTGAAATTAAAGAGACATGGCACGAAAATATAAAAAGCATTTTCTTCCTAGCGAATTTGAATTACCAAAGCTTAATAAGAGAAAGAGGACCAGGAAAGACATGCTGAAGCTCTTCCATCTTTTGGAACTTGTGAAAGAAACTGTGGAAGCTGTAAAGTTTAAGTACGTGCAGTGATACGTGCGGGGCAGCTAGGGATTATGAGGCTATATATAGTCATTCATGTCTCTCTGTATTAGGCAATAAATCCATTAGCCATTCTCAATTTGTACTTTAGGAAATTGTGGGTATGCAATTCAATTAAGCAATATTGAGTTATTGGTGATGTCTTAATGGATTGATGTGTTTTGACTGTGATAGCATGCCATTTTGAGTAATCATTGTTGAGCTACTGTGGAAAAGAAAATATCTGGATTTGCAATTATATATTCGTAGTGACATATTAGTTATATTTGCAAGAAATTAAAAACTTTGTTAGAACGAGTTCACAACTTAGAACAAATGTCATCATGGTTCTTACTGATGTAACTAGTATTAACACCTAGAGGGGGTGAATAGATGTAGAGGAATTTTGCGCACAATTAAAATAAAGCTTTTGCAATCTATAAACTGAAATTAAATAGAGAGAGTAGAGAATATTGCAAACACAGTTTATAGTGGTTCGGCTTTTGTCAAGCCTACGTCCACTCTCCAGGCAATCAGCCAATAGGCTGGATTTCACTCTGTGATCAAAGGTGATTACACACTCTTGAGTGTTAGCACTTGGTGATGATGTGTCTCACAAAGTCACTCTTCTTGGTAATTCACTAGGATCACTCAATTACGCACTTTTTCAAACAACTAATGAAGAATTGAATCAGCCTTGGAATATATTTTTCCTCTCTAGTCTCCTAGGTCTCATCCTATCCTTATATACTCTCCAAGCCACACTCGACCGTTGGCTCTTTCCGTGAGAAATTAGTCTTCCATTTCCTTTCTTGGACAGATTTCATAAGGTAAGTCTTTTTGACCGTTGGAGGTAGATTGGATCCCCTTGGATTCTGCTCACTCATACAATCAGAATCCGGGCTTCCATAAGTGTTTCATCCTTCTTTGGAAGTTGTCTTGATGATTGATCTTGTTGATCAATATAAATATGGTAAGTGAAAATCATGACTATTGGTGATCTAATCCTATAGTTCTATTCTGAGTCTGACATATTCAAGTTCTCCGTCTGGTACGGTCAGACTCAGAATTTGCATCAGGTACGGACAGACTCAGAATCTGCCAGACTGAAGTTCATCGTCTACTTCATTCAGACTCAGAGGCTTTTTGTGCTTCTCCGTCTGCTTCATCCAGACTTAGAAGCTTTCCATCATCTACATAGCGGCTTGTGCGTCTTTCACCAAGTTACTCAATAAACACGTTAGTAGCCTTTGATTTATTTTGTCATCTTCAAAACATCATAAGGGATTTCCCTAACAATCTCCCCATTTTTGATGATGACAAAACAATATATGAATATGCAGATGTGCAATTATGCTTTTAAATATATTGATAAATCAAAGCATCATAAGCACATAATGCAATCTCCAAAATTTTATATATTCAATGAATGTCATTCAAAATAGGAGATTATAAAATAGAAGATAGTTGATAAATTAAGCAAAATAATATATAGAAATAATTGTAGCTCAATATTATGCACTAAACAATACAAACCAATTAGCACATATGCATATACATATTTTCTCCCCCTTTTTGACATAATCAAAAAGCGATAACAATACAAAAGGGTGTCACGTGGAGAATAAATTCACATAATATCTTTAAAAATGTATTAGACATGAAACACAAACTTTAAAGATACCATATTGATACGGATATAAAGAATATTCAATATAGCTCATATATATCAACAAAAATCTGTCAATGATCACGAACTTTTTGTCTTAATAAAATGATAATATAATCAAGTGATCTACTAATGACAAAAAGTGATGGAAATGGATGATATACTTACCAAATTATGTAGAACACAATTTACCTTTTTCCTTCCATAATAATCAAGGTCAAGATCAATTCAAAAAATCTACCATACTTGGTTAATGCTCCCCCTCAATTTGTTGCCTTTTTGAAATGATCACGATTCTCTATTTCTTTTTATATTTACTTTCTCCCCCTGTCCTCATGATAGTATTTGTGATAATACTTATCGTAACTTGAGCACGTTGAATAGAATGTCATCCCTTTATTTCCTTTGTAGCAATGACAATTGCACTATTCTCTTGCTTTTGAAATTTGAGGTAGAAGTTTGTTTTCTTCAATCAAACTCGTCTCAAATTTAATCTGCATAAACTTATTAAACTTTCTGCACAAATGCACTGTTATAATATTTCACGTAATATATAATGCCCTTTCTTGAGAAATAAATTGAATAGCATATTTGACAATATAAAAAATTCAATTCAAAGCTATTCAACCTTTCATATGACACATGAGGGGCCTACTCAATAATATGTGAGAATTTTGTGCAATGAGTAGAATTTCTAAGCCTTCGAAAATAGTATAAAATCTCCATAATTTTGGATCAAGCTTTCCCTTCTCATATGGAAAGATTTTTTGCCACCTGCAAATCCTTGTAAAATAGATAATAATCTTTGCGCAATAAAAAATATTATGCACATACCTTCTTTTAATTTGCGGATCAATCTTGCCTTATATAAAATATCTTCTAAGATTATAGCAAGTAAATCCCAAAATACAACAATATCTTTCAAGATTAAAGGGATTTCCCTAAGCATAAATTTCAAAAGATATTATTGATGCAATATGCAAAAAGAAGTAGAATTTTTATTACGTGCCAAATCAAGTAATAAAAATGTGCAATATCGACAAGAGATTTTTTGCAATATAAATCACACGTGAGTCATCAAAATCATCCAGAACCATAAAATTGATGTATAAATTTGTAAGGCAAGATGATAAATATGAAATATTTTATTTCCTTACCCAAGGTATATATATATTTAAAATATACCATTTAATTAAAGATGATCCTTGTCGATCTTCGCCTAAATATGTCCTTTGATTATACTGTGATATGCAGAGACTGCAAACATACTTCCCTTGTATAATTCCCTGCAATGAACTCATTTCCTTTTCGGTATCCATGAATTTGGATCCTTCCTTCACGTTAGAGCACAAATAGGAAATCTTCAAAGATACTCAAATATTCATTCCAAACTCGACACAAAAGAGAATTCAAGGGAAAATATCTCGCATGATAATATCTCGTAAAATAGAATTTTTCTTTGCAAAATATAACAAAATAAGAGAGCATAAAATCCAATCAAATAATCATGATTATCTCTAAGCAGAATATTAAATCATATTGAATCAGATTCTAACTCACCGTAACATAAAAAGAACATTATGCAAAAAAAATTCTCACTTCCTTACCTTGATTACCTGCAAGAAAACAATTTATATTTTCTTTGGTACCCAAATGAATTTGGGTCCATTTCGGTTAGAGGAAGCATCAAATTTCCAATTGATTGACTTGGATTTCTTCCAATCAAGTGGACATTGTTGCTTAAAGTGATTATGATCACCACAATTCAAGCAATTAAAATATTAAGATCCAATAGGCTTCACAAATTGCTTACCAAAATGACTTCGATAACGGTGGATCAAAGGTTTGCGCCACAATCTCTCCTTTACTTTTGGAAAATCATTATTGATCTCATTGTCCTTCTTATAACCGAGACCGGATTTGTTGTAGTACGGCATTTGTATGAAGAGGACATGCTCTAATGTCTTTGAGCCAATAAAAAATTTCTTGCAAATTTTCGGAATTTCTTCCTTATAGGAATCATTTTCCTTTTGCAAAAAATCTTTCTCTTCCTTAACAAAAGAATTCTCATTTTCTAGCTCAACAATCTTTGTCTCATTTGTAGAATTTTTCTCTCTCAATTTAGAGATTTCATTCTTCAATTTAGAGATCTTCTTTAACGCTTTCTTATGTTCTGGGCATAACTCTTCAAAAGGATCATCATCATCAAGAATAAGATTTGAACATGTTACCTCGTCTTCTTCAAATTCAATGCCCGCCATTAAGCATAAATTCTCATCATCGCTGGATTCACACTCGATGTCGCTCCACATCTCGGCTTTCTTTGTGGACTTCTTCCCTTTCGAATTGCTTCTTTTTCTCACAAGGTGTTCAGATTTTTTGATTAACGACCTCATCTCCTCATCGTCATCCTTTTTATCTTCCTCAAAATCTGCCTCATCAAAATCAGCATTAGATTTTAAAGCAATCAACTTCTTACCTTCTGGATCTTCATCATTTATACGTTCCGCTTCATAAGATTGCAAAGTTCCAATAAGTTCATCAATAGATAAAGTCGAAATCCTCAATGTTTCACGGATGGAAGTTTTGATGTTGTTCCAATCCTTCGATAATCCTCTCAAGAGCTTGTTCACTTTCATGGGTCCCGAGATTGGTTGTCCTTGTTATGCAAGTCCATTCACTATTTCAGTGAATCTGCTAAACATGTCTCCAATGGATTCTCTTGGCTTCATCTTGAATGATTCGTATTGCCCGAGAAGAATATTAACTTTGGTCTCCTTTACACGATCAGTCCCTTCATAGGTAACGTGTAACCTATCCCATACTTCATTCGCTGTTTCACAAGAGGAAATTCGATTATACTCATTAGGAGATAAAGCACAGTAAAGAGAGTAGATAACCTTTACATCCAAAGCTTCTCTTTTTGTTATCTCCTTTTGAGATAGAGTAACAGATGATTGAAACGTTTCGCCATCTTCTTTTCTAGTAGATGCTGACGCAATATTAGAATTGATTCCTTTCTCTACAACATCCCATTCCAACAGATCCTTAGATCTTAGGAATGCCTTCATATTGTTTTTCCAGACATTGTACTCTTTCCCATCAAAGTAAGGTGGTCTGGTGATGCTTCGTCCCTCAATCAGACCTGGTGCAAAAATACTAGCCGTGAAAGATCTTTAACTCTGAAGTAATAAACACTTCAAGATACTGAGCACGAGTTTCTAATACAAATTGATGTAACTAATATTAACACCTAGAGGGGGGTGAATAGATGTAGAGGAATTTTACGCACAATTAAAATAAAGCTTTTGCAATCTATAAACTGAAATTAAATAGAGAGAGTAGAGAATATTGCAAACATAGTTTATAGTGGTTCGGCTTTTGTCAAGCCTACGTCCACTCTCCAGGCAATCAACCAATAGGCTGGATTTCACTATGTGATCAAATGTGATTACACACTCTTGAGTGTTAGCACTTGGTGATGATGTGTCTCACAAAGTCACTCTTCTTGGTAATTCACTAGGATCACTCAATTATGCACTTTTTCAAACAACTAATGAAGAATTGAATCAGCCTTGGAATATATTTTTCCTCTCTAGTCTCCTAGGTCTCATCCTAACCTTATATACTCTCCAAGCCACACTCGACCGTTGGCTCTTTCCGTGAGAAATTAGTCTTCCCTTTCCTTTTTTGGACAGATTTCATAAGGTAAGTCTTTTTGACCGTTGGAAGTGGATTGGATCCCCTTGGATTCTGCTCGCTCATACAATCAGAATCCGGGCTTCCATAAGTGTTTCATCCTTCTTTGGAAGTTGTCTTGATAATTGATCTTGTTGATCAATATAAATATGGTAAGTGAAAATCATGACCGTTGGTGATCTGATCCTATAGTTCTATTCTGAGTCTGACAGACTCAAGTTCTTCGTCTGATACGGTCAAACTCAGAATCTGCATCTACTCGGGTATTCCGTCTGGTACGGTCAGACTCAGAATTTGCGTTAGGTACGGACAGACTCAGAATCTGCCAGACTGAAGTTCATCGTCTACTTCATCCAGACTCAGAGGCTTTTTGTGCTTCTCCGTCTGCTTCATCCAGACTCAGAAGCTTTTCATCATCTGCATAGCAGCTTGTGCGTCTTTCACCAAGTTACTCAATAAACACGTTAGTAGCCTTTGATTTATTTTGTCATCTTCAAAACATCATAAGGGATTTCCCTAACACTTACTAGTGACAAAAACAAAAGCGCAAATGATTCTAAGTAAAAAATGGAAAAAAAATCAATAAAAAAAGAGGTCACGGCAATTTAATTATTCTTTAAGGGCAACGTAATCTTAAAGAATAATTAAATTGTCGTGTTGCCTCTTCAATGTTACCACTTTGGATATACTTTATGTCCTGAACTAGTCATCCTCTGTTTCTCATGTAAGATGATGACGACAATATAATTATTCTTCTCTTTTCTTTATTTGTTAATATAATTCTTGTTAATGAGTGCCTACGAAAACTGGTTAAATATGCTTATCATTACGCATAACACATGACACGAGAAAAATTGTATATAAATCATTATTAACATACTTTCCATGGCATCTTGACAAGTGTTAGGGAGCACTTTTAATTCCCTTTAATTTGTACACTCCAAACCATTTTGATATATCCAATCCTGTGAATCTTCATTGTCATTTTCATGTCACTGTTATCATGTCATCATTATTGCCATGTCATGGGGCAAGGGCCAGTGACCCTCATTGGCATTGTGCACGGGCATCGTGGCCCTTGTCTGGTTTAGGTGAGAGCATTGTGGCCCTAACCCAATGCCAGCAAGGGTTTGTTGGCCCATACTCCAAAACACAAAAAAAGTAAGGAAAGGGAAAGAAAAAATGAATAAATAAACTATAAAAATTCCAAAACATTATTAAAAATGTCCATGTCAAGTCTCAATCATATTACGTAGAATGACATGCATCCATATCAGCAATTTCTAGCCAAAATTGGCCGAATTGATTCAACTGGTAAAATGTGAAAATGTTGATAACTCAATTAATACAACCAAAATGTTTAGAACTAAATTGGCAAAAGTGCAATAGATTTAAAATTATTTTTATAATTTTCCCCATGAATTTGTAAGAAATTAAATTTTTTCCATAATTAGTTTATAGGTCAGAATAAATGTTATTATGGTTCTTACTAGTGGAAAAAATGCACACAAATAATTCTACGCAAAAAATGGAAAAAATCAATAAAGAAAGAGAAGATGTTGCTTAAAGTGAATTCACATGGGAAAATTATTTTATTAGTTCTAGACATATTGTGACGTCCTAAATTTCGACACATCTTGAGGTATATAAAATGGTTATTTTATCAACGCAATATTAATTACGTTTACTCTGAGTTGACCCCTCATGAGTTAACTAACCAATCGAAAAGGCAATTATGGATCAATACGTGTACAACTAGTTAATTCAATCAGAGATAGGTCACTCAATTATAAGGATCAAAGAGGGACGATACCACACCGTTACAGGCCAATTAGTGAACAGAAATAAATCAATTCGGCAGAAGTATGAGGTTGGATTGTGGGTAATTCTGTACGATTTCGATATTAACTGCAAACAACATTAAACCAATTGACCAATTTTAATCGCAAATTTCAATCTGATTTTGAGTATCGAACTTACAAGGATGTTGAGACTAAAATATTGGACATTGCCTCATTGATTCTCAGAATTATCGGTAAGCTAGAAAATTATCATAAAAAGGTGAACAAGCCGAGAATTGGAGGCGAAAAAGGAGTTGGGTCAATCGAAGGCCCAATGGGCCTCACACCCAATGAGGGTCAGCCAAGTGGGCCCCAACCAAGCCCACCAAAGCCAAGTGGGCCCAAGGAAGCCCATTAAAGCCCAATAGCATTTGCTAGTCCATTTCTCTACAATTGGAGCCCAAACCAATTTTATTCAAGCCTGTACAAAATTCTAGCCCATATACATGCATAGTACGATATACTATACTTTGTGAAATTACCATTTTACCCCTTCTAGAAGTGGCATTTAATTTTGGATGACAAAAGGCAAGAAAGTCAAAGGAAATGATGGAAAATTTTGGGAAATGGATGAAGCTTCTTGGAGAAGGCTTCAAAGGGGAAATGTCTTTATCTTTTCTCTCTCTTTCCTCCCTTTCTTTCCCCTTGGGCATTCAGCCCCTCCCCCTCTAAGTTTCTATCCCATTTTTTACTCTTTCCTCTTCATTTTCCTCTTGTTTCTTGCCCTTGCCATCACCTTGAACCAATGTCCCCTTGACATCGCTGCCTTGCCACCATTCAAACCACCATGCATCGCCATCTCGCCGTCCAAACCGTCTGTGAGCCACGCCCGCCATCCGCCGCTCAACCTCTCTCTTTCCAATTAACCACCCTCGTGGAGAGACCCATTTCCGAGCCACCTTGTCTCGATGTTTTGGACATAGCCATGTGTAGCCCTCGCCACCGCCGTCGTGCTTGTGTCGTTGGAATCGTCACCGGGTGAGTTTACATCATAATCCCTTGATTAGTCCGTTAAACTTACTTAGGGGTAGGTTATTTTATAGTTAATCTTAGTTAAGAGATTAAATAAGATCAACTATGACCATGGTTGAGTTAGTCAAAAAGTGGACTATGGTTAGTTAATTAATCAAGGTTGGATTAATTAACTAAGGTTGACTTATGGTAAAGTTAATTAGCCAAGGTTGGGTTAGTTAACTAGAGTTGACCTATGGTTAGGATAATTAACTAGGGTTGAGTTAATTAACTATGGTTGAAGCATGGTTAATTTAGTTAACTCTGATTAACTTTAAGTAATTTGTTAATCATACTTAGTGCTAATTAATGGTGATTAATTAGGATAATCAAGGATTAGTGGGATAATCCTAATTAGTATTTTTATTAAAAAGAATTAATTTCTTTTATTATTATTAAATTCGTTTATTATTATTAATTATTTTAATAATATTTAATTTAATTTAATTTAATTTAATTATGAATAATATTGATTATTTATAATTAAATTATGGGACTAATTTGATGAGTCTGTATTTATTAAAGCATATTGAATTGCTACTTGGATCAATATGGCATTGATCCTATGATTGAAATTATCAAGTGCTTGAATACTCTGATAATTATGTCTTGATGTTGTGTACAATTGCATGGACATATAAAAGGAAAACCCAAATGTGTTGAGCATATAAATGTCAAGTTTTGCAATGAAAATTAGACTGACATGTTTAATTGATAAGGCATGTAAAGTTAGATGGGTTGTAAAATAAACTGTGACCATGTGTAATTTTTTCCTACAATTTTTACATGAAAAATGTGCAGTAGACTTTTAAGTTGAGCATGTACCACGTCTGCATTAGTTAATGCATGGAATTATGTTATTGTGGTGTGCTTGTGTGATCACATAAATAACCCGTCACCTGACGAAAGTTCGGAGGACAAAATCTGACTTGTCAGAAATCCCGGTGGGAGTCCATATGCAGGTCGCGATAGAGGCAGGACTTATGCTCCATTGGAAATGCCATCTGGGCGGAGTTCCAGGTGTAGCTGTGCTTGATGGGGTGAGACAATGCCTAGCAAAGTCTTCTTGTTTCATTATTTATTTGTGAATTTGAATTGAATTAATTTGATTGAAATAACCATAAAAATGATAATTTATCATTTATATATAAAAATATACATTTAATATACATCGTATCCCAACATGTCGGAATTCTCTATTTTTTGAAAAATGACATGTTGGCATGTCGTGTCATGTTGTGTCACATGTTGATATTAGTGCTACTTGGGTTAGGCTAAAATCAACCACCTCATATAGTCCCATTGGACTTGGTTTATTTATAAATAAATAAAAACATGTATGAATAAACTTTTGATTAAAAAAGTTGAGTAGGACTTCTGATCGAAATTTGTTGCCAAATGTAATTAACTATTTTTTTTTCTTCAATTTAGCAATTAAGTGATCCAGTGAAAAATTTTGTCACTAAAATGAATATCATTCGAAAGTTTTGGCATTTCTAATGTCCTATGCCCATTATTTTATCTCCTAAACTGATGCGGCTGAAACTAGGATAAACACAATTAAAATTCGAAAAACACGCATGAGTGCACACAAGCTCTAAGGTGCAAATTCACTGAAAATTCTCTCATAATTACGTCACTGAGCAAAAGGATAAGTTGAATTACATGAAAATAACATGCCGCATAAAACCCTATTTCGGAGACTGGAAATAAAGCCTAACAATTATTTAAGTTTAAAATAAAATGTTATCATCTAAGATACCGAATCATGTCCATAATGCTACAGTTAAGGAAATGAAACAAAATAAACCAAATATCATGTTTGAGGCTGCGAGTATGCATAAGATTTTCATACCAAATAGTGACACCAAGAAGTAAATCGTCATTGGGACGAAATCGCCTTATTTTGGGCAGAACAATGCCGATTTACGACGACATTAACAAGGGTAGGTACAACTACAAGAAAACTGACTTATGCATTGTCCAGTGGCAAACTTGCCTACCTTCTGAGTGCACACATAGTCGCACAGGGACGTAGTGCACTCCGGTAGCGCAGGAGCCGTAGTTGAGCATGTTTCCGCTCTCACCATCGTCGCCTCATTGGAAAACGCAAAAATCAAACTTCAATTGCATGAGATGATTTATAACTCTTAATATTATCTGCCTAAGACGCTGCAGTTAATATCTCCGCACGAATTATATAAAAAAATATGTTGTCCATATAGTGAAAAATACAAGAGACATGACAAAAAATAAATAAATAAATACTTTTCTCAGAGGGAATTTGATTTACCGAAGCTTAATAAGAGAAAGAGGACGAGGAAAGACATGCTGAAGCTCTTCATCTTCTGGATCGTTTTGAAGGATACTGTGGAAGCTGCAAGTTTTCAGTATGTCCAGTGATACGTGCTGGCCTGGTGGGGATCAAGAGGTTATATATTCATTCATGTCTCTCTGAACTAGGCATTAAATCCCTTATCCATTCTCAATTTGTACTTTAGGAAACTGTGGATTATCATTACTGAGCTACTATAAATAAAAAAGAATGCCTGGATTTTGCTACCATATATTGTTCATGACATAAATCAAAACAATTCCTGATAATAAGTTCACATGAAAAAGGGCACACAGATAATTTTCACGTAGAAAATGGAAAGAAAATCAACAGAAGGCCTGAGGAAAAACTCAATGTGATATTAATGATCGACTGAATTACCTTTCAAGCTACCTCTTTGTTAGGGTTTAATTTTCATACATTTTGTGACCCAATACCCAAAAATAAGAAAGCTACATGAAATGCGCCGTTACGAGAATTTGAATGTAGATATACCTAGGGCAAATTGTCTACCCAGCTTTAAACTTAATATATGGATGTCAATTTAGTCTTAAACTTTTCAATTTTGTCAATTTAATCATAAACCTCTATGCGAAATTCCAACATTATGCTAATTTTTGCAAGAAATTGTCCAATCAGTTCTAATTAGCATCCACACAATAAATTTGGGACAATTGGGTAATTTTCTCAATATTCCTACCTTCTATAAAAATTTGAATATTGAGGAATTTACGGATTGGTTCGCAGAAGTGAATCAGTTTTTTTTTTTTGTTTTTTTTCACCATGGACTTATTCTGTCATTCCCAAGAATGATCCCAAAATCTGTGGGAGTTTGCTATCACAAATATAACACAAGGACATAACTGATCAACCAAGAACAAAAAACCAAGTATAAGCTACAAGATTCCAGAAGAAAAAATATGTTGATGACAAGCAGTAAATCCGTGGTTGATCTTGATAGAAATATTAAACTATATTTTTATTTAACAGATTAAACTTTTAGAACAGCTGTCATAGTCCCACAAAATCTCACATAGTAAAAGTATTGAGTTCAAATCTTATCATTAGACAAAAAGACCAAACTAAACACGAGGGGGCCTTCATCTTAACAATCGACATTCTCTAATAATTTAAACTTTTAGAATAGATAGTCCTACAAAATCTCATTTGATCTTCATTGACCAAGAGAGAACATAAACACTAAACAAGTTTCATAACTTCCCTTTGCTCAAAAAGCACTAGGAAAAATCAGCGAATGACTTGCATGATTACAGAACTCATATCACCGTGCTCACTCATAGATCTCATCTCTGTGAACCCTATAACTCCTATATTTTGCATAATCACTTATTAATTTTCCTTTAGTTATAAGTTAAGCATGCCTCACTTCTCTACTGGTTCTTCTCTAGGGTTTCAACAAGAGACTCGATCTTTTTGACGGTCAATGGCTTCTAAAGGCACTCATCCAGACCCGCCGCCATGAAAGCTTCCTTGTTGGCTTCGGTGTTCAGCTAAGTCATTCTCACGATCATGCTCTCCACCCCCATCACTCGCAGCTCCTCTGTTGCCTACACATGCGAAAACAAGGACGAAACCTCCCATTATATGTGTAAGTGATATTGTATGTAAATGTGTGTCGAATAGAAGATAGAACGAAGAGTTAATTAATTTTTACTTCAGGGCCATCCATGATGGGCATATCCATGTTCATGAGAATAATATCAAAAGATGAACCAGAAAGGTGAAGATCTAAGGCCTTTCCATTTGTGGCAGTTTGAGTCTGGACTTGTTTTGCTACTATGGCATTGCTCATAAGCTTCTCATGTATCTTACCGACGAGCGCGTCATCATCTATGATCAACCAGGATAACTTTTCTCTCATCAATCCCGAACTATCACTGCCCGTGTCACGTCCATCGCCGATGCTCGAGCCGGAGCATGCCATTGTCTTGTGTCGCTGGAGCACTTAATCAAGCTGGATGATTTTCCTGGCAATTGAATTGAAAAGATCGAAGATCATATAAGTCGAGTTCTACACGTGTTTCCCAAATGGGGAATAAATGATGAATGATCAGAAACGGGGTTCATCACGACCACTTTTTCATTTGATCATGGTTGATTTTGGTCTTGCTTTAGCATGCGACTAGTTTGAATTGTTAGCATGTCATATGCATGGCTCCAGTGGACATTTTTTTTTTTATTATTGATCGGTATAGTGGACTTACTCAAGCAGTTCAGTTTTTTCTCCTCTCGTACTCTTGCTTCTAGTCTCCATCTCATTGTTGATGCAAGGATGAGAACTAATGGACGTTGTTCACTAAAATGATGAAAAAATAAATGACAAAAAGAATAGAACTTTGTCCTAAACTTATTACACTTTTACCAGTTCAGTCATAAGCCTTTTAATTGTGCCAATTGAGTTCTACATTATTTCACGTTTTACAATTGAATCTCATCTGGTTAATCTTAATAGAATTCGCTAACATGGACACGAACCATCCTACTTGGCACTAGGGGCGTCAAGATGGTTCATAGACCCATTATGTGAGTCATGTTCTATTTTAATGGATCGAAAATGGGTCAGAATGTATGAACCATTTTCGACCCAATTATAAAACGTATGAGTCATTTTCGACCCATTTTTGATCCATTTTTAACCCAACTGTAAAACGTGTTTTTCTTCTTTGAGTCACCCTCAAGCTCGGTGAATGGTGATGACCTACCAGTGATCGCGACACTTCGCCACTCGCCTCCGCCACTTGCCTCCACCCCATCTCAATTTATAGGTTTTTTACAAATATATATTTAATTGGTGAAATTCTTTAAAAATATTTCAATTTATAGGTTTTTTACATTTTTTATTGTATTTACTATTTTTTAATTTTTTTAATTTGATTTGAAGTTTTATTCATTTAGAATAGAGCTTAGAATGAGTTTGAGTTTCTCTACAATAATAATGGCTTTTAGCAATTCGGATCGGGTCGGATATGGGTTGGATTGGATATGGGTCACTAGATTTACATTACATGAATATTTGTCAAAATGGGTTAAATTGGTCAATATGGGTCGGACCATTTTTTACCCAACCCGACCCACCCATTTGACGAGTCTACTTGGCACTGACAACGCTAACATGGAAGATCTGCAAGCTTTGTGATAGAGCTCCATTGGTTGTTATGAATTCTATCCCAAAACGCCAAGCTCGCACAAACCTCCCATGGCCACGAGCTTCGTAAGAGACGGGAGAGAGGGTGGGTTGTTGATTCAAGGAGCTCAATGAGGGTGGCCCTCACCCAAGTAAGGTCCCGCAAAGGCTAACCCTCACTCAAGCGACGCCTAATGAGGCCACCCTGACTTGGGCAAGGGTCAACCTCGCCAAATCGAGTAAGGGGGACCTCGCCCAAGCAAGGCCAGCCCTTGCCGGTGGCCAGCAACCCACCATGTGAGGGAAAAAAAGGATAAAAAAGAAAGAAAGAATAATAATTTTTTTAATATTATTAAATATTGTTTATGTCAACGCCGGTTATGCTATGTAGGATGGCCAACATCCATGTCAGCAATTTCTAGCGATAATTGGCCGAATTGACTCATTGGCAAAATGTAAAAATGTTTAGGACTCAATTAGCAAAATGAAATGGTTTAAGATTAAATTGACAAAAATACGGTAAATTTAGAACTTCTTAGACAATTTTCTCAAAACAAGTTAGCACTGAGAATTGAAAAATTAGTATAATCAAGTCACCAACCCTAAATTTCTTATTACGTAGGAAGTGAGATATTCTCCCATGCCTCATTTAGTTTTTAGCCAACCACACTAGGCTAGTGGTGTTTCCCTTATATAAGATTATCATAAGGTTAATAAATTTGAGATTAATTTCCCAATATCACATAAGGTAAATGTTTGGGAGAGCAAGTTATATACTAAGAGGGTAATCAAGTTTATGACCCTAGATTTCTAATTGCGTAGGAAGTGAAGTATTCTCTCATATCTCATTTAGTTTCTTGCCAACCACAAGATGCTAATAGCACTCCCTTATATAGGATACTCATAAGGTTAGTAGAATTAAATGGATTTTCCAATATCACGAAATGTAAAGGATTGGGAGAGTCTATGCCGATTAAGGACTGTTGATCTACACTTGACATTACCTCTAAACCCATCTTCCCTTATTTGGAGGGTCACGACAATCCTAATCAACAAATTATGATGTAATGAACAAGGGAATCTACAATCACAATGCACATGTTTGCAAAATCCGTTGACTTTCTTGCCAAACCTCGCAATGCAACCTGATTTGTCGATTGGATCATGTTTGTCAATTTTACTATCAATAATAATTTTTATATAAATATTTTGATATAAGGTGAAAAATTTTCTTTTATTCATTTTTGTAAGAGATGTAAACAATCATTTTTTAAGAAAATATTTTTCAAACATTCATTTTTTGCGAAACAAATACACTCCAAAAGGAAAAGAGAGTGGAGAAAGATGTTGAAATCCTTCGGTCTTTTTGGTCCTTATCACGTAAATCTTTGGAGCTGCAAATCTCTAGTGTCTGTGGTGTGAACTTCCAGCTGGGATTTTGTTGAATTTATAAAGGTGCATGTCCTACCATGATAAGGCAATATGAAGTGAGGAAAATTACCAAAAGAGTCCTAAATCGATTGCAATTTTGCTGATTCAATCCTAAATTTATTTTTTGGCCAATTGAGTCCTAAATATTTTGTAATTATGCCAATTCAGTTCATTCAGCCAAATTTGGCCATTCGATGCTGACATGGACGCCGACGAACCTTGGCGAATAATTTTTAAATAATAATTTATATTCTCAATTTTTTATTAAATTTTTATCTTTTCTTTTTCTTTTTCTTTTTTTCCATCCTCCTTCCTTCTTCCTTTGGCTCCGGCAACCGGCCAAAGGGGAGGGGCAGTCGGCAACCTTGCCAGTGGATCGATGAGGTCAACATCCCCAGCCACTAGTGAGGCCAACCTCACCCAACAATAACGAGGCGAGCCCTTGCTGGATTTGGGTGAGGCCCACTTCACCAATCCACTAGTGAGGCTTGCCCTCGCTAGATCGACGATGGTGAAGTGAGGTCGCGCTGGCCAGCCACCTCAATACGGCAACTAGCCCTCCCCTCCAGCTGGTCGTTGGAGCTAGAGGAAGAAGGAGGGATGGGAAAAAAAAAAAAGAGAAAATAAAAATTCAAAAAAATAAAATATTATTAAAAAATTGTTCACTGTCAACATCCACGTTAGCACCAGCCAAATTTGGCTAGATGGATTAAATTAGCACAATTGTAAAAAGTTTAGGACTCAATTGGCCAACAAAAATAAATTTATGACTAAATCGGCACAATTACAATAGGTTTAAGACTTTTTTGGTAATTTTTCCACAGGAAGAATAGTATCAGTTAATAATGAGAGAATCTATATGATCAACGGTTATGATAAATCCAAACTATATGGATCCTGATTAGTACAAGAATTTGTTCATTATCAATGGTAAATTAGCAGGTTGTAAGGTGTGTGTCTATCCTTTCATTGATCTCCTAAATAATGAGTACTTTTTCCTTACGAATTTAGAACATTTCTCAACTCTCACAAGAAGAAGACGCGGAGTCTAAGTTTCTTTAACTACTAGTTGCATAGCCCGCGCTTTGCACATGTACATGTTAATGTGTGCTCTTTTCTTTTCCTGTTATAGTTGTATTTGTATGTGTTATTTTGGTGTTGTTATCCATTGAGTGCATAAACTATAAAAAGAAATTGTAAAGTTAGAACCTATGATAGAAGAATTAGAAAATAAAAGTTTGGCAGATATTATTAGGGGTGTGCAATTAAACCAATTCTACTCGGAAACTGAACCGGACCACTTGAAAAACAAGTCTGGGAACTCGTTCCCTTTAGAACTAGTTTGAGAACAAGTTTCAAATTTTTGGAAGTGGTTTTAACCAGTTTTGGAATTGGTTTGATAAGCTAAAAAGTCAAAACCATAATTTATTTTTTGCCTAAATTTTAACCTCACCACTTCTTTGCCTTTTGTCCTTCCTCGGAAGTCCTCACCAATCTTTCCTCTTTCCCTAATTTTTTATTGATGAATGGAAAATGGAGTTTTATAATTTATGTTTTATGTTATGTATATACGTGACTATGTATTCATCATATGTATTGTTATTTTTTACGGATAGGACTTTTGTTGTTCATCTTTTACTTTGAATAATTTTGTTAGTCATAACCTCATATGGTTTTACAATAAAAAATGAATCATAAAAAGGAGCAAGAAAACAATATAGGTTCTCAAGTAGACCTCGCAACCGGACTGGAAAAATAGAGTAGGTTCCAAAACCAATTCCAGACAAATAGGGTAGGTTCTAGGAACCCAAAAACTGGTAACCAGTTTTAACATGGTAGATTTCAGATTCTAGCTCTAAAATCTACCCACCCTAAAAGCAACCACCCTAGCTATCATCACTATTTTATCTTTAGTTTAGTGTCATATTCTTTAAAAGTAACTTTTTCAATGGTTAAAGCTAAATCTCAACGTTAACTGATCTATCCGGTACTTAAGAAGAATCCGATTCTTATGATTAATGGGTTTCAAATGTAAAAGTAAACACATGAACTATCAAAAATTAAATATTTTTTAAAGATAATAATTTTTAAATATATTATAACAACAATTGCGAATATAATAAGTTATAAATTAAATAATTTAATTTTTTTAAAAACATTTGCAATTTTTGTTAGCTTTTCTTTATTACATTGAGCTATTCACTAAAAAGTTACAATTTCAATTTTCAATACATATATTATTAAAACCGCATCTCTTCTTTCTTTTTCTTTTTTGTCGAAAAACCGCATCTCTTTAGCTTGTCCATGTTACGTCAATCTTAAATTGAGTAAATTCTTTATCCAATGAAATTATCTTTATTAACTAAACTTAATTGCTTGGCTGAAATTAGTTAAAAGGTAAGAAATTCCTTCTTATTAGTTTTCATTCAAATACTTTACTTTATTTGAACTTTTACATGTATTTATTTTATTTTTCCTTGTTCCATATATATTTACTTGAAGTAAATGAGTATATAATCACACTTAGTGTAATTTCAAATGAAAGAATAAAATATGTATTAAAAAGCCCCCAAAAAAATGCAACATAAGCAATTGATCTCAAGGAGAAAAATTCACTATGAGGGGAGTTCAAGACACAGGATAGTTTGTTTTGTGAAAAATAAATAATTTCTAAAATTGATCATTTTTATCACTTACATTCATTTATGAATATGTTTAGGCACAAATTTCTTACAATAATGGAAACTTTTATATACACTAATTATTTCAGGTGACATAAGTGATTATTTTTAAGAAAACATTTTTCAAATCATTTATTTTCTACAAAATAAACAGAACCTCAATCTTGAGGTTTTTTTTTTTTTTTTTTTTTTTTTTTTGGGAGGTTGAAATCATTCACAGCTTTTATAAGCATGTAGTCCAACAAAGGGAGAGATTCACTTCCCCCGTCCTGTACGCTATACAGCTTTTGACGACACTAGAGGTCATTTCTCTTGTTGGTGGTGAACCAATGACTTTTCCAGCTTGTAAGCTTATACATTGGCCTTGGCCTAACATGGTCGCTTCGTTTGTTTACCGCACTCGGTTGAACCAGATACAACCCTCCAAGGGAATCAATCGCCCATCTAAGAGACAAACACGAGGGTCATGTGCTGCCATGTTCATTCCGCTCAATAAACAACATTTTCAAGGGGGGAGAAAGGGAGGAAACAAAATGTGAATTGAGGAAAAACAGAACTGGAAAGAAAATGTTCTGCTAGATGGTGTTAAAATGATCTGTAATAAGGGGAGGATCGACAAGCTTAAACAACTGAGCAGCTGTAAAAACTCCCACTGCCCTTACACTTGTGCTCGCTCTGCCGCTGTATAAATCACTATATCTTACGACCACCATCATTTTGTGTTTCTTTTCCAGAATCAGTTCAATCACACGACCAATGGATGTCCTGGTAGTAACACAAGGAGGTGGGCTTCTCATCATGGCTGATAGCGGAGAATTCAACTGCACAAGATGCACATCACATTTAGCACCTGATGAAGGAATTGGTAGGACAAAACAGCTAAGGTGGCAGATCTCTCAAACGACTGCAGAATTAGACATCTTCTTCATCTGATCCTCCAAACCTCCTTATGGGTTCTATGTATGAAATTTATATGTAGAAATCAGAAATTTGTTTTCTTTGAGTACTTCAAGTCAAACCATGCTTCATACCCGGAAAAATTCAGTTTTTATTTGAGCCATACCTATTATAAGACCAATTCCGTATCATCAAGTAAAATCACACAATAGTTCTGCTAAGATGTCAGACACTACTAATGCAAACAGAAGACAAATGTGGAGTCCAAATGTCAACAGGGCGAAATTGCATCTGAACACAACCACAAGCAGAGTGACATCCACCCCTCTACCCAAACAAGCTCTGCAGATAACTAAAAAGCAATTTCTTCACAGTAAAGCCTCAAGAAAGTTGCAGGTGAAAAGAAAGAGCTTACCTCATTACAATCTTCACGATGCAAAAGCCCTATGCAGCTACCCCAGTCATCTACAATAGGGACTACTGAATCCCTAAAGAACCGCATGGTCACTTTCTTCAGAAGCAGAGTACCTGGTAGTGGCCTAGCTGCTTCAAATGGCGTCATGATACTGTCAATAGGTTCATATAATGAGACCTACACAGAAAAAAATGGTTTTATGGGGCAACTTCAAATTATTGTTCAATTGTGGATCGTGATGCAGATAAGTCAAAATACAGGATGGCCGGAAGAGAGAACATGAAAATAGGCTGCAGCAATTAGCACAAATGTTCAACTAATCAGCCATTTGACTTTCTAGAATAGCTATTGCATGTACCTCCCATATCAACAACAATTACATATAGACCAATGATAGCAAAGAAGACCAGAAGGTGTAGTTTTAAATTAAATGTTCCTGTAATTAGAGCTAGACATGAGATCGCATGTTTTTGGCATGCAACTTTGCATTGACAGTCATCAATCAATCGTTTTTGTAGCATATCGCTTGTACCTGTAATTTGGAGTCCCACTATACATGGCCATCCTTAAAGTTGCTCGAGTAGAAAACTTTTAATAATTTTGTCTAGTCTAAGTCTTTGAATTCTTCCCTCTCCAATTTCCTCAATTTTCTTTCTCAAGGGTTCAAACTCCATAAAAGTACCCTACTAATTTTTTCAGCATAAGACATTGCGCTCTTTCATTACCCCGCCTTCATTCACCCCTTTTATACACTCAATGCCTCATGCATGCACAACCTCATGTAAGATGTTTACATTTGCTTGTTTTCTTTTTCCTTTCTCATACTCAAGTTTAAGAGATTATCTAGCCTATCTTCTACACATGACCACAATGCCACCAACATTTTTATCATTCCTCCTCTCCACTTATAGTGAATCAACATGTAGCACCCACAAGGCAGCCATAACTTTAGCTTTCTTATTAATTTCGTTCTTGCACAATTCCATATGTATGTCTCGCAATGTTTTTTAGCAAGTTGCAGACAAATTGCATAACTTTGAGCAACCCAAGCAGTACGGCGAATTACTTTTTCCCATCAAATTTTCTTTTCACAATTTCATTTACAGTACTGTTCTTTCTTACCTTCCTAACTTTATTTCACCCACATTATCTTCCTTTCCTTCATTCTTCACCTTGAAATATATTCACTAATCAATATTCACACTCTCTTTGAATACAAGCTTCTTAAAATGCTTTTGCCCACTTTTTTTCAGCAAATTGTGCATAAAGTGCTCATACAGAAAAGAAGTGACAATTTTAACTGGTGGTAAAAAAGAATATACTCATTACCCGAGGAAGTAAGTGAGGACTGAACAAGTTTGTAGTTCCAAACAAAGCCTCTATGTGCATAGCAACCTGCATTTCAGAAGGCAGTCCACTCAAAAATAAAAAAACTACAAAAGAAACTGCTGGACTGGATGACAAATAAATTTGAGAAAGAAAAGGAGAGAACAATTAAATAGGACCAAAAGCTAAATGATGTCATCATGAGCCAACTTTGAGAAGTGTCTCCAAGGACAATTCGATTCAAATTTAAGGTGTCCATAGGGAGGATTCCACAGTTTCTTTGCTGATTCGATTTTGGATTATAGAAGCACCAAGAAGAGGCCATTTCACAGCATTCCAATCATGGAAGACAGGATTCCAAAACTTATATTCTCTGCTGATTAGATTTTAGTTACTAAATACCGAGGAGGCCAAGTTACAGCATTCCGAATGTATGTATACCAGATCAAGCTAAATGAAGAAGAAATCTTGATTAAAAAAAAAAAGATCTATGAATCATGATGATTTAATAGAAGCCATTCAGAATATAATTCAAAAACAACACATCCCAAATCTCATACCATGCCCCCTCGACTTGTCCATGATATTCCCTTCCACCTTCTCACAATGTCATGTAGAGTCCGTACAGCAATATCCACCTGACAGAGAGAGCCATAACAATGAGTTTAAAGGAGTTTGTTTCCCAAGAAATGTAGAATTGACAAAACCGTATGCATGTCATGACAAATTCTAGTGGTTTACAATGCAAAGCATTACTGTGCCTAACCAAGCAACAAGAGCATTTAACACAGAGGAATCCCATTGAAAAAGATGTTAATCACCTCTACAGCAGTACTTCTAGGAAAGCTTCATTACTTTCACTTCTAACTGGCGACTAATATGTTTCAGTAAAAAATAAGTTTGGAGAAGGGTAGTTACAGACACTGAGACAGTCTCATGTTGAGCCCACATTGAGCAAGATCTAGTACCTGACCATCATTTAAAGCGGCCTCCATGAGAAGGTGATCTGCCTCTTCTTGAACTTTAAAGCTAATGGTTCCAGCACAATCAGGCCACATGCGCCTATGCAGAAGTCTGACCATTCCATAATCTCCTCTAGCAGCTAAGGCACGCATCATGGAAAGATATAGGTGGGACTTTGGTTTGAAGTTTGAATTCTGACCAGCCCGTTTTAATATCTCTCCAAAAACACATAGAGCGCCTACGCATAGAACAAACGCAAGTAAAAGATGCTCAGTGGACCTTCTTTATGGTGGCTGATTCAAATACCTCTATCTAGTTTACTAGAAGGAGCAGCTAGATACATAAGTCCTCAAATAAATGACAATCGACCCATGTTATAAACTCAACTTCTATGACTTCTATGCAAATACTAATTAAAACAGCACATGCGCAGGTACACATGTACAGATCAAATCCAACAAAACTTTCTAATTGAACTCAAATGAACTTTCAAGTAGTACCATTGATTATTCCATCAATAAGTACTTGCCATTTATCATTATGATAAACATCTTTCACATGCATATACCTTTGATCAATCCACAATTCAGCAATGCATCAACTATTGCTGTGTATGCAGTCCGATCTAAAACCAGATCATTACGTGATTTCATTTCAAATACAATCTTCTGAACTGAGACTAAATCCATGGAGTGCCCAAAACCCTGTAAAGAAAAGGTTGAATGTCAGATAAATCAATAAATATAGAACAAGTAAGAAACGTGCTGCAACAACCATTTGAATCAATATTATGTTTCATCTTCACATGGGAAGAAAATGAATCAACTAACTGCATTTTAATCTTACTGGTCTAACTCTCCTGCATTTAAGCTCGGGATCCTTCATTGGTGTCAGAAAGAAACTTTAAAGATGTGTCACGCTCATAATAGGAACCAACAAAGATCATGATGAAAAAGCCATTTTGTCTACTCTAAGTAATCAGGTTTTCAATCTTTAATTGAAATTCTTGTCAGTGGAAAAGTATTTCCACAAACACATGGAGTTAGAACACCAACTTAAAAACAGTTGAAAAAACTACATTGTTCTGTAGCAGCATGGTGCGGAGAAGAAGAAAACTTGGTCTGTTTGCTTGTTCTAATTAAGTTCTTGTGTAAATTAGACCCATAAAGAAGAGAGAGGTCTGAAATTAGAAATCCAATGACAAGCAGGGATTGGCTACAGAGTTAAATATTAAGAAGTGAGACCTCTCAAATACAACCAACATAAAAAGTTCTAAATAGAATATGTTTACAGTTTTCTGAGGATGAAGACAATGATTAAGAGACTATTTTGACTTATGTGATATGCTAATATACATTTTAGACCTGTTTTTTGACAACTTAAGCATTTTGTGACAAATGGTCATCTAACATGGCATAACAGCCATACCCTTGCTGGAGGACACATTGCAATCGTGCTGTGTTCTTCAGTGTTTATAAAGCCATACTGGTAAGGGGGAACAGTTTGAGCAACTTGTATGCAATTCAGCCGGTAAAAACTCCACTTTGACTGCTTAGTTGGTTTATGGAAGATAACATGTATTTAGTTCACAAAAAAGTAGTATGATGCATGCATCCGAGCCTTCAATTGGCATGCCCTTTAAGGTTCCACTCTTCCTTTGGGTGATTTCCATTACATGTTCAACTATAATAAAACTGGCTCAAACACTATGACAGCCAAAAACAACACGCTTTTGTTTTTCCTTTATAGTACCATCTTTTTTTTCAAAATGCAGAAGCATAATAACAAAACCAAGGAGTATGTGGGAAAAGAAAACCAGTTCAGATTATTCAAGCCTTTGACTTCGATTATAGCCCTAAGTTTGCAACAAGCCACCAAATGGATTTTTCTATCAAGATTGTTGGTCGATTTTGTTTTTCATTTATATCAGGTTTACAGAGCAATTACACTACAGGACTCCATATATTGAGGATTTTCTGCTCCTTTCACTGTATCAAGTCCCTTTAAGCCAAGTGAATTGCTTTTCTAGAAGATCTTAGCACTGTAGATAAGCAATTCCTATGGCGACAGTGAGAACTGTTCTGTGGTGGGTTGGCTTCAACTACAAAAGAAAAGAGTGTCAAAAAGGAAGTGTGACAACAGAACTCAGCATGTTACTAAAAAAAGTGAAATTAATCAGATTGGCAGCTGTTTTAGCTTCTGGAAATATGAGGATCTTTCCAAAATCAAAAATGCTTTCTGCTAGGTTATCGATTTTGCTTACAAAAATTCATCTCGAATTCAGGCATATGTAAATATGCAAAGTTATAAAGCTCTTATAAAAGGAGAAAATTTTCAAACTGAGACATGGACTGGATTAGTCTGTAGAGGTGATCCTTCTCTTCACATGACCTGAGTCCCATGCCCAACTACCTAAAACATGTAAAGATTTAATTTGCTGCAGCAACTTTGCTGGGAGCTCTTCCCTCCCTTCTCTTTATTTTGTTCAAAAGCTTCTCATGTTTTCTTATGGTACCAGCCATCTTAGTCAGTCACTCCTTTGCATGTGTTCTCTCCACATTGTCCCTTCCTTTTGCTAATGAAAATCAGTCTTGCTTGCAAGTTCTCCTTCTCTGACTAAATTATGGTTTCTTATGCAAAAATAAAGAAAAACAAAACTAACCTTAAGCAAAGTTGTGTAAGTTACTGCATCGGGGAGAACTACCCAGTAGCCATTCGACTCTCCTTTTTCCTGGAAAGAAGTTGACTTGAGATGGGAGGGCAAAAATAGGTCATTCAAGCTAAAAGTATATAGTAAACAATTATATAACATTGTCAAAATATCGAGATTCAGACTTCAAAGTAGCCCCTAAAGTAAATGTTCTAGACCTTCATTTCCTCGAAAAAACGCATAGCTGTATCAAGATTTCCTGTTTTTATGCATGCGAAGATTAGAGTATTATAGGTTAGTCTATCAGGATCCAGTCCTTGGTGTGACATCTCCTCATGGACATTTAAAGCTGCTTGGGGCAAACCAGAGTTTATGTATCCCTGGCATATTCAGAAAGCAGAGTCTTAAATCAGCATTCTCTTCCAGTATTAGCTACAACTTGCTATAAGAAGACAAGAAAACAAGCACACTCAATGGAAAAAGTAGGCGCGTCACATCTAAAAAGGTGGGCAAGCGTACCTTCATCAATAAGTTGTACATTAGAATTGAAGGTCTGCCACCCTCATGTAACAAATAGCCATATCGAGCAAGAAGACCATTTGCACGGCGTAGATCTCCTGCACTAAAACAGTGCGAGCGCAACATTGGAAAGGACACTGAAGCTCGTAATGATAAATAAATGAAATAATCTACCCTCCATCAATGAGTGTAACATTGCTTTATCTAGCATATTTATGAGTGATTCAAGCAGACATATTTACACAATGTACATGGTTGTCTCAGAGTCATGACCACAAATGCAAGTTTCAAGAAACTGGCACAATCTTGTTGCTCAAAACAGCAAGGGAGATATTTATGAAATTAACCTTAATGAAGTTGATTGAAACAATTAATAGTAAGCTTATGCAATTGCACTTTTAGTCAACAAGCAAAAGACATGTACTTCAGTGAAGAGTTTGTCACAACAGCCTCATTTAAGCTGATTGAAAGTTGAAACAATTAACAATAAGCTCATACAATTCGCGTTATCGCTGAACAATCCGAAAAATTAGGCAGTCAAGGGCCTGTGTTGGATGAGAAAACTTGTTCAATTTTCAATAAAAATGAAACTTCACCAAAAAAAAAAAGAACTTGTTACCAAAGTTGTCATCGTGAACAAAAACACAGTTTCCTATTAAATAAAAATTGATTTCTTTACTATGGAAACAAGACAACCAAACGGGTTTCCTAGATCTAGTTTTCACCAACAAAACATGGAATTCGAAAATATGGAATAATCAAAAGGCTTTCCTGAACCCCATGGGCCCTAGATATTGCAAAGAGAAGGGTCTATTTGCAGGTGGTGATTTTCGGTTCTCCATATTTGCATGCGTCAGAAAAGGAGTGGACATCCATGTAAATAACAATAAGAGGTTGATGAAGTCTCGAAGAGCTTATGGACACAATAGAAGACGTCTATTTGTGGTGCATTTTCATTAATTATTACATTATAAACAGACTAATATATTAAAAAGAAATAATAAAAATTGATAAGAGGATTGTAACAGAAAATTAGGATAATCATATATTTCTTAAAATTCATCATAAGCATTTGTCTACAACCAAAAAAAATCCATAAGCATTTGTATTCTCATTAAATCCATTCTTCAGATTGCCCAAGATATGATGAAAACAGTTAGTCCATTCTCCTCAATTACAAGGAAAGGGATATGAAAGAGCATCAACCATCTTTGCATGATGTACTTGAGTATTTCTGCAGACTGTCAGTCAATCAAGCTCATTTTGATCCTATCCTTTTATCGAAGAGTAACAATACAATCCATGATGGAATATCTCCTACATTAAGAGGTCTCTAAGGATTGTCCGTGTTTTGAAATAGTATGGGTAGCGCTGAAAAGAACAGTGAGATATTCATCACTTTCAAGATTCAAAGCTGATATAAGAGAATTATCTTACATGGCCTCTTTCTTCTCCTACTAGATGGCTGTACAAAGAAGGAAAAATATTTATAGCAAGATGATCTTTCGTCAAATCTAAAGAGAAGTCTATGATGATATAATTTCAGTTTTCCTGGTATTAGATGAGTTTATATTCTTTAGAAAAATCATGATTTGTTTTTGTGCTAAGTGCTTCCATATCTACTTTTAGTTTTTCCTAACAGGAATGAGGCGATCTCCCACTTCTGCATGTTAAGCCACCACAGGTATTTGGTAAAGATCTCTCTCTGATCTTCCTATACACTGATCAAGAACTTCTCCCTACAAATATGTACACATATGTAAGATTATTGCCAATAGACTAACACATTACTTCATTTGTATTTAGGTGAGCTTATGCAGGTTGGCATTTTCTGGGAAAAGAGAAATAAGATGATTGAATTCAACGAATGTAGTTTTCCATGTCACATATGTTAACTTCTGCAAGAGGAGGTGTGGACTATAGCCTTCTATATCAGATTGCTTAAGATATGTTCGAAATTGTGATGCCAAATTACACAGTTCCAGTATTTTGACAGCTTCCATTGGTCCCAAAGGAAAAGCTTCCATCAAACCATTTCTATTCAGATTTTTAACCACACATTTCCCTTTGTAGCATATATAAAAGGCAGAAATGAACTTGCTTGTGCATTCTGCAGTAAGCAGCTGATGTTCAAGATATACTTAACAGGTGTACCCCCGATATCCTTAATAGGGGGATGACTGGCACTAAGTTTTCTGCTCTCAGCTAAGATATACTTAACAGGTGTTTCATTATATGTTTTGATTTTAGATTCATTTGTCACCTATATGAGCTTGCTATGCATATGAAATATTCACACACAGATCCTATGTTTTAGATAAACTTAAAATTGTCAGGAAACATCATTATGCTCGTATATATGGGTTCAAGATCATAAAGTATTTGGAGCACTCCACACATAGCACAAGCTTTCTAAGTAATGCTATACAAAACTTAAACTTCCAATTTTAATGTTGATTTAGCCTTACAGACACCCTAGCAATGTGGCCGTTAGAATAAAGAGAAATAAAATAACGTCAAATGAAAAGCCGAAAAATATCTTTGTAAGCATTTGCTATGCTACCTGCTTCGGTAAGAGCATTTAGTAGACCAAAGATCATTGCTGCTGACAACTTGGGATTTCCCATAGCAGTACCTTTCTCCACAGATTCAAGTACTTGGAATGCTTCATCGATTCTTCGAGCATCACCTAAGCCCTTTTGAGGTAAACAAGATAGAATCATGACTAAGCTATACCAGCTACTTAATATAAATACAATGACAGACTCATGTGAGGAGAAACTCTTCCAGCAAAGCTGCAGACTTGGCAAACATGTAGCCTACTCAATGAGGGCATTGGGATAAGCTTCAATTGATGACAGATTGTATATAAGTGTCCATGTTTCATGAAGCTGTAGTGCATAGGCAATTTAGAACTTTAGTCACTACTACAAAGTTCTCACAACATAGATGAAGATAGCAATGTCTACCAGGAGAAGTTTTATAATGACACCCCCAATAAAGTTTATTTCTATTATAACTAAACTGATTTTTCTAGACCCAAGAGAGACTAAGTGTACATATCTGCATGAATGATCTTGCAGATTCCCATCTAATAAGGGAATCAAGCATCGGGCAGCATTAATGATAACTTATGGGTGGGAACCAATAAGATCATAGGTGGACTGAGGGGGTGGCAGTACACCGATAGCCTGACCATCCTTTGAGCCTGAACCAGGACAATAGATTCTTGGATTTTCAGCCACATCAAGTCATGAGTATATGATCTTACTTTGAGGGGGTGGCAGTACACCAAATAGCTGACCATCCTTTGGGCCTAAACCAGAACAACAGATTCTTGGATTTCCTTGAGCAAAGGAATAACTTATACTTGACTAATGAAGTGTTCTGTTGTTTGTCTTTCACCCTTCGACACTAGGCGAGGGTAGGGAATTATTAGTGTGACAAAGAAAACTAAATTTGTTGCTTATTCTAACACTAAGTGAGGAACAATTCCAGCCCAAAATCATAAGAAACCTAATTAGATTTTACCCATATTCCTGTTCCCTCTTTCCAGTAATCATTCCTATTCAGATCCAGCCACTAGAATTTCTCTGAGTGTGAAGGATTCTGCTTCAACCTATTTAATTGTGATAAGGAACATATTCCAACTAAGGTGGCACGTGACACGATCCATGCACGACCAGGCCACAATACATTTGCCAGGTCACGACCAAGGACACGATCCAACAACCAAGGTATCCATCAGGTCACGACCAAGGCCACGATCCATGCACAAATGGACTTAACCTTTCTTACCGGGCTCTATTTGTGTGCTTCTACTCTAGGTTGTTAACTAACTTTCTGGTTTAGGTGCATTCAACCTATTGGAAATGGGTTACTCCATTGGTTTTTACAAGTATTTTGGTTTGTTTAATTTTTGTATTAGATCATTATTGGCATTTCAAGCAGTTATTTTGATAATAACCTTTTGAAGTGCTTCGTCAAAATGATAAATTGAAACATAAGGTGGAAAGCCAGCTACCCATTCCTCGACTGTCATTGAAGTAGCCAAAGTATTTGTCTACCAATCTTAGATAATTTTTTTATTTTCTAGGTTTTGAAATGGGAGGCATCCCCAGCGGTGCTCTTTAATATAGAGTTTTATATTTAAAAAAATGATTTAAAACAAAATCATGGGCAAGTGGAAAAAGATTTTACTACTCCAGTGACGGTCACTCCATTGTTTCTTTCAATATTTCAATATAAGGTAGGGTGAAGAATCAGCAATAACAATAATATTAATATCAAAATCTAGTTTGTTCCACAAGATACAGTTTATCAACTTGCAAATTAAATGAGACAATTTGCGCCTATAAAAAGCCAGTTTTTTAATCTTAAAATCATGGATATCACTATTCGACTTTTGTTTTGTCAAGACAGTGCATATTTAAACTCATGGGAGTCCATTTAACCAGGTCACTGATGTAAGTAAATAAATGTTCACAATGACATGCCATACCTTCAGAAGTGTGCCATATGTCACACTATCTACCCCACAACTCTCAGGCTTTAACATTTCCTCGAAGATCTTGAGCGCCACATCAACATTTCCACAGTGAACACATGCTTCCATCAATGCATTCATCACTATAGTGTTGAGCTTCCCATATCTTCTCTCGGCAATTTCGACTTCCTCAAAAATCTGAACCAAAAGGAGGTCAAAAACTAAGGCATGTACAAAACCATTCACAGTACAATATAGAAGAACAACCAACAGAACATTTTAAATATTCATATCACATAAGACATTACCCAGAACCAGACAAATGAACACTTAGTATGCTTTAACGTGGAGTCACCGGAGACCACTCCTAACCAAACTTATAAGCTCGAACCCCACAAGTGGAGACAAAGCTTACTTTTTAAAACACTACAAACACTCTCCCTCGCCCGCAAGGTGGCAACTTTGCCGAAGCCCAATTCGTAGAAATTCACTCTAAATGGGAAGCGAATCGAGAGTTTTGGGAAAATCGATTGCCATGGCACGGGCACACCTTCCACATCCACATCAGTATACATAGTTCGACTAATTGACCTCCATTTCCCCTTCAATTTCTCAGCAACCAACCCACGCGAGTCCAATCCGGACTCCAAGCCCCAGCTTTCCCAGGGAAAACAGGCCGAATCATGAAGCACGAAATCGAGGCCGAAATAAGCCCGGCAACTCCGCAAGCCGAATCGCAAACGGAGAGACTACGTGAAGGGGACGCTCACCTGACGGAGCTGCCGTCGGCGGGTGAGCTGGACGATGCGGGAGGTGAGGGGCTTGAGGTTGGGCCTCCCGGTCCTCCGCCGTCGGAGGAGCGACTGCCGTCGGAGCGGAGAAGAGGAAGAAGAAGAGGAGGAGGAGGAGGAGGAGGAGAAGGGGCATTCATGGAGCGAGAGCGGCGGTTTCGGCGGTGCTGACGTCGGCGGCGGAGGCGGAAACGTCCGAATCCGAAGCATCGCCGGTGGTGGGGGTGGTGGTGGCGGTGGTGGTGGTGGTGGTGGTGGTGGTGGCGAAGGAAGCTATCCACCCGCCATGCTCAGAGAGAGAGAGAGAGAGAGAGATGGAATGGATAACGTCACGGTGCTCACTGCGTCACTGTTCAGCGGTTGAAATTGTTGGCGGGCAAAAAGTTCTTATCTTTTCTTCAATAAAGTGTTCGTAAAAAATCCTAAGTTGATAAGCTTATCCGTGAGACCAGAAACCGTCTACTAAAAATCGATTTCGATAAATTAAAATCAAGAATCATTCGTTGATTCTATGGATCTATCCAGAAACTGGACTATCAATCCGGTCCAATTATAAGGTGATTCCTGAAATTAATCCCACCAAGCTTGCACAGTACAACGTTCTCCAACATACCAAAGTAAAGCAAAAAAGAAAAAAAGCTTCCTTATTTTTAATTACAAAATTAGTAAAAAAAAATGGACTAATTCGAAGCTATGAGTCGATAAGTATTGAGCTTGAAAGTCGAGATTGTGAATAAAAAATAGAGAGATGACTCAAACGAAATAAAAATGAGACAAGACAAGTGCTTAATCAATGAATATAGAACTTCAAATTAGAGATTTTAGGGTTTTCATTTTTCTTAAAACACAATCCAGTCCAAATGAACAGGTGGGCGGCTTCATATCTAGAACCAAGAACTAGACTAATCCTCTTGGGAACTGCCGATTCCAATCCGGTTTGATTTCGAGTGGTTTGAGTAATCCCAATTCCTTTGCACACCCTTAATCCATCATAGTAATTTTCATATAAAAAAAATTCGGACTAGAAAATTCATTACACATTTGTCTCATATTAACTTTGGTGTCAAAAAAAATTTTAATTGGTACACTCGCCATCACATATGTTTATCTCCGTCGAGCACCTTTTTGATGGTGTTGGACAATAACCCCTCTCTATATTTTGCCATCTCTAGCAGATTCCTTACAAGAGGCTCCACATTTCGGAAATTTACTAAAATCTTCACTTCGAATTTGCCTCGAGATTCTAGCGATTTGGGAGAGAGAAGGACCAAATTCGATTTTTGCTCTAATTCCCAATCTCAATTCATATTCTTCAAATCTAATATCCCTGCAACAGCGTCTTTAAAGAGTCATTTTATACTGAATTTTCACGTCGGACAATGCACTTGCCACATACATCTCCAATTTAGCAACTTGATCAGGACATTACACAGAGACTTATTTTCACGAGTGTTTTAGCTCGGGAATTTTTGTGGTAGTTAGGAGTGTCAAAAAGGCCCATGTCGACCCAACCCGACCCTAAACTTGGGGTATTTTCGGGTCAAGTCAAAATATTATATGAGTATGGAGCCGGTATCATTTAGAATCGGGTGGGGTCGAAACGAGCATAATAAAGAGCATGATGTTCTAGAGTTTTTGAACTAAACAGGAAATTGAAACCAAACTTGTAAAGGGTTATGCTTTGGCTCGATCCGATCCGACCCGATTTTTTTTTTTCGGGTTTAATGCATTATCGGGTCGGGTCAAAGCATGACCCTTTACGATTGGGGTCAGGTCGGATAACATCAAGACCGACCCATTGGCACCCCTAGTGGTAGTGTCCCGTCATAACGTGCAACCTACATGGATCCACCACTTTTACATTAACGTTGTAATTTTTTTTTTGGCTCCTCATTTATCTTCTTTTTCCACGTGTTTTCTCACGTGAAGTTCCTTCTCGAGCTTTGACTTCATTTGCAATCCAACGAAAAGGAAAAGAAAGAAGCAAAAGGAGATAAGTGGTGGGCGTGAGTGTGGGCCGGGCCCACCGAATTGGGCTGTTTGTCCCGACTCTGGCCTTGGCCCAATCGAACTTTTTAGCTTTCTCGGACAGCGGTAATCGCATGACACTTGGCAGCCAATCCCCGATCGTGCGTGACCCGGTCCGTGATGACCCTGACAAAACGATGCGACGGCCTATAGATAAGAAAAAGGAAGAATGCCACGAAAACCAAACTTTCGGGTCTATCATCATGACACATTTACCCTAAACTTTTTTGTTTAAAAATCTTTCGCCTTCTGTGTGACACATTTACCCTAAACTTTTTTTGTGACACCAAAAACCCTAAACTACTGTGCGACACATTTACCCCAAACTTTTATTCGAAGGGCATTTTCGTCTTTTACTTTTTAGTTTTTCTTTCTTTTTTTTTTTTTTCGTTTTTTCCCTTTTCTTTCTTTCTTTTTTTTTTCCGCCGGAGAGCCGCCGGAGGAGCGCCGCGCCCGGATCCGGCGGGGGCCGCCCTTGCCGACGTCGGGCGAGGGCCGCCTGAGCCGGATCGGTGAGGGCGCCTCGCCCGACGCCGGCGAGGGTCGCCCGAGCCTCGCCGGGCGAGGGCGCCTTGCCCGTCGAGCAAAGGTCGCCCTCGCGATCCGACGAGGGCGACCCGGGCGAGGGCGAGGGCCGCCTGCCGAGATCCGGCGGGGCGGCCCGGCCGGATCCGGCGCCGCCGGCGTCGGGCGAGGGCCGCCGGGGCCAAATCGGGAGGGCGACCCTCGCCGGCGTCCGGCGAGGGCCGCCCGAGCCGGATCCGGCTCGGGCGCCCTCGCCCGACGCGGCGAGGGTCGCCGAGGCTGCGCGCCTCGCCCGACGCCGGCGAGGGTCGCCGAGGCCCGCGCGGCCCTCGCCCGACGCCGGCGAGGGTTGCCCAGGCCTGCGCGGCCCTCGCCGACACCGGCGGGGGCGCCTGTGCGACCTCGCGACTCCGCGCCGGCAAGGCATCCTCGCCGGCTTCCTCCATTCAATAAAAAAAAAAAAAAAAATAACTAAAATGACGAAAATGCCCTTGACTCAAAAAACTTTGGGGTAAATTTGTCATAAGTAATATAGTTTAGGGTAAATGTGTCACACGAGGCAAAGTTTGGGGATTTTCATGTCACAAAAAAAAAGTTTAGGGTAAATTTGTCACACGGGGCAAAGTTTGGGGTAAATGTGTCACACATGGCAAAGTTTGGGATTTTTGGTGTCAAAAAAAGGTTTAGGGTAAATGTGTCACGGAGGGTAAAGTTCGGGGTTTTCGTGGTATTTTCCCTAAGAAAAATTATAAAAAAGTTTTAAATTTATCATATTTTTATCCATTTAATTTTAAAATTTTTAATTATGTCAATTAAATTTAAAACTTTTATATATTTTGTCAATTGAATTTATCTATTAAATTTTAGTCCGCAATTCCGACGATTTGAACGCCGACTGAACTATGTGATATAGTAGGTGTCAATATAAATCATTTTTAGTGATATTTTATTATTTTTTCAAAAATTTTATTTACTTTCTATTTTCCTTTTCCTTTTCCTTTTCTTCTTTCTTATCTTTTCCTTCTTTTTTTCTCCTTTTTTACCATGGTCGAGGACCTAGCAACCCTTGCCTAGATGAGGGCCCAACACCCTTGCTGGCCATAGTAAAAAAAAACACAGGTAAAGAAGGAAGAGAAAGAGAGGATAAAAAAAATACTCCACGCCAACACTAGTTGTGTTATGTAAAATGGTCAGCATCTACATTAATGATTGCTAGCCAAAATTAGCGGACTCAATTTATAAAGCATGAAAAGATTTAAGACTCAGTTAATATAATTAAGAAATTTATTGTGTGAATTGATAAAAGTGCATTTATGACTTTTGTAACAATTTTATCTATTTTGTCATTAAGTGCGATGGAGTGGTGGGTACAATTGGTTAGAGAATATGCTTAAGCTCAAATTCTATAGCACTTAATGACTCATCACCTTCAATGATTACGACTGCCCGATTTGCAGCAATTCTACGAGCGAATTGTGACAAAGCAAAAGGTTAAGGATGAAGCTAGAGCATTTCATTGTCAAAGACAATGGAGTAAAAGATTCGAATTAGAAGTCCTTCAATCTCAAGCTCTAACTCGATAATTTGAGAGTATGTTCAAACTCATAATTTTTGTTGGACTTCCATTAATAAGCAGCCTAGTAAGAAAATAATAAGATTCATAATCTTAATTGAATGGGTAAATTTTTTTAAAAAAAAAAAAAACATATTAGTTTCTTCTTTTATCACCATACAAAATCTTTTCTAAAAATAGGAAATTTTGCTATTTTTCCAATAGTAGAAAACAAAAATATATTTACAATTCAAGAAATAAAAGAAAACGAGAGAAGCACACTAATTTTCACAAGTAAAGTGTAAGGGCGAAGATAATTGCACTATAAGGACAATCAATCAAATTTTATTTTTTTGGAAACCAACAATCCATCAATTTTACCAAGTCCACTTTCTTACCAAAAAAGACGATTAACTAATTTCTCATTTTAGCTCTTTGTTCATTTTCGTCGGTTAATTTACCTTTTCCCATCTTTGATTTATATAGAGAAAATTAAAATTTCTGAGGAATTTAATGAAAAACACAAAAATGAGAAACAAAATCCAATTTTGACTCTAACATAAAAGGAAAAATCATGAAAAACCTCAAACTAGTATATTTATGACAAATTTATCACAAATCACTTTTTTGACTACCAAAAACTCTAAGTTGGTACATTTATGACAAATTTACTTTCCATTAGTTTTCGTTAAATTTAATTAATACCGCAAAAATCACAAACTAGTACACCAACGACAAATGGAAAGCAAAACCCCAAATTGCAACTATCATGTATTATCGAACTCAATAATTCAATAATAAAATTTAACGAAAACTAATAGAGAGAAAATTTGTCACAAGTATATCAACTTAGGGTTTTTGATGATAAAAAATTAATTTTGGATAAATTTATCTTATGTAACCAGTTTGGAGTTTTTTGTAGTATTAATCATGATATAAATGCTTCTCTTTCATACTTCTTTTTTTTTGCGCGTTATCTTATTTCCTAAACGAACTCATTGGAAAATTAGCTTCTCCAATATAAATGTTTCTAGTAGTAATTGTACGCTGAAAATTGAAGGTGCCATCAACTTTATTTTTCACGACATTTGTGAATATAATCAAAATACTTCTGTAAACTTGCTAATGAAATATAATTTTAAAAAATATCATATCCCACATCATTCGAGCTGCTAATTTTCTTTTTATTAGCTTAGCAGATCAAAACCTTTTAATTTAATCAATCATGGCATCCCCTCCAGTACTGAATCAATGCTACCAAATCAACATCCAATTTTTTTTTATTTCATTTTCAGTAAGGCCTTTGGCCTATGACATTACCATGAGGATCATAGTTACAAGTTATGAACGTGTCCCCGTTCGAGCAAATGACCCTAGCGCACCCGACTCGGAGGCTCTGCCTCCACACCAGTTGCGTGTAGTGCAGGCAATCTCGGCCCGCCGCGCACGTGTTGGAGCCGTAGTCGTAGTAGGGCCCCTCGGCGGCCCAGGCGGCGACGGCGTCCCCTGGCCTCCACTTGCCGCCGGCCCCCCAGAAGAGGTTCTCGCCGTAGTCCCCGCTCGAGTGGATGAGGGCGCAGTCTCCCCGCCGCTGGCGGGCCCATGAGGAGGCATAGCTCGCGAGGGAGTTGCTCCACTGGAGGGGCGGGAGGCCGAGCCTAGACCTCACGGCGTTGTGCGGCGCAAGGTACTGCTGGATGACGGTGCTGGAAGCGGCCAGGAGGTGTCGGGACGGCGTCGAAAGCGCGAGGAAGGGGGAGGAAGAAAGGAGGAGGAAGGCTCCCAATAGCCCACATGAAAACAATGCCATGCTAGAGAGAGAGGTTTGATCAAGATTGATGTTAAACATCAACTAAAGCTAATGATATTTATATGGGAAAACGATGAGGGGAATCGTTTCACATGCTAGGGTTTTAATGCAAGTAATGGGAAGAGTGTGGGATTGCGGTTGACTTACAGCTTGGGAAACGAGGTTATCAACGAACATACCGGTCGTCACGTCGTTACATATGCCGAGGATTTCGCGCGTATAACGAGGGTTTCGAATCGGTTTTCGACACTGGCGGCCACCATCGTACACATGCCGTAGCTCAAAGATGGTGGACATGTTCGATCCAGATCAGATCAGTTCGTGATGGAATGCGTATTAGCTTGTGCTGCACATGAGTGCATGTGGGTAAAGGTCAGAAATCTCCATTATGGACATTGTCTTACGCGACGATGATGGCGATGATGCGTCTCGCGCGCTTGATGCGGCAAGTGGGAAAGATCATTCTTCTTCTTCATCCATGGTCTCGTTGCTGAACTGAAGAAATGTCTCTTTGCCGAAATTGCAGAAGGCGGGCCGGCCGCAGTGACAGAGAAAGCGATAGGGAGGAGGATTCGAATGATCTATCTTTTGTGTTGCTCCGACCTCGTTAAGACAAAAGCGATTTCATGCTGAGACATCACGTATGATGTACTATGATCCTTCTCGTGCTCTGCTAGGAGTAGGTTTATGGATCGCATTGGGCACTTGGTTGATATGCGATTTTCCGGCGTACCCTATGAATAAATAAGAGAGACAATGGTCTAGTCAGAAAGAATCCAAAGCTCTGTTTTGAAACCCTAGTTTCTTGGATACCCAAGAGAGTTGGAGTCTTGAATCAGGTAGTTTAACTTTGATAAGTACTATGAACAAAAAAAAAAAATTTGATAAGTACACTGCTGGTACAGATCAACCCTTTTGTAATGAGGGCATGCTTCCCAAGAGCACCAAAAATTGTTTATCAATTACCTAAATCTCAAAGTAACACATTTCAAAGAGAGGAGCGGATTGAATTGTCAAAATCCAAATTCGAAAAACTCTTTCCTACAATTGGGTTTCCAACCTCATGAGCTATTAGGGTATTTATTATGTTCTGAAGCCTACTTAATGTACGCTCATGGACAGACCCAAAAAAAAGGTACACTCATGTTATTCCATAATGAAATGCAAGAAATTTTTGCCAACCCATGTCGCGACCTAAAATTTTCTAAATAATATATATAGGTTTAGGGGTATTGTTAATTTCGGGCCAACGGCCTTTAATTAACTCGGGCTCTCCCAAGCCCATACCCCGCGCGACGTTGGGATATTCGTACAAGTTTTCAAATAGGGAGTCGCCACTAGTCTATTGAGGTCGACTAGAAACCGAGCGAGACATGGGAGCGCGTCTCGCTTTTTTACGCAACTAGAGGGTTTAGGGTCGGGGACTTGATTACGTTAGTCATGCGACTAACGCCCTTTCGGTACCTAACTTGATCATGTATTAATGAGGTCATGGCAACATATTCGAGAATTCTAAGATCTGTCCTAACCGTCTTAAGGTAAGAAAATAACGTTCAAAATGTCATCGCAAAAATAAGGTGCAGGAATAATCCTAATAACGTAAATTAGGAAAACCTATTGTAGAGCCCTAAAGGCTTATTCAATTTTAGTCTTTTTTCTTTTTTAAGGGTTTTCTATTTTTATTTTTTTATTTTTGGAATTTTTCTGAATTTTCTGAATTTTTCTGAATTTTTTGGAATTTTTTTAATATTTTAATATTTTCGAAAATAAAATGAAATAAAAATATTTTTTTCGAAATTTCCAGATTCCTGAATTTTTCCATGCATTTTCTGAATTTTCGAATTTTTTTAATATTTTTTTGATTTTCTGAAATTTTGGTTTTTTTTTTTTTTTTAGATTTTTTTAATTAAAAAAGGTGATTCGGACCGGGTCGCGAGACCCGGCCCTACTAAACCAACCTGGACCCTATCGGTCAGAATTGGGCTAAAAAGAAAACTATACTAAAGCCCATCTTGAATTAATCCTAATCGACCCACGAAACTTTTTTTTTAAGAAAACAGCCCACTCGAATTTTAGTCTCAGCCCAACCCAATTTAGCCCATGCCAAGGCCCGCTCGACACTCTCTCAGCCCAGCCCCTATCTTTTATTTTTGGCCCTTTTTGTTTTTGTTTTTTTATTATTTTCTTTTAATCCTTTTTTTTTTGTTTCTTTTTTTGTTTTTCTTTATTCTGGCCTTCTTCTTCACGTCTTCTTCTGCATGCTCCCCATGCACGCTTGATCAAAGCTCCTGCAGCTTCTTCGCCGGCCCGCCTCCACGCCCGACGAGCCCATGCCAGCTTTCGAGGGGTCGCCATGTCACCGTCCGGCGTCGGTCATTTCGTCCGACCGACGCCGAGCACCGCCGGCCACTAGCTGGCCGGTGTTCGAGGGTCGCCGAGTTGGCTCCGGCGAGATACGCACCTCGGCCTACCCAAACGCGCGGAACCTACCTAAAAGCTAGGAAAATGACTGAGACGGTGCATGACAACGGTATAACCCTGAACGACGCAAGAGAAACCGATAGCCGAGCTCCGGTCGAGGGTTTGGTTCGGTTTCCTCATTGAGGCATTTCATCGAACAGTTGACGGGCACTACTAAATCAAAGGTTTCCGGCTCAACCGAGCCTCGAACATGCTCTAAGGGTCTTCGGACATGTAATACAAGTAAAATGGAAGCGAAATGCTAGGACGACGAGGGCCGGATCTTGTGCGAGCCGGTCGGCCGCGAGCTCCGGCCCGGTATTCTCCCGAAGAATAGAACGACCGAGGTTCAGGGAGACCTACCTCGTTCGGGGGACGAACTGCGGCGGACGACGGTGGCGGACGGGCTTCCGGCGACAGCAAACTGCTCCTCGAGGTTTCCTTCTTCCTCCGGTTCTGTCTCGTCTCTCGGTCCACCTCCCTTTCGGTCCCTCTCCCTCTGGCTTTCTCTCCTCTGTTCTCTCTTTCTGCTCTCACCCCTCCGTTTTTTTTCCACCCACGTTCAAGCTCTCTCTCTTTAAGCTTTTTTTCACTTGTTTCCTCCCCCGGTTTCTCCTTCTCCCTGAAAAATGCTGCCTGCTCTCCCCGTTTTCTCCCCCCTCCAAAGACTGCCTCTTCCTCCTCCCTCTTCTTTTTCCGTTTCCCCCTGTTCGTGTTCTCCTCTCCAATTTTCTCTCAGTGATGGGGGTTATTCGAGCGGTGTCGTTGCCCTCTCCCCACGTTCTGCTCCTCGTCTCTGCGGTATTTTCGCGTGTGCGTGTGGTGTGTGCGTGAACGTGGGAGAAGAAGAAAAATCCAAGGGAGGATGGGCCAGGCCCAAAATAAGAGGGAGGTGGGCTGAAAGAAGAAGAAAAGAAAAGAAAAGAAATGGGCGAATAGAGGATTGGGCTGAATTGAGCCTATCCGATTTTTTTTAATCTTTTTTTAAATCTTTTTTTGTAAATTAATATGTATTTATAAGTGCAAAATAAATGGGCAATTAGAAAAAAATAAATAAAAATTGGGGTGTCAACAACCCAAAAAAAAAAAAAAAAAAACCTCTGCCTCATACCAATGAAAACAACACCAACAAATATACCATTAATCTACATTCAATCAATCCTAAATCTATCATACAAACGTCAATCTTATCCTAAACTTTTCAATTTTACCAATTAAATTATAAATTTTGTGCAAATTTTCAATGTAGTTCTTCTGGCCAATTTTCACTGATAATGGCTGACATGGTGGTGTGACATGTAGAATGGCCTGAATTTCCATACAATTTAAACCTTAGAAGAATAGATAATTGAGTCTCGAAGGACTTACATAATTTATTTTTTAAATTATTATGCATAGTCAAAACTCCAAGGACAAAAGATACACCACTACCTATGTTTGCGTACTCTGATTCATTCCTCAAAAGAGATCTTTGAAGTGCTAATGTAAATGCTGCTGAATTCAGAACTTGATCAATCTGGAAATTTTTTTTGTAATGAACCTAAACTTAGAAAATAAAAGTTTTAGATCTACAATAGGAAATCCATTCACCACTCAATTTGAAAGCACAACTGAATAATTATAACCAACGAGAAGTATCACATATCATTTCGAGGAATCAATATAATTCAAACAATACCGATCACTCATTTGGCAAAAGTACGGTATATAGTAAACTTGTTCTTTTAATATTCACATGCTCATAATAAAATAAGTCGATTACTCGAGGAACACTACACGTATTATACATGATTCAAGAGTTTGTAACACAATCTCAATCTAATATTTTAACCATTTCATCTTTTATAAGCACGTATCATAATATAGATTCATTGACATGTTAAGGTTTCACTTATTCCACCGACATATGTAAAAGCCATTACAAATTAACAAGCACTAACCAACAACATCAAATTTCTCAATACTTGCCCACTATAGTAATAATGAGATCAACCTACTCTATACAGTAAATATTCAGCAACACTCAATTCCGTATGCTTTTGTAAATTTTGTTAAATAAAACAGAACAGGTGCAGCTCATTTTCAAAACAAATCGAGCTTAAATTGTAACGAGTATTACCTTTTCTTTTAGGACATATTCGTCAATAATTCGGTTCCCCTTGATGTAATGTTGTTTATTTGTGTAATCTGCCTCAAACACAGCATCATATGTTAGGTTATGGAGGAATCATATGAAGGAATCATATGAAACTGGAATAGATACCACCTCTTTCTCGTCGAAAGTGTGTTCTCAATCCCATATCATTAATCCACATCTTAAAGGATCGAATATGTAAGGTGATTTTGCTCCACATTGTACTACCAATTATGCAATTTGGTTCTCCTTGATCTCAAATGATCATCAAATTCGTGATTGATGGAAATTCGAGATCTCAAGACTGTTAGGATGCCTTGCATTCAACAAGAAAGGGATCAAATAACATGAGGGAACCAATCCAATTTCAAAAGCATGGTATTTTCAATTTTTTTTTCTTAAAAATAGATTTTACATCAACTGGGATGCAATTTCAAGAGTTTTGCATGAAATGCCTAATGGCTTTTTCAAATGAGAGGCAAATCATGGACAGCCGAAAGCAATTTTGATTTTCATTGCTAAAAATGGGCCTTAATGTCATTTTAAAATGGGCCAAATGACATGTCGAGGCCCAAAGTAATTTTAAAATAGGCTCACACTCAACGAGTAGGTCTCATGGATCTTTTAGAATACTTGTAACAATGGGCTTTGGAAAATGGATCCACTTGGACAGTTTAAAGATTAAGAGCTAGAGTGCATAAGCAAAGAAAACGATTAAATTGCTACAATAAACATCACAAACGAATAGGTGACTGGCTGTAGAAGAAGGCATAGACATGCACATGAATTAGTAAGATTTGACGACTTCACTAAAAGCTTAGCAAATGAGCCAAGAGGAGATCCGGTTAGTCATGGTCTTGCGTGATAAGATCAGGTCCGTTTAACTTTGTCTCAATCAAAAGGTTATCTTATGGTTAAGGGGAGAAAGATAAAACAAGGCTGGAGTTTACTAATAATTTTTAGCAAGTTACAATTAGCAACTCATTCCTATCAACCAATGAATCACATTATTAGGACATGACCATCACTCTTACACTTATACACTTGACTTTACCATGATTACAACTCAATAACACCTCATAGAGATATAACCGGCAATACATAGTCACTGTAAACAAAAACAAAACAAAGAAAAACACTAAAAATTAATAGACTAGATTTGTTTGTTTCCATCCAATCTCATTACTTCTCTTGGATTGAATATAGCCACCCAATCTTTAGATTACCATTTCGTACTAAAAATTCTCAAGTGGCCGTTGATTCTACTATCATCAATAGCAATGTCTCTTAGTTGCTCACCAGTGGCTCTCTTTGACAGTGTCAATTTTCCCAAACAAATTAAACTACTCTTATCAGAGTCTTGATGATAGTCATTGAAGAGAAGTTAAAAGTTGTCATCGCTTATTTGACCAACCTAAGCGTGTATTGATACTCTAGAGAGCTTCTCTGTTGCTTTACCGATGTCGATTAGCCCTCGTTGCTTCCGTTTTTCGTCATTTTAGATCTGCAACTCCATTACTCTTCCCCTCTCTATTTTTCGACCGTGAAGTGTGAAGAGCTTCATTCTCGATTCAAGCTTCATAACCAATGTTAATTTCAACAGAAAAAATCTGTCGAAACTTCCTCTTGTTATCAAATACGAAACCACGATCAAGACTGCTTTTCGCTAAGGCAAGACTCAATCCACCATGATACCCTGTTTTGAGAAGAGAGTGGCTGAGATGTGTGATTTATCTCAAAGAATTGTAATATGTTTTGTTTGAATTCCTTCTCCTTGGTTCAAACATCCTATATCGAGCCTATCCAGAACCTCAATTTGGAGCAATTACTATTGGAACCAAAAGGATAAAGAAAATATGAAGGGTTGGCGAGTTGAGAACACAAATACACAAGGGAGAGATAATAATACTCAAAATGCCTTGTGTGAGATTACAACTTGTAGAACAAAACACACACTAAGAGTCTCTCTTACAAGGTTTTCTTTGTATGCTTAACTAGGGGTGTGACGAGAACCGTCCAAATTAGGAACTGCCCGAACTACACCGAACTAGCTAGTTTTGGACAGTTTCCATGAGCAATGGTCCGATTCCCAGCTTTTATTTTTTGAACCGGTTGGTCCGGTTCCCAATTCTAGGGTGGGAACCAGACCGACAATATATATTTTATTATTATTATTATCTTCTTAATAAATCCTAACTTTCCTAATTTTCCTCTATTTGTCTTCCTCAAATAGAAACTACAGGACCATGGCTTGTCTTCATCTATTCACAAATTTTTTTTTATGAAAAAACAATTTCTTTTCTTCTTTTGGAAAGGTTGATTGGGTGAAATTTTGAGCAAATTAAATAGTTTCCTTGGACCAAACTAGACTTGGATCGGATCGGATCGGTCATTCAAACTGGTTCCAGGATTGGCCGGTCCAATCCCTAATTTAGAAATTGGAAACCAGTACTCCCGATCTGGTTCTTAGTTTCACTTTGGAATCGAAACAAATCGGAATTTGATCACCCCTAAGCTTTAACACTCTCACTCTAGGTTTCTCAACATAAGCACAATACGAGGGGACGTGTATATTTATTCTTCTCCAAAGGCGATGAAGTTTTCTTCTTTATTAAGCAAATTTATCCGCCGATGGCTAATCAATGTTTGAAGGCCATCTTGGATTTTTCTTCTCCAACAAATTGCGGCCTTTAAAGGAGATATAGAGAGACAGGCGGTGCCTCTACTTTTCTCCTTATTTGCCGACTTCAATTTGTCAGTCTAACCTTGCCATTAATGTTGAAATCGGTGAAGAGAAGTAGGAGCTCCACCGCAGCCCCTTTTCTCGATTAACGCGTGGCTTCTTGCTTATCACTTTTCTTTGGCGGTGTGAAAACTGCCCTACTCATTGCTTTCATACACTTGGCCAAATCTAATGAAATTAAAACCAAATATCCCTTTTTCTTCTTCAACCAAAAAACAAAAATCAATTTACTATTTTCTGACAATTACAATGTCCTTCTTTAAACCTGATGCATATGACCTGTTTGACGAATTTCGAATGAGACCAAACCTGATGCATATGACCTGTTTGACGAATTTCGAATGAGACCATGTTACATGTTAATCTCTGTTTTCATCCAAATCCGAGCATGTCCACTCTATGTTAGTGTCCGTTTGGTAAACTAGCGTGTCGAAATTTTTAGTACGATTCATGGCTACCGTGAATGTTTCCGAACAATTTCTTGTCCGTTTCCCTGGTGAACCATGTGTGCGCTGATGGTCAAGGCCATGTCATGATCGTTGGATGAGTCCATACCTGTTTGCTATCGAATTCCTTTCTATGCCCCGTCTGCTCCGGTCAACGTCGTGACCGTATTTGTGAATTCTTGAATGGTTGGTGGATGTCAATGGCATTCGGAAATGGCGGCTGACGACGGAAGTCCGGTGATCGACGTTTACAGATTCACCGTGAAGTGAGTTGTTCATGTTCTGGTGTTTCGATTGTTGCGAGGAAGACGATGGGAAGGAAAGGAACTAAAAAATTATAGAAATTATTACATGTTTGAGCTGCGAGTAGTTATGAAAGTAAGGGTGTGGACTTGATGCGGTTTTAATAAAAGTGGGCTTGCCATGGGTATGTCCTAATTTGGGCTCGGTTAGTTTAGAATTAAAAAGAGGGGGCCGGATATAATAGCCCAATTTCGTATCTGCAGCCCAGACCCGAGAGTCCACAACAGCTCGTGTTCTGACCGGGCCCCAAGGCCCGGCCCGAGTCCCCATTTTCGGAATATGAAAATTTAAAAAAATAAAAGAAATCAGAAAATAGCTTAGAAGCGGGTGTTGGTTAGGTTGTTTTATTTGAGTGATGGATGTGGCTTAGTTTATTTAGTTAGCATACATTTAGTTTAGAGATTTTATATAGTACATTTGATTTATTCTAGTTTTACATAGAGCAATCTCTAAGAATAGGAATTGGAGTCAATTTGAACCTAACTCATAGGGTTGCTGCCCTAGGGCTTAATAACAAGGCCATGTATATTCTATGTTGGTGCTTTTTAGAGTTTACTTTACTAACATTTTACTTTAATTGCATTGGTTGTGATTGTGTACTTTTCCTTTGATTGTGCACTCATGCATGGACGTCATTTAGTGGCATAAGTTAATAAAATGGTCAAAGATTTCATGAATCATTTAGGCAACAAACCGATCAAGTTAAGATACCAAAATGGCATTTGTTAGACAATTAGTGTAATATATCCCCAACCCGAAATCTCTATTTACGTATGAGATGAGGTGTACTCTTATAACTTATTTGGATTTTAACTGATTTCAATAGACTTATGGCAACTCTTCATTAATCAAATCAAATGAAAACCCCAACTTTACGCAAGGTAAGAGTTTGGGAAAATTCATGCCAATCGAGGATTTTTGGTCCTGATTTGACATTACCTCTAAATCTGTCATTTCTCTGACCCCATGTCGGGAGGGTTGCGACAATAGTTGCCAGCTAATAGGACGAAAGAGGTTAGGTGGGAGATTTTTTCGAGTTTGGTTTTGATATAAAATGACATAATCGTATACATATTCCGAAATGGTATTGTTGGGCTTAGTTTGTTAGTCGTCAGAGATATATGTAAAAAATTTTGGTGGGCTTGCCGTTATTTTGAAAAACACAGATGGATATATGTTTTGATAAATGATTGATGTTACTTAAGCATGTGAGACTATGTTCTCGGGTAGGAGGACGACTGTATTATTTCCCCTATGCTTGTAGAGCTAGGACGCGACACAAGGCACGTGCCTAATATAACAAATTGCATCAAGTGCACGTCACGATGCAAATTGAAGTAAAAAGAAGATCAGTAAAACAAGTTCCACAGGTCTACTCCTAATATAGAGGGGTGTGATCTTATTATGCTCAAATAGCTTCTGTCTATAGCAACTTCTTCAACAGGGAACACCACTTACTCTTTGGACGTCAAATTTAGAGTAGTATTTATATTAGAGCTCCATTTATTTTTGAAAAATAAATGATTTGGAAAACGGCTCTTTTAAAAATGATTGCCTATATCGCCTGATATAATTACTCAATAAAAAATGTGTTCATTATTGATAATAATTTACATCTTCATTCAATTTTATAACTAATATAAGCAATTATTTTAAGAAAATATTTTCCAAATCATTATCTCTTTTTTGCAAAAACAAACACATCATACATGATGCATGATTTTGCTTACATGAGTAATGATTCAATGCAATCAATCAATGAATTTAGAGCCAACAATCTTCCCTTCACACATCAAGCCTTAGGTTGGAGCAGCAACAACCCATATTTCCTGTGTGATTGTTTGGTTCAGATTTGTTAGTAACTTGCTATTTGATACCAATATTGGATAGTCTTGAGCCTTTCTCACATGTATTGTTAGGATGTGCGTATATATTGTGTTAGAAAAGTCTTACATCTAATAAGTGGTGTAGTGTAGAGCAGTTAATATATTCTAATTTGCTCATAACTCATTGATTTAAGCTTTTAAGTGAATATATGTTAGATTGAACTTAAACTCGCCCCTCTTGATGATCTCCTCAAGTGAAGAGGGTGTTGGATTTCTATTGCGCACTTCTAACAAATGGTATCAAAGTCGATGGTTGATTGATGGTCCACTCCCAATATGTATCAATATTTTGTGAATATCTAAGGAATGAATTTAATGACTAATGCGGTTTTCGGGTAGGTGGAGGAACATGGGCTCGATGGCAGACTTTATGATTCAATCTAAAGAAAGAAACTAGGGATGAAGTTGGGTATTGGTAGAGAGATTCAAGTTGAAACATGCTAAAAACAAAAGGATGTAATTGAAAATGATGAGCGGACATGCACAGTCGCGTAAAAGAGAGCATCTTCAGAAAAAGTCTTTCAGAATGGCCAAACCAGACAACGAGACCATTCGGTATGGGCTGATTCAAAGATGAATAGAGAAGCAAAAAAGAGAATGACCTCGCGAGAAGGCAACGGTGAAAACCCGATTCGGACACAAGGAAGTGGCCGGTCGCTGAGTCAGACTTGGAGAAGAGGGCAGGTTTTTCCTTCGGTCCGATTTGACTTTTCTTGCAACTGCAATTTGGTCGTTCAATTCACTCTGGTCGTGTTCACATTTTCTTGCCAATTTCAGTTCTAGAACTCCAATTTCTTCGTCCTTGTCAATTCCAAGCACTTCATTTTTGCTCTTAGAAGCCGGCATGCTTGTAAAGCCCTTGTTCTTATTTCTTTGGAACTCGAGTTCGGACCACAGGGTGTAAGCCCTTTTGCTTTTGTAATCTTTAGCAGTCGATTGCGAGTCAAGAATTCTATCCTCATAAGTTTTATGGAATGATGTATCTCGAAGTGGATGAAGCGATACGAATAGAGCAATCACCAAGAAAGGAGCAAAATTACCAAACTAGTTTCGAGGTTACTGGGAACAACACTGATTAATGCACAAGTATTCCCATTAATTGATTTGTTAAAGAATATCCGGCGGTGTGAAATATTTTCATGGCCAGAGGCATCACTAGTTTGTTGAGGGAAAAGTTGGATAAAAAAGAGGTCAACTCAATTGAATGATTTTATTGACCAAAAAAATGAATTGAATGATCTTGGGTAAGTATGAGTCGGATCTTGACCCTTTCAAAATGACACGATCACGACCCAGTATCGTGACAATTTGGAATGGACCACCCTGAAGTGTAATTGACCCGCTTGATTAATAGGTCTAGATTGGATGGACTGACCATCGCATCTTTTTCGACTTGCTAAAATATCACACATCACTTGTTTATAAGATTCATATGCATTTGGTCTTTATCCACAAATCAATTTATATTTTCGGGTTGGACATTTTAATTTATACTAGAGTCAAATCCTGCTATAACTTTTATTTTGCATATGCAGCTCCCTGTTCATCAATTTCTACATGTTGTTCCTAATCTAAATTGCACATGAAAGAGGTAGTAAAGCATCTTCCTAGAATGGACTAAAAGTAGAGGAGCTCAAGCACTTGTCACGGGATGATTCTCTCAACAAAACTTTTTTCTATGATAGTCCATAAGTTTTCTAGGCTTGACATACAAAGAAATAATCCTAAGAAACAGGATAAGTCTTGAACTACTAAAGTCTAGGATTTCTTGCAAATGTATATTTGAATTCAAGATATTTCTCATTTTTTAAAAGAATAGATGGTAATTAGGGTGGTGATAATTGAAAGGGGAGCTCTCTTTCTCATTTGTATCATCCAATGTGTATATTCTCTCTCAAAACTTCTCTCTAAACACTTTCTCTCTACGACTTGGATTAGTTAATGAGTGAGTGATCAATCTTTAAAAAAAGGCTTAGCTTGGATGATCCAATGAACCAAAGGAAGCCTAAATTGCCTCTAAAGCGTGTCGTCTTCTTTTTGGCTAATCTAAAGCGTGTCATCTTCCACATTCATAGCTCCTGATCACCCCACCATTTTGGCATCACAGCTAAGCCGTAAGTAGGAGTGATCTAGTGAATGGAACTTAGATTGAATTCCACAAGATTTGAAAAGAGAACAACAAACACGTCAAAGATTGAGTGGATGACTAACATGTGGGAAAGAAAATATATTCATGCATTGTGAGCAAATCTGGGGAAGTAATCGACTGGATTTGCCCATATTACTCAGCAGCATGAAAAGAATATGCCATAGGTGCCATTAATACTCAATCAGTCGAATTGGGCCCTAAAGAGAAAGATTTCGTGCCAAAATGAGGGGGCAAAATCCTAGAATCCGAGTGCACAAAAGAAAATGCTTTGCACAATAATAGAAAGGAAGAAAAATCTTGCAACCAAAGGAGACTCCACCAATCCAAGCTTTCCACAAGAGAAAGGTTAATATACCGACCACGATGTCTTCTCTATACAACATGATGATCACTCCTTTCATCGTAAAAGCCACCAACTTTATTAAGAAATAAAATAATAATAATCAGCATGATCCAATCCTGATCAAATGACCCTTTTTATCTTTGGTCGGAGAATAGTGACCCTTGAAACTACTCAAAATTAGATAATTTTTTTTTCTTTTTATCAATATTCTACATTTCTTTAATTTAGGGGTGACCGGTTTTTTTGGGACCGTGGACCGGATAGATTAGTCCGCTCCAAAATAGGACCAACCACTTAACAAAAAAAAATTAAAAAAATTAAAAAAATATTATTATTTCCGGTTTATTGCATTTTTAAGAAATTTAAGAAATATATTTTAAATAGTAAAAATTGGCCTCACGGTTACAAAAAACAACCTGAATATTAGGCAGAGATTAGTGACCTTTGAAACTACTCAAAATCAGCTGATTTCTCTTTTTCCCCTTATCGATCGTATTCTACCCCTACTTTAATTTTCACAAACAGCTTAAAATCATCAATTCCTTTTACTAGCTCCTAAACGCAAGCCTTCCAGAAAAGGCCAAAGGGAGGCTCGTGGCCGGCCAGGCACGACGACTTGTCCTCGCCGAGGCCGCGGAAAGGGCCGTGGCAATCGGGTAAGACCCGAGAGTTTTCTCCCACGCGTGGGGGTGAAAGAATCTTCTTCTACACACGCGTTTCTACAGAATAACTTCGCTTCGTTTCCTCCTCCAAATCTCGTCAAATGTCCATTCTAGTTTTCTCTCGATCCGCGTCCTCTTTTATATAAACGTCACCACACCCCACACCACGCCCCCAAGAAAATCAAGAAAGCGAAACAAAGGAAGTCGTTCCCCCGCGTCAGCAAAATCCCAAGACAGGCAAAGAGCAAGAGCAGAGCAGAGCAGCAGCAGCTCGCGGAGAGATGTGCCTGGTGTTCGTTTGCGACGAGGACGAGCGGGTGGTAGCGCGGCAGGCGGCGCCGGGGGCCTGCCCGTACTGCGGCGGGCCGGTGCAGGCCATGGACGTGGAGAGCCAGTGGCGCTTCTGCTTCGTCCCGCTCTACTTCCGCACCAAGCGCAAGTTCTACTGCGCCGTCTGCGCCCGCCGCCTCGTCGCCCAGTCATGAGCTTTTCGGCTCTCCTTGTCGGTCGGTCGCTTGCTGATTACCGTGTACAGGACTTCTTCTAGGGTTCTGATTTCTTGGAAGTTAAGAGATAAAGTCCATGGATGTATGGCTGGGCTCTTTAGGGTTTTTCTTTTTCTTTTTTATCTTTTTTTTGGTGGAACCCTACCGGGATAAAAGCCATGCCTGTAGAAAAACGCGCTGTACAGTGAATCGATTAGACGGGTTATTCCATGAGTGGCTGGCTAGCTTTTGACATGCTGCTGCTGCATCTTGATTCTGATCTTGAAACTTCTTAAATTCTGTCCAAATTTCGAACTTTTGAGCACGGATCGATCGTTGATCGTCCGGTGAGTTCGATCGGGTTGGCGCCGGTATCGATTTGGATGTCGGACTCTTCTCTCGACCGAATCGCATGTCGTCGTCATCTTCTTCTTCTTCTTCATCTGCTCATTTGTCCATTTCTCCTTGTGCTCCAGCAAAGTCGCTTAGAAATTGATTGATGGTAGCGAAATCAGGGGACCCCATTCAGTGGACTGAGCTTGCAATTGCCGCTGCATGATTCCCTTGAAAAGCACCTCTTTTAGGTTGGATTCCAATTATGACCCTAACTTTTTGTAATCTTATTAAAAAAGAAAATTTTAGATTGTGTCTCGATTCTCACATAAAAATTCTTTTATCTCAAGCATTAATTTAAAGTCGGATCTTAACTCTGATCCAAATTTTTTGTTGCATTGTAAAAAAAAAAAAAATTCTTGTCGATATCTAAGAGCTGCTCGTAGTATTTAACGAGGGAATAATTTGTTTGTTCTTTTATTCTCGAGAAGAAATTTTTTTTTTTTTTTTCGGGAAGAAAAAAAAATTTACCTTTCTTTACCTTTTTTTTATTTCTCATGAACAACTTTAAGAATAAAAAAATTTTTCCTTTCTTTTTTTTTTTTTTTTTTCTTTCTCTTTCTCTTTCTTTTCTTCTTCTTCCTCCTCTTCCTCCTCCCACCCCTCAGCCGCCCCATCACCGCCCCATCGCCGCCGCCGGCGAGCCGTCGAGCGAGGTCTGGCGAGCCGCCAGGCCAGGGCGAGGTCCGGCAAGCTCGCTGGAGCCTCGCCCAGCCACCAATGAGGCTCGACCTCGTAGATCTGGGCGAGGCCGAGCCTCGTCAGGCTAGGCTCGCCTCGCCCAAGAGGCGCGAGGCCGGGCAAGGCTCGCCTCCCCTCACCCAAATCTAGGGAGTTGAGCCTTGCGCGAGCCTCGCAAATCTGAGCGAGGCCCGGCCTCGCACCGCCTGGGTGAGGCTTGATCCTCGCCGGCGGCGGCCAACAGAAAGAAGGGGAGGAAAAAAAAGAAAAATAAAAGAATCAAAAGATTGGAAATTTTTACCAAATGTATTTCTATTTTAGGCAGTAAAAATTTTGACGATTCTACCAAACGACTTCAAATCTTTCAAAAATTGTTCTAATGGAATAAAAAATAATCATTTCTGAGCAGAATCTACTCCCGGGAACAAAAACGTTGTCATGTGCGTCCTAAGTCTGATCATCACCATATTTTCGTCCAAAATTCCATTATTACTCTGACGTGTCTAGATGTGCTTTTCATGAGGCAAAAACAAAGTTTGGGCTATGATTGGGATATTAGTTAAAGTTGGTAGTTTTTAATAAAAAAAAAAAATTTAGTATAGAGCTGAGGTTTGAGAAAAAAAAAAATGGGGACATAATTGGAATTAAAGTTTGTGTTTTTAAAATGAATTGGGCCCAACTTTACATGAAAGCGACTAATATATGAGAGCATTGGGCTTCGTTGAAGCAAATGCTGATCCGGAACCATTCGGGTCAGGCTCTCTCTCACGCTCTCTCCCAAGAAAGCAACGCGAATGGCGGGCGACCCGGCTTATATTATCCGGGTATCTTTTGCTTTTTTCGGGTCCCATTGGCTTTCGAACAAAAGTTTAAGACCCTTCCGACTTGGCCCGATTGCATAATCACTCGGTTCGGTTCGCGGGTCGTTGACTTGTCTACGAAGAGGAAACCCTTATATAGCTAAATCCTGGGTCGCATGCGCGGAACATTGAAGAGAACTTCAAAAGAGGCAAATGGTTATTATGAGAATATGAGGATGGTGAGGCCTTTAAATAGTTTGAAGTTTCGAGAATTGAATCGGATGGATCAATTCAATTGTCTATAAAGGGAATCGAACTTGATCAATCCACGAAATGTATGATATAGGGTGATGAGTCAACTTGCTTAATCACTTAGCCGATATTATAAAGAATTGTGGTTTTGAAACTCTCTCCTGCCATGCATTTAATTGATGGATTATAAGTTTTGAATATCACTTATAAGTAAATTTAATAAAACTTAGGTAAGGGGGTTTCCGTCGGAGGGAACATGGCCCTTCATGTAATTACGAACTTTATTCGATGACATGACGTTAGTCAAGAACCGTGAGCTTAATTATTTTTAAGACAATTGGAACAAAATCCTCGTAAGTCGTGTTGAATAGTCGTGCCCCGTGCATGCATATCTCATCTCACACAATTTAACAGTTGTCTGGGGGGGCTGATGGTTTAGATAGAATATTGTCAAATGTAGGTTAATGATTGCAAATACCGTCGATGGAGAAAATTCACTGTACAAGATCGAAAAAAATTATCAAAAAAATCTCAAATATATTATACAAATATTAATTCAATTTTAAATATTTTATTTTAAATAATTTAAGCCATAAGTTTTTTGACGATTTACTAATATAGTTGTTACCGTCAATTTTGTCTAAAATTCCTAATGTGGATGCCAACTATCACAATAACCAGCATTAACATGAATATTTTTCTGAAATTTTTATAAGTTTTTCTGATTATCTTATCATTTTCTTTAATTTTGATCCTTGCCTATGACTAGTTGCAGGCCATCAAGGCTCGTCAACTTACCGAGGGAGAAGGAAAAAAAAAAACAAGAAACACAAAGAAAAAAGAATAAATGAAAAAAATATTTACGTTAGTGTCAGTTGTACCATATAGGACGTCAAAAGTTTATGGCAGCAATTTATAGTTAAAATTAACTGGAAGAATTATATGGGTAAATTATCAAAATGTTTATGACTAAAATTGAATAAATCGATAGTGGCGGGCAGGTTCTTATCTTATCTGAGCGTAGTTACAACCAACGCATCACCGGTGACGGGGGCCGCCACGCGCAGAAATTTTCCTTGGATGCCAATGAAATGAGGGTCAAAGTCTAAAGAGCTACCGATTCTACTCTAATCCATAGGAAGAATCGCTTGTCATCTTACAGCTCAAAGATACTTTTAGGTAAAAAAAAACAAAAACGGAGAATAAGACAGCAACTTTCTTAGCCCTTACGAATGTCCATGCCATGCTGCTTATAGAGAAAGTCAAGAAAAAAGGCCTTTAACTATGATTAAGCAAAGATAATGAGTTAGTCAATCGATGTGTATCGAGAGCGTGACGCGTATTCTTTCAGTTGGGAGATTCGATGCCAACAAACAAGTTGTACTTATGAAATTCAGACTACTCTTCCCTTTCATTATTATTTTTTATATTAATTACTAAAGTTTTGTGTCCAGATTGATGAAAACGTTTTAGCTTCAACAAATTACAATGATTTGTAATAGTAACAAAAATCCTAAAATAGCAACACTAAAACATAACCACCTGAGAATTACCTAATGTTGGAGCTAACAATATACCCTAGATGAGTGAATAGGTTGTTTGAGAACTATGAAAAACATTTGTGGAATATGACAAATTCAACTTCAAATATCGACAGAAATAGATTGTGTAGGTGTGTGTGTTGCTATTTAATAACTAGTGATCAATTTCTTTTTAATATGATGCCTTGGAAGATCAATTCTTTTACGTTAATTTTCTTATGCTACTCTCTCAGTTAAAGATTTAGAATGCGTGACAACTTCATCATTAGTTTGTGACACTGGATTGTTCGTTGCCAACAACATTGTTGAACTCTTATTGATTTTTTTTGGTTCATCATTAGTTTGTGACACTGGATTGTTCGTTGCCAACAACATTTGTAAGGCTTTGAGAGAGCATACCTTCTAATGTTTATTTGTTATCTCAAATTACATTTCCGCTTTCCATTTTTTGTCTTGTGTTTGTCCTCAAAAGTGGAATTTGTAGGTATTGTCATGGGCTTGTCTAATCTTGATGGAACACCAAAGTTTTTAATTTATCGTGAAGATGTTTTTTTTTTGGAAGTACCCTTTCCATTAATATTCTACTTTACCTTTTTTCCTCCCTCTCCAGATGGTTGTCCTGGCACAAGGAAAATCTGACTTTTTGTTGTTGGTAAGTGTTGAAATACCGTTGGCCCAAATTGAAGTGACAACACAAGTAAAATGAGATGCAGATTTTTTTGGAAGTATCTTTTCCACAAATCCTCGCCGGATCTTGTGAGGGCCGCCCGAGCTGGATCTGGCCTGGGTGGCCCTCGCCCGATGCCAGCAACCCTCGCCTGACTCCGATGCCAGCGAGGGCAACCTCGCTGACTTCCTCCTGTCAAGCGAAAAAAAATTAAAAAAAAAAAATAAAGAAAATGACAAAAATGCTCTTCAGCCCAAAAAAATTTAGCGTAAATTTATCATAAGTGATATAATTCAGGGTAAAATAGTCACAAGTAGCATAGTTTAGGGTTTTTGGTGGCACAAAAAAAAATTCGGAGTAAAATTATATAGTTCAGGGTAAAATTGTCATAAGTGACATGGTTTAGAGTTTTTGGTGACACAAAAAAATGTTCGGAGTAAAATTATATAGTTCAGGGTAAAATGGTCACAAGTGGCATAGTTTAGGGTTTTTTGTGACACAAAAAAAAGTTCAGGGTAAAATTATCACAGAGGATATAGTTTAGGGTTTTTGGTGATATTTTCCCTTAAAAAAAAACACACGCCCGCCAACTTTAGCCGATGTGATAGAAATAAAACCAACCTTCAAATGTACCAACAAGAAACACAAACTTTAGCTTTGTGATAAAAACAGCATTCGTCACGATTCTGTTCACTTCCCAGCCTAAGTTATCCACTTAGCATTCCCCGGGCTGATGTGCACGATGGGTACTGTTTCTTCTCTTCGGAAGAAGATGACATCCTCACGTTATCAAATCAAGCAAAGGGAAGATTCGAACCAAAAAAATAGACTTCTTATGACATATATATAAAAGAATTGCACCTAGGTTTTCTTTCATGAAAAAAATGAAAAGATTGCATGTTGGGAATTTGGATTGGGAGTTAAGGTTTCAAAATCTCTCCCGCAAACAACGAGATGGCATCAGTGCCGATTTCTTGAAGGTCATGATGATTTTCCAAGATTTTTCATGAGAGAAATCGGGTTGTTGAAGGCGATTCAGTGTTCGAACAAGTTAAGTTTTGCTCGAATCAAATCAAGAGCTACAAAATCGACTTGACATTGAAAGGTGTTCGAGGTAGAAAAGATCTAGTTCGACGATTGATTGAAGGATCCAACATTCATCGAGGCTATATTTCGTTGAGTTTGAAGAGATAACGTTGATTAATTTGATAATGAAATGGCATCTTTTTTGGAGAGAAGAAACGGAAGCACGATCATATCTAATGTGTTACTTTATTTGGACATTTTGAAAGTTCGCCTAGTTTTTCACACGGGCCAAAGGTTGTGCCTTTTCCTTTTTTTAATATCCCCTAGATTAATATGTCCCACATAAAGGAGGACAAGCAAGAAGAATCCAAACTCAGAGCCTTACATTTTCTCTTGGATTTCTCACAATGCCAATTATGTTGCTCCCTCAAGCCTCAACTTTAAATGTTCCTACAATAGCCAAAACCTCCCTCTTGTATGTATTGACACCCAAAATGACCAACTTTTAGTTATAATCGACACGTGAAAGAGTTAGTCGACAATAACAGAAATTGTGAACAATAGAACTCATCGATGAGACAAACGATCAACAATTTAAAGGGCATCGACAACTGCTAAGGAAGTTATCAACTGCAAACATCATTTATCAATGAGAACTTTCATTGGGGATAAACTCATTGACATGGACATGTAACTACCAAGTAACAATGATTTTTGGATACTTAATTTCTTTAGATAAAGATGTTGTTACTAGATAATGCATAAATGTTGGGAGGTAATATTTAATGCCATTGTTTTCGAATTTTTGTAACTTCTTATAGATAAGTTTAATGGTAGCTTCTTGTAATTGTAAATAGGATTAGAAAGTTATTTGTTTTGACCATATATAATCAAGATATTAACCTTTTAAATTCAATATCCATTTGTAACCCTCAATTGTTGGCTTTAAAAAGTCATATCATAATCTTTGCAAAACCCCCTTAATCAATCAAAGACGTCGACATTCTTTCCAAATTTATCTTTGGTCTTTACTTTTGTGCCATTTATCTTCCCAAAATTTAGATGGCAGGCCGAGATTGCCTCCAGTTTTTATATCTTTAAATTTCCTATCATTTACTTTCCCGTCCAAAATCATCAAAGAACCATCTACAACTTTTATCAATTCACACATTGATTCGTATATATTTGAAATTTATTTCATCATCGATTCAATTCCAATGAAACATTGTTTGGATATATACAAAAGTTAGTTTAGCGTCGATTCAATCTTTGTGAAACATCTTTGTGGCACTCTCTTTGTTAGGACATATTTTGTTCATTTGAGGAGACCACAATGGCAAAAACCAAAAAAAATCAATAAGAGTTCAACAATGTTGTTGGCAACGAATAATCCAGTGCCACAAACTAATGATGAAGTTGTCACGCATTCTAAATCTTTAATTGTTGAGAGAGTAGTAGAAGAAAATTAACGCAAAGGAATTGATCTTCCAAGGCATCATATTGAAAAGAAATTGATCACTAGTTATTAAACAGCAACACACACCTACACGACCTGTTTCTGTCCATATTTGAAGTTGAACTTGTCATATTCCGCAAATGTTTTCCATAATTCTCAAACAACCTATTCACTCATTGTTAGCTCCAACATTAGGTAACTGTCGGGTGGTTATGTTTAGTGTTGCTATTTTAAGATTTTTGTTATCTCTTATAGATAAGTGTTATTATATTTCTTGTACACTTTGCGAATCCCCAATCAATAATAAAACTCAATATTCTTTGCAAATATTCTTTATCCTTACTTTCTTACAATTTATCTTTCCATAATACGAATGCCTAGTTATGATTGCCTCCATTTTCCACACCCTTAAATTGCTTGTCACATACAAATCCAAAATCAAGACATTTCACAACCTTTGTTGATTGCCACATCAATCCATATACACTCAAAAATTATTCTCGCGTCCATTCAATTCCGTCAAAACATCCTTTCAGATATACTCGAAAGATACTTCGTCCCTAGAATAAACCCTTTTTTCCGATCCATCGGACGATGCAAATCGCTTTCCGAATGGCCGAGTCAAAGGAAAGAATAGATCAAAACGACAGCATCATCAATCCTCCCGATCTGTCCGAATTCCAAACCCCCCTTCCATCGCCCTATCGTCTCGTCCGATGGCAGGAACAAATCAAAACGCGAGCGGTCGATTTCACTTCGCAGTCTTGAAAAAAAGGCAACGATAGAGAGAGAGAGAGAGAGAGAGAGAGAGAGAGATGTCAATCAAGGCACGACAGCTTCGGAGGCCACGAGGAGGAGATGCCGTCCCGACATTTTCCTTAAAAAATTATTTAAAAAGAAAAAGAAAAAGCGAAATGAGGGGAAGAAATCCGACGGGAAAAAAAAATCGATAATATTATAATATAAGGTGGATAATACCGCACCAAACCTCGCCGAGGCGAAAAGACGAGATTGACCCCGGTCGGCCCCCCCTCGCGCCGAGGTCAAACTCGTCAAATCGCCCCCGAGTACCAGTACCGCCCCTGCCCCACCTGGCTTTTGGAAAATCTATATCGCCAGTTCGTCCTACACATGCGCCCATTATCCGAATACGACCAGTCGCCCTTAATTTTTATCAGATAATAATAATAATAATAATAATAATAAATTCCCTGATAAATAATCAAAATATGATTATCGCAGTTTTCGGACATCATCAGACTAATAATTATCTAAATATATGCTATTAATTTTAAGTGAAAAATCCATATCCTCCAAATGTCCAATGCGAGAGACCAGGTCCCATAAAAACTAGAGAGGATAATTTCGTCTATTTATTTTTAATATTGATGATTAGAAACATAAGTTAGGTTAAAACTTCCAAAAACATAAAAATAAAATAAAATAAAGAAAAAGAAAAGAGAAAATCAATTCCCTTCATCGTCGTCGTCCTCCTCTTCCTCGTCCTCCTCGTGCAGATCCGACAGTGCGAAGCAGCTCGAGGACTTGAACACTCTGTGCTTCCTCCCCTGGCGGCCCGGGAACCTGCTCGGGGCGGCAGCGACCATGCCTCTCTCGCCGTCTCCGCCGTCTTCTTCGCCGTCGCCGTCGCCGTCGTGGTCCGCTTCGCGATGATCGCCCACGTCGTCGTAGTCGTCCTCCTCGCTGAGAGGGAAGAGGGGCATCGACCTGGCGGTGGACAGGAGGGGGAAGTTCTTGGACCAGCGGAGGATCCGGCGCTTCTTGTTGAAGGGGTGCTCCGGCTTCTCCAGATCCTTGGCGCTGCTCACCACCTCCGTCAGGTTCGCCTCCGACAGGTTGTTGAACGACTTCGATTTCCCCGAGAAATGGTTCGACAGCCCCCTCCTGCTCATCGCGACAAACACAACCCAGAATCAGTAGCCTTTTCCTCCAAAAGATCGAACCCTTTTGCGAATCGAATGCAATCTCAACAATGGATCTTCTCCAAATCGCAGTCAGAACGATCCATGGACGATGATAGAGAAAAGAACGAGTTCAAAAAGGAAAGAAAATACAGTAGCAGAGAGATGGAACAGACTTGATGGGAAGCGAGTCCTCGAGCGAAGCTAGAGATCCGAAAGATCCGAACCCGCCCTTCCCCTTGGCGGCGTCCTCCGACGACGCCACGCCGTCTTGTTCCTCGTTGTCGTCGTCGCTATCGTCCGGGGCTCCGATCGACGACGACTTCGCCGATGACGAATCGTCCACGTCATCGTCCTCCTCGTCCGGCTTCGCCGACCGGCCCGCGCCGAAGCCCGTCTCCGGATCGTCTCCCGCTCGGGCCGCCGCAGCCGCCGCCGCCGCGCGCTCCCTGACGAACGCCGTCGCCGAGCTCACCTCGATCCCCAGCGCGGACCCCACCAAGACCTCCATCGAAGACCTCAGAAATCCGTCCCCTTTCTGGTTTTCCACCCAAAGACCTCCACAAATCCCCACCGAAAACACCCCAAGAAAAACAGAGGAGGAGAAACCGAAAAACAAGAAAAGAAGAGAAAAGAAAAAGTGGGTCGAACGAAATCAAATCAACCCTCGCCTCTCCGTCTTCTTCTTCTCCTCTTGGGCTTCCAAATCTGGACGGGGCTGCTTGTCATCAATCTCTCTCTCTCTCTCTCTCTCTCTCTAGGCAGAAGATCTGGGTTGCTCGACTCTCTCGCGGGATAAGATTCTAGCTGTGTCTCCCCTAGGTACAGACTACAACTTTTCTTTATTTGCTATATATCGGAACACACAGAAGAAGAAGAAGCCTTCGCTTCTAGAGGAGAGAGAAGGTGAGAGAAAGATAGAGAGAGACAGAGAGAGAAACTGGGGTTTTTTTTCCCTAGTGGGAAGAGATAAGAATGAAAAGAACACAACAGGATAGGGCGAGCGGATATTTATTGCGGCAAATCTATAAAGAAATCGGAACTTAACAAAAAAAAAAAGGTAAGAAGAAGAAAAAAGAGGAAACAGGATCGTATTTGTATCCGTTCGTGCGCGTGTAGTAGATGCGCCAGCGCCCCTCGTAGATCACAGCCATACACGGCGTCCGCCGGCGGCGAAATCGGCCCCGGATTCTTTATTCTCTCTCTCTCCTTTTCTTGATTTTCTTGACCGGGGGGTCCGGCCAGTGACGTGGCGGCGACCAAGACCAGAAACAAATGTCAGGAACAGCTCGAAGTCAGGAGTCGCTATCTCTCTCTCTCTCTACCCTACTCTCTCTTTTCTCTCTCTCTCTCTCTCTCTCTCTTCTGGGTTTGCCCTAATCTTGATCCTGATCCTGTTCCTGTTCCCTCTTATCGGATCAAGATTCGATCCTCGCTTGTGTTTTTTTCGGAAGATGATGCGTTGGCTTCGGTCGTTGGTCCTGTCCCCCCCTCCCCGCCCTAACTACTCGAGACTATAGCTCGATCTTTGCTTGGGCTACTCGACTTTAGGGCAAAAGTCTTTTTTTGAATTGTAGGTTGTAATGAGTTTGTTAAGCCTAGGGTTTTTTCTTCTTTTTTTACCAAGAAATTGTTGGATTGATTGGCTAGCTCTCTACTGCTCTTTACTACTCCCTATTTTATTTTATTTTATTTTTTTGGGTATCTTTGAATGTAAAATATTTCGTGTGAATCTCATGAATTGATTAACTTTGAACTTTTAATAAGTAGGAGCCTCATTGACCAAAACGGCTCCAAACGAAATCCACGCAAATTGAATGAGACATTCGGGTCTTGAGAAGGAAGTCTCTAGACCACTATTAGCTCCGTCTGCTTTCAAATGATCAAATTTGTTTGAAATGAATTTTATTTTTATGTATTTTTTTGTTAATATTATGAAAAATTCCAAATCAATACAGTCGTGATAAATTTACTCTAAGTAATTTTTGGGTTACTAAAAATCTCAAATTACTACACATTTAACAAATTTATTCCAAACTAATTATTGGGTCATTAAAGATCCGAGTCAAACTAGTACATTTATTACAAATTTACTCCAAAGTTGATATAGATTTATGTTAGATATATATTTATATTATTTACAATATTCTAAATATATATTTAAGATACCTATAATATTTTGGATATCTTTGTGATATCTATAATATTCTAGATATTTTGATAATATTATAGATATTATAATATTTTGAATGAATTGTAATTGATTGTACAATATTTTGATGTTGTAGATAGTCAACTTGTAAAGCCTATCAATAGGCTCATGTCTTCCTCATTACAACTCACTAAAATACATAAAAAAATTCTCTATTTCTCTCTTCGGCATTCTTCTTTAACTATTTCCAAGTGAACTTGTCTTGTGTCATCCAAAATTTGACAAAAGCTAATATGTCACGAATGTATTAATTTGAAATTTTTAGTGATTCAAAAACTTGTTTTAGGTATATTTGTCACATGCATATTAATTTGAGGTTTCTTATAATATTAAATATTGCATGCGCGCAATTTAATTTTTTTATTTTAACCATTTAAAACTCTATACAGATATTGACACATAAATTTATGATTGATAATTTCATGATTTTTTAAATCTTCATAATATTTTAAATTTTGAGGAGAACACATAGAAGTTGCTCTTGACTTTTCGGCGGCACAAACAAACCAGCCCTACTTCTCCTGCAATCAGTTCTAGGATTTGGTCATACCATAGTTTTGAATTGTTACTAATGAGCATGGAAAAAATCACAGCTCTTAGAAGCATGAAGTTTATAGTATAATTTTGTGTCGAGCTTGAGCTCAAGTTACTCTTGTAGTCAAGTTCAAGCTGACCAATACTGAGCTCGATAAGCTCGATTTTAATCGGCCTTTAACCATTTTTTTAAGAAAATAATTATACTTTATAAAAATAAATACAAAGGTATTTTGAGATGACATAACATACCCCTCATATACAAGCTCGAGTAGGAAACAATTGTCCTAATCAGGTTTGAGTCTAGTTCGAGGATCGAGCATCCAATTCCTGCCAAAGTCAAGCTTGGCACTGTACCGACTCACTCATGGCCTAGTTTGGATGTCGACTCAATACCTTCAATCGGGTACCTAATCTTCTCAAAATATGTGGCCAATCTTTTTAAATCTTGATAAATTTAATCCGATTCCATCATTTATGTTATCCGATTTCAGCACTATTGTGGACATGAGGAATTGCCCGTGGCTTGGGGCAATTCAGTTTGTGGATGATTCTGAGGTTAACGCTTCATGATCATACAACATGACATGTTCCCACCTAACTCTATCCGGGTCGTTATGTAGAAAGCAGCACATTGTCTTCATTTATGTCAACACTCACCAGCAAAATAGGATTCCACCCAAAAAAGAAAAGAAAAAGAAATATCAAAAATACGAAAAAAACAAAATCATTGCATCATATGTGGATGAATATCCTGTTTATGGTTGGTGATGGTGACATACATTTATCTTTCTATATTCATGTACAGAGTAATTGTTATTTTTATTTTTCCAGAAAGGACATGGAGATGAGATTTTTGGATAAATAAATTTAAGAGATTGGTCAAGTGGGAAATACAATTTTTGGACTAAAAAAAAAGTGGGAAATGCATTTGCCATAAATGAAGGGTTTGCTCAGGCAAAAGGTGTCAACAATCAATGCGATCAACCGGTCTCGAGTTTTAATTCCCTCCTTTGCTTGCAAACCGGACTAAGAAGGGCCACATGAGATTAATAAGGAGAGTCTCACACGCAGGAAGATATAACTTGATTCCATACCAGAATGTTTAGTTAAAAATTTAAACTGTTAGGTGGAGGGAGACTTATAAGGCTAGCATATTTTAATAGTAATTAAAGTAGAGCAAAACGTGAAAGATGAGGAACTTTCATAGTAATTGAAATTAATCAAGTACTTAGGTTGTGTTTGTGATATTATCCTATTCATTATTTTGTAACGTTTTTCGGACCAAATAAATATGTAAATTCAAATAAAATGCCAGATAAGAAATCCAGCATATAAGGTGGGATGAATATGGATTAGATATAAATTTTTAAAAATTGACTGAACAATTCCCACCATAAGCCTAACTCACCATTGTTGGCTTTTCTCATTGGCAGTACCCTTCCACCACTCCGGCATTATCCATCATGACGGTCCATCACTTCGGCTTCTTCGAGTATCCTCATCAATGCCCTTGCTTACGGCTCACTTGAAAGGCTATGGCTCACCACCTCATCCATGGCTCCCTCTCTTTCTCGATCGGTTTTCTAGGTTTTCCACCATCACCGACTCATTTCTCAGATCCTCTCTCTACTTCACCTATGATTACTTATTCTCAGCTTCCCTTGTTCCATGATTTCTCTCTTGATCAACTCCAGAGGCATTCATCAAGTGTATGATGAAACACTAAAGAGAGGTCCTCCTTACTTTCAATTCAGAAAAGGCCATGGCTATTGCAAGTCGTCAAGCTCCCAAAGTTGACTTCCCAAAGACTGCCCCTTGACGAAGGTGGTCGAGAGGCTTTGAGTCTTCATGTACACAAGGAGCCCATCGAAGATAGGATTTTCAAAGATTTTCAAAAGAAAGATTTTAAAAGATTTTCAATCCTCTTTTAGATTGTAGATTTTCAAAGACTTAAAATCCAATTTTAGGTTATATCAAACATTTGATTGAAAACTTTTACATTTCGGAAGATATTTGGAGATTTTTAAATCCCCCTTTATTCTATCCTATTCCAATACATAATCTTAATATATATGATATCTCGTTTAAAGAAAGATTTTATTTATTTATTTTATTTCGAGACCCAAGAAATGATCATAAAATGATCGCATCCTAATCAGAACAAATTGCGCACGAATTCTAGGACAAGGTCCCCTTGGCCTAGGTAAAGGTAAGATTTTTCATCATATTTGAAAAAAAAAAAAGTCAAGTAATCACTTTTCTCTTCCTAGAAAAAACAAAATCAGTGTCCTAAATTCTCTTGTTCGATCACTAGTGCATGAAGAGAAATTGCCTACTATTGATCGAATTAACTGTCATTTTCAGGATGTGATCAAGCTTTTTACAGCTAAATCAGGCAACATCTCGAATATTTTGCCCAACTAGCTTATATCTAGTTTGAAAAATTACACAAAACCTCTTCAAATTTTAGGATAGCACCAGAGATCGACACAGGATGGGATGGAATGGCGATCATGATCCCCATCCCAGCCTATAGCCTGACGGCCTATCCGGCACCACCTCATGAGGTGAAAAAGTGATGTCTAAATAGAGGGTTTCTTATTATGTACATTTAAAGGGTTAATTAACCAGAATCTAAAGTGGTATTTTAAGTACTTTTCACTGATAGATCATTTTCATCAATTAACCATTTCAAGTACATACTAATAAGTAAATTTTTGTAATTTCATCATTTTGTTATTGAGGTTTTTTTCTTTTTCTCTAAAGTAAGTTATTATTTCTTTGATGTATTCACACAATTTTAGTAATCTTTATTTTTAGATATTATCACTGCCTCCTGATATTAGTATTTTAAATAATTTATTTTTCCCAATTTTTTTTATTTTTTATTCGTCACAAAGAAAATCAAGAGTGAAAGAGAGATTTTCTTAAAAAAATGAGACGAATATATATTACTTCTTGAAAGTCATGTATTGCATATTATTAGGAGTACACAACAAAAGTCAAAATTTCGCTTGGGAAGATCACCAAGAATGAGCTAAATCCAAGTCTATTAACATTTTTAGTTGGACCCACATTTACTCAAAAGTTTAAGTTAATGAGTTATGGAGTCAATTCAAATATATTAACTTTTTTATGCTACACCAATTATCTAATGTGGGATTTCCCCAATACATCTCATATATCCATCATAACAAACATGCTAACTGAAAATATACCGAAGGGTTACTACTGCCATGACAAAATAAAAGCTTAGAAAGGCAATATATAACGCTTGAAAGTTTAGGGAGAGATGTGTATTACCCTCAAAGTTCAAAGGGGTTTTGTGTAATTTCTCTTAATTTATTTAAAAGGGGATAAGCTAATAGGGCTATATAATATTGGGGTCTCAGTAAAAGAATCACCTATGAGCACCCAATAATTCGAAGGATTAATCTAGGGTATCCAATCCAATAATAGCTGTGGAGAACTGAGAAGAAGGCTAGTCAAGCAAGTCATCTCATACTAATTATTGGTCTAACCTTTTCTGCTTATATAATATAAGACATATGGTACTTTTCGTCCAAATGCTTACAGAGAGAAATTGACAAAAAGACCAAAACAAGCTATAATTTCTCTATAAGCACTTTTCATTAAAAATAATTAAAGATTTTCATTTTGCGATTAAGGGTGTTCGCATCCAATCGTTCCATTCAATTTAAATATATATATGAGCAAATTCAAATTAGTAATTTGGAAAATATTGACTTAACTCAAGAAAATAATTCATTGGATCGCAGTCGAAACAAAACTGATAAATTTTCGATTTTGCTACCGTCACAATATTATACTTTCAACCTTTTAACATCGGGTTACCACAAAGCTAAAAAGTTCTGAGGCTAGATGCCTCCAATTTCAACAGAGAACCAGGCAAAGAAGACATTGCTTTTGTAGAGGTTAAAAGAATGCAGTCACCATCAAAGTATATGATATTTTCCTTGAATAGAACGATTCTGCCAACGCACTTTTGTCATTCTTTACATAGGACAAGGACTTCCTTAATTTCTTTTGATAAAGAACATTTTTGAAGATGATATTTTAAGTAAAGCATCAGCAAAAGATCTAATCTACTATGTTCTCCGGAAAAGAAGAAGTTAAATATTAGGTTCCTGTTTGTCTTAATGCACATTATTTTGAATAGAGCACTCATGCTTAATAATAATTTCTTTAAACCCACCATATCACAGAAGAATTTCTCTTTCGAATAAATGAGTTTACGTGAACAATCACAGGATTTGTAGACATTTTCAGATAATTTCTTTTTTTTGGTAAATTAGAGATTTCCCTGTCTGAGAGAACCTTTGTTGAACCATCATTTTCAATTTCATTTACTTCAAGGTTTTCCTATTCGTTCCAATTTATCATTTTCTCTTTATTTTTAATTAAGTTGTAAAAATTTGGTTATTTTATAATTGTTCGGCCAAGCTCGAGAAGTTCCTAGCCCTTTGTGCAATTATTTGTGAAACTATGCGTATATAGATATAACGACTCTTCAAATTATTGAAAGAACTTTTGGCAATTTGAGTGTCTCTTTACAATGTTGGAAAAAAAAGTAATAGCTCTTTTGGTTGCAACGATAGAAAAAATTGTAATGTAATAACTATTAAACTATAATGGAGCTATATTGCGCTGATTAGATAAGTGATGTGATACTTGTTACACTATTTAGTTCCATGAATGACATATGTAATAATGGGAAATAGTATTAGAATACCCAAAACATCATTAAAATCAGAACTAGAAGGAATATAATGATTATCACTTTGATAGTCATTCATGAGTTTTTTTTTTTTTTTTGTAGTAGTAGGGTTTAGTTCCTTGTATAAATTATTAAATATATAATTCATCGTATCACTTGTTTATTTACATCTATTAATTAATTAATGATTATGATTAAGGGTTAAGTTTATCATCTATAATTGCAATAGCTATTATTAGACAGGAGTCCATGTGATAGCCATAACAACTTGGGCTACAGTACGGATTACACTATAATATTTGTTATTGCAAGCAAATATTTTAATAGTGATCAACCTGTAATATACCAGTAATGTGATAGTCATTACTGCAGCCAAACGTGCTGTAAGATTCATTTGACATGGGGGAAAAGGCATAGTTATCCACTTTCAGGGGGAAATATCAAATAGTCTTAAACCTATTGTATTAGTACTAATTTACTCATCAACATTTCAATTGGACTAATTTATTCTTAAATATTTTCACATTGTTATTAATTTAGTTTACCCGACCAATCAAACTGGAAATCGGTAACATAGATATCGGCCATTCTACATGACATATCTAGTGCTGATGTAGATATTTTTTTATAATTTTTTAATATTTTTTTATTTTTCCAAATTTTTTAATTTTAATTTTTTTCTTTTCTTTTCCTTTTTTTTCCCACTATGGTTAGCAAAGGTCGTCGAAGCTCATTGGCAATTGGATGAGGGCCAAGACAGGTGACTGGCAAGCTCTGGTAGGAAACAAAAGAGAATAGAAGGAAAAGGGAATAAAAAAGAAAATAAAAAATTTAAATACTAAATAAAATGTCCACATTAGCGTTAGCCGTGCCATGTGATACTGCTAACATCCATAGCAGCAATTTCCAGCCTAAATTGGCTAAATAAATTGAATAGGTAACAATGTGAAAATGTTTATGATTAAATTAGTTCAACTAAAAGGTTTTAGATTGAATTGGTATAGATGCAATAGGTTAAAGACTTTTTGGGTAGTTTTCCCCATATATGGATGAGAAAAAAAATTCCATTATTAATTTTATATTGAGCATCTTGACCAACGCAAGTGTCGCCAGATTTATCAAATTCATTGGGAAAAAGGAATAACATCTTCATATAAATTAACAAATTCCATTGTTGTGATTACATGAGCATCTTGACCACACTAATATAGTGGATAAATAATGTATTTTTTCATTCCAGCAAAAGGGTAAAGATATTCAGCTTCATTTAAAGAAATAGGAAATTCTCTACAATAAAGGTAAAAGGAAGAAATATCTTCTTCTTTTTTTTCAAAGTAAATCTAATTTTTCTTTTTACAACTTAATCAATTAGTTAAACGCTCCAAATTTATTCCCTCCCATTGTGGACTTCGAATTCCACTGGCGGTGGACAGTGTAATAACCCTTTTCCTGGTGAAGGTGGGGATGATTTAATAGAAAATGGGCAAATAAACAATTTGTGAAACGTTAGCTAGGCCATAGAGTCGATAACTTTAGTATGGAAAATTTTAAGATCAGTAGTGCACTCATCTCTTTTGCTATTATGCGTAGCAATTTGAATTCATGCCATAAAAAGTTACATTTCAATATGATGTGTCACCAAAATATGGTAATTCTCGCATTAATTTCCGATTAATTCTTGTTCCTCGTAATTCATTTCGATTCCATTTATTTTATGCTTATTACCTCATTTGTACATACCAAATAGAGCGACAAGTATCTTTTGCATATCCTAACATGCTTTGTTTAAACCATGTGCACTTGTTCCATCCACTCAAAATCCATACATCCAAAACCGACAAGCCCATTCTAACTATGGCAATCTCATCGATGTGCTAGAAATCAAGAAATTTCTCGTGGAATAAATCGCTCAGTTGTTCGTGCTTTTTCTCACAATATGATTAGAATTTGTGATATCACAAATGACATCGTGACTCCCTTACCGCCTAGCTATCCCGGTGGATGGTGATTCGGCTTCCTCACCTAATTTTCATGCCAAAGAGCAACGCGTGAGCCGACGAGGGAAAACAAAGCCAAACTTCAATCAAGCTCTTTGTGAGTTTGACGGTTCTTTTGGCTTTTTGTCTCCCACAATCTGTGGTGAGTAAGCAAAGCATATTCCTGGGACTTGGAAGACGGAAAGGCTGAGCAGGTAAAAACGTGCAAGCTAATTGCAAAGAAGAAATTTCGTGCCACTCTCTTACGGGGTCAATGGCACGTTTTCTTGGTAATTTTTCCCTTTAGATGATTAGATTCTCTTCTCTTGACAACCAAGCTTTCACGACTAACAAATTACTTGTCAGAACTTCTGTCACTGTCACTTCCATAAAAAGCAGTCCTTAATTTCTACCCAGGACCTCATCGTCAAAATGAACCACTTTCCTAGGGAATTTATGTATTCATCGTATATATGGTCTATCTCTAATTACGTGTTGGACTTTAGAATGCGGTATAGAAATCAACTTTTACCATGTGTTATTTCTCTCGGGCGATCCCCTTTTCGTCAAATTTTTATGTGTTACTCTTGATCCAACTTGCACATGACTTATCAAATTGAGTTTTGGGGTTGAATATTTATGACACTTTGTTTCAAATCACTCTTAAATTATTAAGATTGATATTAATGATTAGGGAACAACATTTGTATTTGTGGCTCCGGCACACCAATATGCTCATCCGCTATCCCCCAAATTAACAAGTTCAAATAATTTTGTATATTATTCACATTGCTGGCGTTTTACATAGCTTGTAATGATTATTTGATGCTATGTATATTAGAAGATTACTCCAAAAAAAAAAAAAAAGGTTCTTATCTACCATCTAAAGACATGGCATACACTCAATTTCTTGCTGTGAATACAAGAGAAGTTTTGAAGAAGTCACTCACAATAACAATTTATATGGTACACGGAAGGAAATTTGTATGCGTAACTTGTTTATAATAATCTATATACCGGTATGATTTTCTGAGACTTTCTCATATCATCTTGATTAAAAAAAGAATGATCTTTCCTCTGAAAAATTGATGATCTCAGAAGTTCCTAGTACACGCACATCAATATTTATCCTTGCTGGAAAAAACCAATTTTGCGGAGATAAGTGAATCAAAACTCCAAAAAATTGTTTAAAAAAATGCAATCGTGAATACTTTCAAAATATGCAATTAGATATTAAGACTTATTAAATTTGTGCAACCAAGTTTTAATTAGTTTCGTTCAATTTAACTAACAAATAATACTGATATGATATATATATTTTTAATTTTCTGAAGGCACATGGCAACACATAAAAAAACTTGTAAAAAAAAAGCATAAAAATTAAAAGAAAAGGTTAAATATTTAAAAGAAAAGGGGGAAAAGAAGATTGGGTTTGGGTTCAATCACCCTGCTTGGTCGCCGGGATTACTCACCTATCATGCGTTGGCGGCATCACAACATTTTCTTGTGGTCGGGCGAGGGTCGCCTACCCTCACGGACAAAGTAGGATGGCCCAACCCCTTCTGTCTATCTCTATTGCTATTTGTTGTCTGCTTTAATTTATGCTTTTATATCTAATGTAATCAAAGTCGGGTGAAAAAATTAAGGTTTTCATTTTGGTCATTACCACACTGTAGTTAACATCAATTCCCATGTCGAAGAGAGAAAATATAAACAAGCAAAAAACCCACAACAACCAAATGAAATAGAGCTAATCGATTTTTTACTGTACTTTTCGAAAGTTTGAAAACCCAATTTCATTTTCCCATTGTAAGTTATATAATTTGTAGGGCACTTATCCCAACTTGAAATTCATATTTTGAAGTCGGTGTGCATTTTCTCCGTTGTTGCTCTATCCCTTTCAAGAGTAAGTCACCATCACTCTCATCATTATTGGGATAAAAAAGAAGGAATCACATCGTTCCCATGACAAACGCAGATTGATGGATTCAATGCTGCGTTGTGAACACAAAATTACAAATCCGGAATCAATCTGCCAAGAAATTCAATCCAGCAGGACTGCCCAAATGAGTTCCATCGCCAGGTTGTCCAACATGCCTATATGAACACGATGATAAGAAATACTAATCAAGATTCCCAATCTTTAAAAAAACCCATAAAAAATAAAAGAAAAAGAAAACATTGGTGGACTATGTCTTATTGGCAGACAGATATTCAAACATGGGCATAGTAGAATAATAATATTAAAAAATAGGATTAATCAAATGAAAGTTGGATCATTGGGTCAATGTAAGGAATGAAGCAAAGTGTGGGCTGTCCTTGTCCTTGGCTATCTTGTTACCCTACCTTATCTCTTTAGATTAGATTAGATTAGACGTATATATAATCTTCTATTAAACAATGTCATTAAGTTAGGTGAAATCCATTGACACAATTAATGATAGAAAGCATCGCCTTGCCAGCTAAACCCATTAATTAATAAGTCTTTGAATTTTTACAGTACGGTTTTCTCGATTTGGATGAGATACAGTGTATTGATTTTCCGCAAAGCAAGAGATTGCACGTGTTTTTTTTTTTTTTTTTTTCATTTTGCTTCTAGTTTGTGGGTAATTATGCTAGAAAAGTCACCTGTTTATTACTTTTTTTTTTTACCATACTTTGATTTTTTCGATTTTTGATTGGGTGAGATGTTGTGTATAAATTTTCCACAAAGCAAGGGATTGCACGTTTTACTTCTTTTTTGTTTTTTTTTTATTTTGCGTTGGGAGCAATCATTGCTAGAAGTCACATGTTTATTATTATTTCAAATTCATTGATTTTTTTGGTTGAATTTAAACCCATTAATTAAAAAGTCTTTGATTTTCACAGTACGATTTTCCCGATTGGATGAGATGCTGTGTATAAATTTTCCACAAAGCAAGAGAATGCACGTTTTGCTTTTTTTTTTTCATTTTGCTTGGGCGGTAATTATGCTAGAAGTCACGTGTTTATTATTTTTTTCCTTTAAACCTATTAAATTGTTTTTGGTCGAATTTAAACCCATTAATTAAAAAGTCTTTGATTTTTACAGTACGATTTTCTCGATTGGATGAGATGCTGTGTATTGATTTTCCACGAAGCATGAGGTTGCACGTTTTATTTTTTTTATTTATTTATTTTCATTTGCTTCTAGTTTGGGGGCAATTATGCTTGAAAAAGTCACGTGTTTATTACTGTTTTTTCTTGAAGCTAACAGTCAAGTGGATCTGAACCAGCAGCAACCTCCTGTCTTGGACAGTCTAACCAAAACCAACGACAACATTTGACCCCTGACTTCCTCCATGGGAAGCTAGGCATGTTGTGATTGAGATCAGACACCTCACAGCTGTAACATCCAGATAATCATAGGTTTTATCTGCTTTTATAAAAGTTGTGCTATCCAATTTCTAGTGAGATTCTCTAATTAATTCCAAACTTATTATGTCAATTTAGTCCTAAATAAGTCTAAAACTTTTGCGAAATTATAATGTAGTCTTTTCAATTAATTTTTGTTGGAATTGTTGACATGATGATGTGCCATATATGACAACTGACGATAAATTGACCGCTACGTGAATGATTTTAGGCAAAAATGGATCAAAATGACCACATTGGAATTTTGTGTAAATGTTTGGGAGTTGGCTAAATTGAAAAAATAATGATTAAATTGACATTTATACAATAGGTATATGACTACTTAGGTAATTTTGCCCTTAATCTTAAGGTGCTGCAATTTGAAAATACAAGTTAGCAAAGGCATGCGATTACTACATAACCAAAGTTATATAGCAAATGAATACCAAGGCCCTATTTGTTTCACCGGAAAATGTGACGTTTTCGAAAAAATTTTTTTAGGAAAATGGTAATATTTTCCAGTTTTCGACTAAAACCTAAAATTAAAGTAGAAAATATTTTCCATGGTTTTCCATGAAAAATTTGATTTGATTTTTTCATATGTATACTCCTTTTAATAATTTTTACTTTTTTTATATTTTAAAAAGTGAATTTTTAATTTTTTTTCTTTTTTTTTTCTTTTTTTTTTTCCTCCCATTTCTTCTTCAATTGGTCGCCGGTCACGGCAACGGCTGGCGATTGGCGAAAGGCTAGCTCGAGCTCACTAGCCTTGAAAAGGTTCGTTGATTTGGCAAGACTCGACGCTAGCGAGGCTCACACTTGCTGATCAGGTGAGTTGATTTGGCAAGCCTTGTGCAAGCTTGATGCTTGTGCTAGCTTATGGCCTCGCCAATTGGCAAGCCAGCAAGCTTGAGGCTTGCCAGTGGTTGGTCATCAACTGTTGTCATGGCAAGTGACCAGCCAAGAAAGAAGGGAAAAAAAAGAGAAAAGAAAAAGAAAAAGAACTAAAATTTTTAATTTTTTAAAATGAAAGAAGAGGGGGCTGGTAGGGTTGCGTTATAGTGTGAGATAAGAGAAAGTAAGCAAAGAAAAATATTGTCTCCTATTTTAGAAAACGTTTTTATTGATGGAAAATAATTTCCCCAAGTAATCCATTTCCCATGGAACGAATTTCGGAAAATTCGGAAAAAATTTTCCTAAAAATTATTTTTACAAAACCAATGGAGCCTAAATCATATGAAATATTTTCAGATTTTCATTAAACATATAGACAGTGGAGAAGATTTTATCCACAAGCAACTTTCGTCCTCCCATTGAAATAATATTTAAATACTTCCTCATTTCATTCACGTGCTCACACGAGTCTTCATCAACACAATCTACCCCAGATAAGATAGAGAGAGAGAGAGAGAGAGAGAGAGAGAGAGAGAGATACCCTAAAGCTACTTTTCCTAATGACCCAAGAAAACCCTTCGCATCCAAATCCTATGTTTGCTGCAATCAATAGTTGATGTTAGAAAGCCAGTGGGGTTTCTATGTCCGTCTCCCTTTAAAAAGCAGAGTTCGATGGATGGATACCAACATCAGCATTCTTCTCTTGTGGCATCAAAATCAAATTCTTTAACTGTATTTCTCAGCTGGTGTACCCATAGTTGTAGTTTACTGCAACAACCATACAGCTTTGGCTCGGTGAGGCTGCAGATGAACTCGGCTTTAGAGCTTCTCTACCTCAGTCTTAAACCTCAAATGTGGCTCTCGACATTGATCTCGTCTTTGGACTTGGGGTTGGCAACAGCATCTAACTTTGATTATCAGTACAGGTTTCCTTTTTGATCTAGCATCATTTGGTTCAACTATGATCACACGGGCTTTATGTGCAACATGTGAAATTCACCAGTTCAACGACAAGTTATCGTGCCCCCACAACCCACCCAACTGGAGTAGAATGGTTGATTACAAACCCCACGCAACTTTCCTGGTTTTGGCGATGCTCAAGCATCCTGGATCTAAAGAATTGCTTCAACGGTAAACTGAATCTTGATGGCGGCAAGAAAGATCTCCCCGGTGATGATGGGGTGGCGCTTTTGTTAGCCGATGGGGCGGTCTGGCAATGCCTCTCGCAATACAAGAAGTACCCTGAACTAAGGCTAGCTGCTCAATTCCATTACTGCGTGCAGATGCAGATAAATGGCATCACAGGACAGTTTGCCAGGAGAAGTATTCGAAGCTTGTGCTTAGATCGCCTTAATTTGCTCATGATAAGCATCCCCGTTCCGTAATAGAGTCTGCACTCTAAATTTAGTTTAAGATGAGAGAGTTTCTGAAGTTCTTCGATAACAAACTATTCCCATCAACGGAGTTAAGCTTTTAAATGAGTTCATACTGATTGTGCAGCTCCAACGATAAAACAGGATGTGACGCAAATGATTGAATTACCAAAACAACCGGCTTTGCCTTCCACTGTTCATTTCGCTATGCTTATATGAATAAAATTTATCCCTCTTACGCTCGCCTTGAATCAAGACATAAGAAGCCTCACCAGAAAAGAATTGCAGAGAGATGTTCACTCCCTCTGAGGGATCACAACCGAAGATCTACCTGTCCAAATCATGCTGAATTCTGATGTTTGCTTAATACCAACTAGTTTAGACTGCTATTCCAGCCAGAAAAGGGAAACTCCTGAATACTGCAGAGCACGGACAATGTTATGCAGGATACTACAATGCAGATCTTCTTATATACATACTTGCAGTGAAACATTTATTGGCATATCAAGGAAAGTATAGAGAGAAAGCAAAATATATTATAAGGCAGAAGGAATCGCGACGGGCGAGAATTAATTAACATCATGAGGCATCCCCTCGAACACTTTTCCAACTTAACATTACCGATAGTTTTTCCATACTTAAAACTCATCGACTGAGGCTAAAACGAACTTAATATATATATAAGAGAATTTTCAACCGACGCTAAGACAATGCTGAAAAAATGAGCGCAAATTGTTCCAAGAGAAGCATAAATACAGTGATCAGAAGAGAGATATTAAAAGCAGGCACCTCTTGAGATCTAAGCGGAACTGCTAAATAAGCAATGTATGGAGGATCAAGCACCATCATAAGGTCAAACCTCCCCCTCCCATTCCGCAACTTTATGGAGCGCAGAGAAGGGATGAGAAGGAAGCCCTTGCTTGATGATGCATTTACTTCCCAAGGATGATGAGTGAGAGAGAAAGATGGAAAGGGAAGAAAACATTAGCTTCCTCTTGAATCCAATTTCGGAGGAAATTGTCCAGTCATTGCTGAACATATTATATGAATGCGAATTTAACCCTAATTTTTTTAATTTTGTCAATTGAATATAGAACATTTGCGGAATTCCAATGTCGTCCTTTCAATAAGTTCTTGCTGAAAATCGTTGACGCAGTGGTGTGTCACCTAGGACAATTGATGATAAATGGACTGCCAAATTAGGAATTTTTGCAAAAATTGACTAGAATGATTATATTAAAATTCCATGCAAAAATTTAGGAGTAAGTTGGCAAAATTAAAAATTTAGAATTCAACTAATGTCTGTATAATAAATTTAGGCATGATGGGGTAATTTTACCTCAAGTTACTGCAATTTTAAAATACATGCTAGCAAAGGCATACAGTTGCTACATAACCAGAGTTATAGCATTTGGATACTAAGTCATATGAAATATTTTTGGGTTTTCATTAAAAACACAGACAGTGGAGAAGATTTTATCCACAAGCAACTTTCATCTCCATTGATGAATTAATATTTAAAAATAGTTTATAATACATTTAAAGCTGGTGGAAGGAGCTTGTGGAGAAATTTCTTCCCCACTAATGATGTCTCCTAGAATAATTAACACATCTTTTTTTTCCAATTAAATGACCGTAGAGATTTTGACTCTTATCACTTCCACATACTTCCTTATTTCATTCATGTACTCACATGAGATTCCATCAGCATTCACAATCTACTTCACACGAGAGAGATAACCTAAAGCTACTTTTCTTGATGGTTAATACCATAAAAATCCCAAATTAATACACACGTGACAAATTTACCCAAGATACACATGTAACAAATTTATTCAAAGCTAATTTGTTGACCATAAAAAACCTCAAATTGATATACATGTATCAAATTTACTTTTCATTAGTTTTCATTAAATTTTACCGATGTCGGTGAACAATATTTTAATATATTTTAATATATTTTAATATATTTTAATATATTTATTAATTTTTTTGATTTTTTTTTTTTGATTTTTTTGATTTTTTGATTTTTTGATTTTTGATTTTTTGATTTTTGATTTTTTTTTTTTTTAAGGCTGGAGTTGAATAATAAGTGTTTGTCGTATGCATTTTGGCACTTAAGCGAACGATTTTTGGCCGGAAGTGGCAGTATATTCATTTGGGGTTTTACCTTCCGTTCATCACAAGTGTACCGATTTGTTATTTGTCATGTTATTCATCTAATTTAACATAAACTTATTGAGGGTAAATAAGTCATAAATATACTAATTTGAGATTTTTAGTTATCAAAAAATTAATTTGAGATAAATTTGTCATAGGTGCACTAGTTTGGGGATTTTTAATATGCCTTGACATTTTTTTTTTATGCCCCATAACTCTTCTTCAGCCAGGCTTGGTCAAAATAGCAAAGAAAGGAGGGGAGCATTCCACCTTAGAAGGAAGCACCCACGAGAGAAAGGGTGGACGAAGCGGAAGCGAGAATGTTGGCTTGAGTAATGCAAACATTGGTGAGAATCCAATGCCCCAAAAACCTAAGGGTTCCTCCACAAGGTTTGTTCATGGAGGGTGAGTCAAGGCCTAAAATCAGGCCATCCAAGAATGGTGGAATAGTGGCGTTGAGTTTCTTGACTTTGTCTTAGGTGGTAAAAAATTAATTTTTGTTAAATTTATGATAAATGTATCGGTTTCAAAGTTTTTCATGATATTACTATTAATCTATGCCTAATAGCCCAAGAAAACCCTTCACATCTACTTTGAACTCGTGTGTTTGTCGCAATCAAATAGTTGATGCTGGAAAGCCTGTGGGGTTTTTATTGCCACTTCCCTTGAGCGGCAGAGTTCAATGTGAGGATACCAACACCAGCATGCTTCATTGGTGGCATCAAAATCAAATTCTTCAACTGTCATTCTCAGCTGGTGTACCCATAATTGTAGTTTAGTGCAACAACCATACAGCTTTGGCTTGGTAAGGCTACAGATAAACTCAGCTTTGGAGCTTCTCTACCCGTCTTAAACCTCAAATACGGCTCTCGACGTTGATCTCGTCTTCGGACTCGGGGTTGGAAACGGGCATCTGACTTTGATTATCAGTACAGGTTCCCTTCTTGATCTAGCATCACCGGGTTCAACTATAACCACACAGGTTTTACGTGCAGCTCGCCGAGTTCACCAATTCAACAATGAGTTATGAGTTTGTGTCACCAATCCGACGATGAGTTGTGAGCTATCGTGCCCCCACAACACAACTCAGTTTGCAATATTTTGCGTTTATTCTCGATTGGAATGGTTGATTACAAACCCCGCAAACTTCCCAGTTCCAGCGATGCTCAAGCATTCCGGATTTAAAGAAATGCTTCATTGGCGAACTGAATCTTGGCAGTTGTCTGGCAATGCCTTTCACAATACAAGATGTCCCCCGAACTAAGGCAGGCTGCTCAATTCCAATTACTGCACCCGGATGCACATTAATGGCATCACCAAACTAAGGAATACCTGGCTTGAACTACAGGACAGTAGCCAGGAGAAGTATTTGATGCTTGCTTTCTTTATCGCCTTACTCTAGCATATGAGAAGCATCGGCATTTCATAGTAGATTCTGACACTCTAAATTTGGTTTAAGGTTTGAAATTTTTGAAATTCTTCGATAATCATCGATGGACTTAAGCTTTTAAATGAGTTCATACTGATTCTACAGTTTTAAAGACAAAACCGAAACGTGACAACTGATTGAATTGCCAAAACCACCAGCTTCGTCTTCCATTGTTCATTTCGCTATGTTTATCATAATACAATTTATGCCTCTTGCAGTTGTCCCAAATCGAGACATTAAAACCTTACCACAAGAGAATTGCAGAGAGTTGCTGACTCTCTGGAGGATTGCAACCAAAAGTCTACAGAGGTTAATTCTGGCAATCGTCAGTGTCCAAACCGTGCTAAATTCCAATACATACCAACTGATTGAGAATGCTATTCCAGCCAAAAAAGGGAAATTTCTGAATGCTAGAAACTACAGACCAGGTTATACAGAATACTACAAATGCAGATCATCTTACATACATACTTTTTTTTGGTCGGAATCTTATATACATACTCCAAATGAAACATTTATAGGCATAGTAAGGAAAGTTGGAAAGAAAAAAATTACATTATAAGGGAGGGCGAATAAGGAATGATGAAATTTAAGATAACATCATGAGGCATCCCCTTGAATATTTTTCCAGCTTTAACACTACCATTGGTTTTCCAGTACGTAAAACTCATCTATGGAGGCTAAAACAATGTCAAATAAAAGATGAGCATAAACTGCATTTAAAGAAGAATCATCAATGAGGCTGAAATAATAATGCTGACAAGATGAGCCCAAACTGTTCCCAGAGAACCATAACTACAGTAGTCCGAGGACAGATATTAAAACCAAGCACCACTCGAGATCTAGTGGAACTGCTAAATAAGCAACATACCAAGTATCAAGTACCATCATAAGTTCAAACCCCCCTGTCCCATTCTGCAACTTTATGGAGGTCAGAGAAGGGATGAGAAAGAAGCCCTTGCTTGATGATACAATTACTTCCCAAGCACAGAGAGAGAGAGAGAGAGAGAGAGAGAGAGAGAGAGAGATGGAAAGGGAAGAAAACATTAGCTTGCTCTTGATTCAAAATCAATGGCAGACTATGATTTCATTACTTATTGACAACACTGCTTTGGTGACCCTGAGCCCTAATGCAAATGTTTTGTACCACAATAGTTCACATACTAGCACTGATCTGAACCTTCAACTTTGCTGCTAGATAGCTGAATACATTTATGATAAGAAAATAAACAACACCCAGCAGCTACATGGTTATACTGCCACCTATCAAGCAACTCAAGCAATCAGGCTGAAATGATGAATACAAAAAGTAAAAGACTAGCTACAAATTAATGTATTCCAATCTGACCTTATAGATCTCACAGTCTGCACAGTAGGTAAGAATATCGGGCAACTTAAAAACTTCATCACCAATTGAAGTTTCAGGCAATTGGTGAACTTGTTTCCACCTTCCAACTCAAACTGCAGAACCCCTCCATTCTTTTGAGATATGTACATGGTGACAGGCTAACCGACTAGCAACCAACTGGGTCAATATATTGGAACATGGTTCCCTTGCGGGTTAACCATGATGGAGTAAATATATATTGGACAATTACATAACAGCAGAAGTAGTGCGACGATGGTCTTGTAGCCCGTTGTTAAACTTTCCACTAAGCTGCCTTCCTTTGAAACTGCCATATCTAGTTGGCTTTGGCTGATAAAGAGAACCCAGCATTTTCTCCAAGTTCTGCACAGTATATTTAGCATATTTGCTCGAACTTTGGTCTTTCTCAACCAATGGTCCATAGTGTTGCATAAAGCTCCTGTAAACAGGCACAACCATTTGGACTATAGCATGGGATGTCTTCTCCCTCAGATCTTTGTCCATCATGACCCAGTTTGATTGCTTTGAATACATGGCATCAAAAGCATCATTGAAATTTTTCAGCCTTTTCTTCACAAGATCGCGAGCAGTAGCACGCCCCCCTGAGAATAAAATTAGGCCTTCTCTACTTAAGTGACTGGGAAGCTGTCCCCAGCTCTCTCTCAAGAAAACTGTGGTGTAGTATTCCTTATACTGTTCATGTTCTTTTAATGAAGATTCTCCAAATAGCTCACCAAGCTTTGTTCCTTTCAAGTGCTTGTACAAATGCCAGTGATTATTAATCATAAAAAAGTTGGCAAGATTAACATCATCATCATAAGCCTTCACCCAAGTCTCCAAATTCTGCTCTATTGCTTTTATGATTTTGAGAATCTCAGTAATAAGGAGTCTCTCTTGGAATTTCTCGTGATTCCAACTACGATGAATGACCAGGACCTGAGTCAAGAGAGGCATATAATTGTCTCCCAGCAGCCTATTGCAATAATCGGTCACAAAGCTCACCAATCTCTGTACACTTCCATCGGGAGGAGGTGGGGTTTGCCTTTGAATCTCTACCTGAGGAAGGAGTTCCCAGAAAATCTCACTTGCCCCGTTAATGACCCTCTTAATGAGATCCCTGGTCAAATTCTGAATCTCGGCACAGGCTGCTCCCCCGAAGAGCCTGTTAAAATCCAATCGCAATTTGTTCAAGGATGAAAATATGTCCAACAATTTCAAGAGTTTGATTGGGTCTTTCTTGCTCTCTGTAACAGTCTTCCCAAATTGAAGAAACGCAAGAATACCTGCTTGGGCAGCTATTTTTGCAAAGCAACCCATCCAAACATCCATACCAAGTCTCTCAAATACATCGTTGCAGAGTTTGTATTCTGCCTCAAACAAATGCTTCACTGCAAATTCCAAATGCTTCCCCCACTGAGCAATATACCCCTCTATGCTCTGAACATCATCAAATTCAGAGACTGATAATTCAAGATAGTCCAGATCAAGAGCCTGCAAACTTGCTCTAACATTGGAACTGCGCACTTCTACGTATATCGATATGCACCTATCAAGCCTCTTATTTGCAATCAACCTCCCAAGAATAGCTTGCAACTTCTGAATGACAGCTACTGGCAATGGAGATGGTGCAATGCAAGCTTGTTCTCCAAGAGATGATGTAGCAGACATCGGAAGGGGCAAACTGTGCTCCGTCAAAAGCTGACGGAACTCACTTTCCAATTTATCCAATGCTGCATCGAGAAGCCCACCATCAAGATACGTTCTTCCACCATCACTCTGCAATTCCCTAAGACCCTGCAACGATTTCTTCAGAATCGAAAGGTACCTATCATCTGCAACCGTATTATCCTCCAGATACTCCACGATATCCTCCAGCCACTGGATTGCCAATCCACAATTATCCCCCAAGAATCTTAATGCCTCCTCAAGTCGCTTCAACATTGACAAGTACCCAGGCAAATCATTGCGCGGATCTGACAACAGCATCTTTTCGAGGCCATGCACAGCATCGAAAACCTTTAGCACCGCCGCGGCAGGGCCGACCGCACGATTAATGTGCCCACCAACAGCAACAAGGGCGTCTTTGTCGGCGCGGATAGGCCGGACAGCAGCCTCCAAAGAGGGCAACCTCTGGTTGATCTCAGCCAATCTCGGGCCCGTTTTTTCCAGCTTCGAGCTCAGGGCTTTCGACTTCTCCAAGCTCAGCATCAACGACTTCCTCGTGGAAACCAGCTTCTCAACACCCTTAACACAAGCAGCACTATCCCCAGATGCAGCCATCTGAATCGACAAAATCTACGACCCTGTTCCCACTAATCACAGTCCCAACTCCGAAACCCAAGCGACCAAACACAGACACAACTCAACTGGGTGTACGACGAGCCGAAATGAAAGAGCTGAAACTAGTCAGGGTTTACGTAAAAGGATATCTTCATCGCACCTCCACCTAACTCCCAACGAAATCAGACCAAACCCACGAACGAAGAGGGAAGAAAACAAGCAATCTCGCGACCTTTTCTCAACTACCCAGAAGAAAAGCAACAAGCTTCGAGCGAAGCGGAAGAAAATTGGAGTTACCCACTTGAGATTGGACCCCCAAGAAAGGGAAAAGAGCCCAAGATCGCGAGGTGAGAATGCGGAGCCGACGAGGGTCGGTTTAAAATTTGGCGAAAAGAAGCGGAAGGGCCACACAGTGCGGAATCTTGAAAGGCTTTCGAGTCTTGGATTCGCGAGGAAGAGAGAGAGAGAGAGAAAACCCTAAGAAGGAGCGGATGAATCTGAGAGAGAGAGAGAGCGAGGGCGGTGGGCTTTGGAGCTCTTCTCTGCTTTTTGGCTATGTCGGGACGACTGAGTCATGACAAAGTGCATGACAGGAAGGCAAAAAGGAGAGAGCTTAAAACAAGCTTACTCCTTTTTTTTTTTTTTTTTTTTTTCTTCCATTGATGGGAAAGAGGTTGGAAGGAGGTCTCAAGCCAGCTCGGACAGCTTCCCTTTCCTCTTTTTTTCCTGAACGACACTGATTTTGATCGTAATAATTTCCCTGCTCACCTTATTCTTTGCTAAAGTTTCAAAATGTGGCCCAAGCATAATGAAATCATTCGACTTTGCTGTGATTTCCTTTTTTTCTTATTTCAGTCACTTTAGGGTACCGAGGTTTTCGGAATTTGTAATTGATATGCGTAGGTCGAAACTTGATTCAATTTTAAGTGAATGGAAGCATAGTGTTTCAAGGCAATGACGTGGCATTTCAAAAGTTAGTGATGGGTTTGCTCTATCAGCATTTCGTTGGAAGATCAATCGAGTTTCGGCTCATCCTTTTGAAGGTCCGGTTTGTTTGGTGCCGGGGTGAGACAAGATACCACTCCGGAATAAAATTTTGAAAAAATGACCAAAATACCTGTAAAGTGGAAAAATTAACTAATATGCCCTTTCGGACTTAATATAATGATTGAAAGGTCTCTCTACTCACCTTCACGTGTGGCGATACTAATTATATGCTGGACCACGAAATCTAGTGCATGTAAGAAGTTTTTGTTGTTGTGGGAGATAAATTCCCCACGCAATGATGGGATTTAGGACCAAAAATGTGAACTCTAAGCATAGTGACAATAACAATAACATTGGTAAAAGGAAATTAAGCGAAATTCCTTACAAAATAAAGGGTTGCCTACTAACACATGGCCTTTCCTCATTTCAGCATAACGTTTGTATTAAGGTAACTTGGACAAATAGCTATGATGATTGTGTCTATAAATTTAAATTGTTGAATTGAGATTTTTTAAAAGACATCATAGCTCTAATAAAGTTTTACACTTCCACTTTTCACTCTACGATGAAAATTTACTTTCAACGGCGCCTTCGCTCACCACCACCTAACGAAATCAATGGAAACACGAGAAGTGACCCCGCCTCGTTTCGTGGTGGTGCCGAACCACGAGGACACGGATGGGGTTAGCTTGTCCCACGGCAAAATGACCTACCCCACACCTCGACTAATTTTACTAATTTTATTACCAAATGTAATGTTTATTCTACAACATCGTTCATATAAAATAGGTGTTATTTAGTTTTTAGAGGATTAAGATGTGGCAATTAAAAAAGAAATTTTGAACTATTGTTTAGCTCGAGATATGTACGAAGTCGGTGCGGCGTTTTCCTTCCTAGGACACTTTTTACGCGATTTGCTTTATTATATTTATTTAGACTTTCTTTTGCTTTATGATTTGATAATTTATTTAATAAAAAAGATCGAGGGAGTTCTAATTTTCTATTATTATATTCGTGAAAAATACTTATTTTTATAAACGCGAGTAATTTTACCAAATACAATATCCAAGAAAGAAGGCAAATATTATATTAATTCTGTAAACCACATAATTCTAAAGAGAACGGTTGGAATCTAAGTCTAGTTGTTGCTTATAGGCTAAGTCTAGTTGTTGCTTAATGGAATTATTTACTGGAAGTTTTTTTAATGTTGGTTTAATCAATTTACAGATCTTTGGACAGACGGCCACTAGCTAATGATGCCCATTTATTGACGTCTGGAGTTTTGACTCGAACTCCATGGAGTCTTGTGAGGGAGAGGTGGAAAGATCTACGCAGAGGAAGAAGAAAAAAGGAGGAAAAGAAAGAGAAGAAGAAGAGGACAAAGTGGGGACCGAAGAAGGTGAAAGGAAAAGGACTTGAAAAGAGAAGGGAGATCGTGAGAAAAAGAGGAAGGAAGAAAGGAAAAGGAGGTTTCGTGCGTGCACGCTTGGCAGATCTCGATGAGTTTTTAAGTTAAAAGACTGTTTCGTAGTGCCCGATGAGGGTTTAAGTTTTTTATTTGTATAATTGGAGTAATCTTTGGAATTTGGTCATAAATATGGAGTCATGTGAATTTTGAAGTGCGGGATTCGATTTATGAATTGTTAAATTAGGAAAAATTGTCAAAAATTTTTCGATTTATTATATTTTTATCAATTCAGTTATAAGTATTTTAATTGTGATTGTGACAATTAAATCTTAAGCCTTTTATATTTTGTCAATTAAGTCAATCCTGTCAATTTTTGTAAAAACTCATTGATATGGACGTTGATTATTCGACGTGGTACGATCGATGTTAACGTAAACAATTTTTAATTATATTTTTCTATTTTTCATTAAATTTTTATCTTTTTATCTTTTCTCTTTATTTTTCTTCTATTGTCCTTCTTAAGTTTTTTTGTTCTTTTCCCTTTTCTCTTTTCCTTTTTCCCCTCACTTGCCATTGTCAGGCCTTGTTGATGGCTAGCAAATATTGTTGGCCTGAGTGAGGGACACTCGAGCCCTCACCTCAGGCTAGTGACCTCCACCGACCATTGATGAGGCCCCATGGAGGGAAAAAGAAAAAGGAAAAAAGAGAGGAAAATAATAGAAAATAAAATAAAAAAGGAAAACATAAGAAAATAAGGAAAAACAAAATAAAAATTGTTAGCGTCAATGCTAGCTGTGCTAAGTAGGATGGTTAGCTTCTATGTCAGTGATTTCTGACTAAAATTTGCCAGATTTACTCAAATGACAAAACATGAAAAGTTTTAAAATTCAATTAACACAATTATAATGTTTAGGTTTAAGATTTTTTGGACAATTTCCCTCTTAAACTATGAATTATGTAAAGATGATAGTATAGGGCTTTGTGGAGCCGTAGGATTTGACAAAGATCAATTTTGAATTATGGTTTGATCAAAACGAATTTTAAAGTTTTGTGTTCAAGTTACACGTAGTGGACAAAGATGAATATTTGCTATCAATGAATTTCTTCATTAGCGTGCAAAAGTTGTTTTATCGAATAAGAGTAGTTTAGCCGAATCATTAGCTAAAGTAGATTTTTACTTGGACTTTAATATCTTTTTTGATTAATTGATAGGAATACAATTTTGTTAGTTTGAGTAACCTTCTTAAGTTAGTTTTCAACTTTTCTAAGTGAGTGATGCTATTTTTTCTTCATATTTTGAAAGCGATGTGAATTAGTTAAATTATGAGTTATGAAATGGCATTATATTTGCACAAAATTTGGATAAGACATTTTCTACCGTTTTGTCTATATGAAATGGAAAGTATATGTTGGTTATAGTTTAAATTGATTACTAGTGAATGGTTTGTGAAACCTTATTATGAAATGATTACAAAAGTTCATGACATTGAATATGGTTTATGAAATGCTCTATGTTTGATGAATTGAATTGTGAAAAGAAATATGATTTGGTTAGTGAAGTGAAGTTTTGAAATGGATTTTGGATTTAATTGTGGATTATTAGAGAAAGTTGTTAGTGGATTATGCTTATGTTGCTATAATTAGAACCTATTGAGGGATTAGTATGCATATCGTTATTGAAATGTCCTTCTAGGCCAAACCATTGACTAATAGGTGGAGACTTAGCCATTTTGTTGCCTTTGTCATGGCCACTAAGCATGACTATAGTTAGATATTAAATATTAGATTGACCAATGGAATGGATCATTGATATTTGATTTAGTAGATATTAATCAATAGAATGGACCATTGATAATTGATTTCTTATTGTTAATCTAACTTATTGGTTGCTACGATATATACAAAGTTTTGTTGTGAAAGGATATAACTCATTTTGATTTTTTTACTTATATAATACACTAGATTTGAGAATGATGACTTATAATACTATTTTATAAAGATGCATGGTGAATGTTCGATCTACGTGGAAGAAATATACTACTCACTGAGTTGTGGTTGCTCACTTCATTAGCTTTACTTGTTTTTCGCCATTTGCTTTACTTGTTTTTCAAGTTCTTCCACTAGCTGCAAGTATGATGAGAATGTTTATGTTATTAGCCAGACATTTTGATAGTGAGATTCAAAGATGTTGTCCCTTATCCTATCGATGGTGGCACCCTCAACAGCATCTAGATTTGAGATCTAGCTAGGATGAGCATATGCAAGTTTGGACCAACAAATTTAGGTCCATCAGTGCATGAGCAAGAGAAGTAGAGGTCAAATAAAAAGGGGGAAGGATCTAAATAGTGAGGGTGACGATTAGGTCACCTTGGTAGCTCACCATCTTGTGGTTGTTGATGGTGTTGTGCGAGAGGTGTAGGATCGGTGATGGTGGTTGGGCTGTTAATAGTGTGGGAGTGGAAGGTGAGCAAAATATAATTCTTGTTTGATGATTTGTTGGGCAATATTTTGTTGATGGTGCTATGCGAGGGGTGACGCCTCCAAATTTGGACTTGGGATTCAAAGGCATTGTCCCTTATCCCATTGATGGTAGCACCCTCAATAGCATCTAGATTTGAGATCTAGCTAGGATGAGCATGAGCAAGTTTAGACCAACAAATTTAGGTCCACCAGTGTGTGAGTAAGAGAAGTAGAGGTCAAATAAAGGAGGGAAGGATCCAAATAGTGAGGGTGATGATTAGGGCACTTTGGTAGCTCACCATCTTGTGATTGTTGATGGTGCTGTGTGAGAGGTGTAGGACCAACGATGGTGGTTGGGCTATTAGTAGTGTGGGAGTGGAAAGTGAGCAAAGTAAAATTCTTGTTTGATGATTTGTTGGGTAATCTTTTGTTACAATAGGTTTCTCTTTTTTTTCTTTCTTTCTTAAGGGGTATTTTGATCCTTTAAACTTAATTGTAGGTTTTAAAAAGGGATAATAGCATAAATGGTTCTTGAACTTTAGTTTAATGTGCAATGTCTTCCTTGAACTTTTACTTTGTGTAGTATGATATGTGAATTATGGTCCAATATGCAACATTGTCTATTGTTATCTAATATGGTCCTTAAACTATTGATAAATGTTAAATGTAATTCTAAGACTATATGAAAATGTTTAAAATTTTAGGAACGGCATTAAGTTAGGGTTGATTGGTTTCAAGGTGGATCGGTTTCCACTTTGCAACCTAGAAACCGGCCCACCTGGTCCTCTAGAATATCTTTCTTTTTTTCTTATGTAAGATCTTCATTTACTCACTCTTTAGTCAGCACGTTGTTGTGCTCTGTAGCACCCTCATAAATGGAAACAAACCTCCTCTCAACTCTCTCACCCCGTGCTTCTTCATTGACTAGCAACAATGTCTTCTAGGATTCCCAATCTCCATTGAAATTTTCATTCTTAGAAAATTAAAGGACAAATGTGTGTAACTAAACAAACACAAGTAAAAATCCTAACACAGTGAATAGAGAGAGGTGAGATAAGAGGCAAGGGCAAGAGAGGGAGGCGAGAGGCAAGACGCGAGATGGTGGCGTCGAGAGTGATTTGAGAATGAGGCATTGAGCGAGAGGAATTGAGAGAAGTATCGCGTGACTGTGTGAGATTGAGAGTGAGAAACATGAGACTAAGCAAGAGCCCACGAAGATGGGCGATGAGAGAGAATGATAAATTAATGTTTTCAGAAATGTTTTGTGCTAATAAAAATCATTAAAAAACTATCTATTGTTTGTGAGATTGAGATTGATAATCATTAGAAACATGAGAACCGATTCTTGCAAGAACTAAGAAGCCCACAAAGATGGGCTTATATTGAACAAATTATGAGTTCAAAAACTACATTACTCATTTACCAAAATTCAGGAAATACATTAAATGATTAAATTAATGTTTTCATAAATGTTTTGTGCTAAAATTTGTTAAAAATCAATGAAATTTTAAAATTACAAAAAAAAAACTATCCATCAATTGAATCTTTCCATAAACATGAAACATAAAACTATAATGACGTTACTTTTGTCCAAATTTGATTTTTAAGACAAATTTTATTTAAATTATTTTAAAAAATAAGCCTAGATGCACAAGTTGAGCCCTTGTTTGCCCCACCATTTTCCGGTGAGGGTGGGGGATGGTTGACAAGGGTTAGACCTTAGCCATTGGTGGGGGGTCAAATGTTGGTGGCCGCCCTCGCCTGATCTAGGTATGTCATGACCCTTGCCAACCACTAGTTGAGACTTAGCAACCCCACTAGCCATCCCTCAACCTTGTTGATCGTAGTTGATGATGATGGGATGGCAACGGTGTAACCTTACCACATGGTTTCTCACCTCTTTTTTTTTTTTAATTTAGCTTAATTTGTAATTTTGATAGATAAAAAAATTGTATTAAAAATTAGATTTGTACCAAAATGATGTCGTTTTGGCTACATCATCGCCACGCAAGATTAATAAAAAAAATCAATATTAGTAGTTTTCACCAATTAAGTTGGATGGAGTTAGTGGAATAAATCTATTGTACCAATTTGATAAGTTTTAAGACATGCTTATACTTTTTATAAGTGTACACTCAATTATACTTAAATTTAGGATTTCTAGTACACTCATCCTTTTTCTTTTTTCTTTTTATGAAAACCGAGGTGCAATTTGCTATGCGAGTAAATACGATTCGGGATGACAATTTTTTGTATCACGCCAAATACTCGCATGCCTCTCCCCACTAGGTAGATGAAACTTGCTACTCATTCATTTTGTACACTCCACAATCAAATACCGGACATTTCAAAAAGTGTTATAGAATTTTTATTTATTTATTTAGTTCTATCGTATATCTATTTTATTAGCCATGTATTTGTTATATATTGTATGCAGATTGCAAAACTTTGCTCCCTCAATCGCGTGTCCTCACTCTAGTCTCCAAGAAAGTGGGAGAATCGAACTCTCCATTTCCTTATTTCGAAGTGGAAAAAGTGACTACAAGGACAACCTCATTGGTCGTCATAGAATTCTAAACACTTTGAAATTTGGGTAATTAGGGCGTGCATAGTAATCATTCTCGTTTATATTTAGAAATAGATTTTTATTCCGCACTATTTCGGAATAGAAATCCGTTTGGTAAAAAAATTTACTTTTTTATTTTAAGCGATATATTCTAAAAATAGGTTTGGAATAGAAATTAGAAACAAAAAAATTTTATTTTTCTATTTCTGGAATAGAAATTAGAAATTTTTTCTTTCTCACTCGAAGGAGTTTCTTGTTGTCCACCACTCACTACCACCACCACCCTTGCCCACCGCCGGCCGTCGCCGGTCGCCGGCTGCCGCCGCTCCTCCCATTACCGCCGTCATTTAGGAAAGTGAAATTTTTTTATTATCAAACAAATTTCTATTCCAAGAATAGAAATTTTTTTGTCATTATCAAATGTGTTTTTTGGCTTAGAAACTCATCCAGAAATAAAAAAGAAAAAGAAAAATCTATTTCTCTTTTATAAATCAATTTCTATCTAGAAATGTTATCATTCACGCCGTTAGAGTCTTAACTTTGTCGCAATGGCATTCACTTGTCAAAACTTCGGTTCATATTCAAATGAAGCACAAGTTTAACCATGGTTAGGTATGGAGTGTACGCTTTGGTTGTTATTAGTTGCACTGGGGAAAGTGCACGTGTTTTGTTTACATGAAAAATTTTGACATTTGAGGGAATTTACAAAATCATATCATTGCAAAAGATATGAATTATTAATTGATGGAAACAAATCATTGATTGTATATGTATCTATAATGGGAAATTTTTTTTTTAAGATCTAAATTTTTTGGTAATCTTTTAATATAAAAAATATTCAAATATTATAATCCAAGTACATTGAAAATAAAAGAGAAATGTTAATTTATGTATTTATCAAAAATAATTGAGAAAATTCCAAAAAAGGCCCAAAGTGCTAACATTTTTTCAAATAAAGATCTAAAGTGGATATTGTTTCAAATAAATGCTTGAAGTGCCATCACTTTCTCAAATAAGGGTCTGAAATGAATCTTGTATCAAATAATGGCCTAAAGTAGTTATGTATGTTTCAATTAAAAACCTGACTTTTCGGCAATTAAGAGTATTTTCGTCATTTATTATTTTCTCTTTTTTCTTTCTTTTTTATTTTTCCGATTCTTCTTCTTTCTCCTTGCCAATGGTCGGTTGGTCACTGGTGATGCCCATAGAAGGTTGGGCAAGGGTAGCCCTCACCCGATTTGATGAGGGCCACCTTTATTGGCCACAGGCGAGGGCGACATCGCTTGGGGAGGCTGCCCCCCGCGTGGCCAACCGCCTTCGTCGGCTGCGGATGAGGGCTTGCAAGCCCTTGCTAGTCGCAGGCAAGGCCAACCTTGCTTGGGGCCGGTGAGGGTTGTCAAGCCCTTGTCGGCCCAAGAGAGGCCGACCCTTAAGGGGCTTCACTTGTAGTCAACTAGGGCTTGTAGGCCCTCGTTGGCCTCATAGTTGGCCACAAGGGGCGGCCTCTCTAGGTAAAGTCACCCCTCGCTATGGTCGGTGAGGGCGACCCACACTTGACCCTCCATGGGCGTAGAGAGGAAGAAGAAGAATTAAAAAAAAGAGAAGAAAAAAGGAAAGAAAAAAAAAGGAAAGAAAAAAAAGATAAAAGAGAAGAAAATTTGAATGAAAATACCCTTGATCGGTCGGAAAATTTAGTCAACCGGCGACCGGTGAGGTGAGGCTTTATTTGAAACAATCATGGCCATTTTAGGTTTTTATTTGAAATAAGATCCACTTTGGATCCTTATTTGAGAAAATAAGAAGACTTAGGGCTCTTTTTGGAATTTTCCGAAATAATTTGATGGGACGAATTTTAGAATTTAATTGCATAGATTACTTCAAAATTAGGCATGATCTTTTGGTTGAATTGGTTCCCACCCGAAACTTAAAATTGGACTAGGTAGACTCGATTCCCAATTTGTGAAACTAGGAAATGGCCCACCCAATCCTAGAATTGGACTCATAAACATGATTCGGTTTTAGGGTCGGTCTCAAAATCGGTGATTTATTTTTTATTGCTTTAGTTTATTCTATTTCACATTTTATTAATTTTTTCGAAGAAATAATAATAAAAATATATGTAATCAGTTCGGTTCCCGATTCCAAATAGGGAATCAAATCGGATACTAGTTTTACTTTTAGAAATCGGAATCCGGACCAACACTTTCAAAAATTAGACTAAATCGGTTGGTCTGATCCAGTCTAAGTGATTCTCAATTTGAACGGTCCATCTGCACATTTCTAATCAGGTCCGATTTGGATCGCAGATCGGATCGAGACCGATGCACCCCGTTATTCCGAAACTCCCAATGCAAGAAGAGCCTGAACGAATTGGCGTTAACCGAAACCCCAAGAAGACGAAAGCAGTTAGGCATGGGGTAAAAACCGTAACTGTGAAAAATTCCCTCCGCTCCGTCTCCTCTGGGTCGTCTTCCCCACGTCGACATTTCACCATCCACCGCACGCAAAGTCGCGAATTGCACGACAGAACAGACCAGAGCTCGCGTTAGATCTAAAGGACTCGCCACCCGCCGAGGACCACCGACAGGCCACCGACCGCCGACGACGAGGAGAGCCGACCGATCTGGCGCGGCCCTTGAGATTCGGGAACCTCCGCCCACTCCGCCGACCCGCGAACGATCCTCACCGGCCGGGCCCCGCGGCAGATCCGGCCAATTCGAGGTGCGCCGCGTTCTTCGTCGAACCTGTTTGAATTTCTCTGCGGTCGTTTGCGCTGGCAATTGGGTCGCTAGGGCTGGGGGAGTGACCGGAATTCGTGTTCCGGGACGAGGGCGGGGGCTTGTTCCGGTGTCGGTTTTTTGCCGAGATAGTGATGAGGCGGCGCGTCATTTGAATGTGCGGCGGCGCGCGCCTCTCCACTCGAATCGAGCGGCGGAAAGTTTTGTTCGGGCTAGGGGGTCGTTTCTTTTCCTGGGTCGCTGTTTGTTTCGCTTCTTGGTTATCGCGCTCGGAGGCGGAAAAACTGCGTGATTGGGGCTGTACTCGGCTCGTGCGGCAATAGTCCCGCTCGGACGGCCTTGTGCTTACTGTCGTTTTCTTTATCTAACCTTGTTGCCCTTTGGGAAATGATTAGGAGGAGGATCTGATGGTGACTGTGGTGGGGTGGTGATTTCGGGATACTCAGCTGCGGAGACAAAAGCATAGTAGACTGCATGGACAAGAACAAGAGCAGGACTGATCTTCTTGCAGCTGGGCGCAAAAGGGTTAGTTTTTGGCATGTTAATGTTCTAGTACTATGCAGTAGCAGTTACTGAAACATGGGAATGGGAATCAGTCTTGCTTTTCTTCTTTTTTTTTTTTTTGTTTGAAAAATTGCATTTCACTTGTTGATGAGGGCATTGTGGATCAAACACCATTCAAGTATGAGTCTTTAGTTTAAGACTAGAAGGTAAAACGGTGAGGGAGGATGACTATCTTTTTTCTGATGTATGTTTGTGTAGTTCTATGTGATTTGGTTGGATAAGTAAGTAGGATTTGGCGTCTTTTAACAACATTTCTAGATACTCATCATCATCATTTGATATATATATGTTATCAGCTTCAACAGTTTCGTCAGAAAAAGGATGGGAAGAGCAGTTCTAGCCAGGGAAAATCCTCAAAAAAGCTTGATAAATCTGAGCAGAATGAGACTGGTCCTGATGTCATGCCTACTTCCTCCACACCTCTGACAGTAGTGCACACTGCTGAGGTGGAGAGTGGTTCGCAACACCCAGAATCTGAGGTGGGTGCTGAACACAGAACACCGCCACAAGGATCAGAGGATGCAGCAGCTTCTCCTGATGTCTCCATTGTGACTCATGGTCCAAGTTCAATTCCCCCGTCAACTGCCTCTAACATCAGAGAAAGTGAATTTGCCCAAGTTTCAGAATCTCCCGAAGCTGTGTCAGTGACAACAGTGGATGAAGGGCTTGGTGCTGATTCCTCAAGCCTAAATGAAGGGGAAAGTACAGGGAGAGAAATGTTAGAAGTGCTAGATTCTAATGCAAAAGTGGCACAAACCAATACCTTCTTCAGTGTTAGTGACATTCTGCCTGCTAATATAGGCAATGCCACAGAGGGAACAATTGCTTCGGTTGGGAGGGAGATGCTAATTGGGGAAAATCAAAAGGAACCACCTGAAAGCAAGATGCTCAGTGGTGAAGATCAAAAGGCTTTACTGCTTGAACATGAGCATGATGTGGATGCACCATTGATACATCAGGAGGTCGTTCAGACATCAGATGTACGTTTTGCACTTCCTCTCTTGCTACTCTGTCTCCAGAAATTTTAATTTAAACTCATGCTAACAACAAGCTAGGGAAGCCTTTCATGAAACCATGCACTTTTTGATGTATAATTATATTCTCATTTGTTGCTGGGTAGGGGCAATGCAGGACGCTGATGGTTTGGGTTTGAAGCACTATGATGGAGGTGAAAACTTGGAGTTTGAAGGCAATCATATATCCTCTTTGCCTGAGCCTGGTGAGAGTTATGCAAAGTTGACCCCCGGAGGAGTTGAGGAGGCAGCACCTGCTACAGGTGAAGTTGTTGAGGCAGACGTAATGCATGCCAAGCCTTCTGTTAACAATGAGTCAGATGAGTTAACCTTTCCGTCTTTGCCTGCATCAGACACAGATCAAGTTCTTGATATTACTCCAGAATATCCAAACCAGCAGGAAGAGCAGGTAACTGATAATGGCAACTCAACCATCTCATTGACATCTGGTGAACCTGGTGTCTTAGAAGATGAACCAGATAATGTTGACCTGAAGGTTGCTAAATCCAGTGAGGGTTGTCAACAGCATTGTGCATTGGTGGGATCTATGGAGGATAAAGACATAAGCCATCAAGGGCATTGGAAAAGTACAAGAAGTTCAGAGGTGGCCTTCCCTCTTTCGGCGGATATGAGCTCTATTAACCTCTCAGAGCTTATAGAGGTGATAAAGAAACTTAGTGAAGACGAATATAATTTGATGCTTAAAGCAAGGGAATCAGTTGCTAGTCCAAACCTGGAGTTGACTCCGGTTGAAGAACACAGTTGTTCAGGAGTTGTAGAACATCTTGAAGAAGAATTGGTTTCAATAAACTTCACAAAAGATATCTTTCATTTGCAAATGGAGGAATGTTCCAAGTTGCAGAAGGAATTATATAATCAGCAGTTTCAGTTGACTGATGAGATATCTGTGCTCCAAAGTTCGCTAGCTGCTGTTCAGCAGAAGAACGATTCTCTCACTGAGGAGCTTCTGCAGTGCAGGTCTGAACATGATGCAGTTGTTCATGGGAGAGATGATTTCTGCAGTCAGCTTCATGCTGCTAGGGATGAAATGCAGGAGTTGGGTGCAAGGGCATTCGAATTGCAGAATTTGCTGGAAATGTCACAGGAAAATCTGATGAACCAATCAAGAGATTTTGCTGATTGTAAGAGTTCGATGGCAGCTTTGCAGATTGAAAATGAAAGATTGAATGGAATCATTAGTTTGGGGGTTGAGGAGAGAAAGAATCTTGAGGATGAAAAGGAGAATCTTTTGCGTGAGAATCAGAGGTTGTTGATTGAGCTGGATGAAAGCCGGAGACTGGTGAGAGGTCTACAGGCTGAAATTGCAACTTTAAATGGAGACCATGCTTCCATGTTGGAGGGAAGTAAAAAACTTGAGGAAGAGAAGGAACGTCTTGCTCGAGAAAGTGAAGGATTATCCATAGAGGTAATTGGTTTGAAGAGTTCAGTGGAGGCCTTAGAGGTTGAAAAGGCCAACTTACATGAGTCCCTTGCTCTGTTGACACAGGAGGTAAACAAGACAAGAAAGGAGAATGATCATTTTGCCCTTGAGTCTGAGAGACTCTCATCTGAGGTTCTTGTTCTTCAGGAGCAGTTATCTATAAAGCAGAAGGACCACATGCAAGCTGAAGAAGATCTTAAAGTAAAAACTATTCGCATTGAACAGCTGACTGAGGAAAATCTTTCTCTAAGTAGCAGTCTGGACTTATACATGGCCAAGATGAAGGAATTGGATGATAAGCGTATCCAAATTGAATCATCAGCTGAGGAAGCTGGGAACGAAGTCAAATCTATGGAAGCACAAGGTCTGAAAGGGGTAGTTGATGCTATGGGCCTTTCTGAAGCTCTTGAAAACGGAGCTGGTGAAGTGTCATCCCCTGTGATGGAGAAACCACTATCTTCCTGCCAGGTAACAGGAAGTCAAGCTGGACTGGTTTTGGAGGAACTCTCTAATGAATTTTCTGAATTTCTCGGTCTGAGCAGGCTCTTGAAGAAGATGGAGAAAATAGTTCAAAAACTTGAGAAGGCAGTTGATAGTATGCATTCTCAATCAATATCCTCAAGCAAGACGGGCAGTAAAGTGGCTGCAGCTGGAGTGTCGAAACTGATCCAAGCATTTGAGTTGAAGACACCTCGTGATGAACATGAGGAAGAGGATCTGGGTGAAGATCAACCAGAGGCAGATCCTTACTCTTCATCACAGAAGCAGATGGGAAATCTGAAAGCAATATGTAAGCAGTTGAGTTTTGATGTTGATAGTGCTGCTTCTCTGTTTAAGGGAGAAGTGGATGGTAGAAGAGCTGCTAATGCGATGATTAGGGAATTAAAGATTCAATGTGAAACTTTGAGGGAACACTCTGACACTCTCGAAGCAAGTGCCATTGAATTGGGAGTTCTGTATGAAGTGCTGAAGCAAAGCACCTCCAGCCTTGAATCAGACCACAGTCAACTTGAGGCACATTGTGAAGACTTGAAACAGCAGAACACAGTTCTTAGAGCAGAAAACATTGAGCTTAGTGATAAGCTTGGGGAGTGCCAAAACAGAACTTATAATTTGGGGAGTCAGTTACGTGAGTTACAGCAATACTCGAATGAAACGATGTCTGCGTTGCATGGTCGGTTAGAAAGTTTCCAGACACTGGCCACTGAGAGGACAGTAATGCTTCAGCTTGAGTGGAATGTACTTGTTAATGAAATTTTTGAAACAGTTAGTAAACTAGATGGGCATGCATCTAATGTCTCAGTTCGAAATTTTGATGGCTTGGACATTAGCAGCCATGTTGCTGCTTCTGTTAGTGCGGCCATTGAAGTGATTGAGAATTTGCAGGGAAAACTGGAAGACATTTCTAAGGATCGTGAAGCAATCATGGGGCTATACAAGGACTCAAATGAAAAGTTGTGTGATTTGCAGGGGAAGAGTGAATTGGCTGTAGCTTTATTGAATAGTCTGTATAGTAAACTTAGAAAAACTGTACATTCTTCACTAAGGTCTGTGGCACCGAGTGAAACTCAGATTGAAACAGAGGGACTCCATAATCCACTAGATCCAAGTAATTATGACGCTCTTATGGAACAAGTGGTCAATATTCTCGATGAGAGGCTGCAACTTGGCTCTGAAATCGATCTTCTCAGTTCTCAGCTGGAGAGCAGAATGCAAGAAATCCAGGAACTTAATGCCAGATGTGTTGATATGGATTTGATTCACAAGTTTATTGAAGATGTCGAAACTGTAGTAGATGTTGAAGAGGTGAAAGGCTTTGATGGACCTCCTCTCTCTCGTTTAGGGTCATTAATTTCTTTCCTTGTTCAGAAATACAGAGATGTGAACGAGCATGTGGTATTCTCTGGAAAAGTGATTGGATCCAAGGAGATGGAAATGTCAGAATTGCAGGAAAGGTTAATGCAGTCAAATTCATTGAATCTTCAGCACGAGAATGAAATCCTTATTCTCAAGGAAAGCTTGAGCCAGGCAAAGGAAGCAATTAATGTGGCCCAGACACAACTTCATGATAAAACAGTTGAGCTTGAACAATCAGAGCAGCGAGTGGCTTCTCTGAGGGAGAAACTTAGCATTGCTGTTGCCAAGGGGAAAGGTCTGGTTGTGCAACGTGATAGTTTAAAGCAGACCCTGGCTGATACCTCAAGCGAATTGGAGAAATGTTCACAGGAGTTACAGTTGAAAGAAGCCAGACTTTTTGAGGTAGAGATAAAACTTGGGACCTACTCGGAGGCGGGTGAGCGTGTGGAAGCCCTGGAGTCTGAACTTGCATACATCCGCAACTCAGCCAACGCATTACGGGAATCTTTTCTTCTTAAAGACTCATTATTACAGAAGATAGAAGAGATTTTGGAAGACTTAGATCTGCCTGAGCATTTCCATGCAAAAGATATTGTTGAAAAGGTTGAATGGTTGGCAAGGTCAGTTTCTGGTAGCTCTTTGCCTCTTGTTGATTGGGACCAGAAGAGCTCAGTTGGTGGTTCCCACTCAGATGCTGGTTTTGTTATCATGGATCCCTGGAGAGAAGACATGCAGCCAGGCTCAAGTTCTGTAGATGATTTGCGAAGAAAGTACGATGAGCTCCAAGGTAAATTTTATGGTTTGGCTGAGCAAAATGAAATGCTTGAGCAATCATTGATGGAGAGGAACAACTTAATTCAGAGATGGGAAGAACTTTTGGACAAAATTAATTTGCCTTCGCAGGTGAGGTCTGTGGAACCGGAGGAAAAAATCGAGTGGCTATGCAATTCGTTCTCAGAGGCTGAAAATGATAGGGTTTCTCTACTGAAGAAGATTAATGACCTTGAAAGCTTATGCTCTTCACTTGCTGCTGATCTGGAAGAATCACAGAGGAGAATATTTGATCTTGAGGCGGATCTTAAGGAAGTCTCTGATGGAAGAATCGCAGAGGAGATATTGAATGAAAACCATGAGAAACTATCAGAAAAGGCATTGCAGCTTGAACATGAGAATGAAAAACTGAAGACTGAAGCCTTTGATTTGCACCAAACATTGTCTGAGTTGGCTGGAAAGGAGGAAAGTATTCGGACAACTGAACAAGAGATTAGAAGACTGCAGGAAGTGGTTGGTGATGCATTGAATGGTCATCTTACAGAAGATGTAGATAATGGCAGATCTAGTATTGCAGTTTTGGAAGATCTTCTGCAAAAACTTATTGAGAAGTTTACTGCCCTTCGATCAAGAGAATCCGTACTTGCTGATGCAACTGATCTGCACAATGAGAAAGCTGACGCAACCACCATTGGGCAAAGAGCTATGGACACATTGGGTGGAGAGGAGCCTGGCATTATGGTTCTGAAGAAGCAACTGGATGAGGCGTTGAGTGAATTGATGCAGGTGAAGCAGGAGAGAGATAGCTACTTGGAAAAAAGTGAATCGTTGTTTCATGAAGTTGCAGCACTTGGTGAAAGAGGAGACAAGTTGCAAGGATTACTGAAACAGGAGGAGCAAAAGACTGCGTCTCTGAGAGAGAAGTTAAATGTTGCTGTTAGAAAAGGTAAGTCGTTGGTGCAACAAAGGGACAGTTTGAAACAGAACATTGAAGAGATAAATTCAGAAATGGATCATTTGAAATCTGAGATCAGCCGCAGGGAATCTATTCTTGCAGAGTATGAACAAAAGATTAGGGACCTATCCTCTTACTCAGGTAGGGTCGAAGCTCTTGAGTCTGAGATTCTGTTCTTAAGGAAGAGTTCGGAAGAAAATGAGCTTTCCTGGCAGAATAAAGGCAGTTCTTTGAGCGCAATTTTAAGTACTTTAGCTGACATGGATGTGGGTTCAGAAGTAAACGCCAGTGACCCTGTTGAAAGATTGAGACAGATTGAGCAATTGTGCTATGAGTTACGTGGAGCCGTCGCTTCTTCAGAACAAGAGTCAAAGAAATCTAAAAGAGCGGCAGAACTACTCCTTGCAGAGTTGAATGAGGTTCAAGAGAGGAATGATAGTCTACAGGAGGAGATGACACAAGTAGCCAGTGAGCTGACCAAACTTTCTCAGATAAAGAATGCCGCAGAGGCTGCCAGACTCCAAGCTATTTCACGTTATGAAAGTTTATCTTCTGCTCACAATGAGGAAAGGAGCAAGCTGTTTTCTGAGTTCACAAAAATTAAGTCTTCCTTAGAACTTTTCTGGAAGGTTTTCTCTGATTTCAATGGCTTACTTGCTGATGTTCTGTCTGAGGACTATGAAATTTTACGCAATCTGGGAACTGCTATGGAGTCATCTCTTGGAAAAATTGACGCTATTGATGTGATTGGGTCAATGAAGTCTAGTTCTCTTCGTGTTATTTCCAGTCACGCTAAAAAGGTATAGTTCACCTTAAATATTGTTTTTGCAAACAAAGGAAAAATAAACTTGCCTGTCACTATCACTTTGTGCTGTTAGTGTGGCATGCAAGCTGGCTTTTCTGTTACTTATTTGAGCTTTTGCTCTGTGTCTTCTTATTTATCTTTGGCTTGGTAGTCATCTATTAGATTTCCATGACATTCTGTTTCAGGGGTATTCTTTGGTTCCGTTGGGATGGAATTTGGAGTTCAGATGTTGGAGACGGCATGTCTAATGCTTTTTATTTATTATCATCTGTTTCTTTTTTATTTTTTTGGGGGGGTGGTATGGATGGGTTGGTTTGGATTTGCCTTCAAAGTTGCCCACTGCAATTCTAAATCTTCTTATCATTTCATATGGTTTTAATGCTTTATGCTGTGCCCAAACTAGAGATCTTCTGAGGGTTAGACTACTGATTTTCTGAAAATTTTTTAAAAACCATATTGAAATTTTTTAGCAAGATTGTGGATTTTGGGGAGGGCATATCCTCCTGATTCTGCTTTGTGGTTTATTTGAAGTTAATCTTAACATGTTAGTTCCAGCCAAAGGCAATGGCATTATCATCTATGCATGCGTAATGCTTCTTGCTTTTTTGCATTTATTTTCCTACACATTTTGTGCTGATACCTTTTACTTTTTACTCAGGATAAGTTTTTCTTCATTAATACTGGGCCAGATTCTGAGACTTGGAGCCAGTTTTTGATAAAGATCTACCCGAAATTTGGAGTTTCTTTGAGAATCAACTGCAACAATTTTCTTTGGGGATTGTTTCTTTGAAGGAAGATCTACACAAACATTCTGGTGCTTTCCAAGAACAGGCCAGCAATCTTTCCAAAATTTTAACTGTTATTAATAGAGAAATCATTGGCCAAAAGGAGTCATCTGAAGTGACTGAAAGAGATGTGGAACGTTTAAAGTCAAGTCACAGAGAAAAGGACACGGAGATTTCTTTGCTGCGCCGTGGCATGGTCTTGCTTTGTGAAGCATGCTCCAGTTCCCTTGCAGAAATTGAAAATCGTCAAGCTGTGTTGCTAGGGAATAATTTGGCTAATGTAGATTCAAGAACAAACATGGATTCCCTCCATGGCAGATTTTCTGCTGATGATACCCGTTTTTCATCAGAGGAATTTTCGAAACACCTTGCTGGTAGACTCCTGACAAGTGTGAAAAATTTTGCCTCTGTGAAAGCTGAAATTATTGACAACAGTCAGAAAGAATTGAAGAGTACGATAGCAAATTTACAGAAGGAGCTTCAGGAGAAAGACATCCAGAAAGACAGGATCTGTGTGGAGCTTGTGAATCAGATAAAAGAAGCTCAAGCTGCTGCTTTAGGGTATTCATCGGATCTCCAATCTTCCAAAAGTATGGCCCACAACTTGGAGACAAAAATTGCAGAAATGGAGGCTCAACATACCTTATTGCAGAAGAGATTGAAAGAGATGCAAGATGGGCAAATGGCATCGACAGAATTACAGGAGAGGCTTCAATCTCTGACTGATCTACTAGCTTCTAAAGATCAGGGTCTGTTGCTTTTTCCTTGTAATCATTCATTTTATTTGCTTTTGTTCTAATTGTCTTTTATGTTAATTATACTGATGACTGATGAGCACTGTATTTGATCTAGAAATTGAGGCACTGATGCAAGCACTTGATGAGGAGGAGACACAGATGGAACACTTGGGCAAAAAGATTGAAGAGCTGGAGAATGTTTTGGAACAAAAGAATCTGGTTGTGGAAGAACTCGAAGCTTCTCGAGGGAAGGCTTTGAAAAAGCTTTCCATAACAGTGAATAAATTTGATGAACTTCATCATTTCTCAGTTAGTCTTCTTGCTGAGATCGAAAAGCTTCAAGCCAAAATAAAAGAACAGGATTGTGAGGTGTCTTTCTTGAGGCAAGAGGTCACAAGATGCACTAATGATGTTCTTGTGTCATCTCGGTTAAGTAATAATGGGCATGCCGAAGACTTCTTTGAGTTCTTAACGGGTATTGAGACCTTGGTGCCTGGGCTATCATTGCATGATGTCAGTGATAAGAAGAGCATTCAGGTGAGTGAATACAAGGAATTGCTTCAGAAGAAGATCGAGACTATTGTTTCTGAATTGGAGGATTTAAGGGCAGCAGCTCGTAGTAAGGATGCCTTGTTGCTGGTAGAAAGAAGTAAAGTAGAGGACTTGACACGCAAAGGAGAGACTCTTGAAAGGTCTTTACATGAAAAGGAATCCCAATTAAATCTACTTCAAGGTGGGGAAGATTCAAGGCAGCCAACTGGCGCGAGTTCTGAAATTGTGGAACTTGAACCGGTGGTGAGTCACTGAACAACTTTGTTGCTTAATTATTGATGTGAAAGCTGTTCTTTCAACTTTGGAAGTCCTCTATGTTTTAGACATTCTGGTCTTCTTTTGACTTTGTAAGTGCTTTTGAAAAATTCGAATGCTTGTCTGCTCTTGCATTATCATGTGGTGAACTTAATTTTTTTCGTTCAGTGTCTGGAAATTGCAAAATTTGATTTTAGTAGATTGGTTTTAAGCTGCACTAGGAAGAAATAAAACCTAAGCTACCTAGGAAGGGAAACCGTTATATTACTGCACAAGGTTTCCTGAGATTACTGCTTTTTGATCTTTAAAGCTGGAGCATTAGATTCCGGAGTGGAGATTTACCCAAAGTACTGGGTGAACTATTAATCTTTTGTGAATTTTGGGTTGAAAGCCAGTGAATTTGTTCAAATTAGTGAAAGCCTGTGAATTTGTTTGGAGAGATGTTGTTTTTCCTTAGAGGAATAGTTTTTAGATCAATCTTAAGACAAAAGCCTACTGATATCAGCTTTGATTTGACATTGACGACGAACATGAACTGGTTGATTGTGAAAAAAATCCTTTTTTTGGAAAAGCAAAGAATGTTTTCTCTTTAGATAATGTTATGTAATGCTTGATTATTAAGTTTGCAATATTTCTTTACAGTACAAATATTTCCTTGTCTGCAAAAATATTGGTATTTTAGTTTACCTGGAAAGACCTAAATGTTGAACATGTTTTCATTGTTTGCCTTTTCTAGCAACTATCTGACCTCTGGCCTTGTAAATGGAATTCTTATCATACTTTTAAAAATGGAATTACCTCTTGCTCTCCTTGATGTATTGTAAATTCTGCTGATTGTGTGTTGGGAATTGTTGGGAAAAGTGTGATCATGTGTAATCTTGATTGTGGGTTGTCTGCCGATTATTGTAATTTCCTATTGAAATTAAATTATCTGTACTGTTTTTCAGTTTAGTCTTTAAAAGTTATATCCCGTCTTTGTGGTAGAGCACTTTTAAGTACATATTTGGGAGATTTAATTATTGGACTTTCTTGCAGATAAACAAATGGGCTGTGACTCCTACTTCCAGCACCCGTCAGGTGCGCAGTTTGCGTAAGGCAAATAACGACCAAGTTGCCATTGCCATTGATGAAGATCCTACTAGCAGTTCTAGGTTAGAAGATGAAGACGATGATAAAGGTATTATACATGGTTTATCTATAATAGCTATTATTATCTCATGTCCGCTGAGAATTTCTCTCACTCGGTTTCTTCCTACTCAACAACAGTCCATGGTTTCAAGTCACTTACAACATCAAGAATTGTCCCAAAATTTACAAGACCTTTGACAGACATGGTTGATGGGCTCTGGTGGGTATCTTAACTCATTCTTGTTGTTCATCCAGAGACTTGACTAAACTGAGAGTAATATATGTACTTGTATCTGTAACTGGACAGGGTTTCATGTGACCGGGCATTGATGAGACAACCTGCTTTACGGCTTGGCATTATTATGTATTGGGCTGTATTGCATGCACTCCTTGCTTCTTTTGTAGTATAAGCAGAGGAGACTGGTGAGTGAATCTTCCTTATCAGTTAGAATATTCATTCTATGTTCCATGGTTGCTTTGCTTGATCTAATGCTTGTGCAATTGTTTCTCACTGTATTTACATTATGTATTGAGTCTATCAATTGTCCCATGGATGATTCATGTTGGTAAAAAGGGCTGTTGATTAGCTGTTGGTTTGACAGGCATTTGACGAATCAAAGGAAACTAGAAATTTTCTGATCTAGTCTAGTCATGCTTTATTCTGTGTGGATGCATCTTCCACCATGTGACTCTTTGAGTGTGATGATATTGGTCTTCTCGTCTTAACTGCTTTTAGCTGTCAATCCGACATTTGACCACAAAGGAGGTGTACTACTCTGGCCATTTTTGCCAAATAATTGGATGGCTGGTGTATTGTGTGACAATAGAATAGCTTTTCTGTGAACCAATTGAGCTGTGAATACTGGTTGATTAGTTTGCCTAGTTTAGGAATATAGTAGCTTTTTGAGTTTTTACTCTCATGGACTACCTTATTTTCTTGCGATTTGTTGTGCTTCAATTACAGTCTGACTATATTTGTACCTTAACTCAATTACAGTTGGTAGGCCACTGGTCCATGCCCATTAGTAGACCCACTTACTCAGATTTTCTACAGGTTTTGCCTGTATTATTTCTTTAATTTTTTGTTAAAGGCTCAAGGGAACCAATTTTGTCGCCTGATGTACAGCCCTGATTGATAATCCCTTGATTCCTTTGGAAGAATAATAAAAACCTTATGAGCATGTTGGCATCCTGTGTATTACATTTATCTATTAATTTTGATCCAGTGTTTGAATTGATCTTGTAGTTCTTTTCTTTCCTTCGAATAATTGTTCGTACATGGTTTAGGCTTTTAATGCTTTTCATCAAAGGCAAACACTATGCAACCGGTCCACCTTTTTGAAAGTATACTTTGACACCCCCTGTTAAATTATAGCCTTGCACTTTATGTTCATGAAGATTACTTTGACTTCCCTGTTACATACCAGACAATAAATAAAATATTTCTAGTTTGACCCTTTTTATTCTTTTCCAATCTGATTGGATTGAGAAATGTGGATTCTGAAATAATGGGTCCCATTTAGTGGCCAACTTGCATCACAGGGATTATAGGTTGAAATCCTATAGTAAAATGACATGTTTCGACCCTTGGTTTGTTGAGGGCTGGTCAAGCTTTATTCAATTGGGGCAAACTCTCTAGCCCTTGAAAACATTATCATTTCATTTATTGTTGGTGTTTAAATGAACTTTTATTTACGATGGTATCTGCAGTTCAGTTGGATTTAGAAAGATACAAGAGACCAAGTCTGCATTATCTTATATTTTCTTTGGTCTTTTGGTGGCTGGGGAGGGTGGGTGTTAAGGGGTTTTGAATAACTTCGAACAATGCAAATGGTGTCCCTCTAGTGTTGCTAAAAGTCAGTGATCAATTCAAATTGGAGATATTATTGGAGACTAGCAACTGGCAAAAATACAGTTAAGACAGAATCTGACAACAAACCTTTGCATATTTTGAAAACATTGGCAATGTCGAGATAACGTTTGATTGGAAATATCATTTAAAGAAGGCATTACATAAATGAGCACACAAAACCAACTCATATTTTGATCACTCAATGTTATTCTGAGGATCGAAGCAATATAACTAATAATTACCTTTCAACAGGTCAATCTTATGCATTCTACTAATTAACCATGTAAATCAATATATGGGTTGGTTTGCAATTTGTAATTCGTAATTATTTGGTACATTTCTAGATCAAGAACCGTTCATTTTACCTAGTATAAATAATGAGTTTCTAACCATCCAATTTTTCCCTTTGTGTGCAGGTTATCTGGTTGTACAATTGGATGCTATTAACCATGTTGAATTCATTTGGGTGGGCACCAAGCTTGCCTGACAGATCATTTTTGTTTTCTCCTTTTTTCGGGTCAATTAGATATTGTCAAGGTTCATTTATTATTTTAGGAAAACCAGGCAGCTGTGATTTCTCTGGTTTTTTTGATACGTGTGAATCTCAGGATGCTTGGTCATAGTTGAATAAAGAAGGGAAAAAGGAAGTTCTGGTGGCCATTTATAGAAGAATTACAGTGATTGCAAATTGTATTACAGGACAGACTCTTGTGAGAACCATTCAAAAGGTTGTACATCTCCCTATTATTTCAATGTTTGGAAACTGATCTTCCTTTTGAATCAGTAGGCACGGGAAACAGTATCATTTGAAAAGCCGCAGTCGCAGCAATTTTTGGTTTTAGAAAGAGTAAGATCCCTGGTTTTCATCACTACTTCCCGAAATCATCGGGGTATGGAGGTCGAAGATTCTGTTAATTTTCCTCGTGCGATCATTCCGTTATCGCATGTATCGAGTTCCGAATTCTCCAGTTTCTTGGCTCCGTATGCGGGCCTTTGTCGACACTCCAAATGTCCTCAAAGCCTCGAAACTCATATCGACATTCCAAAATCTCCAACTTATTGGATTCTGATTATCGCAATATAGCACAATTCAATCTTGCTGCAATCTTAGATTACCAAGCAAACGTCTACGCCAGATTGCTTCTTTTATTGACTTAGTTGATGCCATATGCTCAGCTTCAATAGAATGTAATTGAGCTTTTTAGTCGATGGCACAACTCTCATGGTAGGAGAGATTTTTGACAGGATATCAGAAACGCACCTCGGGCACAATGACGTATACACCGAAAGAAATTTGAACTTGATGCCACAGAAAACTCAAAAACAGACATGGATGGACATATTTACATCTTGTTTTTCTATTTATCAAAAGCACTTGTAAGTATGATTTAAAATTTTTATAACGAGACAAAATTAGGCGAATAACCAATTCGAACATGATAGAGAAACAAACAAGAATCACGTGCTCTATATAGATTTCAGATTCATATATTATGTAAACACTCGCTCAGTCCATTTCAACCTACAAAACAAACTATCCAATTTAGGAATCATCGGGATCAGATTGAATCGGCCGATTAGGTCCAGTTTCAGAGAGTGTTGGTCCAATTTCTGATTTTAAGGGGGTATCGGAGCGGATCGATTACATATACTTTTTCTATTATTTTTATTTTTCAAAAAATTAGTGTTTTAATTTATTATTTATGAGGAAATAGGAGGTTATAATTAGACGGCGAGATATCCGGATGAAAGCTATTGACTTGAATTTGTTCTTGATTATGCTTTGGACGCCAAAATATCCGGATGGAAACGTGTCCGTTGGAATCGGACCGGAACGAGTAACCGATCATCCCTACGTTGTAGGAGGCATTCTTTTGTCCAGTAAGCCGTTGGCATGCAGAGAAACGGCGGATTGAAATGAAAAACTTTTGAGAGAGCATCGGGGACCCGATGGGGGGCAAGCTCGGCCACGGCGGAGGCCGGCGGTGGGGCCGCCCGGCCCCGGCGGAGGTCCGACATCCCTCGCTGGGGCTCGGACGGATGCAGCATCGTCGCGGCGAAGGCAATGGAGAGAGCGAAACTACTACCTCTTGTGGGCTATGATCGGGGGAATGCCGTTCTGCGCTAGGCTTTCCCCTGTCGGCTGTCGCCTTCTCGCTCGCTCGCTCGCTCGCAGTTCTCTCTCTCTCTCTCTCCATCGGAGCGTAGCTGCAGAGGTTAGAGCAGTCGTTGCGATGGGAAGAAGGCTCGCCGCATCGTGTGATTGTCTGCTGGTTTCGACGCGATTTGCTGATGATCGTGCGTCTGCCGCTCCCGCATAGTTGTCGAAGTATACACAAAAGATCGCGTCTCCGTCTTTTTCGCGCAGGATTGTGCGTGGGTGCGTGGGTGCGTGCGTGCGTGTTGTTTGTGTGGTTCTTTCCCGACGGAAATCCAGTTTTGGCGGATCGGAATACACTAGATTTCTTCGTTTCGCGTCTAATCGTGCTGGGTTGTTTTTTTTTTGGGAAAGATCGTGCTGGGTTGTTCTCCTTAACGCAGTTCGAATTTTTCTCCTTTTTCCCTTCCTTTGATTTGCCCCAACGGTCCTTCATGTTGTGCTGACGGCGTAGCGGTTTCCCCTTACTTGGTTATGTTCTGATGAGCTCTTGGGTCGCTCAATGTCCTTCGAACCCTTTTAGAGCTCTAAAGAGGAGTGACTGCTTCTCTATAAACGCACATGGCGTTTTTTATATTAGTTTCATCGGGTTCTTCTGCTGGAAGTGTGGGCAAGATCACTGAAGATGCACCTCCCGTGTTTATTTGTTTTGTCATGATTTGGGCAGTTCGGGCATCATTCTCTGTTGTGCAGACATTATGCTTGCGTTTATCTAAGTTTTTCCCTTCGTGTCCCATGGGGAAAATGGCAGGGGGTTTATGTTGGTAACCTGGGTTCTGATGTTACCAGACTTGATCTCGAGGATGAGCTTTGCACATTTGGAATCATGAGAAGGTCGGGCTTTTTCTTTAAAAACTTCAATCATGTCCTTGTACTTTTGCACTTATGTGTGGCGAACTACTCTTTAGACATATAGCATTCTGTTTGGTTGCTACCCCTGTTTCTTGAAGAGTGCTCATGCAGCTCAACGAGGGCTCACCCTCTTTGTTCAGAAGCACGTGGAAGTAAAAAGATGAAATTTTCTGTGTGACCCATGGGATGCTTCAACTTGATTTGTAAGATTGCATCCCACAGTTGTAATGTATTTTTGACTCATCAATCCTAATACAGGAAGAATTACCTATTCTCAAACACAGTCATCTACTATTTGAATCACCTGGCTTAACTCCTAATAATTTGGAATGACAGGATTGATCAGATTGTTGGTGGTTTTTTTTTTTTTTTTTTTTGGGGGGGGGGCTAAAGCAAATATTGTCTTTCCTTTTGAAATTAAGAAAAAAGATCTTAAGCATTAGACTGTTATGAACTTCTCATCTCTATTCAAATTGCAGTTGTGCTTGTTTCTCGTGCTGGTACTGATACTTATATATATATATATGTATGTATGCAGTGTATGAGTTGCGTGAAGATCATCGGGATATGCTTTTATTGATTTTGATCACCATAGGGATGCACAAGATGCAATTCGTGAGCTAAATGGTAAGCCTAAAGTTCTGTACTTTGGAAAATCCATTCCAAATCACAGGTTGCTAAAGCAGCCTTTGTTTATTGTGAAAGATTTTTCTGGTCAATGTCTATAATGTTGTTTTATTCTCCTCATGCAACTAATGGCATTATTTACAAAGAAGGAATTTGTGTATGTTCTCATGTGCATTATTTTTTAATATTGGATGATGCACTTTAGATTTGACAGCTAGTCTCTTGAATAAATTTTTGAATATGCTCTTGTGGGTTGAGTTGGTTGTGTTATTTGGTGATGGGGAATGTATTTATGATAACCTTGAAGTGCATCTGTCTTGCCATTCTTTCTTCCTTAACAATATGCTACAGTTATTTCTTTATTGTCTCTTCTTGCATCATTTGGAAGCTGGATAGTCGTAGTTTAGTTGGAAATCTGGTTTGTTTTCCATGGAATGATAGAGGTAGCATTTGATGATTCTGAGGGGCAAAATGCATTTCACCTGATTAAATAGGTAAATATGGATGGAGAGTTGACCTCTCTCATAACTCTAGTGGTGGACGTGGTGGTTGATCTGGCGGTTCTGATTTGAAGTGTTATGAATGCAGCGAGCATGGACACTTTGCTCAGGAGTGCCTCCTGTGCGTGGGTTCACAAAGACATCATAGTCACAATCCGAAATCCCACAGGAGCCCAAGCAATGGTTGAAGGTCTGTTTTCTATTAAATATACCTATATTGGAGTTATTTCCAAGCTAATTTTTTTGCCCTTTTAACTTTTTTCTTTTTCATGTGAAGTTTTATGATAATCCATCAATTATGTTTTATCTTCGGCTGAAATGTTGGCAAAGACTCAATACTTCATAAACAGTAGCAAAGTATTGTTGCCTCATTTCCGTTGTAACAAACGATTTCACTAAAGGACTACTATTCAATTTGTGTACTTACACTGTCTTGTTTAAATATAATAGGTTTATCATTATGGCCCCTTCTTGAAGATCTCTGACATATACCCACTAGAGTGCCACACAAATGGATTCCGAAGAACAAAATAACCAGATGGTTGAACTTAAGAATAAGATGAGTGAACTCGAGAACCTGGTGGCACAACTCATTCATTGTCTTGACCAGATCAGAGTACTTTTGCTTCCTCTGCCTCAAGCCAAGGTGATAGCTTCTGCATCAGCTCCCAAAGAACCCGACATCGGCTCTAATGGTAGCCCGGTCATGAAAGATGGCCCCTCCAATGTTCCAAATGTGGGTGTGGGGTATGTTGTACTGTCATTGTGGCTGGCTGCTCTGTTTTACTTGTCAGGCAAGACTGCAGCAGTTTCCTGCAGAAATTGACACATCCTCATTGGCTTCCCCCTCCCACCTCCAATTTCACCTACAAAGAGAGAAAAGAAACAAGCACTGCCCAAGAGGATATTGTTGCCGAAGTCCCTGTTTTGCAAGTTAATGAGCAAGAGGTGAAAGATAATATAACATGTTCTGGCAATTCCAGTCAAAGTTTGGAGAATGAGAAGATCTAATTGACTGTGAAACAAACTTTCTGACCGTGCAGTAAAAGATAAAATAGAAAATGTGGAGGAGGAGAATGAAAAAAAAGGCAAAATTTGAGGAGAATGTCTCTAGGAAGAGCGATCAAACACTAAGAGGGAAAGGGAGGAAAATCTGAGAGGTGCTAATGTCTTTGGGAAGAGTGATCAAACACTAAGAGGGAAAGGGAGGGAAAGCTGAGGAGAATGTCTCTTTTTTTCTTCCTCCTCCTCTACATTTTAATCTCATTTAGCTTTTGCTGCATGGTCAAGGAGTTTGTTTCAACAATTGCCAGATGAATATGTTATACTATTTTAAATCTTGCTCATTACCCTGCAAAATAGAATATGGGACTTTGACACGAGTATCACCTTTAGTAATGCTTGTTTCATATCTTTCAGCTTTCTACTCTTCCCTTTCATTTTCTTTGGAAATGGAGGTGGGAGAGGGGGAGCCAATGGGGGTGTGTGAGTTTCTGTAGGAACCGAAGTTTGAGGCCTGAATTTTGGAGAGTGGAGAGTGGAGAGTGGAGGACCTTGTGCAGAAGAAGGCTACTGAGTCTGCGAATTGATCAGGTGCCAGTATGTAGTAGGGGCATCAGAACCATAAACCGGAACTGAATTGAAATATTTTTCGTTTCTGGTTCAGTTCAGATAATGGAAAGAAACCACATTTCTTTTTGCTGGTTCGGTTCATAATCCAATCAAACCATCGAAATATAAAATCATGCTTAGTTGCATAGTTGCAAGGATTACTAAAACAGGAGGAGCAGAAGACTGTGTCTCTGAGAGAGAAGTTAAATGTTGCTGTTAGAAAAGGTAGGTTATTTGTGCAACAATGGGACAATTTGAAGCAGAACATTGAAGAGATAAACTCAGAAGTGGATCATTTGAAATCCGAGATCAGCTGCAGGGAATGTATTCTTGCAGAGTATGAACATAACATTAGGGACCTACTCTTGCTTAGGTAGGGTCGAAGATCTTGAGTTTGAGATTCTGTTAAGGAAGTGTTTGGAAGAAAATGAGCTGTCCTGGCAGAATAAAGGCAGTACTTTGAGTGCAATTTTAAGTACTTTAGCTGACATGGATGTGGGTTCAGAAGTGAACGCTAGTGGTCCTGAAAGTTGAGAAAGATTGAGCAACTGTGCTTTGAGTTATGTGGAGTCATTGCTTCTTCGGAACTAGAGTCGAAGAAATCTAAAAGGATGGCAGAACTACTCCTTGCAGAGTTTAATGAGGTTCAAGAGAGGAATAATAGTCTACAGAAGGAGATAACGCAAGTAGCCAGTGAGCTGACCAAACTATCTCAGATAAAGAATGCTGCAGAGGCTGCCGGACTCCAAGCTATTTAATGTCATGAAAGCTTATCTTCTTTTCACAATGAGGAAAGGAGGAAGCTGTTTTCTGAGTTCATGAAATTGAAATCTTCCTTAGAATTTCTCTGGAATGTTCTCTCTGATTTCTATGGCTTACTAGCTGATGTTTTGTCCGGAGATTGTGAAATTTCACATTCTGGGAACTGCTATCCAGTCATCAGTTGGAAAAATTGACACTATTGATGTGATTAGGCCAGTTAAGTCTAGTTCTCTGTGTTATTTCCAATCATGCTGAAAAGGTATAGTTCGCCGTAAATAAAGGTTGTGCAAATAAAGGAAAAACAAACTTGCTTGTCACCATTGCTTTGTGCTGTTAGGGGGGCATGCAAGCTGGCTTTTGTTACTAATTTGAGCTTTTGCTCTGTGTCTTCTTATTTATCTTTGACCTGGTAGTCATCTATTAGAACGTCCTGTTTTAGGGGTGTTCTTGGGTTCTGTTGGGATAGAATTTGGAGTTTGGGTGTTGGAGATGGCATGTGGTTGTGTACTTGGGCACTGGAATGCTTGTTATTTTATATAATCTGTTTCTTTTGGGGTGGATTTACCTTCAAAGTTGACCTCTGCAATTCCAAATCTTCTTGCCATTTCATTTGGTTTTAATGCTTTATGGTGTGCCCAATTTATAGATCTTGTGAGGGTAGAGCTGTGGTTAGACTACTTATTTCTGAAAATTTTGTAAAAACCATTTTGAATATTTTGTAATGAAGAAACATCTGTTGTTTGGTGGATTTTAAGGAGGGTATATCCTCTTGATCCTGCTTTGCGATTTTTCTTATTTGAATTTAATCTTAACATGTTAGTTCCAGCCGAAGGCAATGGCATCATCATCTATGCATGTGTGGTGCTTGTTGCATTTTTGAACTTTTTATTCCTACAAATTTCATGCTGATACCTTTTTCTTTTTATTGCGATAAGTTTTTCTTCATTAATACTGGGTGAGGTTCTGAGACTTTGAACCAGTTTGTCGATGAAGAACTACCCGAAATTTGGAGTTGCTTTGAGAATCAAATGCAAGAATTCTCTTCAGGGATTGTTACTTTTAAAGGAAGATCTGCACAAACATTCTAGGGCATTCCAAGAACAGCCCAGCTGTCTTTCCAAAGTGTTAACCATTATTAATAGAGAACTTATTGGCCAAAAGGAGTTGTCTGAGGTGACTGAAAGTGGTGTGGAATGTTTAAAGTCAACTCACAGAGAAAAGGACCTTTGCTGTGCCATGGCATGGCATGGCCTTGCTTTGTGAAGCATGCTCCAGTTCCCTAGCAGAAATTGAAAATAGTCAAGCTGGCATGTTAGGGAAGAATTTGGCTACTGTAGATTCGAGACAAACATTTATTCCCCCATTTTTCATCAGAGGAATTTTTTAAATACTTTGCTGTAAGACTCTTGACAAGTGTGAAAAGTTTTGCCTCTGTGAATGCTGAAATTATTGACAACAGTTGGAAAGGATTGAAGTGTACAAGAGCAAGTTTACAGAAGAAGCTTAGGAGAAAGACATTCAGAAAGACAGGATCTGCATGGAGAATGTGAATCAGATTAAGGAAGCTGAAGCTGCTGCTTTGGAGTATTCATCGGATCTCCAATCTTCCAAAAGTATGGCCAACAACGTGGCCATAAAAATTGCAGAAATGGAGGCTCAATGTACCTTATTGCAAAGAGATTGAAAAAGATGCAAGATGGGCAAGTGGCATCAACAGAATTACAGGAGAGGGTCCAAACATTGACGGATCTATTACCTTCTAAAGATCAGGGTCTGTTGCTTTTTCTTGTGATCATTCATTTTATTTGCTTTCATTCTAATTGTCTTTTCATGGTAATGATACTGATGAATACTGTATTTGATCTAGAAATTATGGTCCTGATGCAAGCACTTGATGAGGAGGAGACACAGGTGGAACACTTGGGCAAAAAGATCTAAGAGCTGGAGAAAGTACTTGAACAAAAGAACCTGGTTGTGGAAGAACTTGAAGCTTCTTGAGGGAAGGCTTTGAAAAAGCTTTCTATAACAGTGAATAAATTTGATGAACTTCATCATTTCTCAGGTAGTCTTCTTGCTGAGGTTGAAAGGCTTCAAGCAAAAATTAAAAGAACAGGATTATGAGGTGTCTTTCTTGAGGCAAGAGGTCACAAGATGCACCACATTCTTGTGTCATCTCGGTTGAGTATTAATGGAAGTGCCAAAGACTTCTTTGAGTTCTTAACATGTATGAAGACCTTGGTACCTGGGCTACCATTGCATGATGTCAGTGATAAGAAGAGCATTCAGGTGAGTCTATACAAGGAATTGCTTTGGGAAGATTGAGACTATTGTTTCTGAATTGGAGGATTTAAGGACAGTAGCTCGTAGTAAGGATGCCTTGTTGCTGGTAGAAAGAAGTAAAGTAGAGGACTTGACACGCAAAGGAGAGACTCTTGAAAGGTCTTTACATGAAAAGGAATTCCGATTAAATTTACTTCAAGGTGTGGAAGGTTCAAGGCAGCGAGCTGGCATGACTTCTGATATTGTGGAACTTGAACCAGTGGTGAGTCACTGGACCACTTTATTGCTTAATTATTAATGTGAAAACAGTTCTTTCAACTTTGGAAGTCCTCTATGTTTTAAACACTCTGGTTTCTTTTGACTTTGTAAGTGCTTTTGAAATATTTGTGTGCTTTTGAAATAAAACCTAAGCTACCTAGGAAGGGAAACCTGTATATTGTAAGACTGCGTGAAAAGGTTTCCTCAGAGAACTGCCTTTCAATCTGTAAAGCTGGAGCATTGGGTTCAAGACTGGAGATTTACCCAAAGAACTGGGTGCACTATTATTTCTGGAAATTTTGGGTTGAAAGCATGTGAATTTGGTTAGAGAGATGTTGTTTTTCCTTAGATGAATAGTTTTTAGATCAATCTTAAGACAAAGCCTGCTAATATCAGCTTTGATTTGACATTGGATGGCGAAGACGAGCTGGTTGATTGTGAAAACTTTCTTTTTTGGAAAAGAAAAAAATGTTTCTCTTAGATAGTTTAGTTTGCAATATTTCTTCAAAGTAGAAATATGTCCTAGTCTGACAAATGTCAGTATTTTAGTTCATTGGAAAGACCTAACTATTGAACATGTTTTCATAGTTTGCCTTTTCCAGCAACTATCTGACCTCTGGGCTTGTAAAGTACTAACTGCGAATTTTTATCATACTTTCGAAAATGGAATTACCTCTTGCTCTCCTTGATGTATTGTAAATTCTGCTGATGAAGTGTAATCTTGATCGTGGGTCGTCTGCTGATTATTTTAATTTTCTGTAGAAATTAATTTATCTGTACTGTTTTTCAGTTTAGTCTTTGAAAGTAATAGCCGTCTTGTGGTAGAGCACTTTTAAGTACATATTGAGAGATTTAATTATTGGACGTTCTTGCAGATAAACAAATGGGCTGTGACTGCTACTTCCAGCACCTGTCAGGTGTGCAGTTTGCGTAAGGCAAATAATGACCAAGTTGCCATTGCCATTGAGGACGGCGATAAAGGTATTAGACATGGTTTATCTATAATAGCTGTTATCATCTCGTGTCCTGCTGAGGACTTCTCTCACTCGATTTCTTCCTTCTCAACAACAGTTCATTGTTTCAAGTTACTTACAACATGAAAAATTGTTCTGAAATTTACAAGACCTTTGACAGACATGGTTGACAGGCTCTGGTAGGTATTATAACTTGTTCTTGTTGTTCATCTGGAGACATCACTAAACTGAGAATAATTGATTTACTTGTAACTGGACAGGGTTTCTTGTGCCTGCGCATTGATGAGACAACCTGCTTTGTGGCCTGGCATTATTATGTATTGGGATGTGTTACATGCATTTCTTCCTTCTTTTGTAGTATAAGCCAGAGACTGGCAAGTGCTCTTCCTTAACAGTAGAAGAATTTTTTTTCTATGTCCAATGGTTGCTTTGCTTGATCTCATGTTGCGCGTGACTGTTTCTCTCTGTATCTACATTATTTACTCAATCTATCAAGTGTCCAATATATGATTCATGTTGGTAAAAAGGGCTGTTGATTAGCTGTTGGTTAGACATGCATTTGACGAATCAAAGGAAACTAGAAATTTTTCTAATCTAGTCTTGTGATGCTTTATTCTGTGCGCACTCATTTCCCATTAACTCTTGAGTGTGAAGATATTGGTCTTCTGTTCTTGGCTGCTTTACATATATAGACCATAAACAAATAATGGGATGGCTGGTCTATCGTCTGGGGATAGAATAGCTTTTCTGTGAACCAAACGAGCTGTTAACGCTGGTTGATTGACCTGGGTTTGCCTACTTTAGGAAAATAGTAGCTTTTTGAATTTGTAATCTCATGGACATCACCTTATTATCTAGCGATTAGTCATGCTCCAATTACAGTCTCACTATATTGAGTTTGTAACTTAACCACGGTTAGGAGGCCACTGTTCCATACCAATTTGTAGATCCACTTGCTCAGATTCTCTACAGGTTTTGCCTGCATTTTTCTTCATGTTTTTGTAAGAGGCTCCAAGGAACCAATTTTGTTGCGTGATGCACACAACCCCGGTCGATAATCCCTTGATTCCATTGCAAAAACAATAAGCAAATGAAAACTTAATGAGCATGTTGGCATCCAAGATATACTTTTTTCTCATTAAGTTTGACTTTGATGCTTTTCATCAAGAGCAGACCAAATGCGACCGGTTCACCTTTTTGAAAGTTTACTTTGATACCCCTGTTAAATTACAGCCATGTATCTTATGTTCATGAGGATTACTTTGACAGCCCCTCCTATATCCAAAAAAATGAACCAAAAATTTCTAATTCTGACTGGTTTCTATTCCTTTTCAATCCAAATGGATTGGAAATATGGATTTTGGTGTGATGGGTCCCATGTAGTGGCCTGTTTGCATGATGGGCATTATAGAGAAAAGCTAACGTAAAATGAAATGTTTCATCTCTTGGTTTGTCCTGAGGGCTGGTCGAGCCTATTTCAATTTGGGCAAGCTCTCTAGCCCTTGAACGTATTTTTACGTGTCGTAGGTGTTTAAATGAACTGATTACGTTCACGATGATATCTGCAGTTTAGTTGTATTTAGAACGATAGTAAAGATCAAGTCTGCATCATCTTGTTATTCCTTTGATCTTTTAGGACTTATTTGATAATCATCCTATTTTTCCATTTTTCTGTTATTCGGAATAGAAAACAAACAGAAATCCATTTGGTAATGTTAGCTAATTATTTTATTTCTCGAAATAGAAAAATATCCAATGAATAGATTTATAATAGAAACAAGAAAAAAAAAAAAAAATCATTTTTTTGCTCCCGGGAGTAGAAATAAAAAATATTATTTTTAAATGAAAATTATTCTCGGGAATAGAAATGTTGCCAAACATTTTCTAGTTTTGCTAAAAGTAGTGATGGATTCAAATTTGAGATGTTATTGGAAATTGAAAGTGGCAAAAAATTTGTAATTACACGGACATGATGATATGACAGCAAACCATCACCTATAGATATCTAATGCTGGATTAAAACATTGGTGGTGTCAAGGGAACGATTGCTGGGGAATATCATCTACGGAAGGGAATTTACATGAATGAGCATGCAAAGCGAACTCATATTTTGATCACTTCATGCTATTCTGAGGATCAAATTGCCTTTTAACAGGTCAGTCTTATCCATTTTACTGATTGTTCTGTGTTAATCTAAGAATTTTTATACAGGTTGGTTTGATATTCACAATTCAACACTTACTTGGTACAATTCCAGATCAAGATCTAATATCAAAACGGATTTCTACCTATCTCCTTATCTCCGGACGAGGCGGCTGCTTGTCCACCAATCCCACGGCTTCCCGCCATCTATCCATTGTTGCCCAAATTCGAGTTCCAGTGTAAGTCACTCATGATATCTTATGCGTAAGCTAAGCTGCAGAGGAGAGTCGTTGTACCTTGTGACCAACGTTTTAATTGCTTTAGCTCGGTCATGAAAACGGGTGCCATCGACTTGGTAGATCCTTTTGATTGTTATATCCGTTGATCTCCTACAATATTATCACGGCGATGACAAGTCTGACTAGACAAAAAAACGATTTGAATAAGAAATATTTTTCGGATATGTGCCTACTTCATGGGGATAGGTTGATTGGGTCGTCTTCGTGTCTGGCGCCCAGTTAATATGGAAATAAAACAATTAGGAAAAAGAAAAAGAAAAGAGAGTGGATCTTCGTGCGCACGGGAGAAGAAGGGAAAAGTGGGCTGCAGCTTTCGGTCTTGATTTGGAGGCCAAACGTTGTTGGAATTGGCTGAGATTGAGGGCTAAATTGATTGGTTTCGTTCGTTGGAGACCTTCTCTTGAATTCTCCACCTCACGATTAGAGTTTTCTTCTTCATTTGTGGTAATCCACCTTCGCAAGATGAAAATACTATAGCGATGTTGATATTGAGCCTTTAGTGTATGATTAGATAAGAATACTTTATGTATCCTATTTTTATTGGTGATTAGTGGAAGTTTTTGGTGATCTGTAGTTTTTCTGCATTGGGAAATACTATAGCGATGTTGATATTGAGCCTCTAGTGTATGATTAGATAAGAATACTTTATGTATCCTATTATTATTGGTGATTAGTGGAAGTTTTTGGCGATCTATAGTTTTTCCGCATTGGGTTTTCTATGTAAAATTTTGCCTCTATTGTATGACTAGAGAAGAATATTTTGTGTATTCTACTATTTTTGGTGATTAGTGGAAGTTTTTATAGAAATATATTGTTAATTGTCGTTTTTCCGCATTTTGGTCAGTTTTTTGGGAAAGAAATTTTCTTGTGTTATTCTTGGCTTTGTATCCTCAATAGAGATCGATTAGGTTCATTATATTTACAAATTCACTGAGGTTTTGTATTTTATATGAAATATCACAAATTGCTAATTGTCGTTAAGGTTAGAAAGTTAATCTTTTGCGTCTTCGCCCGCCAGAGACACCGAGTATAGTACTGGAACTTAGGTCAATAGAATGGGCTTCATCGACATATTTGTTGGGTCATATGCCGTGTGGACATCCTCAAATGTGGTGGTTTCATGTGATATGGTATTGTGAATAAAGTGGTACCTGATCGACCATCTACGGATTATGGTCTGTTTGCGATGCATATTTTCGTCAAATGTATTGGATTCTGATTATCTCAATGGACTAAAATTCTATCTCGCTGCAACCTCATATCATCAAGCAAGCATCTTAGCCGAATTGCTTCTTCTATAGTCTTGGTCGATCCCTTATACTTAGCTTCAATGGTAGACGAGGCAGCTATCGGTTGTAATTGCGAAAGGGCACAATTTTCAAGACGGAACACATACCAGCTATTGTTCTCTCTCAATGATTTCTCTGCTTTAAACCGCTCGAACTTTTATAATCATTAACTTTTGTTTTCCCAAGTGCAGGTCTCTCTCATGCATGTGTCACAATCCTGAGATTTTCCATGCACCAAGGGTCATGAACGATCCAAAAAGATGGGGTCAAGTCTCTTAAAATTTTCGGAACATTCCTAGAGACATATGATATGATAAATGCACCAGGTCTAGAGCATTCTCTATATAAAATATTGATAGTTGGTAGATGGAAAGATATGATTTCCATAGCTAGATCGAAAAATCATTAATAGTTATAATTTGAGGGACTCTTATCTAAGTTTGAGTGTCCTCTTATATCTATCCAAACACTTGAGTAATAGTAAACATTCTTTCCCAAAACTTTTCTCTCTACAATCTGGTTGAGTGAGCAAGCAATTGATCTTTGAGAAAAGGCTTAACTTAGGCACTACATCAATTCAAGAAAGCCTAAGTTGCTGCATGATCCCAATTCCAATCAATTGGCTTGTGACACATGCATATACAAAGGGTTTACAAGTCAGCTAGATACTTCCAAAATTATTAGAGAAGAAGTAATTGGACTTTTCCTGTTGTAATATAATATGAGCTGCATCCTATGAGCTGCATCCTATGTGTGAACTTTGGATTTAAGTGACTAGTGTCAGGAACTGTTCTTAAAAATATTTTTTCACGTATTGAGAAATTGCCACTAAAAAGAGAATAAATATGATCAATGCGTTTCCATTCCCCGTTCTTTAGCGATGAGATGTTTTAATGAAATATTATTGCCATGTAATACGTAATATGTTTCAATGAAATATTATTGCTATGTACTACCCGTTATTATTTTAAGAGTTGATGATTTTTGACATGACATTGAAACACAAATTGAACACAAGTGAAAGAAATTAGAACTTGATATCATATAGTTTGACCCAAAGTTGACATGAATTTACACACTTATATTCTTTTTGTTAATATAAAAAGCACATGTAATTATAATTTAACATATTTATGACAAGATAAAACGATGCAAATAACCAACACCAATGTGACAGGGAAGCATGAATGACAAGCCCTACATGGAGATTTATGTAGACACTCGTGCAGCCCATTCCAAGCAGCAGTAAACTTGTAAAACTCTAATTAATCCCCTCAAGTGGGCTTACTTTATGAAAGCACTCTTGAACTTGACTTTTCTCTCAAATGATTCCCTGAAAACGTGCATATGATGTGCACATTTTCTTGCCACGATAGAGGCATTATTTGGGCCCATTGATAATTGGCATGAAGAAAGAACAAATCTAAATAAAAAACCTTAGAGAGAGATGGCACCGCCCGGGCATTGGCCAAGGTCCAACGGCCCTCAATGGCCTTGGATGAATGCAGCATTGTCGCTACGAAGGCAATCACGAGAGCAAATTATCACGGTTCGAAGCTGCTAATCTTCCATAATAATCATTGATAGTCAGATTAAATAAACAAACGGAAGTTCCAACGGAGAGTCAGGTTGCTCCACGAAGCCTATTACCCTATCACTCGAACTGAGATATGTGATATGAAGTGGCCGTGACGGCACCAATGTGTCTATTAGAGGCTGACAAGGAACGTAAGACCTTTAAGAAAATATTACATGCAGCTCATGTGCCAGTGTGGCAAATTGGAAGGCACTTCAGAGTGCGCCACATGTCCCTGCAAGCTCATAGTTGTTAAGCTGCCAATTTTTTTCAAAATGAATGTGGCTTTTCTTTTTCCCTTACACGGCTTCTTCTCTCTCTCTTCCCTGTATGTTTTCTCTCTCTCACTTCTTGCCCGATCCCCTTTGTGTACTTGACTCTCTCTCCCTCAGAGCTGACTAATGACCATTGTGCCTCGACCGATGACCATCGCGCCCAACCAACCGGCTCGAGCTTGTCCTGATCCCTTGACCACCGTGCTCGATCGACAACCACTATGCGCCAATCGACAACTTCCGCACCCAACCGACTAGCTCCAGCTCATCCTGATCCCTCGATCTGTCTCTTCTCTCTCCCTCTAAGGCTCCCCAAACTGTCAATCTACTTCAAAGCCCCCCAAGCCCTCGATCATCCATTACCTACACCATCGCGAATTGTTGACCCCTCCCGGCGCCGCCTCTCCGGCTAAACCCTCGATCTCATCTAGTCAAGACTTCTTGTAGTTGGTATTTTTATTTTGACTTCATATGTGATAAGAGAGAGATGATGTCTTTGTCTCTTTATTCTTGGTTCAATGTTTTTCCAGGCGACTCTTCCCAAGCCAACTATTGGATCTTCCTACTGGTTTGCATATTCTCATGCCAATACTATCCATTCATACTTCTGTAAAGCTTTTACTGTTGGTGTGGGGGCATTTCAATATTATGCTTTACCTATGGACTACACCTTTAATGATTTAGGTTTCAACATGTTTTTGGTCCATCAAGTAAATATATGCATGCTCTGGCTATTCAAATGGTTTACACAAATTAGTCTCTCATATTGCTTCACTATTAGTACTGGTCTTTAGGGGTGGTTGTATTGAATTGGAAAGAAATTAGATTGGATAGGTAGGTTTTGGAAGGTCTTGTTTGATTGCATATTTGTTCTCAATTTCTTCATGTTTCCAACTTGCATGAGCATGTTGTAAAAGAATTGTCTTAACTAATTTTGACTTGATGTAGCAACATATAGTGGATATAATAAGTTGTTGAACACTACTGGGTTCTATTTAGGGGTTGGGGTTGTTTGGAGAACAGCAAACATGGAGGTGGGATCAACCATTTTAATGATTACGACATCAAGTGATGCTTTAGAATAAAGTCCAGCAGATAAATCACAATGACACTTATCAATCTATTTGGCTATTTTGTATGTTTGTGCTTCCCCCTCTTTCTTTTTTCCCCAAATTCGAGCTTGCTTAAAGGTTGATGAACTTTGATCAATGGATTCTTGTAGAGTGTCACTTTATATATTCTCTTAAATCTTAGGTGAAGGATGTGATGCCCAGATTTGCGCTAGTTAAACTGCGCATTTTAGACACTAAGTTATTACAATATTTAGGAAAGTAACATTGTCATAATAACGTTGATAGAATTACGTCATAACTTTGCTAAAATATGGATTTCAAGAGTCCATAAATACATGTAATGTTTGAAACTTTAATGGTTGCACATTTTGTTGAGGGCCTAGAGTAAACCCATTATCCCGAATTGTGAGGTTGTTTGTGCGCGAGAGGCGGGGGGAGGGGGTAACTTCGAGAGAGAGTAGGAAATGATGAGGCTGCATCAATTTCCTATGGTCAACTAAAATAAGAGGTTGGTGTAAGAGATTATGTGGGCTAAGGAAATAGGATGGAAAATGGGGGAAAAAGAAAAGATTTAAGAAGACTCACTCATGGCAGAAGATTCACTCATGGCAGCCAACCTTTCTCCTTTTTGTGATGTGATTAGAAAAAAAATCAAGGGATGGCTATCAAAGAAATTTTCCTCCACGTGGATACTAGGTGGAGATGTAAAGGGCTGCCACTTTTACTTCTTTTTTTCCCTAAAATGTCTAGCAGCCACAACTCTTGTCTGGCCTTCTTCCAGCTCCCTTGCAGAAAATGCTACTCCCACACACTTCCTCGTCTCCGACTAGCAACGAACAAGGGCAACCCTTTAGAAACAGAAAACCGGCACCAGAGACTCGTTGACGGCACCAGCTGGTCTCTTGAACATCTCAAGCGTGGGAGGAGGCCCTCAAAGTAGGTCGCGTCATTTAAGTGTCCGTTCGCCGATCGCGTGCTTGTTCGCCAAACCCGACTAGGCAAGTGAACCAACTGCTCTGTTCTTCATGGGTAGTGCCACTCTAGGGTAATTTAGAGGTAGGTGAGATCAAGATCAAGTTTGCATGTGGCAGATTCATTAGAGAAAGCGAGGGAGAGACTATGAGTAAGATTCATGGACAGCTCGGTGAGATTGTGAGCCTTGTTAACTATTTGAATTCCATAGCTCGGTCGATGAAACTAAGCAATAGAATCCATAAGTTCGACTTGACAATGTGGGCTCATGTGTGGAGCAAGGAAGTTGCAAATGAGGGAGGTCGTGAGTTGCTATGGGAGTTCGCGAGTGAGGTTAGAAAGGTCAAGGGGAAGCTAGTAAACGATAATGACAATGGGGTGTTTCATGTGGTTATTAGTTTGTATCTTAGTGCTGGTTTTCATGGGGATTCATGTGGTATTTTGCCGAATTTATGTTCATTTTGCCGAAGTCAGGTTCTATAAGCCATGTGGTTAAGACGGCCTTAAGGATAGTTGTTTGGGTTTTGACTGATGGGATAATGAATTGCGGTTCGCAAATATGTCATAGGCATCATCATAGTTGTCCCATTTAGGTCAAATGAGCTTGGATTTAGTTTACTAGTCATCCCATGAGTCCTCATGTAAGGATCAAGTTGCTCAGCTAAGTGATTGCTAAGGGAGGATAGCTCATGTACCCTGTAATGGACCAAGAGTCCATGTTGGTAAGCAAGCTTGGGTTAGACAAGCGGTACCTAGATTAATGACATTTACGTTACTTATCTATATGACTAAAACAAGAATTTCACGTGTTGGTGGCTATAGAAAATGGGGTAGAATTGAGTTATGGAGAGGGCGTAGGATAAAATCAAGAATGGACAGCCAATGTTGCGGTAATTCAAGGATGAATAAATTGGAGTATGATGCCATGCGCTAGTTAGACAAATAGAACTAGGAAGGTAGAGCGGAGATCTATCTTGAGCTTGAGAACGAGACCGAGACCAAAGACAACATAGTTAGTCACCTCTGAATAGGTTTTGAACTGTCTTGTGCACTGAAATTATTTAGTTACTGCAATAGGATGAGAATACATATGTTTGTGACATCGGCCGATAAGCCGATGGGAGGCCCTGGGTGTCGGGATGCTCGGAGAGGGGTGAAATGGTGTGGTTACGTACTCTCCAGAGGACTGAGGAAAGTTGAATAACTTTTCAGGAGACCTCGCGATGCTAGGTCGGGTGCAAGGGGTATGGGGCGGGGTGTCATCTCCCTCGGGTGATTGTTGCAGCCAACCCACATAGACGCGTTGATTAAATAGTTTCTATGTTATTTTATTTGCTAGTAGGAACCGCACTCGTTAGTCCATTGTTCTAGTACTAGACCTACCTTCAAGCAAATGGTGTAGACCCTTGATTGAACTTTGTATTTGATACATGGCAAACTATTTTATTTGTTAGTGGCCAACCCACGAGCTTGGACCATTGGTTTGCTTGCTAAGTTTTATTTTAAACTCACACTTGCTTACTATGGGTTTTTTTTTTTTTTCAAATTAAAAGATATCATCCGCTTCACCTACTGTCGCCACGACTATCCTCTATGGTACCCCATTCGACTTCGTATGATGACGTGAGGAAATCCACGACCGGTAGTTTTTAGGTGTGATCTTCATCAAGTTTATCTCTTAATTGACGGTTGACGGTGGACATGGGGGCACCAACAAGGCCAGCATACCTGGCCTTCGTAGCCTTATATGCATGTGTGGAAGGCCGACTATTGGGACCTTTGCCACTATACGACGAGGGTCCAGGCCATGGTAGTAGCCCAGCGATGTAGGTGGGGATCCGATGAGCGCCTGATTTTTGGAAGAGATTTTGTTTTTTGTTTGTGCTGACCGACTAACTGATGAAGGGCACGTGTATGTGGCCGAAGGGGGATAGGATACCTAGTGTTTATATTCCTAGTGTTTTTTGTACAAGCTCCCCTCCATAGCTCCATCTCCCAACCTATATAAAGACAAGACTGATGGTAAATAAAGTCAAAGACAACTCATTTTCTAATATTCCAACCTAGTTTAATTTTATCAAGAATTGATTGAGTATAACTCTTCATAGTTTAGTAACCCGGTAAGACAGGTGACCAAGAATTGGTGTGCTATAAGGAGGTCCTCATTTGGGGTTTGTTTATTTTCCATATTCAAGCTCATTCTAGAGTCTTTATTATTTTGCTGTATTTAACTTTGAAGCTTGCTGGTCGAAATTGTTTTGGTGTCATTTTAATCCCAGTTTGGGTGTGAATTTGCATGTGTAAATTTATCAGATGGTTGAATCGGAGGTAATTCTTCATTCGTACTATGTAAAACATATTTTTCTTTCTAATGTAACAAATCAGATAATTATATTTTCTTCTTTTAATTGCATCATGGAACTAGATCTTTTGCACATCTGATGCGTGATATGGAAAAAAACTCCAAGTTTGCTGTAGGAATGATTTTTATTAAATAGACTTGAAGCATATAATAAGTATATGGCCTATGCAATCAATAAAGGATTTTGAGTTAAAAGATGTAATTCTTCATTCATACTATGTAAAACATAATTTTTTTTTTTCTAATGTAACAAATTAAATAATTATATTTTCTTCTTTTAATTGCATCATGGAACTAGATCTTTTGCACATTTGATGCATGATATGGAAAAAGACTCCGAGTTTGCTGTAAGAATGATTTTTTTTCAAATGGACTTGAAGCATATAATAAGTATATGGCCTATGCAATCAATAAAGGATTTTGAGTGAAAAAGGGTAATTTGGTTAGAAATACTAAATGAGAAATAACTGAACGGACTTTTGTGTACTTGTGAGGGTTATTTTGCTAGCTCAGCCGATAAAGAAAAGAAATTTGAGAGGTTTGAAATCAGATGTGGCTGTCTTGCTTATATCAAGTTTAAGGTTGATAATGGTGTTTATGAAGTCAAAGTATATTTTTGAACATAATCGTGTATTTATTTCGAAAAATCAAAGACATTTGATTAGGTGTGAAAGAATTATGTTATATAGACTTGCAATTGTGTTTTAGTTGACATGGTTAAAAGCTAGCATTGAGTGAACTTTGGCATACAAATTTTTAGTAAATGAAACATGATGAAGCAAAAACTTTGGTTTCAACCTGCATGATTATTAAAATTATTTGCAGATGAAAAGATCCGAAGTTATATGTAGGGGAGATTGTCAAAATCTTTTAAATTATTTTCATAGCATGGAACAGCAAAACCTAATGTTTTCCTACGCTATACAAGTTGATCAAGATGGTAGGTTAATAAATTTATTCTGGAGGGATATTTTGTTAAAATTTGATTATGATTGTTTCAATGATGTATTGTGTTTGATATTACGTATCGTACCAACAAATATAATATAATATGTGCATGTTTTATTGGGGTTTATCACCATTGGAAGAACATAATGTTGGGCTATGCACTTTAGTTAGATGAGATGCAGAATCATTTATTTGATTATTTGAAGCGTTTTTTAAGTTTATGGAAAATAAGGCTCTGAAAATCATGTTCACTAATCAAGATCAAGCCATGGCAAAAGCCATTAGAACAGTAATTCCGAATACACAATACCATTTATGCACTTGGCATATTAAGAAAAATGTCAATCAAAACATTTCACATTTTCACAATAAACTTGGTTTTAACAATAAATATTTCTCAGCACATATGTATAAATGCGAATCGGAGGATGAATTTGAATTTATTTGGAAGGAAATAGAAAAAAAAGTGGGGTAGTGAGAATAACATATGGCTTCAAAGATTATATAATCTTAGACATAAATGGAGTTTAACCTTTAGTCATGATATTTTAACATGTGGTATAGTATCAAGCAAAAAAAGTGAAAACACCAATAATGTCTTCCAAAATATGACGAGGAAGACATCAACCCTTGTAGCATTTATCCACTAATATGAAGAACAAGTGAATCACATGAGAGAAATTGAAAGTCGAGATGACTATAATTACCATGGGACACCCAAATTGATGATTTCGCATAACATCTTGATGCATGATGCTTTGGTCATTTTTAAAAGATTTAATGATGAATTTATCCAAAGTCTCTCGAAAAATATTTCAAGTAGTATATTTGATGGATTGATTTACTTATACACACTCAAGCGTGGGGGGTTCAACATGAACATGTTCAGATTTGACCCCGCAGACTCTTCAGTTTCTTGTGATTACAAATTATTTGAATCAAAAGGTTGGTTGTGTCGCCATGCATTGAAAGTGTTAAGTGATAACATATCGATTATGAACATTCCATTTGTTTATATTTTGAAAAGATGGACTAAAGGTACAAAACAAGGGATTGTGAACGATGAATTTGATCATATGTCAATAGATTCATCTAAATTTAATTGATTTTCCATGTTGATGCAACAATCTTTTGATTTGATGAGTTTGGGAACCGAAGATGAAAATACTACGAAATTAGCAATGAAGAACTTGGCAAAAGCGAAGACTGTAATTTCATTGTACAAATCAAGTGTAGTTGTGACTGATGATGCCAATGGTGATGATAATAAGGCTTCTTTGTGCACGATTTTGGTATTGGACCCCTTTTAAAAGAAAGGAAAATGATTAAGTTATGGAGGGCTTAAAAGCTCAAGTGAGAAAATGAAGAAAAATCTAAGAAAGGAATAACCTCAACGTCAATAAAAGTCAAAGTGAGTGACATATTATTTTAATTAATATGATTAGTTAAATTTTTCACGTTATGTTATATTATGCTAATTGACGTATTTATTATTTTGTAGAGTTTGTTGTCCAAGTAACACATGATGAAACTCATTTCTTAATTTATTTGAGTAATTCAAATCAATTTTATAGTGCATTTTATCTAGTGCATTTTATCTTATTAATTAGGTATGTCGCTCTTAGTCTTCCATTTGTATTTATATATTACTAATTTGGTCAATTTTTATATAGATGTAGCAGCCACTATACATCATGCTGCCAGGGTTTATGAGTGGACTTTGTCCATTCTCTAATAAGGTATTTATTAGTTTAATATATTAATTTAGGTGTATTTTGCTAATGAAGTCATTTATTATATGTAGATATGATTACCATACATCATGGCGTCAAGGATTATAAATGAATTTCCCATTCACTAGTTAGGTGCTTATTATGAAATCATATTAGATTATAATGTTATTTCATGTTATTGTTACTACTGTAATGTTTATTATTTATGGTTTCTTTAGTTAAATATTGGAATACCATAATAGATCTCACTGAATCCTTTTGAGTTAGGTATAACTTGCATTTTCTCTCGTGGATTTATTTGAAACACATTTATCTTGGCATTTATTTAATAAAATGTAATTAAATTGGTTATTTCTCTATACAATGATCATCAAACTCGTTTCACCATCCCAAGATACATGATTTAAATGATTCCGAAAGACTACAAACAAATTTTCTAAAGTAACACAATTCTTGGATGGAATGAATCCTCATCCATTGCTTCTTAATTAGGAAAAATAAAGTTAGAACATGTAAGACTTTTGTATTATAGTTTCTCGATTTTTGTAAATGTATTTGGTTAAAAACATTTCAATGTTGATAATTGGTTATGCAAATGACATTTACGAAGTGGAACTTTAAATTAAAATTTTCTTTAGCCATGTGTTTTCTATGTTCTCTATTTTACAAAAATGATGAGATTTTCCTCGTAGGGGATGAGTCTAATTGGTTCTTGTGGCATTCTATGTTTTTTATAAATTTCATGGACTTTTTTCTTTCTCAAAATGGTGCATGTCATGATATTTTCTTAACTCGCACAAATCTTTTATTCATGCTTATTCTCTTATTTATTTTAAGCGTTTGCTCTTAAATAACAAAAGTTGTTTGTGATTAAGGTGTCAGATGTGAAATTGGTCTCTTTTTAATTGTCGATAGGAAGTTAACACTAGGAATTAATTTCCTTCAAATGGATGTGAATTCGATTGCGTTTCACAAATGTGTTAATTTACACACTCTATTCTCTCTTGAGCATCCTAACAAATACCATTGTGATGATGTAGTAAAAATTGGAAAGCCTAGTACATGCCATTGTATTTCCCGTTTGAATAGCCGAAAATGCATGCTCTTAGGTGTCATAATATCAAAAGAAGATCTTGAGCTATATGATATCTCGTTGTATTGCTGAAATGTTGTTAAAAATTACAACAATGTACCATAAAGTAAAGGAAATTGATGACCTAAAACAATTTCGCTCGAATAAGTTGACTTGGGAAGATTATTGTGTGTCTTTCTTGATGTGATAAATATTGGCATGATGAGACAATTCTATTCTTTTATATATGGTAGTTTTTTAGGGTCTTTAATCGGATACTAACTCATTTTACTAGTTAACTTGAAAATTGATCTAGTGAGCAATTTTTCTAAGAAAAATGAGACAAAAGGTTTTCTTTTTTGGATCTTTAGATTTCATTGCTATAATATTCTTGTTAGGACAATTGTTTCGGCATAAGATTTACATGTTTCATGAAAATAGACCATATTAATAAGACTTTCAGGCAATAGATATGTCTTCCACATTATCTGATATTGTTCCTTTATCAATGTTTTGAGACAAACTTTGTCAAATTCAAGAAATATCATTCTATCACCTTGGATGCTGCCTCTTTCCCTCTTACTCAAGGGTTAATTATTTTTTTCCTAACAAAAACAATTGTGAGGTTAAGTATTTAAAATATGATTACCTATTCTTTTCCATATGGGACAACAATTAAAAAAATGATAAAAGATATGAGTGCATGCTATTGGATAGTTTTGTGTTGATAAAGGAATAAGAGCATATTTAAAAGAAAATTTTGTTGAAATTTTTTTATTTCCACATATTTGGTTATAAAGTGTTGTAGTCTTTTGTTGACAACTATATTATTTACCTTGGATTATTTTAATCTAAATATGTCAAATATTTGGATGGAAATGCATTTCTCCACCATTGAGTGTTAGCATATTATTCAATCTCTTAATTTCATACACAATATTTTGGAATGAAGTCTTCCAATGAACGGTCCTTTTTCTAAAAATATTTCTCATGTGCTAGAGGCTTGTGGTTCCAAACGAAAGTCAAGGAATTTCAAAGATGATGAGTACTATATTAGTTCAATACCGACCAATCATGTGAGTAATATTATTGAGGAAATGCTCTTCCAAGTTGATTTTATCTTAATTTGCATTCTTAAAAAATAGATGGTAAACTATCATTTGCTCCTTATACTATACATCATATAGAGTCAAGGCTCTCTATGAGAGCTAATGAAGGCTTTAAATCAAATAGGTAAACAATTACAACTAACCTTTTCAAGTTTTTTTTTATTGATATTGTTATATGACATGTTTCTTTGGTGGCTATGAGAAGTAAGTTTTCATTATGAGCTTTATCTATTTGTTATTTTTTCCGGGTTGGAAAGTGTTGTCCTCGATCTAGTCATAGATGATAGTGGAGGTATTCAAAAGCAAAGGGCATCATACCACTAGGCAAGGTAAGTAAGTAGGACCGTTTTCGTCACCACATACTTCTTTCTATTGAAAAATGTGAGAGTTTAGTCTTTGTTCGTGTTCTTTTGATGGTAGAGGAGTAAAAAGTATATCAAGGAGTAGAAAAGTCTGCAAGGGGCAGCTTTGTGTACTTGATTTGTTTATTTATTTGTAAACAGATAGTCTTTGAAAGAAAAACATTTAGATGGTTCACAATGAGGAATTCTTTTGTAATATTTCTTTTTTCTCTTTTTGGCCTACTCTGTTGCTCAACTGAAATGTGACTTAAATCTTGAGTATTCTCTTGGAACTGTGTGTGTGTGTGTGTGTGTGTGTAGAGTGCTCTATTACATATCATTGTGATTGTGTTTAAGTTTGAGCGGTAAATGATGAATTTAAAAAACATTGAATTTGGAACTACGATTTTGGATGATTGGGGTCATTATTTGGAAATTTTAAGCCCATACACCTATAGACGTTGGTGTTGATTTTGGTTGTCTTGTAATAATTTATTTTGAGTCCAAACTTGAGCTCAGTTCTAAAAGCGGTCAATGTTTTCCTCTTAATTTACACTTACTAGCCGTCTACCGAAATGTTTAAACCGATTTCGAGAGCATATCTTATTTCGGCCGATGTACCAATAGAAGAGTCATTTGGCGCTAATCTCCATTTGTCCAAATCCAAACATGCCATGTTCTATTCTACATATTAGTGCTTGTTTGATGAATTGGTGTGTCCAAGTTTTAGTCCTTTATTTTTTGTAAGATCTATGTATATGTTTTCAGCAATTTCATGTCCCTTCCTAGAGGTGTTCTTTTGTGAAAGAGCCCAAGATACTGTAGGGAAAGGGAGAAAGTGACATTCCATGAAGCATGAAAGAAGTAGATGTGAAGGTAGAGTTAATTGATTGAAAAAAGCAATCGTCAGTGCGAAGGTGTAAAGATAAAAATTAATTATAAAATTTGACTAATCAAGTGGGGAGAACATAAGAAAGATTTTCCCCTCAGTATGCCCTTTCCCTAAGCACAAAAGCCCCGCTTCTTGTTAAGCAAAACATTTCCAATGTAGAGCAATGATTTCATCCCCCCCTTTTTTCTCATGAACCATATGTCCGCTAGTGGTAAATGATGAGGTACATTAGTGAAGCAAAAGTCTTGCCACAATTCTTAAATGAGTTAATACCAGTTTGTTCATGAATGATAAATAATATCAACAATTAGATTTTAATATAGTTATCCAGTATAACATTTGCTCCACAACATTAACATTTGACTATAGAATGACATCAACCAAAAGAAATCTAATATAACCAATAGATAGAACCAAAATGACGCATCCTATAGACACAAAACACCAAGATTACATAAGACTTTTTCTTCCAAATAGTTAGACGGCGTTATTTAGGAGTTTGACTAGTTGAATCTAACTATATAAACAAAGTCTATCATCCATTATACATATACAAAACATGTCAAACTTATGAAGAGCCCAACTAATATCTTCAAGTTTGCCAAATTTCAAAATATATCAAATTTGGAAGCTAAAATTACCATAAACAATGGCACAATAAACATCTTTAATTTAGAAATTTTTTGTTTACTTTTGCCAAATTTTGTTCTAGTTTGGCTACAAAAGCCTTGTCTTCAACACTCTTAAACAACCCTCATCCTCATAATGGGTTGACATTGGTTCTTGCTTGGCATTGCTCTGGCAAAAACTTTGGAAACACTCCTTGCCGATCAACTGATTTCATCATCAACCCAAATAAAAAAAACTACAATTTTCTCTTCTATTGTTGTGGTTGTAGCTTGAGCAATCATAGTATCTTCTTCTTAGATTGTCCTTTGTCCTTGCCGTTAGTAGAAGACATTTAAGACCACAATAGCAAAACACGGACGTGTGGTTGTTGATTGGAGGGGCCAACATTATCGATTGTGATGAGTAGCTTAATCTCTTCATGAATTAACAAAACTAATCTGCAAGGGAAAAAGTGACTTTATTATTTGCAATGGAAAAAAGAAATAATAGCAGAAGATTTAACAGGATCCAAAGGGACATACACTCTACAAGAATCCATTGATCAAAGTTTATTAAAACTCGAATTTTGAGGAAAAAAATGAGAGAAGGAACCACAAACATGCAAAATTAGCAAGTATCAAAGTTAAGACCCAATAAGCACATAAGAAGCCACTCGATGACCCAAATAGCCAAGTAAAGCAGTGACATTAGGAACGTAGAATGTGTGACCTTATATGATTAAATGAAAGTAGATAACCATAGCTATGGAAGAGCAACGGGATGAACAAGAAAATCAAGGAAAATGATAGAAAAATCAAAAGCAATATCACGATTGCATCCTTCCCGCATGACAATAACATTAAAGTTAGAGATTAGTTGGGTTCCAAATAGATATCCATAAAAATTCATGAAATATACCAACCTACTTTCTTTAATCCTAGACTTCCTTCTTAAAAGAGGCAACATTCAAAAGGTTCTTATATTATGGGATTAGAATGTTTCAATCAACATAAGAAAAGAAACCCAATAGAGATATAGAGAAAGTTAGATTGCACGAAAATATGAACAGGTATTTGCTCAACATGCCCATTGGGTCATGTATTTATTGGCATGCAAAACTTGATATTTTCGTAGAAGTGTTAACTTTTGTAAATGACATTGAACTTGGTCCTTCCAAGATCTTAATCCTAACTTCGCTTCTATCTTTGTCTATCATCTGAACTTGTAGTCTATTATCCCTACTACTATGGTATGAAATTATTGCATGGCCACTTCTAGTGATCATAGAACTCTTTGAATCATAATTTTACTGCAAACTCATGAACATGTCTTACCAATTTCAAACTTGTCTGGGTTCACATCCACACCTATTAATCCGGTAGCACCACACAGTCTTACTCCTTTCGCAACCTATAGAGACAACCTTGAGCCATTATCTCTCTCAGAATCCTTTAGGCATAAACTTGTCCTTTCAATTTAATTCAATGTTTAGATGGAAAAGTATGACAGAAAAATATAATATTGGTATATTTCATACCGCTAATCCAATTGAACCAAGTCCAAATATTGCAACGGTTGATCCCACCTCCACGTTTGCTATTCTCTAATTAGCCCCAACCCATAAATAGAACTCAGTAGTGTCAGCAACTTATTGTATCCATTTTTTGTCACTATGTCAATCAAAATTAGCTAAGACAATTCTTTTGCAATAGGCTCATGCAAGTTGGAAACATGAAGAAATTGAGAGCAACTATGAAATTAGACAAGACATTCCAAAGCCTACCCATCTAATCTAATGAAAATATCAGCTACAAGAAGTCTTGACCTAATGAGATTGAGGGCTCAGTCGGAGGGTTGACGCTAGGAGAGGCTAGCGATTTGCGATGGCGGAGGCAATAGACGATCAAGGGCTTAGGGGCTTTGGAGGTGGTGTAGTGGCTCATCCATTGAACGACGGCTTGGGGGCCTCAAAGGGAGAGTAAAGGGGTAGATCAACAGCTTCAACGAAGGCAATGGATGATCGAGAGCTTGGGGGTTTTAGAGGTGGCATGATGGCTTGTCTGCTAAATAATAGCTTATGGGGCCTTAGAAGGAGAGAGAGGGGACAAATTGACGGCTTCGGCGGAGGCAATGAACGATCGAGGGCTTGGGGACCCTCAGAGGTAGCATGGTGGCTTGTCCACCAAACGATGGCTTAGGGGGCCTCAAAGGGAGAGAGAGGCAAGATCAATGGCTCGGAGGGCCTCGAAGGGAGAAAGAAGGGTAGATCGAGGGATCAAGATGAGCTAGAGCCAATTGGTCGGGCATGGTGGTCGTCGATCGGGCATGGTGATCGAGGGATTAGGACGAGCCGAAGTCAGTCGATCAGGCGGATGGTCATTGGTTGAGGCACATAGGTCATTGGTTGGCACGTGGTGGTTGTTAGTTAGGTGTGGTGATTGAGGGATCAAGATGAGCCGAGCCAATTGGTTGGGCATAGTGGTCATTGGTTAAGGCATGGTGGTTGTCGGTCGGCGCACAGTGTTCGTCGGCGAGCATGGTGGTTGAGGGATCAGGATGAGCCAAAGCCAGTTGGTCAAGTGCAATGGTCGTTAGTCGAGGTGTGGTGGTTGTCGGTTGGGCTTGGAGGGAGAGAGAGTCAAGCGCGGAGAAAGTGTTAGGCAAGAAGTGAGAGAGAGAAATGTGTAGGAGAGAGGGAAAACTTGATTTCATTTTGAAAAAAAAAATGGTTGGTCTGACAACCCGTGGGCCCATAGGGACACATGGCGTGCTTTGAAGTGCCTTTCAATTTGCCACATTGGCACATGGTATTTTCTCAAGATGTTTATCGATTCTTGGGTATATTCTTTACTTTGCTTTTCTTTGCAAGGTATGATTCTCGGAAAGAAATAACCATGGAATCAACACATGCGAGATGCGCTTACGATGACCGGCAATTAATCTAATGGGGGTAAATTGATGTAGTATTTGCTAAGATCGGTTGGTGGTGGGGATTTGAGAATAAAACTCAAGTTCAAGGGGCAATTTGCGATATTAGACCAATTTGGGCTTAGTTGGAATTTTTCACAAGACTCGTTTAAAGGCCGAGCGGCTCTCTCAGACTCTAATTGTGACAAATTTATCACAAATTAATTTTTTAACAATGAAAATTCTAAATTGTTACATTTGTGACAAATTTACCATTTGTTAATTTTCATTAAAATTTTTCTGTTAAATTACTAAGTTTGATAACACGTGATAATTAACGGATGTATCAGTTTGGGGTTCTACCTTTCATTTTGTCATAGATATATTAGTTTGTGTTTTTTCGTGATATTAATCCAATTTAATGAAATTAATTGATAGTGTTTAATCCTACTTGTTAAATATTAGGAGGGGGGGATTTGAGAATAAAACTCAAGTTCAAAGGGCAATTGCAATATTCTAGGCTCAAATAGAATTTTTAACAAGATTCATTAAGCCAAGTGACCCTCTTGGACGGATTCCAAAACGATACACTTATAAAAATTTTATTTGAAATTAATTTTTTTATAAAAAAAATTGATACATTTGTGGCAAATTTATCGTCCATTAGTTCCTATTAAATTTTGCTGCCAAATTTTTGTTAGATGACATATGACAATTGGCGAGTATATCAATTTGGGGTTTTATCCTTCTTTTTTAATAGATGTATTAATTTGTAATTTTTCGTGATATTAATTTAACTTAACATAAACTAATGGATAGTAAATTTATAGCAAACGTTGTATTAAGTGGGGGAGGGGTACCGACAAAAAATAAAAAGAAGGACCGAGGGGGTTGCATTTGAGAACAAAGCTCAAGTTTAGGAATCAATTTGCGATATTGGACCAATTTGGGGCTCAAGTTGGAATTTTCCACAAGTCTCGTTTAAAAGGGCCGAGCGAAGCTCACGGATCCTCCGAACATTCGAACGGCGAACGAATTGGCGTTTGGCGTATACGGTCTGCTAGGGTTTTCGGTCACCTTCCTCGCTCCCTTAGGCAGGTATCTCTCTCTCTCTCTCTCTCTCTCTCTCTCCATCGGGACGTAGCTGCGCAGGCTTAGCAGTCGTTGCGGCGCGGCGGCTCGCGGCGGCTCACGGCGGCTCACGGCGGTGTGTTATTATCTCCTATTGTCGACGCGATCTGCGGGTAATCGTGCGTCTGCGAGCTCCGGCAGTCGTCGAAGCATACGATGTACAGTCGTTTCAGACTGACGGCCCCGCGGATTGTTTCCTCGGGAGATCACGTCTCTGTCCTTTCTTCGTGCAGGATTGCGTGCGTCCGTGCGTGCGTCAGTGCGTGATTGTGGTTTTTCCGTCGAAAATTCCCGATTTTTTTGGGGACCCAGATTTCGTTTACGAGGCCGGATTCTCTATCTCGCCTCTTGTTGTTCCGGGTTGTTTCGCTTATTGCAGTTCAATTTTGTCACTTTTCCCCTCCTTTGATATGCCCCGTTGGTCCTTCATATTGGGCTGATGGCGGCGTAGGAGTTTCCCCTTACTCAGTTTTGTTCTGATGAGCTCTTGGGTTGTGCAATGGCATTTGAAGCCGTTTAGAGTTCTGTAGTGGCAATAACTGCATCCCCTATAAACGCACTTGGGTGTTATGCTAGATTTATTTGGTTTTTCTGTTGTAGGCAAGTCGCTGAAGATGTACCTTCTGTGTTTTTATGTGTTTCATCAAGAATTTTGGCAGTTCAGACGTCATTCTTTGTCGCGGGCATTATTGCTTCCATTTGTCTGAGTTCTCCGTTGTGTTTGACAGGGAAAATGGCACGGGTATATGTTGGTAACCTGGATTCTCGTGTTACGGAACGAGATCTCGAGGATGAGTTTCGCTCATTTGGAATTATAAGAAGGTTGGGTTTTTCTCCTTAAATGTTCAATCGTCTCCTTGTACTTTTGCACACATATGCCAGGTTTTATTTTTTAGACGTAGTATTCTGTTTTGTTGTTACCCCAATTACTTGAAAAGTACGGATGCAGCTCATCTAGTGCTCAACCTCTTCTATCAATAGTGCATGGCAATAAAGAGATGCAATTTTCTGTGTGACCCATGAGTTGCTTCAACTTGGTTTATAGGATTGCATCTCAGAGTAGTAATGTGTTTTTGTTTCATCAATTCAAAATGCCAGAACAATTACCTATATATAAACACAATCCTCTAAAGTCGGAATCAGCTGTCTTAACTCCTAATAATTTGGAGTGATAGGATTGTTCAGATTGGCCTTTTTTCTTTTTCTTTTTTCTTTCTTAGGGGGGGGGGGTGGATTTTGTGTTGAGGTGGGGGGACTAAAGCAAAATTCCTTTTTCCTTTTAAATCAATAAAAAAGATCTTATGTGATAGACTGTTGCTTGATGAACTTCTCATTTTTATTCTAATTGTAGTTTACTCTTGTTTCTCCTGCGGGTACTGATATTTGGTTTGGTTCTTTTATGACATATGCAGTGTATGGGTTGCCCGAAGACCACCGGGATATGCTTTTATTGATTTTGATGACCATAGGGATGCACAAGATGCGATTCGTGAGCTAGATGGTATGTCCAAAGCTCTGTACATTGGAATGTCCAGTCCAAATCAGAGATTGCTAAAGCAGCTTTTGTTATATCGCAAATGATTTTTCCTGCCAATGTTGATAATGTTGTCTTTATTCTCCTTGTGTAATTATTGGCATTATTAACAAAGAAGCTTTTTGTGTATGTTCTCATGTGACTTGTACTTGTATATTAGATGATGCTCCTTAGATTTGACATCTAGTTCCCTTGAATGATTTCTGAATCTGCTCTTGTGGGTCGAGTTGGTTGTTTTGTTTAATTTAGTGAGAGGGAATTTATTCATGATAATATTGAAGATCCTTCTGCTTGCCATTTATGCTTCCTTAACATGTGCTGCAATTTCTTTTCTTTAGTCACAGTCTCCTTATCACTTCTTTCTGCATAACTTGGAAGCCGGACAGTTTTTGTTTAGTTGGAAAGCTGGTCGGTTTTCTGAGGACGGATAGAGAGAGGTAACATTTGATGATTCTGAATGGCAAAATGTATTTCATTTGATCAAATAGGTAAAAATGGCTGGAGAGTTGAGCTCTCTCATAACTCTACTGGTGGACGTGGTGGTGGACGTGGTGGTCGATCTGGCGGTTCTGATTTGAAGTGCTATGAATGTGGCGAGCCTGGACACTTTGCTCGGGAGTGCCGCCTGCGTGTGGGTTCACGAAGACGTCGAAGTCGCACTCGCAGCCGCAGCCGCAGTCGCAGTCCAAGATACCGCAGGAGCCCAAGTTATGGTCGAAGGTCTGTTTACTAAAAATATATTGGAGTTATCTGCGAGCTCTTTTTTGGCTCTTGTAATATGTTTTTATAAAAATTTTGATGATGATCATTAATACACGCTGTTTGGTGTTGGTTTTTTAAAATTTTGTGTTTCATATGATGCGACAACAGATGTGGTTGACCATTTTTTGTAAGAAGTTGACTTTGAGTGTTTCAATGCTTTGCTATGCTTTTTAATAGGAGCTATAGCCCACGCGGTCGATCTCCAAGACGCCGCAGTGTGTCTCCTCGTGGTCGCAGCTATAGCAGGTCGCCCGCGTACCGTGCCCGTGAGGAAGTGCCGTATGCTAATGGGTGAGGTCTTATGCTCCTTTTCTTTTATTTCCCTTTCATGTGCATGTGTGCTGCAAGCATGTTTTATTGAATGTGCTTATATTTGCCTTTAATATGAGTGATGTTTTGTTCGATGATGTATTGATGTCGTCTTCTCTTGTATCCTTCTATGGCATCTTTTTGACTCTAGACCAGATTATCAATCAGTTATAGATGGAGATCTCAAATCTTTGTGCAATGTATTCTGTCTTAGTGCTGTGACTTTCATGTCTGCTTTCACCGCATGTCTCTAGTTTGAGCTTAGCCACATACATAGTGCTACATGTGCTACCTGTTTGTTCCTGTTGACTTGATCGGTAGGTAAGATGCAGTGTTCATCTCAGATTTTTTTTGTATGGACAACTAAAGCTCTACTCTTGACAAAGTTCTGATGTGACTTATTAATGACTAAATCTTTTGATGGATTCTAATTTTATCTCTGTTGAAACATCAACAGTAATGGTCGTGATCGTCGCCGAAGCAGGAGCTGAATGGTGCAAAGCTAAAGACTCTGGTTTTGTCTGGATCATATCTGGATTAAGTGTGTTTAGTAGTTTGGACTTGGTACAACTTTGTTTTAGTCGGGCCTCGCCCTCAGCCCCACCTCTTCGATTTGGATAAGTTCTCATTACTGAGTATGTTATCCTGTCTTTTACTTTGTCAGAGTTATTATGGTTATGTTACAGGTAAAGGATCTTAAGATATCTGCTGGTAGATAGTTCTTCATGGTTAGCTTCTCTGGGTATTGCTAAATTTCCATACCTTTTGCTTTGTGTCGAGGTATCTTCTGGGTTTGCTTCATTGGTTTTATGCTCCTGCACTTCCATGGGATTTCGATCTTCGCTGTGCTTTGTGCTTCTGCACTTCAGCGGGATTTGATTCTTCGCCGCCTCACCATGGGATCTTCAATTTTTGAATGATTGTGGGTCCCGGTCGGCTTCGTCTATAGATGCTTCCCTTTTGTCTTTCTCCAGATTGATTCGTGCTTCTCAAATTCTATTGGCACTAAATATAGTTAACTAGAAGGTTTGAGGAGCTGCATCAAACACTTCTATCAGGTAATTATATTTGTTTTACCAAAGCATGGAATAGTGGTTTCATTTAAGATAATGGGGTTTCACTTCATATTGAAAAGAAAGCAATTAAATGTTTTCTCTAGCTGTCGGAATTGGCGCATGATCTTTTCTAGATAGTTTTTGGGTTACAACACGGCTGTCTTATTCTAATTTCATAATGTTCCTTTAACTAAATTGTGATTTTCTTCCAAAATTGAACACTCATTGCTTTGTCATCCACATGAGACTCGAGGACCCAACTACAGAATGACCTCCGCTTCGTCGAGTGGCTCCCTAATTGATTGAGATTCATCTACATGATAGTCATTACAATTTCTTCGGCGTCGTCTTCGTACAAAGCATACATTTGATGCCTACGCTGCTGAGAGCTGCTATCTGTGTCACCATCTACTATGATCTCCGCTTCGTCAAGTGGCTCCCTAATTGATTGAGATTCGTCGACATGATAGTCATTCAATTTCTTCGGCATCGTCTTCGTACAAAGCATATGTTTGATGCCTATGCTGCTGAGAGCTGCCATCTGTGTCGCCATATTCTCTTTAGGCAAGCTAGCTTGACAAGCTTTGCCTCGTCAAGCTTAGATGGACTACTTGCTTTGTGTTCCTTCAAAGCATAATCATTGATATGGGCATCACATCATTTTGAGTCGCTGTATATTCGTGCTAGGAAGTTTGAACTGACTTCTTTCTCCTTGGTGGTGAAAGCATATTTCAAGAGTTTGCTTTGAGGGATTTATGTCATTATTGGGTGGCACTCTTTTCACTGTAATCAATCCGAATGGCTTAACCTGGTACTCATGTGAAGTTGGAATGTTGACCTCTATATTTGCTTAATTAATTTCTGGTCCGCTATCCATTTCTTTTTCTTGTTTTTCTGTCATATTTGGTGAATAGTAATTATTACTCATCCTAGGGACCAACATGCTTACCAGTTTGAAAGATTACCTTAAGTAAAGTGACAGGATTGAAGCCGTCATGGCGGAAATGCACCTGTCCTTGTGACTGACTTTTGAGCATGCATGGATTAAAAGATTGGTTTTTTGAGATTTGAAGGCTCATTTTTTCATTGATTTATCTATTATAGTTGTCGTGATTGGTAATTATTGCCGAACCATGGCTTCTACTACTAGATAATCATTTACTAGTGGGCAGTTGGCTTATAGAAGGAGCTCATGGAGTTTATCTTGTGATTAGCTGTGTTCCAATGGAGTCTTTGAACTAATGTCCTGAGGAAGTATCTGTGTTAAGAGCTGGAAGGATAGCTGTGCAAAGTTTTCATAACATGTTGGACCTTAGTATTCGGCATTTTCCTCAAGTTGATTCTAAGGGTTATGATAATCTGTGTTAATTGGCCTTAGGAGATGCAATTATTTATAAAGTAGGAATCAAGAGTTACATTATGTCCATATTCTGATCATCGCACTTATTTATCTTGGCTGCGAAGTTTCCAGTAATCTTTTGGTAGTCATGTCATTTATTACGGTTTAGACCATTTTAGTACCCTTTCAATTCAATTCATTCTTCTACTTTGCCAGCTTGATTTCGCAACATCCTCTTGTTCTTATGGACTGGTCCCAAGTGCAATGGTCTATTTAGGGAAGGGATCAAATAGAAACATCTGAGCTAGAGAGGATAATTCTGAAACTATATAAATTATTATACTTCGGTTTCTAATACTTTCCCGTGCATTCGTCAATGTTGGGCTGTTGCCCATCTCTCTTCACTTTGCCTGAGATTGCTTTGCTTTTGGCTGAATCTAGATCACACCATTCATGCATTTTGACATTTTCTTCTGCATTTATATGTTGATATATAAATTTGTAGGTACATTTATTTTTCAATTATTCTATAAACGAACAGTCGTGGCAATCTGATTGGACATTTTGATTCGACCCTAATGGTTCATCTTTTGTTTACATGTACGAATTTCATACGACAAGATTTTGCATTTGACCAAAAGGGCTATATTGAAACCTGAAATCTAAAGCTGCATAGCCCTTAATTGTTGGGGGTGGTGCTTGATGCAAGAGCCGTCTCCAAGCATCCATCCGCTTCCTATGCGTCGGAAGTGATGGAATGAAATTGCCTTGGTGCCTTCCGGCGGGGACAAATGACTTTTTGACTTTACAGATAAAGCAATTTCCTAATCGAGTTGATTTGACCTCTACAATTCACGCATGCATCCCCATTTAGAGAAAAGAAAAAGAAAAAGAAAAAGATCATCACTTGACCCTCCATGAAGTGCTCATTTCTCGCAGGACTTACCCCACTTTACCATTGTTGTCACAATCTCTTTCTCAAATCCCAACTTTTCGGCCATGAACAGAACCCAATTGGACAGAAGTTTTTGGCTCCGATTGTGGCGTTTCCATCTTCGGAGTCGACACAATGTGGTTCCGGTGTATTTGAGCTCGACTCGGTTGGACCTGGTTTGATTTTGATGAGACAATAGGTTGAGCTGTGAATAAGTCTCGAGGCTCGACCCTAAACGTGAGCTCTCCCAGATCAAAGATAATTATAGATGTTATTGATGGGTTGAACCATAGATTTAGTGGACCGGTCGGCTAGGATTTTCCAGGTGCTCAATTTTAGTATGGAGGAGAACGAAAGCCCGAGCTCCAAACGCCGCTTGATTTTCTGTATGGCTTGAACTCCATTAGATCTTAATGAGAATCGGGGTGGAGTTCGGTATTCTAACCAAGAGAATTCGAATGGCTTGTGAGTCGCTCTACTTGTTTTGATTACCTGAAGCTGAGAATATAAGTTAAATGTTTTCCACATCAATTAATAAGTTAATATTTCATAGAAATTTATGGTGCATCCGACAGTTTAGCAATATTAATAAATTGGGAAAAGTGTATTTAAAGTTATAAAATTTATCATGAAAATGCAATTGAGTACTAAAATTTATAAAAAATGCAATTAAGTCTTAAAATTTGTTAAGTAGGTGTAATCGAGGTTTTTTTGTTAACTCCATCCAACTTAACTAATGGAAAATGTTGATGTGTGATTTATTTTTTTTATATAAATATTTCTCCCTCCTATGTGGCTATGGTGTGATAAAACATGAATCATGAGGCTAAATGTCATTTTGGTTCAAATCTGATTTTAAATACAAATTTTATCTAAATTAAACTAAAAATAAGTGAAGTTTTAAATACTAAAAAAAGAAAGACGACTGAGAAACCCATTCCACTATTGTTGGGAAAGGTGGGTATGGCCGTTGGAGATCATTGGGCCTCAGCTAGTGGCTAGTTACCCTCTTTGATTGCAAGTGAGGGCTTGCAAGTCCTCACCCAAATTGACAAGGGTCGCCAAGACTCGCCTAGATTTGGCCAAGGGCAGTCACTAGTGACCGATGTTGTTTTGGTCACGTCATCACCATGTAGGATAGAGAAAATAATAATAAAAAGGCACGTTAGTATTTTTCCTCAGTCTAGTTAGGTGGAGTCAATGGAATGACTCGATTACACCAATTTGACAAGTTTTAAAACTTAACTTTACTTTTTGTAAGTTTTAGAACTCAATTATACTTTCGTTATAATGTTTAGGAATTTGCACTTATCCCTAATAAATTTGTGGCGTAGCCAACAATTTCCACTAAAATTGAGTAGAAATTGGTTGCTTGACCTTTGTTGGTGACACCAATTTGTGCCCCCACCACGGAGATGTTGGAGGTGTTCCTTCGCGCAATGAAATGGCTCTTTGGGTCAAGATGATCACGGAGTGCAATGCAATTTCCACCGGATTGATGGCCAGCACGACGGATCGAAGCAGGAACCATCAGGTTCTAAATCTTTAGTCATGCCAGGGAAATTTCCATTGTTTTTTTGCCAAGTGACTTGATGTCGACCCGAGTCCATCGGTGTGAGGATCCACAAGGCAACACTTGTACCATACGGTATTTGCAATCCAATTCAGGATCCCGACTTGTGATTTTCCGACTTTAAATTGAATACAAAGACAATTTGATTGGACGAGTGACACAATTCTTAAAGTAAGGCATTATGTATGATGAATAGTTAGCATTAGCATCTTCCATGAATTGCATCACAGAGAGAATGTTTGTTCACAACTCGAATATCCGTTTGATTTTATCCCCATCTTTTTTTTTTCCAAAATAAAAATAAAAAAAATATGAATTTTTCTAAAGATAATGAGAAACCTTCGAATGGTTCTTAGGATTTATTAGAGGCATCGCGTCAACACATTTGGGCCTCTTTTCACCTCGTGTCGCACGCGGGCCATTTTTCCTCATCACCATACAATGATGTGCCGCCTATGTCCCGTACCTTGTATAACTCGCAAAAAGAAAGAAAGAAATAAATTTAGAAAATAAAAAAAATATTGACTCTAAATATAACCTTTAAGTGATACTTCTAGAGACATATTTTATTAAAATTAGATAAAGAAAAACCTAGTATAATTGCAATTCCAATAGAAGTAAATTTGTAGTATTAATAGATGATAGAAGTTTTGGATCCCATATTGAGTATAACCGCAAGTGAGATAATATGAGATTCCACACTAGATGACATGAGTGTTTTTTTCTATTAGGACTCGGTTTGATCCACATAGATCAATCCTTTAAGAAAAAGATTTGGCATGACCATTTAAGGTGATCGCAAAAACTTTCGAATTAACTTTATAGGTTTCTATCATATGATGTGGGAATTGAGGGTGTCATATATGATGCATGATGCAATTCATTATTCCTCCTATGCCATTATAGGGCCCAATTCATTCCCGGATGAATCTAACTAACTCTGATGCCATTGACTCCACGTGGATCAAACCCTCGAAAAAAAGTATGTAGGATCGATCATTTAAGATTTGATTATTTTGGGTGGATTTAATTTATAAATTAGCATACACGATTTTCCAGTTTGATGTGAGATTTAGAGTATTACATTTATTTGGACTCGCGTGAGGTAGAATGATTTTATTCTCTATACCCTGCTCTGCTCTATTAGGGAAAGGAACAAAACGAGGGGGAATGAAAGTGGGCGTGGAACATAAAGAGAGATTTTTAAATTTTGCGAGTGGAAAATGGGGAGAAAATTTTATTTTTTGTGGCCTTCTTTTCGTTCTCGTCTAAGCAAATATCCTCTCCCTTCCAATAAATCTGCACACAAGGATTACGCGTACTGACGTGGCTATAGGCCCCGATAGTGCTGGACATGATCAATTGTACATAAACGATCTTATCAATCCTTGACTCGAGGATTATAAATCAATAGCGTGTGAAAATACTTGGGTAACTTTTTTCTTTAGGCCGGGTGAGTATGCCATAATTATTATAGAAGAAAAAGGTAAGAGCAATTAGTCTTGGGGTGAGTCTCGGATTTAGTTGTACGGATCGAAGCAAGAACAACCATGTTCTAAATCTTTAGTCATGCTAGGGAAATTTCGATTGTTTTTTTTGCTAAGTGACTTGATGTCGACCCGAGTCCATCAGTAGGCAACACAATATTTCACCCATATAAAAATGATCACCAATTAAGGGTCCCACGACTCGAAGCAAGAAACACCAGGTTCTAAATCTTTGATTTTCCTATTATAAATTGAATACAAAGACAATTTTGATTAGATGACTCTTGATTTTGACTATAATTTTTAAATTTGATTAGAAGGACATAATTTGTCATGTGTGATGAGAAGTTGACATTAGTGCCTTCCATGAATTGCATCACACTGAGAATGTTTTTTTTCAACTTGAATTTCCGTTTAATTTTATCACCATCTTATTTTTTTCGTTTCCAAAATAAAAAAATAAAAAATATTTGAATTTTTCTAAAGATAATGAGAAACCTTCGAATGGTTCTTAGGGTTTATAAGAGGCATCGCGTCAACACTTTTGGGCCTCTTTTCTCGTGTCGCACGCGGGCTAATTTTCCTCATCACCAGACAATGATGTCGGGCATATGTCCCATACCTCGCATAACTCGCAAAAAGAAAGAAATAAAAAAATTTAGAAAATAAAAAAATATTGACTTTAAAGTTGACCATTAAGTAATAACTTCTAAGAGACATATTCTTATTAAAAAATAGATAAAAATAACTAACATAAGTGAAATTCCAATAGAAATAAATTTGTAGTATCAGTAGATGATAGAAGTTTTGGATCCCATATTGAGTATATTCGTGTGAGATTATACTAGATTCCACATTAGATGACATGAATGTCTTTTTATTACGACTTGGCTCGATCCACATAGATCAAGCCTTTTTAGAAAAATATTCAATGTGACTACTTAAGGTGAAGACCGAAACTTATGGATTATCTCCATAAGGTTTCTGCCATACAGCGTGGAATTTGAGGGTGCCATGTACAATACATGATGCAATACATTCCCCCCTTTACGCCATTATAGGGCCTGATCTATTCTTGAAATGGATCTAACTCTGATACCACTTAATCCACGTGGATCAAACCTTTGAAAAAAGTACATAGGATTGATCATGACTATTTGGGATGGATCTAACTTATGAATCACTGTACATGGTTTCTCCGATTCGACATGAGATTTAGAGTATTACATTCTTTTCGACTTGTGTACTTTTTTTTATTATTTTTTTTTTTATCAATGGTCGAAAAAGGGGTAGAATGATTTTATTTTCTACCCCTATGCTCTCATCTACAAGGAAAGGAACAAAAGGAAGGGTGATGCAAGTCGGTGTGGAACAAAGGGAGAGATTTTTATAAATTTTGCGAGTAGAAATTTAATTTTTGTGGCCTTCTTTCCATTTTCGTTGGCAAATATCCTCTCCCTTCCAATAAATTTGCACACAAGGATTGTGGGTACCGACGTGGCTATAGGCCCCGATAGCGCTGCACATGATCAATTGTACATAAACGACCTTATCAATCCTTGACTTGAGGAGACTGCTTTGTAAATCTTTCTTTAGGTCGGGTGAGCATGCCATAATTATTCTAAAAATAAAAAAATGGTAAGAGCAATTAGGGGTGAGTATCGTATTCAGTTCTACCTAGGCCGATTGAGTCCGGTTCTAGAGAGAATTGGGCGGTTCTCGGCCTAGTTTCTAGTTCCAAGGTCGGAATCTATGTGGGAACTAGGGTGTTAAGAATTGAACCGAAAATTGAATCGAAATAGAAAACCAAACCGAATCGAACCGAAATTTTATGCGTTTTTGGTTTAGTTCGGATCGATTAATCGAAAAATAACTATTAACTTTTCGGTTTGGTTTGGTTAACCGAACCAAACCAGAATTCTTAATTAAAAGTGAACAATCTCTCTTTATCATTATCTCTTCTTCATTTAAGTCTTAATAAGTAAAGCAAAAATAGAAAAATCGAAAAACTGTTCCAAACCGAACCTAATCAAACCGCATTTTTGGTTGGGTTCGTATTCGGTTCGGGACGGTTTCAGTTCGGTTCGGTTCGGTTAAAAAAAAATCGAACCGAACCAAACCGTTTAGACTCTTAGTGGGAACCGGGAACCACTGTCCAAATGTCCACCCATTTAAAAATCCATCACACACGGTTAATATGTGTGTATATCACATAGTAAATATGATAAAAAAGAAGACTAATCACTTGCTAAATGTGCATTAGATTACAATAAAAAATTCCTTTTAGGGGTAAAAATGTTTATTTGTGTAAATATGTAAATATGTCATAAGAGAACACTTTTGCACACATGGAGAATCAAACCATTATCTTCAACATGAAGAAACAACAATACAACCATTTGACAAACATGTGTATTTATAGTGAATGGTGCAATGCTAATATTTTATTTTGAAAATCTGTTTTTATTTTTGACAAAGCAAAAGTTGGAACAATTAGGGTGAACATCGGTCCCATTCTACCTAGGCTGCTTTGGTTTGGTTCGAGGCAGAACAATTTGGTTCCAGTCAAATTCCTAGTTCCTTAACTAGAATCTATCCGTGAACCTAAAACTAGTGCCCAACTAACATGTGGTAAATATGATAAAAAAAGAAGAAGACAAATCACATAGTAATTGCGTGTTGGATTATGCTAAAGAAAATTCATTTTGTGGCAAAAACGTTTATTTGTTGTAAATATGTATATATATGTCATAAAGGGACACTCGCACATATGTAGAATCAAACCATGTTCTTCAACACGAAGGAACAACAATATAATTACTTGATAAACATGCATAGTGAATGGTGCAATGCTAATATATTATTATAAAAATCTGATTTTTTCTTTTGGACAAAACAAAAGTTAGACTGGTTCCGGGTAGAATTGAGAACTGGACTGGAACTATCTAGTTTTGCATCTAGTTCCCGATTTCAATATCAATATTTTTTGGAATCGGCAATCACGAAATCGGTCTCTGGACCAGGAATGGGTCACTGGAGACTGGGAACGGGTCACCCCAAAGAACAACGGCACCGGATGGTGTTTGTCTAGACACAATACCCCTGTGAGAAAAACAAAGCAACCTCCCCGTGAGATCTGCTGCTGATTCTGAAAGTCTTTCCTTGAGTCGATGCTCCTCTAATCTAATCTCAATCTCATATTCATTTATTTAATGCAAGAGTCATGGCAATCACGTCCTCTCCCGATCCATCTCTCTCTCTCTCTCTCTCTCTCGAATGAGGAGGAATCATATAAACTATTGCACGCTCTTAGCTGTACCTTTTCCTATTGTTTTCGCTCTTTTCCCTGCAGTTTCCTTGTCCGCTGACTTTTACAGTGCCCGACTAACCCTCATTGTCCGGGTCTTCTATGACCTCCGGATCCCGGCCACGGATCGATAACTCGAGCCTGCCCGCCCCGACGCCGGGCGGGCGAGACGAGAATGCTTATCGCCGGAGCAACCGCAGCGGTTGCTTCTGATACGCGTTTGACTGTAAAATTTGCAAGTCAACCCTTAAGGACAAGCCCAACCGTTTCCTCGTATCCACCCGGTTCCTTTCCCTCCCTCTTTCCTCTGTCGTTCTCTTGTACGCACGCGTCTCTTTCTATCGACCATTAACTCCTGATAGTTGCAGTTATTATACTTCTGGGTCCTCCCTTCGACCCCAGATCTTTTAATCATTCTGAAGCAAATCCAAGTACGAAACTTCCCCTCTCGGAAGAAAAAGTCCGTCGGCTTGACGAAATCTTGTCCGGGTAGGAGTTGGGTCTGCTTCTCGTCTCTGTTTTCTCTCGCAAGTTTGTGCCTTTCCCTTGTGAATGCAGTGAGTTTCGGAGCATGGTAGCGGCCAGGAACACGACATGGACTTGAAGAAGCAAGAGAAGATTGTAAGGTACTCAACAAGACAGCATTTCCAGTGTTAATTTGACATTCTCTGCGAGAGCTTTCCCGAATTTGTCATGATGTGTTGTCGGTTCTCTTGCTTGCAGATTTTATAATGGTGGAAAGCAAAATCTTGGCGTTTCCTGGGAAAAGAACGATCCCATGAACTTGGAAAAGCCGTTGCCTTTTTATAAGATACCGGCTGCGCCAACTCTGCTGAGACCTGATGGCGATCCTGCCAGTAGGATTAAGGCCAATTACAAAGTTCTGAGTTCCTCTGAAAGCCAGGAGCCATGGAAGAGGCGGATTCTCGACCCAGGGGGCGAAATTTTCCTGCAGTGGAACAGGATTTTCCTCTTCTCCTGCCTGGTGGCGCTGTTCGTCGACCCCTTGTTCTTTTACCTGCCGTCGGTAGTGAACAGCAACAGCTCGTCGTGTATGACCACTGATTTGAGCCTGGGGATCGGGGTGACGTGCTTCCGGACGGTGGCTGACGCCTTTTATGTGCTCCATGTGGTCGTGAAATTCCGGACGGCTTACATTTCCCCAAGCTCCAGAGTGTTTGGGAGGGGTGAGCTTGTCATGGATCCGAAGAAGATTTCCAGGAGGTATTTGAGATCGGAGTTCTGGGTGGATTTGCTCGCAGCATTGCCTCTTCCGCAGGTACTATCTTGGACCAGTTTTTCACTGGCCGGCTTTCTCTAACTCGAAACTGTGCAGTCTAGTTCTAGGCAAAAATACCAAACCTTTACTTGTTGCCGATGTTTCGGCTAACCACTTACAGTACTAATCTGATTTAGTTCAGACAAGATGCTGATCTCCTCTGTAACTGCAAGCTAATGCAAAGATCATCATGATTAGTTGTTTCGTTTAAGATTAGAAATTTGGCTACCGATCATTTCAGTTGTAATCGAACGGATACAATAGAAGTTTTTTTGGCTAAGATAAAGATAAGAAAGAAAGGGCATGGAGAGGCTAGGCTGCTTTTTTATCAGTGAAAGAGATTTTCCAGTTAAATTCAGTGATCAGTCATAAGAGAGAAAGTGAATTTGTCTCCTAGATCATGCTTGATTTTGCATATCTTCACTTCTCTGTCTATTAGGCAAGAACTCTGTTGTTTTGCTATGAAATCATGAACAAACTAACTTGATGTATTTTCCTCTTTGGGTCAGATTGTGATCTGGTCCATCATACCTGCAATACGAAGTTCGCACTCGGATCACACTACCAACACCCTCGTACTGGTCGTTCTGCTCCAGTACCTCCCGAGATTATATCTGATCTTCCCGTTGAGTTCTCAGTTGATCAAAGCCACTGGCGTAGTCACGAAAACTGCTTGGGCCGGAGCAGCATACAATCTCCTGCTGTACATGTTAGCCAGTCATGTATGTAGCTGCTTGTGCATATCGCGTTCCGCAACTTCCTTGTTATCGAAGGGTCTTTTAAGTTGTGCTGCAATGATTCTGACCCTTCCTGTAGGTCCTGGGTGCGTCATGGTATCTGCTGTCGATCGAGCGACACGCTACATGCTTGAAATCCGAATGCAAACAGGAATTTAGCCCCGTGAAGTGCCACCTTCGTTACCTGGACTGTGATATGCTCGACGATGGCCAGCGTGTCACATGGGGCGGCAATACGAGCGTCTTCAGCAATTGTGATCCGAACAGGAATATCACGTTCCAATACGGCATATTTGCAAAAGCTTTGACAGAGAATGTTGTGTCCTCGGATTTCGTCGAGAAGTATCTGTACTGTCTGTGGTGGGGATTGCAACAGTTAAGGTATAACATCGTTGGCAAACCCTTTTTGAGTTGCAGAGTATCTGTGGTCTAGAACATCAAATCTCGCCACGCCATCTATCTCTCTCTCTCTCTCTCTCTGGATTCTGTTATACATTCATCATCTGATCAAGAATTTATAGATCCAAGTTTTCATGCATTTATCTGATGATTAGATGAACGATGCTGCAAATTCTAACTTCTCCTCCGGTGTAATTATGCAGTTCCTACGGCCAAAACTTAAGCACAAGCATGTTCATCGGGGAGACCTCGTTCGCCATACTCATCGCGATCCTCGGTCTTGTTCTGTTCGCCCATTTGATTGGAAACATGCAGGTAGTCAGAATGGCTTGATGCCCTGAATTTGTTCTTCTCATTTTTATCGTCTATACAGTAATCAAATGAGATGCAAAAACCAAAAGAACAACGGAAGAAAGAAATGTTTCTGCTGTCTGTGCCACTTTCTTTCCTGGAATTCTATGTTTCACTGAGGAACTTCAACTTTGATATGCTAATTTCCCTAATGAGCAAACGCCTTTTTGTTCTTAATCATCATAGACGTATCTGCAATCTCTCACTGTGAGACTCGAGGAGTGGCGGCTCAAGCGGCGTGACACAGAAGAGTGGATGAGACACCGTCAGCTCCCCCAAGATCTACGGGAGCGTGTCCGGCGCTTCGTGCAGTACAAGTGGCTGGCGACTCGCGGTGTTGATGAGGAGTCGATCCTGCACACTTTGCCTGCTGATCTCCGTAGAGATATCCAGCGCCACCTGTGCTTGGACCTCGTTCGGCGAGTAAGTTCTCATTAGTTCTAACCGACTATGCCGCAAACATAATGGTCTTTCCAATGTTGCCGACTTTCACAAGATTAGAGAATCACATAACTAGAATTGACGTGGTTTCAAATGACTGTTCCATAAATCTTACTGTATCACAAGCAGTAACCTAATCAGGATTTCGCCGTTACAGGTCCCGTTCTTCTCACAAATGGATGATCAGCTGCTTGACGCCATTTGCGAGCGCCTCATGTCCTCGCTGTGCACTCAAGGCACGTACATAGTCCGCGAAGGCGACCCCGTCACCGAGATGCTCTTCATCATCAGGGGCAGGCTAGATAGCTCGACGACCAACGGAGGGCGGACGGGGTTCTTCAACTCGATCACCCTGAGGCCCGGCGACTTTTGCGGGGAGGAGCTGCTCACCTGGGCCTTGCTCCCCAAGTCGACTCTCAACCTGCCTTCTTCCACCAGAACCGTGAGAGCCCTGGACGAAGTGGAGTCGTTCGCGCTGCGGGCGGAGGATCTCAAGTTCGTCGCGAACCAGTTCCGGCGACTCCACAGCAAGAAGCTGCAGCACACCTTCCGCTTCTACTCTCACCACTGGAGGACGTGGGGGGCGTGCTTCATTCAGGCGGCATGGCGCCGGCACAAGAAGAGAAAGCTGGCGAAGAGTCTCAGCAAGAGGGAGTCCTTCTCGTGGCCTTCGGAGGAGCACGAGACGCCGGAAGATGAAACCGAAGATCACGGGGAGGAAGATGGCGACCGGGGTGTGGCGTCGTCGGCTTCTTCTCAAGCGAGGCAACATCTGGGCGTCACGATACTGGCTTCGAGGTTCGCAGCCAACACGAGGAGAGGAGCTCAGAAGGCGAAAGACCTCGTCGTGTTGCCCAAGCTGCAGAAGCCCGAGGAGCCGGACTTCTCAGCAGAGCCCGACGACGAGTGACGAACGCCGACCTGTATAAACGGAACTCGATAGCATCATCATTCATATGTAAGCGATGTACCAACTAGGAGAGACCATTGAAACTTGTTGAAATCAATCGACCTTAGTCCTGGAACGGTAGCTCATGTCCATGATTCTCTGATACATCAGTTAGGAGACACATTCCACAGCTCCAGTGCCCTTTTTAACTATGCAGCAGGACCCGATTGCTTGCCGGGCGCAAAGGCGTAGGCGTACATTGTCGCGTCCGTTACATCGATCGGTCGGTCTGTTCCTGCTTACTGATGCTAAGAATCCTATTCAATCACACATTTGACATTGTAATGTAATTTTGAGATGCTGTCATGTAGATGAGCTTGTCTGGATCATGTAAAGCTGGAGTTGCAGACTAGCTATACTTTTTTTTTTGATCCCAAAAAAAATTTGACGGGCTTTTGCTACGGGCCAGGCCCAAAGCAGATTTGTCGAACCGGATAATTTGCGTACGGACCGGTTCAGTTTTATTTGAGCCAGTCCAACCGGTCGGGCCGGAAGACTCCGGCCTGAAATTTTCGGGCCACTAAAATCTTCATTTTAAAAATTCCATTATATTCTTTTTATTTATTTATTGCATTTCCAACCAAAATGGTCCGGTAGGATCGAGTGAGATCATGCGTCCAGTCCTTGATGTTGGCTTGTACCGCTCAAGCGGTATTTAATCAAGGGGCCGCAGCTTTAGTTGAGATCTCCTTTCTTTTTTCCCCTCTTTTTTAATTACTTTTATTAAAATCAAAATTAATATCAAGAAAAATCTCAAATTAGAATTCACCATCCGTTAATTTTCATTAAATTTTTTTATCAAATTGCTGAGTTGATGACACATGGAGTTTTTATCCTTTATTTGTCATGTGTATAAATTTATAATTTTTCATGATATTAATCCAATTTAACGAAAACTATCGAATGGTAGATTTATTACAAATGTACTAGTTGGAGTTATTGGTGGCTAATGAATTAGTTTGAGATAATTTTATCATATGTATATCAGTTTGAAATTTTTTGTAATATTAACCCTTAAAATTAATCTACTAAACTGACGTGTTAAGATATGCATCAGGTTATTACTATGCCTCGATTATAACTCACTTGCCTACAACTCCGCTTGCCACTACGATCGTTGTAATTTATATAGATAAATCTTAATATACCCCGTCTTCACTCCATTTTTTGTGAGAAAAGAGAGGGCTATCTTGTCCTTCGCTCTTCTAATCACGCCTCTATTTGATGGTTTACAAATTACGGATGTTATTTACAAGCAAACCTACCTTAGAGTGGGTAATATCCATATTCATAATCTACCGACAGAATCATATGATGAGGGAAATCTTTTTTCCGTACATCGACATGAAAAGAAGCCTCTACCATGCATTGCCTGGTGGTAGGTTATAAAAGGGAGGGAGTTTGGTACATGCATTATAAAGTCTTGGCTTGCCACTTTTCATGTGTCACGAGAATCACGAGGGGCAGAGTTCATTAAAAGCTTCTGCAAGGACATGAGGCTCTTGGCCCATCTCCTATCCTTGCAAGGTGGATTGATGTCATGGAAATGAAGTGAAAAAGCATATGGTTATTCTTAAAGCAGACAAGGAAACCCTTTGATAATCATGAAAATTCACCTTAGCGGTTTATGAGGTTTGGTTTCCCATGTCATCGAGTCCGTACGATGCCGAAGCTCGTCTGCCTCTGGCTTTTGCATAGTGCAACTCTTCTACAGGTTCTAGGGTACTTGAACGAGGTGAATTTCTCGTTATTGAAGAGTAAGAAAAGATGACTTGTGGGTTATTCGGGTTTAATTATACAGGGCACCTCACTTCTTTCTCGTCTTTGAATTAAATGATTCACATGACTTGGAGATGCCTACATTACCAAGAATCAAAATGATCACATGAACTTCTCACCTTTATTTGAAGGAGCACTTGAGTTAGGTGTTACACATCAAAAGGGCAATTGGTAGTTGTGCAAAACATTTACTAGAAAATAACCTATAGCTCTCCATTTTCAGTATTTCAAAGGTGCAATTTGAAATTATTCTCATCGATTATCGATGAACTTCTTTTCTCACAATCTGACACATGTAATGAGCATATCTAGCTGCCATCTTAGATGTGAAGTTTCCAAACATGGTTGTGCTTAGTGATAGCGGTGCGAATCCGTCCATGATAAACATGTCATGTTACCACTTTTAGACTCTGTTTTTTTGAGAAAAAAATGAATGATTTAGAAATCATGTTCCTCCAAAATGAAGGCTTATATTGTTTATAAAAAAATGAATGAAAATTATTGACGATGAAAACATTTTCATTAATTAATTATTTTCAATATTTTAGAATTTTTTTTTTCCCAAATCATACATTTTTTACAAAATATATGAAGTCTAAATTACAAACACTAAAGCTGATATTACCATCTCTGCAAATCGTGATTATGGTCCATGTTCCTTTCTTTCTCTTCACCCTGCCATCCTCACTTGCCAAAAGAGTTCCCAATGCAGACATTAAAAAAGCAGTAGAGAGACCAAGCAGAAGCAGCCAGCTGAGGGCATATCCTGAGATTAGGGCATGAGATGCCAAGGGGATATTACAGGTAGATTGTCAAATCAGAGATTCTTTTTCTCTCCTGACAAAATATTGATGTGATGGAGCCCATCACGCGGATATGTTTTTTCCTGAGGGGAGAGGAGGGGGAGGAGGGAGAAGATTTTGTCCCCACCCAACCATCACCAAAGAGGCTCCATCAGCACCTTCCATGAGCCTCCACCAGTCCAAAACTTTTTGTGTGCCCACACCAGGATTTCCCAGGCCCTCAAATCAGGCAAAGACCCATACATGGAGGAAGACACTTCAAAAGCCATGTGAATGAATTCACAGAACCTCAAAGCCACCTCAAGCACAAAAGCTTCTTTGTGCTTTGCTTTCTTCGCTCGACTCTACTCTGCCGACACTTCCATTCAGGCTCTTCAATCTATCGCGAGCCCCGCGCACGTGGGCGGGCGTTATTTGCCTTTAGCACTACCAAATTGCAGAAGAAACCAAAGGGAAAAGAACAAGAGAGGAGACAATGGAAAAGGACAGGGAGACCCAGAAAAAGCTTTGTCCAATTGGTAACACTTAATACATATTTTGTCCATATGCCAATGAGAAAACTTATATTTTGTCCATATGCCAATGAGAAAACTTATATTTTGTCCATATGCCAATGAGAAAACTTACAGGTCTTTAACTTTTTATGCACGAACAGGAAGAAGAAGAAGAAGAAGAAGAACAAAAGTACCTAGGGACGAAGAAAATATCAAGCAAGTGAACACCACCCAACTTTGTGTTATTTTTCTCCTTGTACAATATGGCTTCCAAGATGAGATGCCAAATCACAACCCTGGAAAAGAACTCTTTTCCAGTAGGTCTAGAAAAACAAAAAAAGGAAAAAATAAAAAAGAAGAAAAAGAGTAGAATGACATTAATTTCTTTTCCCTCCAACCTATAACGAACAACAAGAATCAGAGTAACTTGAAACAATTTATTGTACACCGTAGTCAATTAAGGGAAAAAAATAAATAAAAATCTATGGAGGCTTCACACTGGAGACTGAAGGGTTCAGTTTATTTAGTCTGAACGATTACCATTTTCGCAACTGAGCATGGAGGCGAAAAATTTTCTCAGTTTGGGCTGCAGATGCTCGTATCGGCTTGTTTAAATCTCTAGGCTGATGACTTCTGATTTGTTGTAACAGCAAGACTTGAGTAACTTTAGCTCATCTGCTCGCCAATCAGATCGAGGCCCACAAGGAGGAAAGTAATGCCCTGGAAGAGCAGGAAGTAGAAGTGGACTCCTTGGGCAGCCAAGAGACTCCTCACAGAAGCCGTGAGTAGGAGGAACGCCAAAACAAGCTCTTTCCTGTAAATTTTGTTGGTCTTCTTAACAGGCGTAATAGTCACTTCCTTTTGTTGTTCCTTTAACTTGGTCAATTCTTGAAGCTCACTCTCTGAGGATCCTCTAGTTATTTGTTGTTGGTTTGTGCTCTTCGTCTCTCTCTCGGCAGCAGCGAGCAAGTCCGGTTCTGATGACCTGCCAGCCTTTTTCGTGACAACCCATTCATAAGAGCTGCCGAGCTGGAATAGTCCAGATATCATTGCATTAAATTTGGTAACAGACATGGTGTTCTCGAACAGGAGGTAAGGGACGATGAAGGGGATGGACTTTGGAGCCGGAAAGATGTTTAGGAACGACATGAAAACAGGCACATAACATATGACCCACATGGGGAGCTCGGCCTCAGGGACGAACATGGTTAGTGGAAGGATTATGCAGAACAAGGTGAAGGAATAGAAGGGAAGAATGAGTTTCCTAAGTAGAAAGAATAAGAGTATGAGATTTGCCTTCTTCCAAGCAGAGATCTGAGTCAAGAAAAGGTCGAAAGCTTTGTAAGTATCGTCATTACATTGAGGAAGTGTAAAACACATGGAAATCAAGAATGAGACGAACCTTGGAAGTTACAATTGCAGGTAGACACAAACGGAAAAGTTGCATTGGACCAGAATGCCATCTATGTTGCTGCTTCTTATAAGCTTCATACGACTCAGGAAGCTCGCAGAGTACCTGAAATTTCAAGAAATGAAGCGTAGTCCCAATTATTCTAAGCTCAGAAAGAGAGAGAAACTCATGAGACTTGTAAATTACATAAGGGGGCCAAGAGAGCTATTTAAATTTCTAACTTAAAAGGCAAGAATGTGAATGAGATTATTACTAGATGAATCATGCTAAAGGGTGATATTCTGTCCAATCATGGATACGTTGTCATCAGCAGTTAAAGTATAAAGCTCGATAGAGAGGTGAAAAGGAATTTCGTTAATACCTTAACATTATCTAGGAAGATAAATTTCCAACCATTAAGGTGTGCACGGACTGCAATGTCCATGTCCTCTACAGTTGTCCTTTCGAGCCAGCCTCCAGATTCTTCAAGAGCTTTGATCCTCCAGACACCAGCAGTTCCATTGAAACCGAAGAAATTCAGGAACACTCCATTAACCTGCTGTTCTACCTCAAAGTGAAAACACAGGTTAATGTTTTGAAGCCTAGTCAGCAGGTTCTCATCTTTGTTCACGAAAGCCCACCTAGCCTGAACCAATCCCAGTTCAGAATTATCCTGCAAATGAATGCACAAAAGGAACGCAGTGTCAACTTTCATGCAAATTTAACAGCCAGAAAAAGAAAAAGAAAAAAAAAAAACAGAAAATGGTACATGCTATCAACCTTAAAATGTGGAACAGTCTGTTTTAGGAAATCTGGATTTGGCTGGAAATCTGCATCAAAGATCGCGACAAACTCGTAACCCTTCACATAGTCACAGCTCATAGCAGATTTGAGATTTCCAGCTTTGTAACCAGTTCGAACCAAACGATGTCGATAAATTATGTTGACGCCCCGCTGACTCCATTTGGTCACTTCTGCCTTAATTAAGCACTGTATACTCTCGTTATCAGAATCATCGAGAACTTGGATAAGTAGACGGTCCTTTGGCCAATCAATTCGGCAGACAGCAGAGATAGATTGCTCATAAACCTGTATGAATCAGAAGAATAAATCACTATCAGCATAAGAACTCAACACACAAATTTGACTTGTTCTAGCTTTCCATTGTCAGTAGCTGTCCCTGTAAGTTGTCTTTATAAGGGTGACTTCACTTTCACGGTCCAGCTCAAATTAGCATGAATAAGCTGAGCTCTCTGAAGCCATTATGGATATCCACGCACATGATGTATTATGGTTCCAATTATCTTAAGATATTAAATGTGCACATAACACATTGGCAGTATGAATTGCAGTTTTCAACATGCCAGCCATGATCAGCAGAGTGAACTGAGGGTTCTCTCTCTCTTTTCCAATTATTAATATCATAAACATTTCTAGCAACATCTACCCTCTATAATTTGAATTGGTTTGAAAAAGAAAATGGGATTTTTATAATTGAGAATGAAACGACTTAAAATTTTCTGCACATGTACTGACCGAAATGAGAAGCAAGACAAACAAAAAGAGAGGAAATTGAGGACAAATAATGTCAATTTCCAGTGTGCTACCTCTCTCTCATTGCACATTGGGATCTGAACAAGAACCATGGGGTACTCGCATCCAATTCCCTCGACATCGTCCGATTTGAATGGATCCCCCTCGATCCTAGGCTTGACTTTCTTGTACTTTATCCACAAACAACCGAGGCAGAGTATCATCCGATCCACGGATTGGATCAAGAAGAGAGCCACACAAAACTTGGAGAGTGCTTGAATTGGTGGGGCAATGTAATCAGCTCTAAAAGTCAGCCAAGTGACATAAATCATGTGGAGCAAGCCATGGACATCAGTGGTCCGTGGAATGTGCAAGTTTGGGTGCTCGAAATAGTGCCAACCTTTGTAATAAGTAACCACCTCAAAACCCAGGATTACCAGAGAAGTGACCAAGAATGCCCTTATGACTCGGAACAACAACCTTCCTTTGCCCATTTTATCACTCTCCATGGCCACTCCTTGCCTGAAGATCAGCCTCTTCTTGATGGTGCCAAGCAATGCCCAGAGCACAGTGGCTAACCAAGCCACACAACCCACTGCACGGTTGGCCTTCAGAAGCAAGACCCAAGTCACCTGCTTTGCATTCTTGCCTCTGCTCTTCTCAACTGGCCTGAATGCAGCATCTGGGCCATCAATTTCAACCACAGAGTAATTTGGGTTCTCCATTTTCACCACCACAGGCGTTCCCTTCCGGTTCTCCTTCGCCCACCAATCCGAAAAATCCAATCTTGGAGCCATTTTGAGGCCCTTGGAGAATCTTGAAACGCAGAAACAAACGACCGAGGAACAAAGACCCCAAGAGCACACAGTGAGACTGGAAATCCTCTCCTTTGCGTGTGAACCCAGATCTCAGAATGATGAAAAAAAATCCCTCATCGCAATAGCTGATCAGAAAGAAGTGGACCCAGTGAAGGAAGAACGCTGGAAGGAAAGCATTTCAAGGGGCCTTTTTCCTTTCACTGTTGGGGATGAATGAGGCAGAGAAAAAGAAAGCCAAGAGGAGGAGAGCGCTCGAGAGGTTCCTTTAATGCTTCCCAAAAAGACTCTCACTCCTCTTACAAGCCACAACCAACATGGTTAAAGAGAGGAGAAGCTCCATTATGAGGGAAGGTATCTGCTGGTGAAGCTGTGAAGGACCCTTCTTACACTCCCCCCTCGCACACTCAAGCATGTGGGCGCTTCTCAAGTAATCCAAGAAAAAAGCCACTCTCTCTCTCTTCTCTCTCTCTCTCTCTCCCCCTCGCAAGATCAGGGAACTAGAAAAAGAAAATTACCCTCTGCCCGATGCCCGTTTGGTGCATAATTTCAGCTCAGAATTCTGTGTGAGGACTCAAGGGTTAAACTCAGTGAAACCACCTGATTAATAAAAGAAATTTACACTGGAAACATGGACCACCTGAGCAAAAGAAGCAAGCATTTCACGTTGACTCCTAAGTAAAAGCTCGTAAAAGCTTGAGCTCCCACCTTGCATCACTGTAGCGTGATGATTGCAAAAGGGCAAGTTGCAAATTCACCGACTCCAGATCTCGCGACAGCATTTTAGATAAGGCCCTCTTGGGAGGGGGATTGACCAAAATAATTTATTTTCTTTATCATCAAAAGGAGAGGAGAGAACAGGGGAATTGACTGACTCGTTTTCTTTATCGAGCGTATGGCAAGCATGGAGCAAATCGAGGAGCCAAACCCGCATTATATAGATGAATATAGAATAGATTTTGCCCATAAATTTATGGGAGCAACAGAGAATGGGGATCCTAACTGTCTAGAGCAGCCCCGGACAAATTATTTAGCTATTCAAGTACCAGGTCATTATAGTAAACAACTTGTCACATAATCGAATGATTATAGAATCGCGCGAGTTTCTAGTTCTTGCCATGCTGACCGGCTCGATCTCGAGTGATTTTATGATACTCTGTAGTTAAAAATTTGTAAGTTACTATGACGCGAAAGATTTGGTGGGAAAATCTGCTTTTGACACTTCTACCCAGGATGGGGAGTACAGTTTTAGTAGAGGACAATGATCCGGGGACCCTCATGGCGTGCCATTATTGCCCTCGTCCAGTAGTGACACGACAAGTTCAGGACAGGACGCTGATGTCTTTGACTGTCATAACAGGCACTGAGATGAAAAAAAGGGAAAAAGGTTGCCTTGGCATATTTTAGTAAAAAGGTAATAGGGAAAGAAAACATAAAGAATTTAAAAAGAAATTTATATATTGGGTAATGACTGGGATGACCCTGCGAAAAAGAAAAAAATAAGTGGGCATTAATAAATAGGAAATGGGTCCATCCTTTGAAGTCTAGTTGACAATTTCATTATAGAAAAGTAGTAAAAAGTAAACAATTTGAATTAGAACAAAGGTCCCTAGAAGTGGATGATTGAGGAAAAGAAGAATGTTTTTCTAGCGAGAGAGAGAGAGAGAGGGGATAAGAAAAAGCGAGGGCGATTAATGCATGGCATCTGGAGATTAAGGTTTTCTGTTTTTTACTTTACTTTATTTTTTATTTTGGCTATTTGTAGAGAATCATAATGGGCTTATCAGGTTAAATGTCTTGATGGCATCTTCACTTTTGGCAATTAGGAGTATAAAACCGTTTTCCACTAAATATATAATTAAGGGGTGATCATTATGATGAAAGGCTTAGGTGGAAGGCAACTTTGGATTTCATACAGCAATTGGTCATGATTAGGGCTCACTTTTTGGAGGGCATTTTGTGCTCAAGCAGCCTCGTGGAAGTACAATTAGCAGAGTGATTACATTGGATTCTAAACTTGATGGTTCCCTTTTGTTCTTTTGATGTTAACTTATAATAAGACTTTTAAACTATCTATAATCCAGGTGTATGGCAATATAATCACCTATTAGGATAACATGGCGTGCCTAGAAATCATTAACTTATAAGGGACAAGTTCATGTACACTCGGGCGGTCACCAACCTATAAGGGCTGCCTACAATAATCCCCTAATGAGGAGCTTGGTCAGACTACTTTTCTTATTTTAATATGTTGGTACTCACGCAGCTCGCACCCCTTATTGGTAGGTGGATATTTTTCTTCCCTATCAATCAGGGAATATAGGAAATGACATTATAAGATCTTTTCACCCTAAGGTGGATCTCCCGCTTTTTTTTCTTCCTTGGACTTTTTAAGAACTTTCTCATATCCAAATTCTAAACTTGATGGTTCCCTTTTTTTCTTTTGAGGTTAACTTATAATAAGACTTTTAAACTATCTATAATCTAGGTATATAGCAATATAACAACTTGTTAGGATAGGGGATAATTATTGAAAAAATAATTAAATTTAATGTATGGATACTAATTCAATTATATATTTTTTAATTTGACAAATTTTTTTGGGATGTGAATATGACCAATTTACTTCTAAATCTTTTACTAATTTGCCAATGTAGTCTTTTGAGACAATTTTGTCGGAAATTACCATTGTGGATACCTATAATTCTATGTGACACGGTTAGTACTAATGTGGACAATTATTGTATTTTTATAATTTTTTCTGATTTTTTTCCATATTTTCTTTATTTCCTTTGTTGGTCCATAGCCTTGGCGATGGCCACAAACGAGGGTTGGGATGCCCCTATTGGCCCTCGCTATGGCTGATAATGGCATCACAGCCCTCCCTCGACACCCTTGCTATGGTGGGTGATGGTTGTGATGCCCTTGCTAGCTTCGGGTGAGGGCAATTGCCATTGGGCCATGGATTGGCAAATAGACATAGGAAGGAAAGAAACAAGAAAAGGAAAAAAAAAGAAAGAAAAATATTCGAAAATTTAAAAAAATTGCAAAAATTATTCATATTTGCACCAATCATGTCACATGGATGCCTAGCATCTGTATTAGTGATTGTTTGCCAAAATTGACCAAAAGGCATATATTAATAAATCAACAAAATATTTATAATTAAATATATGAAATTAAAAAATCTAGAGCTAAATTGACATTCATACAATATATATAAAACTTTTTTGATAATTTTCTTGTTATGATGGCATAATGAGTATGTGTATATCATAGTTTCTCTTTTCATGAATCTAGTAACATCTGTTTGAAGCTAATTCTTTTTGCTACACAGGGCACTAAAGAAAATGAGAAAGTACTTTTAATCCAAATAACACATTCACAATTCTAAAGTTGGATCATTTTCCAATTTGATCATCCAAATTTGAGATCTTGATCAGGAAAAATGTTAAAAAAGTTCTAAACTTATTGTATTGATGCCAATTTAATCATAAATCTTTTAATTGCACCAATTTAGTCCTAAATATTTTGATTTGGTGCCAATTTAGTTATAAATTTTTTAATCGTATCAATTTAGTCCTAAAATTTTTAAATTAGTGTCAATTTAGTTTTAAATCTTTTAACTTGATGCTGATTTAGTCCTTCTAACTCAACTTTTTATTTTTCTGTTATTTTTTATTTTTTTTCGCTCTTCTTCTTCCTTTAGGCAATGGTCGGCTAGTAGGTAATGGATGGCCATTAGCCATGGCTGAGCGGGTTGGCCTCACTTGGCCAAGGCGAGGGTAGCCTTGATGATGAGGGCTCCCCTCGCCAAATCAGGCGAGTTGACCCTGGCCTAGGCTAGGGCGACCTCACTAGGTGTCATTTGGTGGGGGAGCCATTACCTCATCGAGGCTACTGGCTCGGCGAGGGCTAGTCTCATCGTATTTGGTGAGGGGAGCCATTGCCTCATTGAGGCTACTCTTGCCCAAGCCAAGTCCGGTGAGGCCAAGCCAAGTCAATGGGATCGGCCATCCCTGTTGGCTAGCCACGCCCAAGGAAAAGAAGAGGAGGAAGTGAGAGAAAAGAAAAAAAAAAAAGGAAGAAAATTAGAAAAATAATAAAAAATCGAAAATTATTAAAATTTTACTAAAAATTGTCACATATATCCTAACAATCTCCCCCCATGTTAACCAAGTGACATAGGTTTATTCCCGGCAAAATCTTGTCAAAATTAGCCGGAATGACTGAATTTGCACCTAGTTAAAATGTTTAGCATTAAATTGACACTAATTTAAAAATTTTAGGATGAAATTGGCACCACTAAAAAGTTTAGGATTGAATTATTATCAAGTTAAAAGATTTAATACTGAATTTGCATTATTAAAATGTTTATGACTAAATTGACACAAATGTAATAAGTTTATGACTTTTTCAACATTTTTCCCAATCTTGACCTAACGTGAATGATTGATGTTGGTCCAAAACCCTTGTTTGGATTGTACGCTAATTATGGCATGTGATCAAGTCAATAAGCAGCGTTGTTGTGTAACTGGACAATTGATTCGAACCGAACCGAATCGAACATTACTCTTGGAATGCAGGTGAGATGCAGGGATTGTGTCCCATCATTAATGCAAGTAAAATTCATGAAGTATCACATAGCTCCATTTGCTATGACTCCCATGCACCCTATTGCAAGCCCGGCCCTCAAAATAACTCTAAGCAGAAGACTGTCTGATTCAAATGCTGAAAGTGCCAAATCTAGGCCATACCCTTCTCACTATTTCTTTATGATAGAGTTAGCTTTTATTCCTCACACGCACCGCGTTGGACGTTTTGGAAAAATTGAAAAAAGAAGAAAAGAAGAAGAAGCCAACTTACTAATAGAAAATGGGCAAATTTAAAAAATGGTCCCTGTACGATGTTTCTTATTCAATTATGGTCAACTAACTTTATCTTGTAACGGATTTGGTCTCCAAAACAAATCTCCGTTCATGATTTCAGGACAAAAATCCGTTTGTCGATCCAAATTGGTGTAAAACGTTGACTAAGTATCGAAGATGAACACGTGACATTGATAAGCAACTAAAATTAATGCCAGAAGAAATTATAGAGAAGGTCCCTGTATTGCTGGTCATGTTCAATTTCGTTAATCGTAGTTTAATTTTCCTATGGATTTGGTCCATGAACAAATTCTCATCTCCATTTCCAGCATGTATATTTCATATTCCCATCCTAATACAGATAAAATCAGCTGACCAAGTGCTAGAGATCAACGTGTGGTGTCGAGGTGGAATGAACGACGGAAAATCAATGACCTAAGCCTAGAGTTGCGTAACAATTTGGTCCAGTCGATATGCATTAAATCCCCCAAAAACCATATCTAAGAGTCGACCATTTAGGAAATACCGCTACTTGTTCATCAGTTTTTGCACTAATTATAAACATCGATGCTACATTCTTGGTACTTAGTCGTCACAATTTCTTTGCATTTGATGGTAAAATATGAAAGTTGTCCTAAAATCAGGTTCGAAGATCAATTCAGGGATCAAAATCAAATAAGAGCAATAGTACAATGACCATTCTTGTAATTTCTCCTTACCTTTGGTTTGTTCATTCTACACTAGTGCCGTGTATTTATCCCATCACTTAATTACCATTTTCCACTGATATCTAGATGGAAATACAGACTTTGTCCTGATATTATAATCGGAGATTACTTTAGGGACCAAATCTGTCACCAAACTATGTATGAGAACCAAAACTGTATATTGACAATGTTACATTGATCATTTTTATAATTTTCCCGAAATACCTTTTTAGTTTCCATTTTTAGTTCTCGACAACTAGATCAAGAATAAAGAGTCCAAATATGTTTTAAATGAGACAATTCATGTTGTGTTATCTTACGTTTATAATGTTTTGAACTCGTAAAACAAAGCAATTTGCTTATATAATGTGTCTAAATAGCTCGGAGATTTCTATGTATGTTAAAATGACAACTTTCTCATTTTGTAAGAAAATGAAAATGGTTGCCACGTACTAGGGAGAACGGTAGAATGACAAATAGAACTGAAAAAAAAGGAAATACAACTTTTTATTATTTGGACATGCAAATGGGAGCTTGATATTTAAATATGAAGAGATAAGTAAGATGGAAGCTTGAGTCAAGCTTATTAGCATATTTAGTTAGACCCATTTTTATTAAAATAACTTAAACCTATCAATTATGAATTAATCAAGATATATTAATTGCCCACACACCATATCTAAGTAGATTTGGCAAAAATGAACCTAGACCAATAAGACAAGATGAAAAGTAGGTAATCGGTCAACTAAATCTTCACCCGAATATTGCTTGGTTGGATAGGGTCAACCTAGTCGGACCCGACTTGACCCACCATTGTGCATACATATCTTTGCTTGAATCTCAGTTGAACTCGAAATATTCAAAATTACATAATTCATATATTTGCTTGAAGCTTAGTGAAGACATCATTTTACAAATCATTTTGAATTATGTTGAATGACAAATGAAAAATTAGTAAGTATGAGAGTTTCTTTCATCCATTTCACAATTATAAGAGACAAACCATTTTTTCGTATTTTTTTCACTTTAATTTTTCAAAAGACAAGTATTATGGATTATCTGTGAAGGCCAACCGAAGCGGGGAAATAGACCCATCTTTTATTTAAAACTCTGAAAATAATTTTCATCAAAGTTCAATTTTCGTGAACCGCTAGGAAACTCTAATGTATTGGTGTTGTTCCTTCAAAATGGATTTTTGCTGTGGTAAATTAAATCTCAACTCGAGCATAACATAACTCACCTGTCCTTGACCTTATGCCATGCTTCTTGATGATCTATCACGAAACCTCGTGACCACCTGGCTACTCACCTAGCACTCAATTACATAAATAACATAATTGACATTATACAAATGAAAATTTTCTCCAGAAATTCTTTTCTTTGCCCCCACAAAGTGTTGGAAAAAATGTTAGATAACATGAAAGATAAGAATTGTTGGAAAATCAATAAAAAAGAGAAAGATGAAAAAAATAAGATCAATTGTCTAAGGCATACAAGTATTGTCCCTAAGGGTATTTTGGCCCTCCAGCATGAAACTCGGTGCATAATACTCTAACCGTTATTCTTCCAATATATGATAGATATTCTTTTTTATTCCACGCTGTAAATAGAAGGAAACAGAACAACGTTATGTGTATAACCCAACAATGAAAGGAAAAATACGTAACGAGTTAGGAAAAGAGAAAATAAGGATATTCTGGTTTTGATATATCAATATCACTTTTTAATTATTTGCATATGTAAATTATAAATTAATTGATACTTAAAGAAGAATATGACTGTTATATAGCCGTTATAAAATAATCAAGAGTTTATGCAGAAATAACTCCGACGTCATAAAAGCTTTTATGGTGATTATAACTTCTAATACATATTTCAAAACTGCCTAAATATTCAATAGAAAGTTGACAGGTTTTTGACGAGTGTTCGAGAGTTCCAGGCCATTGGATGGGAACGTGGGCAAATCTCTCACTTAGATCATAAATTCTTCAAGTTTAGGGTTATATTCATGACCATTGAAGCTCCTGGAAGGTTGGAGCTTTCGGCTGAGTGCAAAAAGTAGTTGGGAAGAAGGCAAAAAAAGGTCTGGTCACCGACACTCTTAACCTCTGTCATCAAGATAGATTTGGAGATTCCGAGAAACAGTTGAATGGGTAGCAGTTGCATGCTCATGGGCTCTACACTTATCTCGTGTCTTGTCGAAGACACCAAGATTGTTCAAATCTAGCAGAATCTTACATTGTTAGGTACAAAAGGTATGGAGAATGCATATGACCACTTTGGTCGTACAGCTAAGCTGGCGTAGCATATCAAGAACAGTAAGTCTCGTGTTGGACATCAGTTTGGAACTATTCTTTAATTTTGGACCCGACCGATCTCTTTTGCATTAATATCTGTCTACGTTAGAAAAGTTAATCTTGCATATCTAATCTTGACCTGGAAATGTTTTACCTGCTAAAAGAGCAAGTTGCACTATCTATTTGGTTTTGACAACTTCAGGATTTCTGTTTGTTGTCTTTATTGTGACCTTTCAGAAAATTACTATCGATTGATCTCTTCCTAATGCAGTAACAGATCTAGAAGCAGAAGAAGATTATAAGGAAAAGAAGAAGATGAAGAAGAGAAAAGGAAGAATCAGAATGGGGACGCCGAGATCGGCAAAACACCAAAGAGAATAAAGAGGAAACGAAACACTCTAATAAGACAACATCAAATATAACAATGGAATATATGGTAAATTTGAAAGCTACTTGGATAACAATTCTAGGGGGAAAATTATTAAAAAAATCCTAAACCTATTATAGATGTGCCATTTTAATTCTAAATTTTTTTGGCAAATTGAGTTCTAAACCTTTTTACATTTGTACCAATTTAGTCAACCCGGCCAATTTTGGCTGGCTGGTGGTTGGTAAGCGCTGATACGGACGCTGATCATCTTACATGGTGTCATAGGCGTTACCTTGGACAATTTTTAACAATATTTTAATATTTTTTCAATTTTTATTTAGATTTTGTCACTTCTTTCTTCCTCTGGCTGGTCGTCATTGGTAACCAGCTAGAGGCAAGGCCAGTGAAGGACCTCCTTGTCCTCGAGGAAGCTTGGCCATGGTTGGGTGAGCTTAGGCCGTCAGTTGGGCTGAGCAAGGCTCGCCCTTACTAGATCTAGCGAGGGTTTAAGCCTTGTCAACCTAGTGAGGTCACAACCTTCGGCCTCGTGGCCACTACATAACCTAATCTTGTATTACTTCTCATTCGAATGAAATCGTCTTTCTGGACCGAGACCAGGAAGGAAACCAAAAAGCAGAGTTGCCCACTATTGGAACAGAGGATAATGCTCGACAAACTCATGAAACCAGATCTATAAATGTCCTTTTTCCCAACTTTTATCATATCTATAGTATGCATGCTATTTTCCTGTATCGAGAGCTTTCGGACATAAGCTTTCCAACCTAATTTCGAAATTAGTCGACACCCGCATTAAGTGTTTGTCCAGAGAATTCCTACAAGATCTCGTGAGAGCTGTCTCGACATATATATGTTAGTAGGTTGTGCGACTCGACAAAGAAAAAGAAAAAGAAAAAGAAAATCAATTTCCAACATAAGCGAGCAGCTTTAGAATCGAAGAATATAGAACCACTCACACGCAATGACACTACCTGCTTGATGCTCACGCACAAGCAAATGACCAACCTATTCTTTTGTCTGCTTAATTTAGTCTTCAGCTTCAAAACAACCAAAAGGTTCTCTTTCGCCTTTTGTTTTTTATATATACAAAAAAGTGTCGGTCAGTAGATTATATCCCAAGATAGTCTCGAAATTAATTAACAATCGCATTAGGAATGTTGACCCACGGCATCTGTTAGTTGGTTTCGTGGTTAAAAAGAAAGGATGGGTAAACTTGTAAAGACCGTTTGCTGATTTTTTTGGGGATAAATGTTTCTAATCAGTCCATAAATTCAATAAAATTAGATCTGCCACACAATGCCTCTAAAATACAAAATACTAAATATCATAACCACGAGTCTAGTAACCTTTGAAATTCCAGTAACGAGACGATTTTTTTTTAGGTAATTTTTCTGTAGTATTGGTGAAAAGATAAAAGAAAAATGTGGAGCACTCCTTCCATTAGAAGTCAAAAACACTTATTCTCAGCAATTACAATTATTTTAGTGTCTTTTATTGGATAACTTCCATAATTTTTATGGTCACATTTGCCCAACTTCGAGATGGGTTTGTTCTCCCCTCGTTCATGCCAGCCCTCGAGTAATTTGGGCGGGCTTTTTTCATTTTTAGGCTCGAGCCATTATGGGCCACAACAAGCCTATTCAAAACTTGAAAAGTAATGAAAGTACAAAATGCCAATCAAGTTACAAAAGAATCGTGATGGCTTAGGCTAGGATTGTTTCAATCAAAATAATTTTAAAGAAAAATGTTTATGGGTTTTTTTTTAATAAATGTTTGATGTATGAAAAGTAGACCGGTCAAAAGGAGTACTTCTAGTCGATGGAAAATGCCACTTTAAAAATTATGAGAAAATAACTTCCATTTTTTTAGGAGAGAAATCATTTTTTTCATATTGTCCATTCTCTCAAACAATCTTAAAATACGACAAGATTACTCTTCAAACTTTTAGCTATTCCTCGTCGGAAATTAGGTATGTCGACGACCACCACTACATTGGCAAATTCTTTGGCTTTGGTGTTGTTTTGTTGTGGTTATATCATGCAAATTTCTTGGCCAATCTTGTTGGCACCTCATTCTGTCAATTCAATAAGTCGTCCTTTTCTTATAAAATGATCAAAATAATAAGACAACAAAAATAGACAAATAGGTGACTTAGCAAAAAAAAAGATTATATATTATATACATTATAAATTAATATCATGAAAAATCTCAAATTAAGTATACCCGTGATAAATTTATCTTAAACTAATTTTTATATCAAAAAAATCCCAAATTGATATATTTATAACAAATTTACAATTTATTAATTTCTGTTAAATTAGATTAATATTACAAAAAATCATAAACTAATACGTCAATAAAATTTTTTTAGAAAATTTAATGAAGGATAAATTTATTATAAATATATCATTTCGACTCATATATCCGCAGCTTCATGGGCCAGCCATTTTTTCTGGGAGCTTTTGGAGGACACCACACCAATTCTCCCTCCTTTGTTCCGCCGGACCAGCCGCCTCTGCCGTCGCCGTCTGACCACCTGTCACCGGCTTCCTCTCTCTTGCAAGTTCTCCCTCCTTCGTTCTTCCGGTGAGTCCTTTCAGCCTTCATCTTTGGGTTCTTTTTCCCGAGGATCCCGCTTCAGACAGAGGGAGAGGTGCCCGACCTTACTTCGACTCATCTCGAGCTCGTCCTATGGCTGCCGTACCCGAGCCGGGTAGGGATTTTCGCAATCAAAGCTCACTCCCGTGACGCCCCGTTGCCTTGCCCCTGTTTCGGCCGAACCGTGAGACCGAGGCTCGCTCTTTCTAGTTCATGTGCGCGTTGGGTTCAAACGAGCCATCATATGTTGATTTCGAGTCTTGTTTGTGGATTCCCTTCTAATCTGGATGTGAGTTTGAGTCCTAGAACGGTCCATACTTTCCCCTCAATCGTGCTCTAAACGTGTTTGTTAAAACGCCCGAACCAAGTTAGCGTATGGTTCAATCCGGTCCTGGACTATTTTTGAGCATTTACGAGCAGGTTTGGATTCACGAAAGGAACCTTCTACTGATTGAGTGATTACGATTTCAGCTCAAAGTCCTCGTTGTTGAGCTCGAATCTGCGCATTGTCTTTTATGTTGGCTGTGAACGGCCGGTGTGATGGTGGTTGTAGGGAAGGGAGTTTGGTTCTCCGGCGGTGAGTCGAGGAGGCGGAGACCGATGGCTGAACGTGTGGAAGAGAAAGAAAGATTAGTGTGGGCTTTTGTTTGTTCCTTTTTAGTAAACTTGGGCTTGACTTGGGCTGAACAATTTCGGGCCCAATTTGATTTAGTAATTTTGGGCTCGGTTTAGTCCAAGTGAGTTTGTCCTGGGCTTTGAGCTTTATGAGTCGGTTTACTATGTTTGAGTTAGGCTTGCTCTAGTAAGCCCAATCTTATCTTTGGTCCACGTCTCTGTGTCCCAGACCCAAAACCGCGAGACCAGACAGCAGCCCGTATTCGGACCGGGCCCCTGTTTTCAGAATAAATAGAAGATAAACATGAAAATAAAAGAATTGAAAATTGGTTAGGAAAAGGCCGCTTCTCAACTTTTTAACGTAATTAGTGCCATCGCTTGTGTGCTTGATGGTTGTTTTCGTATGATTAAATTGGACATTTTGTTTGACCTTGCATGTGATTGATTAGACGCACATTAGGACCTTGATGCATGTCTTTCGGCCAGTAGTCTGGGAAGGTAATTAGAGCTTAACTAGTGCTCGATGATGTTAGCCTACTGTTTTGTGAATGCAAGTGGGGTTTAATGATCATTAACCATATTTTAATTAGGAGGTGGTGGGTTTGATCGATTTTATTTGTGACAACCGCATACAATCTAGAGGTAGAGGAGCTCGATGTGAAAACAACATTCCTCCATGGTGACTTGAAGGAGGATATTTACATGAAGTAATTAGAAGGGTTTGTGATCCAAAGAAAATAAGATTTTATTTGCAAACCGAACAAGTTTTTGTATGGCTTGAAGCAATCTCCATGAATGTGGTACCAAAAGTTCGAGTCATATGTCTTGAGGCTTGGTTTATTCACCATGATCCTGATCATTATGTCTATTTGATGAGGTCATAGGATGATTTTGTTATCTTAAACTTATATGTTGATGATACTGTAGTTGGGAACAATTTGAGAATGACCAATACTATGAAAGGATTATGGGTGAAACAATTTAAGATGAAAGATCTAGGCCCAACAAACTTCATCGTGGGCATGCAAATAAAAAGAGAGTGTGAGAATGGGAATTTGTGGCTATCAGTGCTTTAGTGTCCCAAGATTGAAAAGGAAGCTGAAGAGATGGTAATAGTCCCATATGCCAGCGCAGTTGAGAGCTTGATATATGCCATAGTGTATACTCATCTAGATATTGCTCAAGCAATGGGAGTGATAAGCATATCTATATGTCCAATATAGGGAAAGAGCATTTGATGGTAGCATAACAAGTGCTTCATTATCTTCACGCTACATCTGACTTTGAGCTATGCTATAAAAATGTGAAAAGCTCACATAGATAGCAAGCATTAGGATTAAAGTGCTTTGTGGATATTGATTGGGGAGGCATCATTGATAGGAAGAGGTCAACTAACGGTTATGTTATTTCCTTATTTGGCAAGACAAAGCATGGTTGCTTTGTCTAATACTAAGGCAAAGTACATGGCTCTTACTCATGTTGCTAAGGAAATGAGCTGGCTGCGCATATTGTGTAAAGAGCTTAGTTTTACACAAAGAAGAGTAACGATTGGATGTGACAACCAGAGTGATACATTATTGGCAAAGAATCTTGGCCAAGAATTATGGATTTTGTGCAATTTAAAGCATTCATCCAAGAGAAAGTGGAATGGAACTAGTGCTGGAGAAAGTTGACACATAGGTGAATAGTGTAGATCTTTTGATGAAGGCAATGAAAGCAAAAAGGCTTTTATTATTATTTTTTGTTAGAAGAGTACAGAAAAGTTTGAATGGTGAACAACTATGTTGGTTCTAAAAAAGTATATGAAGTATTTATTGAGTGGGAGAATGTTGGGGTATGATTTATACTCTCCAATGATAGGAAAACAATGGGGTCCCACTTTTGTAATTCAGAGTTGTAATAAAGAGGAGAGATGTGATAATTATAGTGAAGTTATTTGCTGGATGTAACCCTAACTTAATGGTAAATAGAATAAAAAGTTGTATCTCAATTTCTATTTCTTGCTTTTACTCTATATTTTGTTGTATTTGTGCACCTAATCATAACACTTTAAAGCCTATTTATAATTGTACTATCAATTACTTAATGTTTCCATTTCATTTTCATCATGATTCATTTTGTTAGCTAAAATATTTTGATAATAAAGCAAATACTTGTGAGTGCTTTACATGTCACTGGATCAATTGATCAAGTCCATTCATATTAGGTTGTTGAGGCATGTACCTCAATAATTTACATTTGTAAGCTCCAAGTTTATGCTATCTCAAGGCACCTTTCATCTACATGGTTTGGACGTCCTTGTTCTGCATATGGTATGCCTTGCTCATTGGTTAGCACATTGTCGATTTGGCTTGAGTCGCTTGATGGAGTTGATGAAAAGCTATTGTTTTCTGAAGTTTCAACAGCTGCAGTCTTATTGCCACCATCTTCCATACTTCTATCTCTAAATTTGGCTTTCCTAAAAGTATGGGAATTGAGGTCTCTTTGGTGAAATCTTCTTCCCAAAGCAACAATTTTCTCCCACAATGAGCCTGAAGAACTTGTTCTGACGTGCCAATTTCTGTTGATGAACATGACCATGAAAATGAGGAGAGCTAAAACGGCAGCAACTCCAGCAATCAAGAATAGGCCCCAAAAACTGTCAAGACCCAAGCTGTTGGAAGAAATTGAGTTAGTCGAATCTGGGCAGTTGGTTTTTGATGGAAACCACGCATTTTCGATTTCCGTCATTTTAGGCCTTTTAGTCATGTTAAGGATTGCTCGTGAAATATCCAATACTAGCGGAGACCCTTTGGGGAAAACCTGTAAACCAAAAGAAGCAAGACATGAGATTTTTCAATCAATGAAATAGCGAAAAATCCTAGTAATTGAAAATTTTGAGGGTGAAAATGGAGAGATTGAGGACTTACGAAGCCAAATCCAGCAGTTTTAAAGGTTGGGATCATGGTATATTTGTTGCAATATTGAGAAAGAACAAGTTTAATGTAGGGGACTTCGTCGACTGCTGCTGTGATTCCACCCTTTGCACTTCCTTTGGAAAGAAGTGCATCACATTCTTCAGGAGACTGATAAGATATAAGTCTGGAATCTTCAAACTTCATTTGCTTTAGCTTTCCATAAATGAAAGAGCCATCCAAGTACCCCACTTTTTCTCCACTATTAAGGAGTTGATACACATCAGTCACAGTTGGTTGAAGATTTTGCACCACCAAAAGAGAGCTTAAGCTTGCAGTATAACTTTGCGTTAGTATAAGTACGACAAAAACCCACACGATCACTACAAATTTGGCTAGGTTGCTAAGTACTCTCTCCCCTGCAATCCAAATTAAGGGAAAGCACATTAGTTATCCAAGAACAATATGTAAATTGTAATGTTCGATTGATTTATTAAAGTGAAGGGTGATTACTTTGAGCAAAGACCATGGTTGAAAACGAGAACCAGAAGCTCGTGCCAACTTGATGTGCGGCCGAGCCCCTAAAATCTTCGTTAATTTGGTGTTCAAGAATCCACACGACCAATGCTATAAACACAAAGAAGCATCCGGTTGTTAACCAAAGGTCCCAGGTGAGTGGTTTCAAGAAAACCCAAGCATTCTGGGTCTTGCTGTCCTTGTATGGCACGAGCATTGCAACCCCCGATTCAATGTATGGTAAGGTGAAGTCCACGTATAATGATCTGTTCGCAATGATCATTGTGTCACCCACTATTGCATGGTAATTCTGTTCCAACAAAAGGAAGGATAAGGTTTTCTTTGTACTTAGTAAGTTTCAACAGGTAATCCAATGCAATCAAGCACTTGCTCACCTGGTAAAATACTTGATCAATCATGTCATCGTAATTGCCAGCTGTACTTCCATTAGGCAAGACAAATGGAATAAGGTCATAAGCAACGGCATAAGACAGATTTTCTATGACAGCTTGAAAGATGTCAATACAGTATCCAGTGACTTGGGATGTATTTGTGCTAGGATCTCGAGTCACTGTCACAAATTGTTTGAAACCGACCTTCACGGGGACTAGAATTTTCAGCCTCTTCCCATTTGTGGGTATCTCCCATCCCTTAGGAACATAGGTTGAATCTCTTGGCCATATTATCGATCTGAGACTGCTCTTAGAAATGGAATATTTGTTTGTGTTGGATAAATACAAATCTCTTAGCAACCCATTTTCTAACGTCCAAAACCCAATCCCTCTTGCTGCATTTCCGTTGATATTAACGATTTGGAACATTGATGACTCTAGCTGCCCATCTACAAGTCTAAAATTTCCAGCGAGGCCTGTGAATGTCATATTGGCTAGTTCTTGGAGAAGTTTCCTCCCATTTTGAGAGACCCCAATCGTGTCAAGGTCCATTGCATCTGTCGAAGAATTCGACATCTGGTAGTTAAAATTCGTCGTACCCATTTGTTCGATAGCCATTGCCATAGCCCAAGCAGCATCATAAGCCCTATATCCAAAAATATTCAATGTAGGATTAAGGAAGGATGGATTTTCTTGTTGGAATTTCATCTTCCATCGGGCCATGAAGTTGTCCAGGCTTGGTGTGTCCGGGATATAAGTCTTGATGCCCAATATTCCTTGCATCGAACTAGCGACGATAGATGAATCCATAGAACTCAATAGGTCAGTGATTCAATTAGTCAAGATCCACACATAACCTTCGCTCATCATTCCCACCTCTTTAGCTTTGGCAAATAGCCTAGAACCGAGGGGGGGTAACATGTGCACGATGAAGACCCTTGTTTGCATTGTCATTAACTTGTAGAGTTCCTGCAAGATTTGATCGTCCGTGGCCGAAGGAGAAATGAGGCTCCTATAGGGTACTTGTGTGCCAACTTCTTCCAAAGCATTGGTAAGAGAAGGAATGATGCCTCCTCCGAACTGGTTGTCCACATATACGAGGACTGCTTCTTTCCAGCCAAAAGCCTGGATGACTGTGCTTATGGCATTCACTTGGGACGAGTCATTTTGCGCGGCTCGAAGAAAATACGAACTTCGAATCGAACTGAGGGAAGGACTAGTGGCAGAAAAAGAGATAATGGGCACATGAGATTTGTTTCCAAGGTGAATGATGAAGTCTGCTTGCATCGAACCTTGGGGGCCAATTATGGCTTGGACTTGCTCATTCTTTATCAAGTCAAGTGCTGCAACGGTGAACGAGAAAAGACAAAGAAAAAATAACAATACGGCAGATTATGGATCGATCAAAAGTCAATAGCAATTCGACAAGTAAAAGTGTTTAAGAAAAAGAAAAGTAGGAACTTGAAGTTGGAAAACAACTTGTAATTAATATTATTTAAAGATATAAATTTTTTGGCAAATGATATTGCAAAATTACCGTGAACTGACCATTTCAACTGAAGTTAATTAAGAGCAAAATGAAAGTGGTTAACATCAAGCCAAATCTTCTTCATCGTCAAGCTGACCTCTTTATCTCATGGCATCGGAAAATTCCACTCTAAAATCCAAGCCAGCTTTCATGTGTTGAAATATGAGATGATAGAGAAGGTGGAATTTTCAATTCAAAGTCAACTTTTGACCGACACCATTAGGTACTGAGAAATTATAACATGCTCCATGAATCATGTTGATCGATACCATTTCAATGAATAGTAATGTGGCTCCTACCATGGGACCCATATGATGATGGATGGTTGAGATAAAATTGATCTATATGGTCTATAAACCATACAACATAGTTTCAACGGTGCTACATCCTTAAACACACGAAACAAAACCCCAAGAAGAAAGTTTAGCAGATCGGAGATTTTCGGTTAGGGTGCGATCGAAAGAACTACCTCCGTCAGGCTATCGCCAAGATAGGTTCTGAAAAGTATACTCCAAGAATTGGAAGAAATAAATAAAATAAACGGTTCCACGGTCAAATGTTACGCTCAAGGACCAGCCTTGGGGAGGAGCGCCGCGTTCCGTGGGATTTGACCAAATCCCTCGAATCTTCAAGGTTCTCAAGCTAAGCGTCAAGTTTTCTAGTGGGGAAGAGACCAAGTTGAATCGTCATTACTGACTTTATGTTATCTTTGATTCAATTAGAAGATAATAATTACTTCTTTCTCACAATGGTTAAGTCCCCCTAGAAAATAATGCTCTCATTAACCTTGAAAAGTTAAAAAAAAAAAAGGAAAAGGCCAGAAATTATTTACAAAATATGCTCACTGCGGTACATGTACTCTGATATTTTTCTGTGATGTCAATAACCCCAAGTTATATCAATTGTGACATTTTTACCTTAAATTTTTCTCATGACATAAAAAAAATCCTAAATTTATACCTATGTGACACGTTTATCCCCCCGTTAATATTCTATTAGATAACTTTTCAGCAAAAACAATTCATTTTTATTTCACTTAAGTCACATGATTACCATGTCAACATTGTTTGCTTTTTGGTGACCATGTAGAAAGATTTTTAATGGTTCTTATTTACAAAATTTTGACGAAGAGTAACTGTGTCACACACATATAAGTTTAGAATTTTTGATGTCATGGAAAAAATAATATAACCGTGTCACAGTGAACACAGTTTAGGGTTTTTGGTGACTTTTGCCAAAAAAGAAAGTTCTATCAATAAAATGTTGACAGGCAATTCTAGAGGATGAGGCAATTGTTTGATGCCCTTGTTCGTTTCTTCTTGGAGCTTTGGAAACTGGGGCACGGACAAGCTCTGGTACGAACATGTATATTGCCTTGGATGTCGTCGCATTGCTGAAGATTTAACTGGGAATTCTTTTCAAATTTCAAATATATAGAAGCTGAAGTTTTCAAAAGATTGGCTAGTACGTGAATATGAACAATAATTGGTATTATCTTGCATCACCCAGACAGCCGCATAAAATTCTTTATCTTCTACGAGAAAGATGTGTATTAACCCAAAACCAAACCACTTCCAAGTTCAAGCAGAGATTAACCAAGACAAACTTTAACACTATCAACAGAAGTACAAAGGTTTTTAACCCAAAAACTGGTGTCATTGTATAATTTCGGACAAGCATCATGACCACTTAGTATACTAGAGAGAGAGAGAGAGAGAGAGAGAGAGAACCTGCGGCAGCAGCAGCAACCTCATCTTGTTTGGAATCTCTTACGTTGAGGACGAGCCTGGTCTTGTAAGAAGGGTTTGAACTATAAAAGTCAGAGAGAGACATGGTAATGCAGCTCAATCCCATCTGACCCACCCATGTTTCTAGATCAAGAACCACCCCAACGTTCACTGGGATCGTTGTGGCATTGTTGTTGTTGTTGTTGTTACTGCTTTGCGCCACCGCTAGGGTAGGGCCAACGCTGAAGGTCACGATGACGGCGGAAAAGGAGAGAGCCAAAAAGAGGAGCATTTCAGCATCGAAAGAAATTCTTGGAGGAATCATTAAAAACGGTTTCAAGAGAACGCCAGTGTGTGTTTGTTTGAGAGAGAGAGAGAGAGAGAGAGAGAGAGAGAGAGAGAGATGGAGGATGTAATGACGTCGAAGATCAATTTATAAGGGGGCAGAGCTTTGAAAAGTAAGACGAGGCATGGGGAGCTTCCATTCAAGGATTGATTGACATTTCAGGATTTTTTAATTTTTTTTTAATTTTGGATGAAGAATCCGAACAATTCTCTAACCCCAGGATTGTTTAAACCATTATTTTTTTTTTTGCTGCTATTTCCATCTTGTTTTAAGCAACTGATGATGGAACTTGGTTTGAGTGCTAGAAACAGCTTGAATTTAAAGGTGTATTTGTTTTGCGTAAAAAAAGTAATTTGAAATTTTTATTCTTAAAGTGATCATTTATATCATCAAGAAAATAAATGAACAGAAATTTTTTTCATCACTCATGAAAAAACTCATGCATAGATTATTATCGATTATGAAAATATTTTCCGTTAACTAATTTTTCTAAATGATGGAAACAATCATTTTTCAAAAAATATTTTCCAAATTACTCATTTTCTACAAAACAAATAGAACCTTAGGACCAGCTTCTATTTGTTTTCTGGAAAATATTTTCTTGATTTTCCATCATTCATTTCACGGACATAAATTGATTGGAGAAAACATATTCCATGAAGGAAAAAAAAATCTTCTAAAGTAAGAGAAAATGTTTTCCACTTTTCTAATGAAGGAAAATATTTTTCTCACTCACTCTCTCGTATCTCACACCTCTACTAGCCCTCACTTTTTATTTTTAATTTCTTTAAAAGATTCGAATTTATTATTGCTTTTTTATTTTTATTTTTTTCTTTCTTTCTTTTTGCTTCTCTTCTTTCTTGGCCAGCGATTGGCCAAAGTGAGCTTAGGATTGCCAATCTAGCGAGGCTTGAGGTTGGCGAGCTCGAGGTTCACTCGATCGGTGAGTGTGAACTTTGTCGTAGGCTTGAGTTTATCGATCAAGTGAGCCTCAAGCTTGATGCTTGCACTCGCCAACAATCAACCGAAGAAGAAGAAGGAGGAGAAAAGAAAAAATAAATAAGAAAATGGAAAAGATAGAAAGAAAATACAAAATTTTAAAAATAATTTTTAGAAAAAAATAAATAAGGAAAATATAAAAATTTATTGAAAAGAGTGCATGAAGGAAAATTGAATAGAATTTTCCATACCGAATGATGAAAAATATTTTTTTAGTTTATTTTTAAGTTCGCAAAACACTGGAAAATATTGTCATTTTTTTAAATGGCTTTTTGAGAAATATTTTCTAAAAAGGCTAAATTTTTCGCGAAATAAACGGAACCTAGGACTTAGAAATGTAGGGTCTCCGATATGATCCATATGCAAGGCATCACCTAGTGATTTTCGGTGAATCAACGTGGAGGATTTGTCTTGGTTAGCGATTGCTTGGGATGGAGTTGATCCAACGGGCAAGTGCTCGCGCAAGACCCAAGAAATAACTGTGAGTTGGAATATTTTCTTTAACTTGTTAGACTACCTCGTTGGAAATTTATGTTAATATCATAAACTACTTAGATTTATGCTCATGTTTAACATGGTAGTTCTAGTTTTTACTATTGTTAAAACATCACAAGTCGCTTATTAATGAATCTATATACTTTTTATATACATATGATCATCTTTTATTCATTAGTTTAAATTATTATAATAGCTGATAGTGTGGTCCCAAAATTTTTTACATGGTATTTGAACCTGATTCGGCCCTGTTCATCAAAATTTGTGCACCGTGTGATCTCTCTATCTATTAGCTTATGCTTTTGAATTAACCTTTCAAATACTTTTTAATCCTTTAGTAACCTCATTTCCTTCATCTTGCTTCTTTGTTGCGTAGACCAAAGAATCAACCTCTTATATGTTACATAGCCGCAAGAGATTATTGCCCCATTGGAATCTTTTTTCCGCAGAACAAGAGAGGTCAAGAATTCCAACTTTGACTTTAGTTGGGATGGGGATTGAGTGGGTCATTTGAGACCTCGCACGGTGGGACAAGATTTGCCGTGAATTATGGAGAAATCTATGTTCAAACCCAATAGATTCTCGTAAATGAATTTTGCGCAAGAAAAACGAAAACTTTTTTTGTCGTTATATTGAATAATAATCAACAAGGTTCTCGCCTTCGAGAATAAAATAAGTATTTGTACTAAAAGAAATCGTTGGCAAACCCTAACGAGTAGATAACAGAACAAATTAACACATTAATAACAAATCGACTAAAATTATGGACAAATAGAAAATTCAATGTTGAAATCCGAGGGACTCTCTAGATTGGCATTACCGGCCCCGTTGGAAACTTCCAGATAAAAAAAAAATTATGGTCTACTTGCAAATTTCATCGTTTTGATTTCTACTTGTTTGGATGCTTTAAAAAAGATCCTTAGCTGCTGCTTTTGCATTAGAATCCCTTAAATCATGTTGGTCCCAATGTACAACTTCGCAGAGTTAATGGTTTAGGTAATGTTGGTAAACATGATCTATAGACTATGCAATAATTCTCCTTAGATACAAAAATTGCACAGTCAAATGAAAACATGCAGATCAAACTCATCTAGACCGTTGGTCATTTCAGTACCAATGGTGGGACTCAAGTAATTAATGGATTGGATGGGATTGATACACATGGTTTACAAATCATGTCAAGTGAGAACTACACACAGGGCAATCATCAAGCCATGCTTGAATTCAACCATCACATACCCAAAGACCAGTCCTCCAGTAGATTCTATAGGTGCGTTAAGTCACAACATATTACTGGCGGTCGCTCTTTTAATCGCTTTAAATTGTAAAGTGAGCAACTAATATAAAGGGTCTTGGTTAAAGTTGAAGCTGAAGGGATGATCCGACATTATCATATTGAGTGGAACCTCGAGTTTAAGATAAAAACAAAGCAGAAAAATTGGAAAGCAGATGAAAAAAATAGGTATAGAACCAAACTTCACCTAATTACTCCAAGAATCATTAGGAATGACACCCACGTATATTTATGGCTTACCAACATATTTAGCTCATCAATTCAGTGTGCAAATTGAGTAATTTTATTATTATTCTAGTTGTTGTTTTTGTTGTTTACTGATATTATTATTATGATAACAATACTTATTATTAGTAAAGTTGACTTTTTATTACATATTTGTTAACACCTAAATTTTGACCTAACGTGTGGCTATATTTGCAGGCTGACTCGACCCTTAAGCAAAACCGGAAATTATGTTCAGCCTAATAAGGGACCATGAACCTCGCCCATAATATGAGGAATGGGACAGATAAATTGCACACGTGAGGATAGAAAATTCGGAAGGAAATTAATTGGATAATAGGGGGTCGCAATTTTCACAAAGAATCTTCGGAGGAATTCATGGGATAAGATGGACGAAATGGAGGGAATAAAATGAAAACATTTGTGGCAAGTGTGGGCTGTGGAGACTTACAAAAGGAAGCTAATGAGCTGGAAAATAAGAGGGGATAGATCTAATTGGCTATGCAAGGAAGGTGGGAATCCTGGTTAGTCATTCTTGTTCTGATGGATATTCGAATTTTGGTAAATGAGGATCCAAATTTCTGATTAAGAATCAAGAGCCAAAAAATCAGGTGAATAGGAAGGCAGGAAATTTGACAAAGGAAGGAATCAAGATGTTCGGGTCTGAATGGCTTGCGTGAAATAGGAAAGATTGAGCTGGCCACAAAATCGCGTACCAATTTACAAACCATGAATTAAGGCAACGAGAAAAGGAAACTCAGAAAATTACCCGTAGAAAGAGACGCTTGGGGCCATTATAAAAGGAGGGGAGAAGAGCACGAGAGGATCATCAATTTTCTCATCACCATATGAAGCTCTCTCGTGATTTCACAATGTTGTGATGCCTTGCATACATCACAACGCAGTCATTTTCTTGAGTCCTTAGTCTTCAAATGAGTCTCCAATAGCGGCTACAAAAGGTCTGTCCTCACTGAAGATCCCCATCGTTGATCATTGTTGCTGTTCACTGCTGGTTTGCTGCTGTTCACTGTTGATTTGCTGCTGTTCGCTGCTGATTTGCTGCTGGTCGCTACTGTTTTGTCGACGTTCGTTGCTGCTCTTGTGCGTTGTTGTTGCTACATTACTGTTGGTCATTGCTGCTACATCCCTTTAGTTACTTCCTATAATATCATGCTTACAGTTTGTGCCAATCTCTCTTAGTTTACTCAAACTAAGAAACCTTGTAATAATGATAATATCATTTTTTAAAATATGTTCAGGTTCATATTTTTTTCATGATCATGATCGTTGGATGTTATTTTATTGTTTGCTCAATCGCTTGGTCATATTTTACACGTTAATGGTGTAGTATTACAAAATCCAACAAAGGTTGTATGCAAAACATTTTTTTTTTAAATAAGGAGAAAAGGTACAAGTCCCTGAACTCATGATTTTTGGTTCGCAGAAGTAAAATGTACTCCCACATTTTATTTGGGTGTCTAATCGACCCGAAACCGATTAGTGGCGGCTCCAATAGGTAAGATAAATATCATGGTTGAATCAAGTACCAAGTTGCGATTGGTAGGACTTGGGAGAGTCCGTGCTAAGCACTGCGTTTAGTAATCCATTAATCCTCCTTCAGCAGGGTCGCGACAGCTTGGCGACTCCATTGGGGAATTGAATTAAAATTCGTAGAGGACTTAAGGCCTGAATTTCTCTTGTAAAAAATGTTTTTGCTTTTCATGCGCGATGACCACGCAGGTCACTAATTTTAGGTGTTAAATGGTTTTGCAGGTGAAAGTTATATAGGGTGGAGTATATGTTAACCCTTATTTTGCAGGGAGGTGTTGTGGATAAATGATTTAATTTATTGTTGAAGCAGTGTATGCATCATACATATTGTTGTGCCTATTTTAAATGTTTTAGCACTACACCTTTACACATACGTCTCGTGACCGAACCTGGGTCACATGCTAGGAAAATAATTAGGATGGTGTTAAGAGGATTTGGCAACGCCTGCAGACACGCAAGGGGGCCACCCTCTTTAACCCCACTTCTTTTAGGTGTTGGAAGTGTTCATCTTTATTCGCAGACACGCGATGGTAAAGACAACCTTCCAACTAAGCCGGTATCAAGAGGGCCTGGTTTAGCGAGCAGACACGTTCGGCTAATTGGTACACCCTCTTGAACTATAGTATCAAGCTTTTTAGTACATCCCACCTTTAGGCGTCAAACCTCACATGTACGTGTGCATGTTTTTGCGTATTCCTAAACTCCGCTATCGTTATTCTATCATCTTTGTCCTTATTACGTCATGTTGTCCAATCATTCTGTTTTGATCAATTATATGCTTTCATGATCAAGTATAATTATTTTCAAAATAATGGGGCATTTGTTTTGATCAATAAGGAATACCTCTTCAAAGATACTTTCTTTTCTAATGAAATCCTAGCAAAAAATTATATCCTCGTTTACTTTGAAGATAAGTGGGTTGCTTCGTTTTCACTCCTAGAGACAGTCTCATTGAAGACCCCAAGTCCCTTTTTCTTTATCTTTGCACTCATTTTTGTCATCGACTCAAAATGACACTAAAAAAACTCAGTTTGTTAAATCACCTTTTAAACTTGTCTTTGAGGAAATGGTGATATCAGTTCCAATTTAAACTCAGTTTGCCCCAAAAGAACTCATCACTTTTTTATCGGTATTTGCAAAGGTCAATGTGGGGCAAAACCATCTTGATTATTCGATCCTACAAGATGTGGAATAATGGTGTAGGAATGAGAACACACCTTCAAAAGCAAAAAAAAAAAGGTGGCATCTATGGTTCCTCAAACACATGTTTGAGACAGGTTAACAAACCAACATTACATGAAGGAGGACCAAATCAATGCAAATATGTCCTCAAAGAAAAGGTGGTACTTGTTCCAATTTAAGCTTGACTTGTTATGAGAGTAAGCGGTTTCTTTTCTGTTTTTCTCTTTTACAGATCCTACAAAAGCAGAGGAAATTAAGGTGGAGGCAAATCCCAAATGGAAAAAAGGAAAAGCGACCTAGATGAAAATGAAGCCTTCTTCAAAGAAAAAGGGAGCATCCATTCCAAGTTAAATCAATCTACTCATGAATTAACTAAGATCATTCATTCTTGTAGGTGACAATCATGAAAAAACGACCATGCCCGCCTCAAAAAGCAAAAGGGAGTGTTCGTTCCTAATTTTAACACTTCTCGATTTCATATTTGACACTGTTCTCTCCTTTCAAATAGGTCACAAAAGGAAATCAAGATTTTTGTGGATAAAGAGATACAAAGGAACGAAAATGCAAGAGAAGCATCCAGCCTTGAAAAGAAAAAAAGAAGAGTGCATCTTGTTCCTAAACCTAACTCAATTTGTTATGAAAATGACACTTTTTTGGATGACAAAGGCGAGGGACACGTCAGATTTCGATAGCAACAAATGAACCGACTAATCAAGAAAATGCCCTGGTTTCAACTGAAATGGAAGACCGAATTTTCCTCAATCTTAGCTTGCATTTGCTCTTGTATAATATCTCTTGAGTGCTATTTCCCTTTAAATAGGGACAAGCTACCATGAGGAGATGTAAAGGAACTGAGATAAAAAATTCACTGAATTTTCGGAGAAAATGATGTATATCATGCGCGAACATAGCTTGATTAATGACACTATTTTCATTTACAGGTGGCAAGCTTAGGGGCATGGATGGTCGAGGTTTCCCATATTCTGCAGGGGCAGAGAACTGAGTTGAATTGGTGAATAATCGAAGATTCAATGCAGAAAACCTCTATGAGCTCATCCTCGAAGAAGGCAAGAAACGACACCTAATGGCTCTGGTCATACACTCTATCTTTTGCAAGAATAGGTCCAAGTCCTCTTATACTTGCTTGTGCTAACATTGCAATGTTTATCATGCTAAAAGTTGATGAATCCTTACACTGCTTGTATTCTTCAAAGTGAGAATTTTTCATGATAATTTTGCCTATTCAAATCACCAATTTCATTTGAAGCTTCTTTAGTCAGACGATTCAATGAATTATGTGTGATGCTAAGAATGCCAATTGAGAAGTGTCGGGATGATGAAAGGCAATCCCTATCATACACACGGTCCCTTATACATTGAGACGAGTATAAAAAAAATTCCATGTTCTCGAGGTAAAGAGTTTTCTCGCAATAGGTACATAGACTGAAATGATGAGGGGCATCTCATTTCTCTTCCTTATACAATACAGGTAACAATTGTTTAACCCCTTTGAGCTTGAATGTCAGAAGAAATTCTTTCAAAAATAGCCCTATCAAGAACCACCTCGTATTGGGGCAAATTGGAGGTAAGGGTGCTATTACAAGGTAAAAAATGGATAGGACTTTCTTGCCTTCACTTGTATCAATCTTCGAGTGTCTTTAATGCAAATGAACTCAAATGTGAATTTAAGTGCCTTAAAATGATGAAGAGCATTTATTTCTCTATCATACACACTTTTATCCCTTGCGTAACCCAATTGAGCCTATAAATTAATTTCTAAAAAAACCTAGTTGGTGATCATCCCATATTGAGACAATGTGGTTTGGAGCCTAGATTGAAGATGTAGACCCCAAGAGTTCAAAAGAACTGAATTGTCCAAGAGTTGATGGTGCCATAAAAGCCAAAGTTTTTCTAGTCCACCGGGGCACTATGAGAAGTGTATCAAAAAAGGGGAAAAGAATGAAAAAAAAAAGAGAAATAAAAGGGGTGAGAAAAAAACTATTGAAGCCCAATTTTTGAGGTCGAAGGCCAAGTTTCTGAAAATCATCCTCTAATGGAAAGGCAATGATTTCGTGTAGATCAATGTTGGACTCTCATGGTTGATAAAGTATCTACACAAGAAGACAATCCCGATGCCAAGGAGAAGATTGGTAATGATGCCAAGATGATCACCTACTTAAAAACCCTTCAGTCAAAAATCTTTGAGCCTAACAAATCCTTTCATTTCTCAACACATAAACCTAGCCTATGTTACATCCCTTTAAAGTCTCTTCAGATTATGGCACTTAAATTAACGTAGGGGTTTTAGATGTCAAAAGCTTCGCTCAAAGAAGTGCAGGCAAGATTGCTTCTATCTCATTTGTAGGGTTCTTGATTTGTAAACCAGGTGAAGATGATGCATAAAGAACAATTCATTCAAAGCCATGAATTGTATATCCTTTTGCTAAGCCTTTGACCAAGCCTACATTACGGTCCTATCAAAAGACCCCTCATATTGGTAAGGTTGTACCACTTGCGAGAAAGCTTGGACCCTCGTTAACATGATGGTGAGATCAAGTGATCATTTCTTTTCCCGCAACAATGGATGGGACAAAACAGCCTTTCAAAGTAAGAGTAGATGAAAAGTCCTTTCAGACCGAAAGTCTCTTATGTGGCATTTTTAGTAAATCCACGTCATGAATAACAATCGTCCTAATAATGACTTTCTCTTGTGGAAATTTGGTGATGTAAACATGGTGAAATTGATATGTTTGACTAATGAATTTGAAGACATACATGTGTATAGTGTCTGACAAAGAGACCAGAGCCATCCAGCATGTGCTTCGCTTACCCCAGGATTGTTTAAGCAATTTCCAATACCTAATGAAGATTCCAGGTATATGTTATCATGACAATTCAAATACCTGAGGTAAGTACCAGGTATCATTCTTGACACTTGAGGTGAGTCCTAGTTGTCTATCTATGAGACTATTTGAAGTAAGTTCTAGAAGTCCATCTATCATACCTGAGATGAGTTCCAGGTACCCTTCAAGGCGATCTGAGGTGAGTTCTAGATGTCTATTTAATACCTAAGATGAGTTCCAAGTACCCTTCTAGACTATATGAGGCGAGTTCCAATAGTCTGCCTATTATACCTGAGGTGAGTTCCAGGTACCCTTCAAGGCGATCTGAGGTGAGTTCCAAATGTCTATTTAATACCTGAGATGAGTTCTAGGTACCCTTCCAGACTATATGAGGCGAGTTCCAATAGTCTGCCTATTATACCTGAGGTGAGTTCCAAGTACCCTTCAAGGCGATCTAAGATGAGTTCTAGATGTCTATTTAATACCTGAGGTGAGTTCCAGGTACCCTTCCATACTATATGAGGCGAGTTCCAATAGTCTGTCTATTATACCTAAGGTGAGTTCCAGGTACCTTTCAAGGCGATCTGAGGTGAGTTCCAAATGTTTATTTAATACCTGAGGTGAGTTCTAGGTACCCTTCCAGACGATCTGAGGCGACTTCCGGTAGTCTGTCTATCATACCTGAGGTGAGTTTCAGGTACCCTTCCAGACTATAGGAGGTGAGTTCCAATAGTCTGTCTATTATATCTGAGGTAAGTTCCAAGTACCTTTCAAGGCGATCTGAGGTGAGTTCCAGATGTCTATTTAATACCTGAGGTGAGTTCCAGGTACCCTTCCAGGCTATATGAGGCAAGTTCCAGTAGTCTATATGTTATACCTAAAATGAGTTCCAAGTAACCTTCAAGGAAATCTGAGGTGAGCTCTAGATGTCTATAATACCTAAGGTGAGTTCCAGGTACCCTTCAAGGCACTATGAGGTATTTGTCTAGACTCTCAACAAATAATTTCATACTTGAATACACTTTTCTAGGACTCCAGATCAACCTTGATAGGTACACATTTTATCTTTGTACTAGCATCATTCTTAATGTATTTCTGAAATTTAGGTGTCAATGAATCTTTGAAGGAAACCTCTGCGAGACTCCCCTTCAAAGAGGGGCAGCTGTTGACACCTAAATTTTGACCTAACGTGTGGCTATATTTGCAGGCTAACTCGACCCTTAAGCAAAATCGGAAATTATGTTTAGCCTAATAAGGGACCATGAACCTCGCCCATAATATGAGGAAGGGGACAGATAAATTGCACACGTGAGGATAGAAAATTTGGAAGGAAATTAATTAGATAATAGGGGGTCGCAATTTTCACAAAGAATCTTCGGAGGAATTCATGGGATAAGATGGACGAAATGGAGGGAAGAAAACGAAAACATTTGTGGCAAGTGTGGGCTGTGGAGACTTACAAAAGGAAGCTAATGAGCTGGAAAATAAGAGGGGATCGATCTAATTGGCTATGCAAGGAAGGTGGGAATCCTGGTCAGTCATTCTTGTTCTGATGGATATTCGAATTTTGGTAAATGAGGATCCAAATTTCTGATTAAGAATCAAGAGCCAAAAAATTAGGTGAACAAGAAGGCAGGAAATTTGACAAGGAAGGAATCAAGATGTTCAGGTCTAAATGGCTTGCGTGAAATAGGAAAGATTGAGCTGGCCACAAAATCGCGTACCAATTTGCAAACCATGAATTAAGGCAATGTGAAAAGGAAACTCAGAAAATTGGCCGTAGAAAGAGACGCTTGGGGCCATTATAAAAGGAGGGGAGAAGAGCACGAGAGGATCATCAATTTTCTCATCACCATATGAAGCTGTCTCGTGATTTCACAATGTTGTGGTGCCTTGCATACATCACAACGCAGTCATTTTCTTGAGTCCTTAATCTTCAAATGAGTCTCCAATAGCGGCTACAAAAGGTCTGTCCTCACTGAAGATCTCCATCGTTGATCATTGCTGCTGTTCACTGCTGATTTGCTGCTGTTCATTGCTGATTTGCTGCTGGTCGCTACTGTTTTGCCGACATTCGTTGCTACTCTTGTGCGTCGTTGTTGCTACATTGCTGCTGGTCATTGCTGCTACATCCCTTTAGTTGCTTCCTATAATATCGTGCTTCCGGTTTGTGCCAATCTCTCTTAGTTTACTCAAACTAAGAAACCTTGTAATAATGATAATATCATTTTTTAAAATATGTTCAGGTTCATATTTTTTTCATGATCATGATCGTTGGATGTTATATTGTTTGCTCAATTGCTTGGTCATATTTTACACGTTAATGGTGTAGTATTACAAAATCCAGCAAAGGTTGTATGCAAAACATTTCTTTTAAAAATAAGGAGAAAAGTTACAAGTCCTCGAACTCATGATTTTTGGTTCGCAGAAGTAAAATGTACTCCCACATTTTACTTGGGTGTCTAATCGACCCGAAACCGATTAGTGGCGGGTCCAATAGGTAAGATAAATATCATGGTTGAATCGGGTACCAAGTTGCGATTGGTAGGACTTGGGAGAGTCCGTGCTAAGCACTGCGTTTAGTAATCCATCAACCTTCTTCAGGAGGGTCGCGACAATATTGAGTGATTTTTGCGAGTTTCCAAGAAACTATGTATGCCATAAAGTCAAACTTTTTGACTTGGATTTTCCCCAGTATTCTAAGGGCTCTATTGATCATTGGACTGTTCCATGTCTGCCAACCCTGAAAGGAACACATGTGGAATTGTCTGACCTCAGCCATTGATTGGGTACATAGCAATCTAGAGCGTCGTATCAATATACTCTTGAGTGTATGTGCGTCTTATTTTATAAATTATACTCTTGAGTGCACGTGGCATAGAAAATTTCCGACAATTAATTTGCAAGTTATCAAGGAAAAAAAAAGAAAAACTTAAGTTTGGAGGGATTAAGGGCATGCATATAACTATTTTATTTATATTTTAGAACTATTATTCTGTTTCAAACTTGTTTTGGAAACAGAAATTTGTTTGGTAATGTAATTCCATTTTTTAAAAATTTCTGGAACAAATTTTTAAATGAAAAATAATTTTTTTTACTTCTCTATTTCTGAAACAGAAATGAGAAACACTTGTCCTCGTTACTAGCTAGCCGCCTACCGTTCGCCTCTGCCGGCCATCTGCTAACCGCCACTACCTTTGGTCGTTGCTGCTTACACGCTTCGGTCACCTCTATCACGCCCCGTGCTTCCCAAGCCACTAGCGTGCAACAACCATCGGGGGTTATTTGACGACAATCCAAAGACACGTTGTTGACCTGTCATTTTTTATATCTTAATTAAGCACATGCAGAAGCGTACTCATCAACTCTAACCACAATCAACAATGAGACAATAGAAAACACCCAACTTATTATTCACATTTTAATGCATCTTAAGACATATAAACATTACACGCCCGACATTATTCGGGCCTTTCTGATTAACAACCAAAAGGGGTTGGGATTGGGTTTAGTCCTTGCTCCTCTATTTATGAGGGTAGATATACAAAAAGTTGGTGTCCTCATGGGTGGTCGGTCCCTCTATGACTCTTCCTTGGGATCATAATTGGGGTCATTCTTGGGGTCGCTCATGGTGTCGTCTGGTGGGTTTCCACCCTGGCCATCGGATAGTCTGTTGAAACCCAAGAGCAGTCCGATGAGGTCCCCATCAAACTACACATACCATGCCATAAAATGGTGGGAAACCAAATGACCCAACCCCTCATTGACCCAAATCATGGTCATGTACTTTTGATAGGTCAAGTTGTAGGTGAGGTACATGACCTCTATTGCGCTCACTTCCCACGACATCGGCATCCCGAAGTGAACAATGTGGACATTCATGACTATGACCCTGAAAAGTGGTGAACAATAACAAATGAGATTTAACTCAATAAGTATAATACCTAATTCTCGTATAGGAGGATGCTTGGCATCGGAATCACATAATCTTGGCGCTTAACATGTCGATAGCATATCAATAGTAAAGCCTTTGTTTTGTCTTAACTATGTACATGACAGGAAACATCAAATCCTATAATGCACATATTAATCAAGAACACGATTTATATCACATAAACATGCACAATGGCATTCATAAATTTTCATACGTGTTTTATTATTACGACCACTCACAACCATAATTGAACTCCCATTAGTGGTCTTCCGATGTAACCAAGCATCGTCCTGCCCCGTCAGGCATGGCAACATCTTGACTTCCCTAGAAAATGGCATCCAATTAATGGTATCGTTTTGAAATCCATCTACGAACGGTATCTAGACCCTTGCCGAACATCCAATCAATATCAGGCATCATCCCGAAAACCTTCAGCGATGAGTTCTCATTACGTGATCATACACTCATCCATTCACTCATACCAATTCTTATCTTCCACTTTAGGCCAATGTGTAAAAACGTGTGTGATATGATTTACCGGAATCAAATTGATGGGATGTGCTGAGCTCGGAGCAAGACGTGGAATTTTCAAGACGCTTTAGCACCGGCCTCGACCTAACTTGAATTTGGAAACAATACCCCTCAATACCGTCGAACCAATGAGAGACCTAGCCCGACGTGCTTCCACATTCTTTCAACAACCATCACAATCTTCCTTCGGCAACTTGGGTCGTCCATAAAAACCCATGCAAAAATCAACGAAAGCTTATTAAAACCATTGTCAACCAAAAGCAATTCATCTCAAGAGTCACTTATTGGAAACAAATCATGAGCAAACCATGCAAAATTGATATATGATGTTCCTCTCCTCATAACAAACAAGATAACTCAAGGAATTGTAGAATTGCAACCGCAATTATGTCCAACATACGTATCACACCATCCTAGCTAAGGATTGGGGGTTCCACTTACTAAACTGGGGCAAGCTATGAGGTTACGGTCGAACGACAGACGAATGACGATGGAGGCTTGCGGCGGTTGACGGTGGATCATAGTGACGACAGTAACTGATGATGGCGACGGTGGAGGTGGTGGCTGGCGACGGTGACAAGGAGAGGGAGAGGGGGCGGTCAGGCAAAGGAGGAGAGAGAGAGATGAAGCGAATAGGAGCTTGAGTGAGAGATGAGTGTAGTGTCTTGAATGAAAGGAAGTGAGTGAAGTGACATGTTGGCTATTTATAGAAGCAAGGTTTGAGAGTAATCAATAATGCAAGAGGCAATCCTTCTTTGATCTTGCCATCATTCTTAGCCTATTGAAAATCTATCCAAGGACAACCTATCAAGCTTTCTTCCACAAGTTTCCCTAAGGTCCCTTCATGTTGGTGGGAATAAGTTTTGATTAGAAGCCAACTAGACAATCTTCTCTTCCCTCCTTCTAATGGGCGCCCACTTCATTGGAAGACAAGAGTGTAGTCTTCCTTCAACTATTCTCCAAAGAAATCATCATTGAAGCATTTAATGGAAGTCCTTAAGTGCAATCTTGGGAAATCCAAATATTAATGAGGAAATCTTAGAGTAATGAGTATGAAATCTAGTCATTTATTTGTAAGCTTCCAAAAATATTTAATGCCTTGAAATGGACTTGGGTTGGGCTCAACAACATAGGCTTGGACTTGGCTCACTTTAAGTGGGCCTTTTCCCCTAGGTATGTGGTCCATTAGGCTTGCCTTGGGCATGAGGTTCATTGGGCCTACCCTTGCTCACGAAGCCTATGGGTTTCCAATGGGTGGCCCACTTTTTCCAAGACCAAAAATTTGTAGCCCAAAACTAATCCCGGGGACTATTTCGACTAAACCGGAAAGAAAAGTTCCCTAACCATCCTTAATCAAAACTCCTAATTGGACCAAGGCTTGGGGCTAAACTTCAATGAGAAGTGCTCTTAATACAACCTATTCAAACTAGGCAGTCTCTTGGAGCATCGTTTGTGTGACTCATAGTTGATTCGGAAATCAATCTTTATTTGAGTCTTGTCGACCCATGGACTAGTCTCGGTTGTTATGTAATCGTGCAGAATCAAATTATTTACCCGGAGCATGTGGTCTTGTGAAATTGGCTTAAGGTCGTTTGTGATTAGTATAATGACCGTGCGGAATCATTCGCAATCCGGCTATGTATGCTTTCGTCGAATCAATTCATAATCTTTCACTAATTGACTTGTGAATGCATAAGGTCATCCCGCATTATTTCTTATAGTCGAGTACTCAAGTCGAGCACATGTCTCGACCCTCAATTGCCTTTCTTAATCGAATAGTTGACTCATGCACGATCTTTGAATCGACCCATGGTCTAGTCCTATTATCAGTGCATTGATAATTTAAGTCACTTCTCTTGTTGATACAGGGGTCTGAATTGAGAATGTTACAACCATTGCCGCTCGTCGTCATTTGCCACTGTTGGTTGCTGTTGCCTGCCATTGATGTTTGCTACCAGTTGCCACTGCCCTTGGGGAGAAGTTTTGTGTCATTATTAAATGGATTTATAATTTGGAAACAGTAATTTTGTATCATTATCAAATACTTATTTTTGTTCAAAAACTAATCTAGAAATAGAAATAAAAAAATTTATTTCTATCTTAGAAATCAATTTCTGATCAAAATGATTATTATTCTCATCCTTAGTACCTGGCCTCTTGACTTTAGATATACAAGTCAGTGCAACAGCCCTTGATGAGGTCATCCAAGTAATCAAAATAGGAACCCCAACAATAAGATTCTCAATACATTTGTAAGGAGAGACATATTGTATTTAAATGTGATGGTTGATGATGGGAGTGGGGATTGACTCATTTGATGCATATGAAAGCACTAGGTCATTGCTTCTTGCCTGGGAGTATCTTGTCTATATCATCATGAGCTATTGGTAAGTACTAAAATTATGTGATTTTGGGGAATGACTTTGAAATTAATTAGAAATAGTCTATTAGATCCATTCAATTAGCAGGCAGCAACTGATTCTTAATACACCATTTGATCTCATCTATTGGATTCTATCTCGATTACTTGACATGAAAATTCATCATATGGGTAGATTATACGAGTTATGTGGCGACAAGGTGAATAATATTATCGGGAAAATTAGTCGAAGTCGTGTGATGGTTGATCTAGAGTGGATAAATATTAAGTGACGGAGTCCCATACTTTTTGGTTTTCACAGGGGTCCTTTTCATTTTGCTGCCCATGTGCTTTAGTACCATAAAATAATAGTAAAGAAAAAAAATTAAGAAGAGAAAAATAAGTGTCCATGATTCCTAGGAATATTCTAGGTTGTTCAATTTTAGGTTGCACACCACAAGAATGTTTTATCTAGGGTGTCAACATTTCGGTTTCGTTCAAATGTTCTGAAAACCAGAACCAAACCAATCTATTGAGGTGTGAGCTCGCTATGGACCAAACTGCCATCTAAATGAATATAACGGTCACCTTTGTGTTTTTGGTTTGGTTATGGTTTCGATTTTAGTTCAGTGCTTGGTTTTGTTTTTGACACCTCTAGTTTTAACAAATTCATAAGTGCTTGTTTATGTGTCTGTCTAGTTCGAGATTGTAGTATATACTAGTGAAATGTCTCTATGTGGATCTAAGAGTAGAGATATATATGTTTCTGAAAATCATATGAGATGTCCATCTTTTAAAATTTCATTTTTAAAACCAATAAAAGAATTCATGTTTTAGAATATTATATCCTCATATTGTTATATTTGCTTTCATAAATAAAAATTAATGAGATTTATATTGGATCATGAATTTGATAATATTTTACATGCTACTATATGTCATGCATATTAATCCTATTATAGAATTTCATGCTTGATATTCTTTAGTGTCTATATTGCTTTATTGAAGTAAAGACATACGAATAATACAAGCTCTCCGGTTATCACGGGGTAATTTTTTTTAATGAATTTCTTAAACCCTAAACGCTATTAAGTGGAGAGTGACTACATAATTACAAGATCGTTAGTAACCTTGTGAATAAGCTCTCTCATGTGCAAACCGAACGTGAAGGACACTCCCAAGAATGAATACTTGGAGAATACCGCGAGCAAGAATCCAAGCAAAATGATAAACAAAATAGGACATAAAAAAGAGAGAGATTTGACCATGATATTAATGTCACTTGATCGAACTCAAGATTTAAAATATCATAAAAGAAGTTAAAATATTTTTTTCAAACCCCAGTAGGCACAAAACAGAATCACGATAATTAAGAAGTACAAGTTATGAGAAGAAATATTCTTTTTCTTCTTCTGAGAAAATAGTTTTGCCGATTACACTTGATATTTTGTACAATTTTTCACAACATTTAGAAAATTGAATTGACCTTGATATAATTTCAGCCAAATGATGCACATTTACAATTAGGAGAGATATCTCCAACACAAAAATAAAAATAAAAAACCCGTATTGAAGAAAGACGTTGTGGATTGACTTATCTAGTTCGTTGGAATTATATAATGTGTATCTTCTACGTGAATATCATATAATGATCATCTAGGAAGATTTATTTTTAATCAATGATATAGGAACATGCAACTCTTTCAATGAACTATGCTCTCAACTTGACTTTCAAACTCTCTGAGATTTTCCTAAACACAAACTGAACACGGTTAAAAATAAATTAGACGATTTCAAAACTCTAAATCTTGCAAAATCAGTAATTTGACAATTGGAGTTTAAACTCTTTTCTAATTACAATTAGTTAAGGAGAGTTATTATGAATTCAACATGAGTTGAGGGGTAACATGAAGCATGCTTTTATATAGGTTTTGCATGTGAACAGAAAATAGATATTTGAGAATGTATCAAGGTTCGTTGTACATAGTATTCTGGCTTGATCAAATGGCTTTAGGTTTAGGAAATATTTAAGGATGTTTGTAATTTTTAAGGATAATGAATTTCTTTCCTAGGCATATGTTATCCCATTTATTGTAATGAAGGTATTTTTTTTTCAATTACTTTGATGTGATTTTTTTTTCATTTGATTTTTTTAGCGTTGTTGTCAAAATTTAAATTAAAAGAGTTGCATACATTATTTTTGTCAATTTTAAACAAATAAAAATCAAGAAGCAAATATTAATCATTCAAATGGGCTTCTCAAATGTGTTTTCTACCAAACAACATTTCATTCAAAGTTGCTTTTTAAAATGTAGTTTACCAAATGGTTTTTGCATTTGCCCAAAGCCCTTTAGGCTAAACTGCTTTGCATTTCCCCAATGAGCTTTCAAAATATTGAACCAAACGCACCCTAAGTCAGGATGCCTTAGGAGTGTTCAGGATGCCTCGGGAGTCGAGATGAAATGAAATAATTAATATTATATATGACTTTGTGCATACATGTCTATTAATGAACTAATCGATGGTAATCATGCATCACAATGTGTTATGTAACCTGTTTGCATTCAAGGGAATAATCCTATGTGATTTGTTCATGGTTTCCATTGATATAACATAATAATTAAATTAGTGCATCCATTTATTTAATTTTTTCTCATAGTTATTTTGCATGATTTGGGATTGTTGTGCTTTGCATTTACTAGGTTGAATGGTAAGCTGATCTCTTATCTTAGACTTAAAGATTTCATTTACCTGGCTTTGGTTCACCCCTTATTTTTTCAGATTTGTAGGATGGCTCCCCTGGACATGGTGATGGAGGGGATAAGTTGATGTTGGAGGCCATTAATCCTTGAATTGGATGGTGGTTTGGTTAGTATGAGTGTAGTGGTATTAGATGACCCTGACTTTTTTCAAGATTATGTTATTGTTGTGATGATAACTACCGGTGTTTGTATAAAGTTGAAGACATGTATAACTAAACTCGTGTGATTTTCTTGTAAGGGATGTTGTGAAATTTTTATTGTGCTTCCACATGCATAATTACAATTATATGAGATATAAAAAAAAAGAGACATGTGTTGCGCCTCTCACCAACATTTGTTTTCTTATCAAAGTTGTTGACTCGTCCTTGTTCATTCACCATTCTACATCCCGCATCTTTTTATTGGTTTATATGGTTGACATAATCCTACTAGCTCTCCCAATGCACCACTACCATCTTTTTTGCATGCTCCATATGGTGAATTTGCCATCAAGGATCTCGGACATATTTACTATTTTCTAGGTGTTGAGGTACAATCTACATCCGACGAACTTCATCTACATCAAGTCAAGTTTATTCATGAGATTCGATTATGCAAAGATGTCTAAATGCTCATGCTATTTCCACCTTATGCACCACTGATGAACCGTTGTCCATTCATTAAAGGAAAGCCCCTACCTAATCCTTTCCTTTACAACAGCATTGTGGGTGCCCTCCAATACTTACTCAAACTCGGCCTGACATTGCATACATAGTGAATACTACCTCTCATTTCCTTTATGCTCCTACCATCATGCATTGACAAGCTGTGAAACTCATTCTTTGATATCTGGCAGATACTTCACATTATGGGCTTCTCTTCTCTTACACATCTTCACTAGCTCTTCATGCATTTTCTAATGATAGCTGGGCTAGTGATCATGACGATTGTCGCTCTATTGGTGGATATTATGTTTTTCTCGGTTGTAATCTTATCTCTTGGTGTTCACGCCAATTGCAAATTGTGGCATGTTTCAATATTGAGGCCAAATATAAGTGCCTTGTTGACACGACTGCTAAAGTTATGTGAATTAAGTATCTTCATCATGATCTCCATGCTCTTCCACCTCATCAACCCACGCTCTAGTGCGATAACCTTTCTGCCATTTATCTTACAACAAATCCAATTTTTCATGCTCATGCAAAATATAAGGAGATTAATTATTGCTTTATCCATGAGCATCTCACTTGCGGACAACTCTATGTTCAATATATCTCCTTTGAGATCAACCTATAGATATTCTTACCAAACGCTTCTCATCTACTCGGCTTCTTCTCTCATGATCCACCCCGTGAGCTTGCGAGAAGATGTTGATCCAATCCACTGCTAGTTGTTTCAACTCTTGCCAGAATCAAACTTTATTTCTAGCTCGCACTAGAATCAAAGCACATCCAAAATATTCGCATGATAAGCAATCTGAGATTGATAACGTTATCTCTAGCTCGTACTAGAATCAGAGCACAATTAGAATATTCATATAATAAGCAATTCGCGATTGATTTAAATGTTTATCACCACTGGTGGTTACCAACTCCATTGTCAATATTTATTTCTTAAAAATCTTTCTAAAGTCATCACCAATTATAATATACAATTCATAAATCAAAATATACAATTATTATATTTTCTATATTCTTAGTTTTTCTGCATCCCTAGTCCTATCTATCTATTTCACGTTAGTACTTGTCTTCGTTAGATGGGTTATTCAGGTTCCACAGGTTTAAACTGGTTATTCAGGCTCCACAGCAATCGGTGATCGGGAAAAAGACTAGATCGTGTTTTATTTTGGATTTTGAATCCAATAAATGACATTTTGAATCAATCTTGACCACGAAATGTCCTAAAAAGCCCCAGGTTGCTTCATCTATCAGATTTTGAACCCTTTAGGATTTTTTTTCCTGTGTTGAGACCCCTTTGAAAATCACTATGAATCAATCTATTACTAAAAATTCTAATCGGCATAGTATTGTATATATGGGATTATAATTCTAGTAGGATTCAATCCTACATCACTTAACCTTGCAATACTTTTCATTTCATTGAAACCATCTTTTGAATGCGACCAACAAGTAAAACTGAAACCAGAGCTGACCACCGTTGGAACAGAAGATAATGCTTGAAAAATTCAAAAAATAAAATACATTAATGTGCTTTTGCAACTTTTGTTACATTTATGCCATGTAATTAAGCTTTCCAACATAAGTTTTCCAACGCAATTCTGAAATTAGTCAACACCCACGTTAAGTGTATGACCTTCATTATCTTTTTGGTAGGTCATGTGATAACAAGAATAAAAAATAAAAAAATTCCCAGCATAAGCAAGCAGCTTTAGAATTGAAGAAGACAACCACCCACACGCAATGACGCTATTCTTTTCTGCCTAGGGTCTCTATGCGTCGGAGCTTTAGTCTTTCGCTACTCACCTCTTTTTTTTTCTTTTTCAAATAGATGACCTTCTTATTTTCATTTTTTGGGCAGATAAAGAATATAAATTTTTCTCAATTTGTCCTTTCATCTTATTTTCCCACAGGACGCTTTTGCACATTACCCACCCACTGATTTTCTGGTCCAATTGCTTGATCCAACAAATAACCCAACGCACTTCAGGACTTAGTCGATACCTGCGTTAAGTATTTCAATCTCTAGTATCTATAAGAAGATTATGTGATTGTTAGGATGTGCATACGACTTGTGTTAGAGAAATCCAATTTCAGAAAATTGATGTAGTATAGAGTAATTAATAAATCATAGTTAGTCCATAAGTCATTGGTTTAAATTTTTGAATGAAGGTAGGTTTAATTAGATATATTAACAGGCTTGGACTTAAGCTTTCTCTTGGTAACCTTCTTAGGCGAAATGTATCGAGCTTCTATTATGCGCTCCTAACAAATTACTGTTAAGGCCAAGGGTCTATTCCATTGTTTAGTAGATGAAGTTGGCCGCAATTTTTGGGTGGTGGACACTGTGGTGTAACAATGCAAACTTGGTGGTAGACTCCATATTTTGATGCAAAAAGATACCTAGAGGGGAAGATTGTGTTGTATTAAAGAAATCTTATATTGGAGAATTAGTATGGTGTAGAGTAGTTAATATTATTCTAGTTGGCTATAACTTATTGGCTTATCTTTTGAGTGGAAGTGGATTTAATTATATATATTAACTTACTTAGACTTGGGCTCTCTTTTGTGATCTTCTCAAGAGAAAGGTATAGGGTTTCCACTGCACTTCTAACGGTGTTAAAGGTTGTATGCTGATCTTTTAATGGACAAAGTTTTTTGGTAGGTCCACAAAGAAAATACAAAGTAGATTCTCCACACAATATCTCTAAATAGCCACAAGTGCAATAATTTTTCAAAAATTCACTAAATGGGAGGATTTTTTTTTTATAGGTAAGTTTTATGTTGTATCGATCAATCAAAAATAGAAAAAAAAGTAATGCCGGAGTACTACTTCCATTATGAGGTAAAAACAATTATTTTAGCCTCCATTATTGCGTAACTTTTATTTTTTTGGCTCACATTTCCATAACTGCTATTTTTTTTTGGGTTCAAATTTGCCTGACAATACTGATTTTGGGCCTGAAGTTTGAGGGTCACTTGTGACAAATAGGCTTCTGCCATTATGGGGCCACAACTGACATAAAGATGTTTGTTCATGTAAATGAACAATGACCCTATTTCAACTCGAAAATTAATGAAGCTACCTAATGTCAATATAGCTATAGAAAGATCGCGTTGGTTTGTTTTCTTCCCTAAAGATCGTGCTGATATAACCACAAGTCCAATATTTATTGAAAATTCACTAAATGAAAGGAGAAAGTCCAAGAAAAAGAAGATCATCACAGTTAAAATCTATTTAGTCTAGATATATATAGACATTAAAATGCGTACTACTCGGATTGAATAAGAAAATATCTTTGTGACTAGATGCACTGTTCAGATACTAAACCATGATGAGCCCACGTGTTCATTTTAAAGTTTTGTTGCGTGAAATAGTACTGCATTTCCCCAAGCAACCAATAATTTGAGTCAAGCCTGGGGTGGATAACTCGGGCTCTGCTGAATGGAAAGCATCTATCTTTGGTCTATATTGTCTGAGATTGGACAGTAAGCAGTGTCAATGGCATTCCTTACATGAGAAGAGAGTGAAAGGGAAGATATTGTCATCAAGAAATACCAAGTTCAACTAGTGAAGGATTATAGTCGAGTATCTAAGGTTCTTTAGAAATTTACATTTCTTAATTTACATTGGTGTGCTCGACGTTTATTGCTATCACGGGGCACCCTCCGACTACATGATTAGGAAGTCCTTGCTCTACAGATGTTGCCCCTTGCTCATTGGTTAAGACAATGTTGATTTGGCTGGAGTCCTCGCTTGACGGACTTGAGGGGAAGTTACTGTGTTCCATAATTTCAACAGCTGCAATCTCATTGGCACCATTCTCCATATTTCTATCTCTAAATCTGGCTTTCCTAAAAGTATGGGAGTCGAGATCTCTTAGGTAAAATCTTCTTCCCAATGCAACGATTTTCTCCCACATTGAACCTGAAGAACTTGTAACGACATGCCAATTTCTCTTGACGAATATGACCATGAAGATGAGAAGAGCTAAAACAGCAGCAACTCCAGCAATCAAGAATAGGCCCCAGAAACTGTCAAGACCCAAGCTGTTGGAAGAAATTGAGTTAGCCGAATCCATGCAATTGGTTTTTGAGGTAAGCCACTCGTTTTCAATTTCCGTCATTGTAGGCCCTTCAATTACGTTGAGGATTGCTTTCGAAATATCCGACACTAGCGGAGACCCTTTGGGGAAAACCTATAAACCATAAGAAGTAGGACATGAGATTTTTTTATTAAAGAAATAACGAATAATTCTATTAATTGAAAATTTTAAGGATACAATTTGAGAGACTGAGGACTTACGAAGCCAAATCCAGCAGTTTTAAAGGTGGGGATCATGGTATATTTGTTGCAATACCCAGAAAGAACAAGTTTAATGTAGGGAACTTCGTCGATTGCTGCTGCAATCCCACCTTTTGCACTTCCATTGGAGAGAAGCGAATCGCATTCTTCAGGAGACCCATAAGATATTAGTCTGGAATCGTCAAACTTCATTTGCTTTAGCATTCCGTGAACGAAAGAGCCATCCAGGTATCCCACTTTTTCTCCACTCTTTAGGAGCTGATCCACATTAGCTATAGTTGGTTGAAGATTTTGCACCACCAAAAGAGAGCTCAAGCTTGCCGTATAACTTTGCGTTAGTATAAGTACCACAAAAACCCACACGATCATAACAAATCTCGCTAGATTGCTTAATACACTCTCCCCTGCAATCCAAATTAAGCATAAGCACATAAATTCTCCAAGAAAGATATGTCAATTGTAACATTCGATTGATTTATTAAAGTGAAGGGCGATTACTTTGTGCAAAGACCATGGTTGAAAATGAAAACCAGAAGCTCGTGCCAACTTGATGAGAGGCTGGACCCCTAAAATCTTCGTTGATCTGATGTTCGAGAATCCACACGACCAATGCTATAAACACAAAGAAGCATCCCGTTGTTAGCCAAAGGTCCCAAGTGAGGGGCTTCAGGAAAACCCAAGCATTCTTGCTCTTGTTGTCCTTGTATGGCACCAGCATCGAAACCCCTGATTCAGTGTATGGTAAGGTGAATTCCACGTATGATGATCTGTTTGCAATGATTGTCGTATCCCCCACCATTGCATCATAATTCTGCTCCAACACAAGGAAGGGAAATATTTTCTTTGTCAACCCCATGATAGCATAGTCAATTTCAGCATGTAAAAGAAAAGAAAAATAAAATCAAGCACTTGTAGTTAGTTATCTCACCTGGTAATATACTTGATCGATCATGTCATCGTAACTACCGGCACTACTTCCATTTGGCAAGGCAAACGGAATAAGGTCATAAGCCACGGCATAAGGTAGTTTTTCTATCACGGCTTGAAAGATTGCGATGCAATATCCAGTGACTTGAGATGTGTTTGTGCTGGGATTATGAGTCACTGTCACAAATTGATTGAAACCGTCCTTTATGGGAACTAAGATTTTTAACCTCTTCCCATTCGTTGGAATCTCCCATCCCTTAGGAAAAGATGTCGAATCTCCTGGCCATATTATTGATCTGAGAGTACTCTTCGAAGTGGAATATTTGCTTGTGTTATATGAATTCAAATCTCTTAGTAGCCCATTTTTTTGCGTCCAAAACGCAATCCCTCTTGCTGCATTTCCATTGATATTAACAATCTGGAACGCTGATGACTCCAGCTGCCCATTGACAAGGCTAAAATTTCCAGTGAGGCCTGTAAATGTCATATTGGCTAGTTTCTGGAGAAGTTTCTGACCATTTTGAGAGACCCCCATAGTGTCAAGATCCGTCGCATTTGAGGAAGCATTCAACATCTGGAAGGTAAAATTTGCTGCACCCATTTCCTCGACAGCCATTGCCAGAACCCAAGCAGCGTCATAAGCCCAGTATCCGAAAATATTCAACTTAGGATTAAGGACGGATGGGTTGTCTTGTTGGAATTTCATCTTCCATTGGACCATGAAGTTGACCAGGTTTTGCGTGTCCGGAACATAAGTCTTGATGCCTAATACTCCTTGCATCGAACCAACAACAATAGATGAATCCATCGAGTTCAATAGGTCAGTGATTCCAGTAGTCAAGATCCACACATAACCTTCGCTCATCATTCCTACCTCTTTTGCTTTGGCAAATAGATGAGAACCGAGGGCAGGTGACATGTGCACTATGAAGACCCTCGTTTGCATCATCATCAACTTGTAGAGTTGCTCGAGGATTTGATCGTCCGTGGCTGAAGGAGGAATGACGCTCCTATAGGACACTCGCATGTCGACCTCTTCCAAAGCATCGGTAAGAGAAGGTATGATGCCTTCTCCAAACTCGTTGTCCACATATATGAGGACAGCTTCTTTCCAGCCAAAGGCTTGCACGACTGCGCTTATGGCATTCACTTGGGACGAGTCATTTTGTGTGGCTCGAATGAAGTACGGGCTCCGAATCGAACTGAGGGACGGACTTGTGGCGGAAAAAGAGATGATGGGCACATGAGATTTGTTTCCAAGGTCAATGATGAAGTCTGCTTGTACTGAACCTTGAGGGCCTATTATGGCTTGGACTTGCTCATTCTTTATCAAATCAAGTGCTGCAAAGGTGAACCAGAAAGAAGGTGAAACAATAACACTATGGCAGATAATACTTGATGCTATATTATAGAAATAGAATGTTTAAGAAAAAGGAGAATAGGAGTTCGAAGTTGGAATATAATTATTTATCTGATTGAATTGTTGCCTTTGACATCCTATGGCATATGATATTGCATACCAATCAGAAACTAATTCTTCATAAAAGTAAATTTAGAACAAAATAAGAGTGGATGAATTGGCCTAGACACGATCAAGTCGATTCTTCTTTATTATTAAGTTGAAATTTTATCTCACGTCTTCACAAAATTCCACTTTAGAATCCAAGCCCCATTTTTTGATTGTATGGATTTCGGGAGGGCAGACCTATGTGATGTTATAGTATATCAAGCCCGTTGAATCCATATTAAACTACTTTCATGCATTGACAATTATTTGGTGGAACTTGAAACTTTAGTTGTTTTGTTTCACCATTAATACCACACAACTTCCATGAAAATAATTAATCACTAGCTCAATTTGACCAAACTCGTTAACCATGACATTTATTTCAACTAAATAAAATTCAGTAAAATTATGTAGAGATATGTGCCATGTACATTTTTTCTCAAATCTAAGAAGTTGGAGTTGTCCCTATCAACCTCCCCTGCCAAAGTGACTAGATTACTAACGGGTTTCACTATGCAGAAATAATTTGATAGAATTTTACTACATTTATAGTGGGATGAGAGTCACACGAGACTTATATATTCTTCAAAAAGTAGAATTGACAATAATAGTCCTACTATATCTCCCCATCCAAGACCAAAAACAAAAATCCTCCATACACACGTTCTTCTCAAGATGAAACTTTGTATCCATAAATTTATCTACATATGTATATTGGTGAAATACGAGATGATAGGAAAGATGGACTTTTCAATTCAAAGATCAATTGTTGACTGGAACCAATAAGATATTATTTTAATGGTGCTGCTCCCTTAAACCTCAAGACATGGCATAAATTAACTATCTCCATTAGGCTATTACAGTTGGATGCTCCCCAAGATAGATTCATGCCAATATCATTTCTTGATATAGCTTCTGAAAAGTAAACTCCAAGAATTGGAAATAATAAAATAAATCAAATGGTTCCAAGGTCAAATGTCACGCTCAAAAAGACCAGTCTCGCCGAGAAGCACCGCATTGCATGGATTGACCAAATCCCCAAATCCTCTCGTCTCTCAAGCTAAGCATCATATTTCTGACTTCGAGACCCATCTCATTCCCAGTGTGAAAGAGATCAAATTGAATCTTGAGTACCAAATTGATGTCATCTTTAATTGTATCAGATAATGATAACGACTACTTTTTAATAATGATAAAAAAAAAACCCATGACAACTAAAAGTTCCCTCTGTCCTATCAAGTATGCATGCCAGGCAGCTAAGACAGCGAGTACGGATAGGTGACAGACGGTTCTTGCTCTTGAAGACGAGCCAAAATATAGGTCTTTTTTTTTTTGTTTTTTTTTTTTTTTTTTTTTGGGGGGGGGTGTGGGCGTGGGGTTGGAGGAATTAACTATGGTCGTTTCTTCTTGGAGCTCTGGAAACTGGCCCTTTGAAAATCTATGCTAGGAGAATATGAACACACATTATTTCGTTGGGTCCTTGAAAATCAATCTAGGAATTCCTCGCAAATTATAAATATATTAAAGCTGGAATTTTCATACGATTAGCAAATACGTCATTATGAACAATAATTAGATTTATTTTGCACCACACAAATAGCTGCAGAAAGTACTTTATCCTCTATAACAGGTTAGTACGCTAGAGAGAGAGAGAGAGAGAGAGAGAGAGAACCTGCAGCAGCAGAAGCAACCTCGTCTTGTTTGGAGTCTCTAACATTGAGGACGAGCCTAGTCTTGTAGGAAGGATTCGATCTATAGAAGTCAGAGAGAGACATGTTAATGCAGCTCAATCCCATCTGACCCATCCGCGTTTCCAGATCAAGAACCACCCCGACGTTCACCGGGATCGTTTGGGCATTGTTGTTGTTACTGCTCTGTGCCACTGCGATGCGAGGGCCATCGCTGAAGGTCGCGACGATGGCGAAAAAGGAGAGAGCCGTAACGAGGAGCTTTTCAGCATCGAACGAGATTTTTGGAGAAATCATTGTAAAGGGAAAGGGCAAGTGTGAAAGAGATACGACGACGAGGACGAGGGATTTATAGTGGGGAAGAGCTCGGAAAAGTCAAGGCATAGGAAACCTTCCATTCAAGGATTGCACCACGTGGACGGGACCCATCTGGGCTTAACGTACAAAATGAAATGATGATATGACCTCCGGTAATACACGACAGGTCATGTTCTTTTCTTTGGGAATAAGGATTCCAGAAATTCTTTAACTCCACGATTGTATTTTCATTCATTCTCCTGCTACTACCATCTTGTTTTAAAGAGCTGATGATGAAACTCGGTTCGAGTGCTTGTTGGCTTGAGTTTAAGATCATGATACGAGGGATCTCAAATCTAAAATATAACGGAAAAAATATCAAAAAAATTCTAAATTAATTACATTTGTAACCATTTAATTCTAGATTTTTTAATTGAGCTAATTTAGTTTTAAATCTTTGTATTTGATACTAATTTAGTTTATTTGGCCGATTTAGATTGAAAATTGCTAACATGAATACTAATCATCTCACGTGATATGATTAACACTGATGTGAATATTCTTAATATCATTTTTGAATTTTTTTGAATTTTTTCTCGACAAGCCCTTACCAACCTCATGCTAGGGCCTCTGCAATTTTGCTTGCAACCGGCAAGACTGTGATGGCCTTGGGAGCGGCCATCATAGCCCTTGGTAACCTTGCCTTATGGGAATATAGGTTGCCTTGCCCATGGCAAACGGGGTCTTACCAACCCCCCGTCTAGTGGTCAATGTGGGCGGTCAACCAATGAAAGGAAAAAAAAAGAAAAAAAAAAAAAAAAGTATTAAAAAAGAAAATAAAAAATTATAAAAATCTAAAAAAATTATTAAATATTATTAAAAATGTCTACATTAGTGGCGAAGAATAGACCTCTCATATTAAGCTTTGTTTGTTTAGCAAAAAATGAATAATTTGAAATATATATTTCTAAAAATAAATGTTTACATCACTTATAAAAATAAACAAACAAATTTTCTTTCATTATTCACAAAATTATTTACACAAATTATTGATGGTAATGAAAATTTTTTTGATTAATTAATTATTTCAAGTAATATAATTAATTATTTTTAGAAAAATATTTTTTAAATTACTTATTTCTTTATGAAATAAACGGAACCTTATCATCATATGCCCACAAGAGATTGTTGGCGTCTCTTTCTGTGGAAGAAGAGAGGTCAAGAATTCCAACTTTGAATTTAGATAGTATGGCAATGAAGTGGGTCATTCGAGAACCTTGCACGGTGGGACCAGATTCAACACCAATTTACTATCAACTAAGTTCCCGCACAATAGATTCTCAAGAAAGGAGATAACCTTTTCAGTTATATTCTGAATAATAATTAACGAAGTTGTCATTTTCTAGAATAAAATAAGTATTTAATACTAAAAAAATCCTTGATAACCCTAATCAAATATGTAATAAGTCAAATCAATACATAAATACCAAATCTACAAAAATTATACAAAGATATAAGTTCAGTGTCAAAATCTAATTGGCTCTCCCAACTAGCGAGTCAACCTCACGGGCCTAGCGGAACCTTTCGATAAATAATTTATGGCCTACTTATGAACTTCATCATTTTGATTTCTACTAGTTCGACAAAAATTAGGACTTTCTTTTGTGTTAGAATTGCTAAATTGTATCTCACATAGCTTGTAAGAATATATACATATACCAACCGGCCCTCGCTTGTGATCAGCGAGGGTGGCCCTCGTTGGATCGGGAAATGATGAAAATACACATGACCACCGGAAAGTCAAGTCCTTATTTGAAATGGACATATCCACTTCAGGCTCTTATTTAATATAAGATTAACTCCAAGCCCTTATTTGAGAAATTGATAACACTTCAGGTCCTTATTTGAAATAAGATCCACTTTGAGCTCTTATTTGATAAATTGTGAGTACGTTGGGCCATTTTTTTAAATTTTCCCAAAAGCAAGCTTAGACCAGAGCTTGTTCAACTCATTTTGTTATTCTTGTTTGAGTGACTTTTGTGAGTTTCCAGGAAGCTGCGTGTGCCTTGAAGTCAGAAGTCAAACTTTTGACTTAATTGTGCCAGACTTTTTGGTTATTCTTGTTTGAGTGACTTGCATTGTTCCCTGTTACCTAGCTTGAAAGGAACGCATCTGGAACCATTCATGACCAAAATGCAACCGTCTCTGACCTCAGCCATTGATTGGGTACATAGCAAGCTCGAGCATCATATCATTATAATCTGAGTGTGTATCAAATACATCTCTATTGGAAATTCTGCCGGCAATTAATTCACAAGTTATCAAAATAATAATAATAATAATAATGAAAAAGAGGGAAAACTTAATTTAGGAGAAATTCCGTACCTGGCCTATTGATTTTAGATACAAGTCAGTACTTCAAACTTCGTTGAGGTCATCCAAGTAATTAAAATAGGTAGGTACCGCAGCAATAAGATTTTCAATGGAGGGATATGGTTGTATTTAAATGTGATGGATGATCATGGGAGTGGTGATTCTCTCTACCTTTGACTCATTTGGTGCCTATGAAAGCACCAGGTAATTGCTTGTTGTGTGGGAGTACATTGCTTGTATTATCTTAAGCTATTGGTAAGTATTAAAATAATATGACTTAGGTAATGACTGTGAAATTAATTAGCTCTAGTCAATTGGGTCCATTCATATAAGCAGACATTAACTGATTCTCAATGTACCATCCAATCTCGTCCATTGGATAATATCCCGATTACTTGACACAAAAATTCGTTGAATGAGCCGGTTGGGTGAGTCATGTGCAGACAAAGTGGATATTTCTCAGAAAATTTGTACCTTTCATGAAGCTCAACCAGAAAATTAAGTCCGAACAACAGTTACGTGGTTCACACGATTAGAGGAAGTCATATGATGGTTATTATAGAGTGGATGATTATTCAATGACGGTTCCAAACTTTCTAGTCTTCATAGGAGTCCCTTTCATTTCGCTGTCCATGCACGTGAGTAGTGCAAATAAAATAATAGTAAATAGTGAAAAATCAAGAATAGAAAAACATAGTGCCCATGATTCGCGGGAATGTTCTAGGCCGTTTGATTTGGGGCTGCAGCCCCACAAGAAAGTTTTCACTAATTCATGAGCACTTGTTTTATATGTATGTCCAGTTTGAGATTATTGTGAATATTAGTGAATTGTTCATGTACGGGTCAAAGAGTACAAACTTATATCTTTTGGAAAATCATATAAGATATTCATTTTTCAAAAGTCCATTTATCTAAACCAATAAAAAAATCACCATATTAGAATATTATATCATCGTCTTGTTATATTTGCTTTCTTAAATAGAAAGTTGATGGGATTTATATCGGATCATGAATTTGATCATGTTTACATGCCACTATTTATGTCATGTATATTAGTCCTATAAATAGAATCTTATGCTTGATGTTTGTTAGTATCTATAATGCTGTATTGAAATAAAGATATATGAAATAATATAATTATTTCGATTATCATGGGTTACTTATTTAATGGATTTGTTAAACCCTGAATGATATTAAGTGGAGGGTGACGATGTAAATAAAAAAAATTGTTAGTGAACCCATAAGCAAACCCTCTCATGGGCGAACCGAACATGAAGAACGGGCCCAAGAATTATCGGATAAATGAGACTCGATCATGACATTGATGTCCCTAGATCGAGCTCAAGATTGAAAATATCATAAAAAGAAGGAAAAATATTGTCCAGATCACAGTTGACACAAAATAATATATTTCTAGAATTATGGAAGCACAATTTAAAAGAAGAAATTTTCTTGTTTGTCTTTTGAGAAAATAATTTTGCCAATTATACTTTAGAAAATTGAACTGACTTCGATATAATTTCGGCCAAATGACATTACAATTATGAGAGATATCTCCAGCACAAAAAGAAGAAAACCCCAATTAAAGAAAGAAAAGACTATGCTTCTTAGAATTATATTTAGTAGAATATGGTAGTTTCTCCGAACATAGCTCTTATATATATATATGGGTAAATAAATTATAGCATTTTTCGAATAGATTGGAATCGAGGTGGATGTATGAAATGTAAAGTCAATGTATTTATATGTGGAGCAACTTCTATGTGAACATTATAATATGATCATCTATGGAATCTTTTTATCAACGATAAAAGAACTTATGACTCTTTCAACGGACTATGCTCTCAACTTGACTTTCAAACTTATAAAATTTTCCCAATATTAAAATGAACATGGTTATTAAAAAAATAAGATGATTTCAAACTCTAAACCTTGCAAAATCAAGGATTAGACAATTGGAGTTTAAATTCTTATCTAATTAAGATTAATTAATGAGAGTTATTATGAGTTCAACCAGAATTGAAGTGTAACATGAAAAATAAAGAACATGAGTAAGTTCTTAAATTTATAATAGGCTTAGTAAAATATTCCTTTTAATATAAGATGAATGTTCTCATCTCTCAATTGAGCATGGAATTGAAAGGCAATTGAAATTCTACACATTAGTTGTTGTGGTCTTGGTCTGCTGCCAATGTCTATGTCGAGTTGAATCTTTTCAAGTCCCTAGCTTGAAACTTGAATTTCTCATTACTAAAAATTCAAGACTTGAACGACAAGTTTAGAAGCATATGAGTCACGCATATTGGCAGTGCATGTCCGCTAGAGACTACCGTGAAATTTCCAAGATTAGTTTAATTGCTAATTACAAGCAATGAAATTTTTTTAATCCGCAAGTAATTATTTCTAGTATACATTTAAACGTCATAGGCTTGTAATGTTTGCATCAAGTAATTATTAAAGCTTATTCTGTCTCTTTCACATGCAACTTCTAGGAAAGATCCTGTTTTGTCTCTCCACCGAAAAATCTCATAACAAAAAGTCGATTTGTGTCGTTAATCGCACTATCAAAATGACATTGGAGGAATAAAATATAATTTCTTTTTGGTGGTCATTATAATTAGATAAGTCGAGAAGATGGTGGCACACTGAGAACTTCTTATTTTGCCTATTTGTTGTATTTTCTTCCTTTTAGATAATTTTATTACTCATCTCCATTTGTAAAAGAAGAAGAAGAAGCCATCCTAATCGGCCATATGAGATTGTTATGTGAAGATTTACATATGAGATGGCCATAGATTTTTTATTTATTTATTAAGTTTGCTTCATTATAAGCATATATTTGAACTAGAATTGCATCCTATTCTGGCACAGCAAAAATGGGTGTTAACACAAATTTAGAAAAATGCTAAATTTGCAAACACGGGTTGTAACTCGCAAACACACAAACTTGCGTGACAGCGGAACAAATTCTCTCAATTAATTAATCATCAAAGTAGGGAAACTAAATTAAAAGATAACATAATCTATCTATCTCTTAAAAAAAAAAACCTTAAGGAAATTCTAAATTTGAAATAGGATATATTTAACTAATAATAAATTCCAACCTACAATATCTGAGATATCTAGATAAAAACTACTTAAAACCGAAACAAATCACTTAATATCCTAACATAATCTTTAAAAAAAGAGGAAGGTAAGGAAATTAAAAAAATAATCTTTAAAATTATGCACCTCACATCATTCCCTCCCATAAATATTTCCGGGGGTCACTCTTTCAATTGCCATAAGTTGTTAAGTGAGCAATTGATTAAAATTCGATAGATAATAAAACTAATAAGAAACGGTCTCTATCGTTTTGTTTTTGTGCTTTTTAAGTCGACACTCTCCTGAAGTTGAAGTTGAAGGAATGACCAGGGATATTACCGTGTTAACTAGAGACCTCAAGTTTAGGAAGGAGCGTAGAGAATTTCGAAAGCAGACGAAAAGGTAGGCATAGAATTAAATTTGTTCTCTTTTTCTTTTTTTTTTGGTTATTCTTGTTTGAGTGACTTTTGTGAGTTTCCTAGAAGCTGCGAGTGCCTGGAAGTCAAAACTCTGGACATTTATTTTGCCTATTGTCCCCCATCTGCCTAACTTGAAAGGAACACTTCTGGAGCCATTCATGACCAAAATGCAACCGTCTCTGACCTCAGCCTTTGATTGGGTTCATAGCAAGCTTGAGCATTATACGAATATATTCCGAGTGTGTATTAAATACATCTCTATAGGAAATTCACCCAGCAATTAATTTACAAGTTATAAAAAATAATAATAATGATAAAGAGAGAAAACTTAATTTAGGAAAAACTAAGTACTTGGCCTCTTGACTTTAGGTACAAGTCAGTACATCAAACCTCGTTGAGGTCATCAAAATAATTAGAATAGGAACCACAACAATAAGATTCTCGATATGTTTATTAGAAGGGATATTGTCGTATTTAAATGTGATGGATGATGATGGGAGCATGGATTCTCTCTACCCTTGACTCATTTGACGCGTATGAAAGCACCAGGTCATTGCTTCTTGTGTGGTAGTATAATGTTTATATTATCATAAGCTATTGGTAATTATTAAAATCATTTGACTTAGGTAATGACTTTGAAATTAATTAGTTCTAGTCAATTGGGTCCATTCTATTAAGCGGGCATTAACCGATTCTCAATGTACCATCCAATCTCGTTCATTGGATCATATCCCGATTACTTGACACAAAAATTCGTTGAATGGGCTGGTTATGTGAGTCATGTGCAAAAGTGAATATTTCTCGGAAAATTTGTATATTTCATGAAGCTCAACAAGAAAATTGAGTCCGGACAACAATTACCTGGTTCATACAATTAGTTGAAGTCATATGATGGTTGATATAGAGTGGATGGTTATTAAATGATAGGTCCAAAATATCTAGATTTTATAGGAGTCCTTTTCATTTTGCTGTCCATGTATTTGAGTAGTGCAAATAAAATATAATAAATAGTATAAAATCAAGATTAGAAAAACATAGTGCCCATAGTTCACGGGAATGTTCTAGGCTGTTTGATTTGGGGCTGCATACCACAAGAAACTGTTCACTAATTCTTAAGCCCTTGTTTTATGTCTGTGTCCAGTTTGAGATTATCTTAAATAGTAGAGAAATGTCCGCGTACAGGTCAAAGAATACAACGCGTACGGATCAAAGAATACAAACTAACATCTTTCGGAAAATCATATAAGATATTTAATTTTCAAAAATTCATTTATAGAAACCGATAAAAAAATTATGATATTAGAATAATATATCCTCACCTTGTTGTATTTGCTTTCATAAATAGAAAGTTGATGGGATTTTTATTGGATCAATAATTTGATCATGTTTATATGTCACTATATATGTCATGCATATTAGTCCTATAAAAAGAATCTTATGCTTGATATTTGTTAGTATCTATACTGCTCTGTTGAAATAAAGATGTACGAAATAATATAATCTTTTTGGCTATCATGGGTTACTTTTTTATGGATTTGTTAAACCCTCAATGCTGAGGGTGACTACATAACTAAAAAATCATTAGTGAACCTGTAGGCAAATCCTCTCATGAGCGAACCGAACATGAAGAACGGGTCAAGAATGAATTATCGGAGAATAAGACAAGCAAGAATTGCGGGCAAAATGATAAACTAAATAGTACTTATAAAATGAGACTCGATCATGATATTAATGTCCCTTGATCAAGCTCAAGATTGCAAATATCATAAAAAGGAGGACAAATATTGTCCAGACCACAGTTGACACAAAATAATAAATTTCTGGAATTATGGTAACCAAATTATGAGAAGAAATTTTCTCTTTTGTCTTCTGAGAAAATAATTTTGCCATTTATACTTTAGAAAATTGAACTGACTTTGATATACTTTAAATAACAAGATTTTTTTAGATTGGACAGGTGCAAATCTTTTTTATTTTTTTTCAAGACTTAGATATAAATAACACATATATCTATTTAGTAGAATATGGCGGTTTTCTCCAAACATAGCTCTTATCTATGCGTAAATATATGGATAAATAAATTATGGCAATTAAAATATATAGATCAAAATTGATGTGGATGTATGAAATGTAAAGTTAATATATCCACATGTGGAGTATCTTCTATGTGAATATCATAATATGATCATCTATGAAATTTTTTTTATCAAGGATAAAGGAACACACAACTCCTTCAACGGACTATGCTCTCAACTTTACTTTCAAACTTGTGAAATTTTCCCAATATCAAAATGAACATGGCTATAAACAAAATAGATGATTTCAAACTCTAAATCTTGCAAAATCAAGCATTTGACAATTGGAATTTAAACTCTTATCTAATTAAAATTAATTAAGGATAGTAATTATCTATGCAACAAGAGTTGAAGTGTAACATTAAACATAGAAACATGAATAAGTTCTTCAATTTTAATATGTTTAGTAAGATATTCCTTTTAATATAAGATGAATGATTCTCATTTCTCAATTGAGCGTGGAATTGAAAGTTCATGTACACATTGGTTGTTGTGGTCTTGATCAACTGCAAATGTCTACGTTAGGTTGAATCTTTCCAAGTCTCTAGCTTGAAACTTGAATTTCTCATCATCAGAAATTCAAGACTTGAGCAACAAGTTTAGAACCATATGAGTCATGCAATGTTTGGTAGTGCATGTCTGCTAGAGACTATCGTGAAATTTTCGAGATTAGTTTAATTGCCAATTACAGGCAATGAAAATATTATTACTTCACTAGTAATTATTTCTAGTAAACATTGACACGTCATAGACTTGTAATGTTTGCATTGTCCCCGAAGGTTTGTATGAAGTAATTATTGGAGCTTGTTCTGTCTCTTTCACATGCAAATTCTAGGAAAGAGCTTGTCTGTCTCCTTCACCTAACAACCTCATAGAAAAAAGTCGAGATGTGTTGTTAATCGCAGTATCAGAAAATGACACTATTGATTAATAAGTACAAAATGACATTGGAGGAATAAAATATAATTTCTTTCTGGGGTTTATTATAATGAGATAAGTCAAGAAGACATTAGAACAAATTCTCTTAATTAATTATTCATGAAAGGAGGAAAACTAAATTAAAAGATAACATAATCTATCTATCTCTTAAAAAACTCTAAGGAAATTCTAAGTTTCAAATGTGTATATATTAACTAATAATAAGGTCCAACCTACTAAATCTGAAATAGCTAAATGAAAACTACCAAACTGAAACAAATCCCCTAATATCATAACGTAATATTCTACAAAGAAGTAAGATAAGGAAATTAAAAACATATTCTTTAAAAATATGTACCCATGTCGTTTTGTCCCACTAAAAAAAACATGATTCAGCCAAGTTGTGTATGCTTTGTCGTCTCACTGTGTCAATGGATTTCTATCAAAATTAATTAGAAGAATTACATTGACAAATCTTTAAAAGATATATGACTAAAATGACACGATTAAAAGTTTTAAGACTGAATTAGTTGTTGTACAGTAGATTTAGGACTTTTTGGGCAAATTTTCTCAAAATATATGTATATATATATATTTTATCAATCATCACAAAAATTCAAAACATTTTTCTCTAGAAATTCTTTCTTGAGCTCAAAATCCTTCATCTTTGGAAGCTTCGACTTCTTAATCACTTTGCTGGCTACCCACCATGAGAGGCTTGCAAGCACTCTCGGCCGAAACTTGAGAAACACAGATTTGTCAACCATCGGCATGAGGAATATTCCAAGCCGCTTCGTGAACATATCTAGAGTCCGTTGCAAATCCTGCTCCATGGCCTGTTGATTTCGTCAATAGGTTCCATTGCCATCGATACCAATTCCCCATCGATCTTGCCTACTTCGATACCAACTGACCCAACAAAATGGTAGACAAACATGGATAATCCGTAAACACGCACACATGTACAAAATATACTCACAGGCCTACTTACAGAGGGGCTAGGGGTGAAAATTTTTCATTTTAGATGTAATGTTCAACTTTCATATTCTGTCAAGAGTCGGAACAAAAATCTAAAAGTGAGTTAAGATTCAGAGTAGAGTGAGTTAAGCGTTAAAGTATAACTAGAAAAAAATGTTGTAACATTAAAAAATCGAAAATAACCTAGAAGCAGAAAAGAATTATCGAAATCTAAATTTTGATTATTTCATTTAACTATTCATTGCATACAAATTAGAGATTGACCCCAGCCTCTAAATAAAAATATTATCTGTATTTGCATCATATGGCCACATGATGAGTTGATTGTAATGCGAAAGCAAAATGATGATGATGCAAAGGAAAGCCAGCACGTAAATTCAGGGCATGCATTGTAAAATTTCTATTAGAGAAATCAATTTCTAGCCAGAAATCAATTTTTCAATTTTTATTTCCTAGAAAATTTTTTTAGACAAAATAAGCGTTTGATAACAATATATAATCTTTGTTTCTGGAATAAAAATTTGTTTGAAAATATTATAAAATTTCTTATTCCCAAAAGGCGGTAGTGGCCGGTGACTCACAGCGGTGGCGTCGGCAACCGATTGTGGCGGGCGGTGGCGACAACAGCGGTTGGCAATTATTAGTGGTCGGTGGCAGTCAGGCGACGGGTGAATAACCAGCAAGCGATAATAAGAGTGAGCAATGAGATGAACTGTTGTTCCCACTTTCATTTAAGAAATTATTTTTCACTTTTGTTCCAAAAATAAAAAAGTAAAAAATCTTAACTTTTGATTTATATTACAAATGTATTTCTGGAGTAAAAATTTATTTCAGAAATAGAAAAATGAAATTGCATCATTAAATAGATTTTTATTCTAAATTTATTTTTCGAAAAACAAAAATAAAGAAGCAGAAAAATAAAAATAATTACATATAGGTACCCTCAATTTCTCTTTCCATCCCAATCTAATCTTTGATGAGGTTTTGTCTCCACCCCCGACAAAACGCTAGACTATTTTCTTCTTTGCTCGGTGAAGCACGTGGCCCATACTTCGAAAATTGATCAGTGCAGGGAATCTTTTCCTTACGCGGTTTGAAAAAATGGATTGCAAATTGTCCTTTCGCATCCTCCTCGGTGACATCATGCACTGTTTGTTCTGGTTTTCCTCTCCATTCTGCGACGTGAGCCTAAGAAAACGACACCATGAGGGGTTTTCTCTGTTGTGTGGCTGAGAAATCTACACATACAAAATTAGTTGCCTACTTGGCTAAGAAATTGGTCAATTGGTTCTAGAAAGAGCAAAGAATCTTATACTGGAAAAGCCAAAAATCATACTAGTGTATTTTATAGTAGATACAAGTCAATAAGCTTTTAATATTCTTCTTTTTTGGGTCTTGAATTATCAAGTTATCATAAAGGATAAAGAAATATTTTTTTTCAATATAATGATGCACGTAATACGAGAGGGACTGCAACGAAAACGGCAATTCATTTTGTATTTTTTTATTTTACAAAATCCCTCTTTTCTTATCCTAAGATATTAGCTAATGACAGCTTGTATGTTTGCATCAGTTTTCTTAAGTAATGTTAAGCTTTGTATTATATTTTATTTCAAAATGATTTCTGTGACACTATTTGCTCTATTTTCCTGACATACTATCGTAATGATGATGATTTTGCAATAAAATTAGAGATTCATCTACTTAAGTATGACAAAACCTGTTTACTATTGGTCGAATTTTACTCTTGGCTCTTCCCTCTCCATTCGGTGACATCGTCCACTGTTAACCCCAAATTCAAGATCCAAGCAGAGAGAGGAATGGAGGCAGAAGTGGAAAGGGAAAAAGAAAACAAAGGGAAGAAAAGAAAGTGGAAAAAAAAAGAAAGGAAAAAAGAAAAATAAATCTAAATTGTCCAATGACATATGTGCTGAGGTATCAACTTCTTAATTTAAGATATAAATTTACCTTTTGATAATATTAGAGAATCTCAATTCTTAAACAGCAATTTTGCTTACCTCTCAAGATGAACCTCAATGGGGTTTAACAGATTACTCTAGCGTAATCAAGTTTCCAAATTCATTAATTCTCTAGTTTATAAAAGTGAAATGTAATTTTTTATTTTACTTGGGTGTGTAATTAATTCATAACCGATTAGTGGCAGCTCCAAAAGTTAAGATAACATGCATTTTGACTAAAGTGCTAAGTTGCTATTAGTAGGGCTCAAGAGAACTTGTGCTAAGCATCTCACTTATTAGTTCATTAGATATTTTTTTGATGGTTTATCTCCAGGGAGGTGGCAACAAGAATTCGAAAGAATAAACAAAAGCCCAAAATGTCGCAGATAAATGATATAAAAGTAGAAATTTGCCCTGTAACATGCGTAAACCACAGATTGCTGTCCCAAGCCTACTTGTTGCATTGTTTGTCTGAATGCTCCAAAAAGTCATCAGCAATCATGTCAGCATCCCCATAGGAAGAATCCATTCAATGAGACTTCCTAAAAGTAATAGTAAATATTGACCATAAAATGAAAGTTTTGTTACAAATTATAAAACCACGTAAACTAAACACCATGTCAGTTCCATGATATACATAAGAAAATGCCCCGAAATCACTGATTGAATTCATTACTGTCTTAGTCCAATTTGAAAATTCGATTTCTTGGTGAAGTATATGGAAAGTTAGACAACATATTGAAAGTGATCTAGTCATGGAAGCATAATTTTTTAAGAGAAGTCCATCACTCTCTTTCAAGTAGCTATCAATTTGGCGTGATGAGTTCGCTACTTCCATTGTCTCTTTCCAATGAGAAAATTCTAGGAAACATCGTGCTTATATCAAAAAGAAAATATCATAAAATTTGTCTGATTGCATATTGGACTTTGACCCAATTAAGAAATCAACATATAGAGACGATCTCTTAGGATAGGTAATGCCCATTGTGTGTGGTTTGGCTCACTCGAATAAAGGAAATTGTGTAGAAAAGGAGGAGCTAAAGGATGATGTGTTTGATAATCAAGAAAATATTTTCTAAACATTAATTGGAGGAAGTACATACGTCCTTTTCATATATTCTCCATGTCCAGTTTGCTCTGCTCGCCTCATTGAGAATGTGAGTTTTTAAAACATAGCAAACTTGTACTTCGACATCTGGCCAAATGTTTTAGTTTGAAATATAGTTCTTATTCATTAAGATAAAGGATAAGGAAACATAGTTGCAGATTCAAAACATAGTAGAACCTAAAGGGCTTGAAGGGAATATAAGATCCAATTAGAAATAAGGCTTTTCTTACATTGGGTTTTTACAATTTAGTCTACCACTTTATTTACCTCTCAGTTGGCCGTTTTGAGATTTGAAATAACAACTAATGTGTGCTTTGGCTTTCTCAATAAGCAGATTGATCTTCCAAGAAGCTTCTTTTGCGCCTAAAAAGCCATTAATTAGATCAAATCTATTTGGGTTCAATTTGAAGGAGGTACTCGAATGAGATCTAAGAATTTTAGTGTCTCTAGCGGAGCCAAAGCAATTTTTTGTACTTGTACACTATTGTTTTTTTATCTAAATTTTAGGAATGAGTGCATAACAAATTCTAAAATAACATATTTGACATCATACAGAGGTAATGTTTTTACTCTAGAAATTCCTTCTCTCCCCCACCCCCCCCCCCCCCCCACCCCCCAACAAAGTTGGCAAGTTTTCGATGAGTGCTCGAGGGTGCCAAGCAGAACATGAGTAAATCTCCGACTTTGATCATAAATCTTTTGGTTTTTATTTGTTATAGCAAATTGCACGAGGTTACGATAAAATGAAGGTCATTATTGGGGTAGGCCATTGAAGCACCCGGAAGGTTGGACCCTATCGTCGAATGCAAAACAAAAGGTCTAGTCATTGATGCTCTCGAAATAAGTACTGCACAATGCAAATGCTAAAACTTGGCACTTAAAGAATAGACACTCAAGTGCCAAAAGTTCTAAAAGATACACTCAAGTGCCAAAATTGGATAAGAATCGAATACTTAAGTGTGAACGACGATAAATAATGGCCAAACTACTGATGTGGTGTCACACGTCGGCCCTTTAACCCCGTAACTCAAGCGTGCAACACCCCTTTCTAATGATCATTTAGTTGTGACATTTCAGGACACGTCATTGACCCTTTTCATTATATCTTTCGATTAAACACATGTAGAAGCCTAAATAAATATCTCCCAATAACAACACAATAGGGATAGCAAGGAAAACTCACAAAACATCAAACATACATTTTTATCTTCCAATTGTTAACCCTAGGAAGTTCAACATATACAAGTCCTTTCAATAGGTGACTTCTAACACGACTAAACAAAAGATTAATAGGGTTTGGGTTAACTTAACTCCTCTACCAAAAAGACTATGCAAAAAGTGGTTTCCCCATGCTATGCCGAGGCGCTACCTCTAGAGCCCTCAGAAAGGACCCAAGAGGTCCCCATCAAACCATATGAACCAAGCTACAAAGCGATAGGGAACCATCTCTCTAACCCCTTGTCTATGACACCCACAATTCGGAGGCTACAGGGAGCCCGAAATTAATGTAGCGGGACGCCATAACTAAAGGCCCAAAAATGTTTAAACAACAACGAGTGGAAAAACTTTGTCACGCCCCGACTCTTGAGCTCGCAACAACCCCTTCTCTTGGTCGATAGAAAGCGATGTCCCAGGACTCGTTGACGACCATTCATTTTAATCTTTCATTATACGCAAGCGGAAGATGAACCATCCCTAGTCCAACAAACAATCAATCAGGGATAGAGGGATGAACAACAAGAACAACCATCACTACTCATTTATACAATTTACTAGATTAACCAATGGAGGATCGTTTTCCAATTTACAAGCCCGACAACAGGGACCGATCCATCCTCTAAGCCAAACCAAAAAGGAACTAGGCTAGGCTAATCCAGCTGTACAAAATGAACCCTCGGGTTCAGCACCACGGTCACTTGGACCCATCGGACTCGACTTCGTCGGGTCGATCACTGGTGGAGTGGGGACCAGGATTCTCCACTGCGGGTGCGCCATTCTAGGGGCTTGAAAATTGTTAACCACGACGGGTTGAGATAAAATCTCAGCGAGTTCTTCCCCTAAGCCCCGGTTAGTACACCAACTCAACCCGGGGTATCTCTCCAGAACCACACCTCACTCAACCCAACCACAAACAACCAACGATCAACAATAAAACATCAAGCAGGGTCAACCAACAATCAAAAGTCGGTTCGCATGCAACCTTACCCGGTATGCCATACCCTGCATGTTATAAGCCAGCACAATACACGCAATGCACATGGCCATTAGATGATGCAGTTCATCAATCACATGCGAGTCGCGTTACAAGTGATCTCACCTGGCCATTGCCACACCCTGCACGTTATCAATTCATGCATGCGTGCCATAAATGATGTGGTCATCTCATGCATAATCGGAACCAATGATGCCATGTTTTCTCATGCACTCTCGCATCCACACGTGTTCCGATTATTATTACCCCATAGGGCTACAACCAAGGCGCAACGGCGCTACGGCGCCCTTCCTCCGTAGAGGCGTAACCGTGCCATTCCGTGCCCAAAAAACGTCAAGGGATACTCTCCTGAGATTGCATGCCCAACGAATGTCAAGGGATACTCTCCCGAGACCGCATGCCCAACGAACGTCAAGGGATACTCTCCCGAGACGGCATACCCACAGAACGTCAAGGGATACTCTCCCGAGACGGCGGTTTACCATCACAACCCATTTATTATCTTTGAGCATTAGCCAATGCACACATGCTTGCATATGAAACCTCAAATCGTTTCTCACAAAAGCGGTCCATTTCCGGTGTCTCTCGGACAAACCATTTCTCCCACCTTTCTCATAAAGGCGGTCCATTTCCGGCGTCCCTCGGACAAACCATTTTCTTTCTTTTGTAAAAATCACACGATTCATGCGAATGTTCATGCCACGACACATCAAATTCACTTCATATGATCAAGGCACATGAAATTATGCACAATTTCAATTCCGGATGAACAGTGCCGTGAACAGTAATCGTGAACAGTGCACGTGAACAGTAAATTCCCGAATTTAGATAATTAAATCATTTAATTCATAAATCACATAATTTAATTAATAAATGCAGAAATTAAATAAATCAATCAATTAATACAATTAATCAATTTAATCAAGCAAAGCATGCTTAATTAGCACATAACACATAACTAAGCAGAATTAAACAAGATTAAGCTAATCTAATCTTAACCCTTAATCTAACCACCTATCTTAAGGCTAATGCACTTAATTAAACATCTTAATCAGCCCTTAGAACTAATTAACCCAACCCTAAGCAAGTTTAGGCACTAAATAGGGTTTAGGAGCTAAACTCACCCGTTAAGCGGGCTGGCGACACGGGCGCGGCGACGGCGGCGAACCCGACACCCACGGACCTCTCCCACGACACTCCAAGGCGGTCCCGGGCTCAGCACAGCAGCAACAAACTCGGATTTCCCCACTGAACTTTACAAAACAGCACTGCAGGAGGAGGACAGGGGCTGATCGGAGCAAAACGGCTAGGCCGGAGCTCCGGCGAGCGGTGGTTCGGCAACCGGCGGCACCCGGGGGTCAAGGGGGAACTGCTGGTGGCTGGTATGGGCAGTGATTTGGTCGGAAATGGAGGAAAACAGCAGCAAAGGCGAAACTGTGCAGTACCGCGTGAACAGTAGGCGGTCGGAGAGCAGCCGGTTTCCGGCGGCCGTACGGATCGGCCGACAACTCCTTTCGCCGATCGGCCGATGCTATCTGAACGGTTTTCGTCTTCTGAACGCAACGGCGGGTAGAACAGGCCGAGATTCACATGGGAAGGCTATGAAAACTTGATTTTCGGTAGAAGGTCAGAAGCTGAAAATTGCAGGAAGAAGGGAAACAAGGGGAGAGAGGGCTGCGATTTGTGAGGGCTGGAGGAGGAGAGAGAGAGCATTGAGGGCTTCAATTCAGCTTCATTAAGGGCATTAAATGCCTTCTCCAATTCCCCAAGCAAGTGACATCATCTTCTCTCTCTTCCTTTTGACTTTTCTTCAAAATATCCAAGGGCATTTTGGTCATTTCCACCTTGCACATTTCCCAATCTGCCCTTGGGCTGAAAATGAAAGGCGGGCCTAGGAAACGGGCCGGAAAAATGAATAGGATCGGCTCGAGAATTTGTTGGGCTCGAATCGGCTCAGGTTTAGACAACGGGCTCGGAAGGGTAAATGCTCGGTTTGGTCCAACGGGCTTGCTCGTTGTCTCGGTCTTCCATGGTGGCCATCCAACCTTGGGCGTGTGGCCCACACTATTCTTGCCCGGCCCACGCTCTCGTAGGCTCGTTTCCTCGGTCCGAAAATCCCTTTCCGAAAACTCGGCTCAACTGACACTGTTGACTATCGAGGAAGCATCATCCAAAAGTCCATCTCGGACGTTCGCAAAAATTCGAAGTCCAATCTTGGATTCTCATGCCATGTTAATTTCGCCCAAATGTCATTTTGGTATAATTTAGACTGACAGGCGGTTTCGAGGATTCACACGTAACCGACTCGGGCTAAACCACGTTCAAGACTTCTCGACACATGGATGTCCTTAACGACATGAAATTGCGAAGGATAGATTCTTATTTCAAAGTACACGATTATCAAGGATCGACATAGGGTCGTTCGTGGGTTCGATAACAGTAGACGGAATCACCCGTCATCCTATTATTTCTATCCGCGAATCGACTTCTATTCGTCCCTGAAATCAGCCTGCATGACTACAGGATCGTCCTTACGCAAGTCTCACGGTCGAGTCGTTTTCCCAGGTCAAGTTCTTTAGTCGCACGAGTTCGTCCTCGCAGCCTTTCCCTTCAAGGTCAGTATCTCGGAAATGATTGGGTCCGAGCGGAATCAACCAACAATGCATTGGCGAAATTCACGTTCACTCATCCCTAGAATGGCTCGAATTTTAGGACGTCACAAACTTAGTAAGTAAACTCCCTAAACCTCACTTAAGAGGATACTTCACCTCGGAGACAACCTATACATGCAACTTCATTGTCGATGGCAAATCGATAGCAAGGCCTTTGCCTTGCCATATCTATAAACATAAGAAGACAGCTCAACCCTTCAACGTACCCAAAACATATTCAAATAATATTACATATGCACTTGCTATTAAATGGCTCTCAAAGTTCACGCCACTACTCACATGCGAAGTTGCACTTTCAACAGGCACGTGATAAATGCAGTTAATAATCTAGAACATAGTAATTGTTGATTTCATGCGCAATACATCAATGCGTGTCCAGATTATTACGACCACTCAAAACTACGGTCGCACTCGCGTTAATGATCTTCTGGCATGACTAGGTATCGTCCCGCCCCATCAGGCATGGCATTATCTTGGCCTCCCCAAAAGACAACATTCAATTAATAACATTGGCCTGGCCTTAACTGCAACTTGGCATCTAAACACTCGGCAAGTATCCGATAAAAATTGGGCATTGTCCCCATATTTGTGTTTAGTGCTCGTACATTAAACTATTGCAAATTTCGCACATAAAAATGCATTGAAATATTCCCACATGATCACCCACAATTCATTGACCTACCAAACCATACACGCTTCAATTTCAATCCTCCCTTATCAACGTTATGAAATGTGGCATCTAACTCTGATAGCTGATGAATTACCATTATCATGCCTTTATAAGCATTCTTTCAATGCCAAAACTCAAGATCAATAATTGCTAAATTCATTCTCATAGCAATTCATACTTCAATTCACATAAAATATGCATAAGCTTACCACTTATTACATATCAAAATAGCTTATCTCAAGCACTTATTACTTTTCACGATAAACTATTGCAATCACTTATCAATTATTGTAATAATTTATCACGTGCACTTATCACTTATTGCGATAATTTATCACATGCATTTATCACTTATAGCGATAATCTATTACGTGCACTTATCACTTATTGCAATTACCTATCACATTTACTTATCACTTATCGTGATAATCTATCACATGCATTTATCAACTATTGCGATAACCTATCACCTAAACCATTCATCAATTAACATAATCATCCTTAACCTTAGTCTAAACCCTAACCCATTGCGTAACTACTACCCTAATCAAGGGTTAGGAAGTTACTTACATATTCAGGCTACTAAACTTGACAGCAAATGACAGCAACGACACAGCGAGGCAAGTTGCTCACAATGGTGGCGTGGCATATGGTTTGAGGGCATGTGGCAACTTGGCTCGGCAATGTGGGGTGAGGCATGGCTAGACGAATGTTAGTGAGTGACAAGACCGGCGAGAGAGAGATTTTGAGAGGGAGAGTGTGACATCTTGAATTTAGACCCACTTCGAGATATATGAAATTGTTATTTTGTTAATGTGCTATTAGTTAAATTTACTCTAAATTGATCACTCATGAGTTAACTAACTATTGGGAAATGCCTTGAAGAATTAAAACTAAAGATCAAAACATGCAAGACCGAAGAATTCAATCAAGGATAAATCGCTTGACCATAAGGATTAAAGAGAGACGATACTACATTGTCACAAGCCAATTAGCGAATAAAAATAAATCAATTTGACATAAGTATGTTGTTAGATTGCAAATGATTCTACACTATTGCGATACTAACTGTGAACGACGATAAACTAATTTCCTTTTAACTTTGTTTAAAGAGTTAGCAATTAATCCCTCACGATTACATGACAATTGGGAGTTGCCCTTGATTTGAAGAGGTACAAATATGGATTGAAAAGCTATCAATCACGAGTCAAACATGTGAAAACCCCTAAACACCACTTGATAATTTAGGTCGTATTAAAGTAGCATTTGATCAAATTTAACCACGAATTTTAATCCAATTTCGAATATTGAACTTTCAAAGATTTTAGGACTAACCTATTGGATATCACCTCATTAATCCTCTTGTTTATTGGTAAGCCTAAAAGTTTTGAAAAAAAGGAATTAACAAGCTGAGAATTAAAACCCACAAAGGAGTGGACCAAGCAAAGGCCCATTGGGCCCAACCCAAGCCAAGTGGGCTTAAGCAAGCTCATTTAGCGCATTTAAATCAATTCAAGCCCAATGAGCAATTCTAGCCCATTTCTCTTCAAAATGAGCCCATCAAGCCACCAAGCCTAGTCTAAGGCTCATTTCAACAATTTGGCCCAAGGGCAAGATTGGAAATTCACGTCTTAAATGTTAAATTACCATTTTACAAATTCTAGAAAGACTTTGGCTTGTTGAAGAAGCCTTGTGAAATATCTTTTTTTGGCTTGTTTTGCAAGCCCCCCTCTCTCTGTTTCCCTTTTCCCCTCCCCATGTTCTCTCTCTCTTCTTCTCTTCTTCTTTTTCTATTTTCCCCCTCCTTGCGTTTTCTCCCTTTTTCCCTTATTTTTTTCACGTCCATTCCCCCCCCCCCCCCATGGCCCACCGAAGGCCTTATATCTCATCCGTCCCTCTCATTCATTTGGTCACTGCCATGTTGGCCGCTACAGCCTCGCCACCATCATGGTCCATGCGCCGTTGTCGCCATCATCTAGCTATTTGCTGTGGCCACTCAACCATTGGTGCCCCCTTACCAAACTACCCTCCTCACCATCCAAGCCAAGCCGCCCTCCCTCGCCATGTTTCACCGTGGACTTTGCCATTTGCAGCCGCGCGAAACGTTCTCACCATTTTGCCGTCGCCATTTTCGTTGTCATCGCATTAAATGGTGAGTTAATCTCCTAATCCCTTGATTAGGGTGTTAAACTTAATTTGGAGTAGTTTAAATTATAGCTAATCTTGATTAAGGGTGGTTTAGTTTATAGTTAATCTTGATTAGTGTTAATTAATGATAATTTAGTTGATAAGCTATCATGATATGCTATTGAGAATGGATGATAAGTTATCGCGATAGACTATCGAAGAAAAGTTGATAAGCTATTGATAAAGGGGCAATAAGTTATCAGAAATGGTGATAAACTATTGTCAAAGGGACGATAAGCTATCGAAAAAATAAGTGATAGGCTATCACCAAAAGAGTGACAAGCTATCAGATTGATGATAAGTTATGGCTAAATAAGTGATAAATTATCAAGAAGGAGTGATAGGTTATTGCAATAGGGTGATAAGTACTGTTTATATATGATTTATGCCCGAGCTATATATTGAACCATGAATGTTCTATATTGCTAGAGGCATGCTTTGCCATGAAAAATAATTGCCCAATGAAAAACTTTGTTTGTGAATTTTAAAAATATTTTTATGGACATATAAATGATAATTTCTGAGGTGTTAGGTTTATTGTCATGTTTTATGAGTTAAATTGAGCAAGGAGGTGTTAAAATGAAAGCATGCAAAGTTTGACATGTTAATTGTAAATATGAATTAGGCGTGATTATTTTACTACATTTTTATGTATAAAAATTGTTAGTAGTTTATTATTGAGAGCATGAACCACATTTGCATTGGTTAATTGATGAGAAATGAAATGAGCTTGAGTGATTGTTATGCTTATGTGGTCACATAAAGGGATGCCCGGTTATGCTGGAAGACTGCCAACTCTTGTGTTAGCCATGGCCTTGTGAGGTTGCCCAATTTTTATCGGATGCCCAACGGGGGTTCAAATACTGAGTCGCGGTTGAGGCCAGACCAATGCTCCTTTATGGAATGCTATCTATGGCGGGGGTCTTAGACGTTGCCATGCTTGATGGGGTAGGACAATGCCTAGTCATACTGGAAGACCACTAACTCTTGTGTTGGTCGTGACCTTGAAGGGTCGACATAATCAGAATGCGCATGAATGTATTGTGCGAGAAAGTTTAATATATGTTCTAATTAGGAGTTATTCTCGTTGCATTGTTTATAGCACACATTAAGTTATATCACGTATGGTGTGTGCCATAGAGGAAATCAAGGGGAAATGTCTCTTGGCTCATTAATGGCCTTGCGTTATTAGAAGAGACTTGAAGCTTGCAAGGGAAAAAGCTCACTTATTTCTCTCTTTCTCTCAACTCTCTCAAGCTCTCCCTCTCCCTTAAACTCTCTCCTTTGGCCACCCCTCCTCACTGCCGCTCTCACTGCCATCGTCCGTCTTACCGCTCACAGCCGCTAGCTACCACCGCTGCTTGCCGCCGAGCCACCACCACTATGAACCCCCATTGAACATTCTCTTTATCACACCTCACTTGAGCACGTGGCAACCCTTATTCTCTTGTGTTCATTTGAATGTGACATCCTCGAACGCATCGCCGACAATTCTTTTTATCTGAACACATACAAAAGCAAATCATAATCACCCAGTCAAACATAATAACAGGGATAGTAGGAAAACTCAACCAAAAATACATTCAAAAGTACTATTTTATTTATCTATTGATTAACCTAAGGAAATTCATATATACATGCCCTTCGAATGGACGACTTCCTATTAAGCCAACAAAAGGAACTAGTAGGGCTAGGGTTAATCTACTCTTTTCAATCGCAGGAACGAACCGCACCACTTGTCGGTTCTCTATATTATGAACTTGAAAATGGTTAAACAAAATCTCAGTGAGTTAATGACCTAAACCTCGGTTAGGGAGTCAACTCAATTCAAGTGCAACCTAAACGTGCAACAATCTATCAATGACAAATTAATATTAAATGGATCCCCACTTTCCCTAAAAGTGGTGCCTAACTCCCTCTTGCAAGACTCCAATTTTGTCTTATTCAACCAACCAATCTTCTAAAAGGGCAATTTAGAAATTTAACCAAACTACAATATAAAACACTGTTTATGTACATGGGCCAATTGATATACAAACTCCCAAAATTCAACAATGCGCTCAATTGGTGGAAATGAGCTTGAATTGGTCTTGTAGGGCCCCCTTGGGTGTCCTTCATGGGCGTGAGGTCTATTAGGCTTCACTTTGATCGTGAGCCCATACAGCTTCCAATTCTGCGACCTGCTAACTCTGGTCCAAAGTTTAGGATTTATCGATAAATAGAGAAATTAATGAAGTGATGTTCAATTGGGTTGTCTTTAAATCCTTGAAAGTTCAATTCCTGTAATTGGATTAGAATTTGTGGTAAGAATTGATCAAATGTGACTTTAGTACGACTTGAAATAACGGTGGCTTTTAGGAGTTTTGCGTGTTCAACCTTTGGTTGATTCAAATCAGTCCATGTTTGAGTCTCCTTGATTCATGGATGACCCTCAGTTGCCATGTACTCATAAGGGGTCAAGTGCTCATTCCAAAGTACATGATCATTTGGAATTTGTTTAGGGTCATTTACAATTAGTATAGTAATTGTGCAGACTCACCCATAATCCGATTATACACTATTTTCGAATTGATCTATAACCATTTATAAATAAGCCTATAATAGCATAAGATTGTTCCCCATTGATCTTTATGGTCGAGTTCTCTGGTCATGCATGTCAAAGTCCTTAACTGCCCTTCCCAACAGGTTAGATGACTTGTGAATAATCATTGAATCTATTTAGAGTCTAATTCTACTAACTACATATTGATAAAATAAACCATTCATCATATCTTAAACAGGGATTGAATTTCAAGATGTCACACATGGCATTTTTCAGCCACTTTTGTTTTTACTAACATGCCAATTTTTTAAAAAAAATTATCCACGTGCCAATATTTTTTTAAATTCTTTTTTCCACATGATGCTATAAGTACAAAACGACGTCGTTTTTTCTTTGATTTTTTATATATATATTAGTTAAAATAAATTTTAAAATACAACACATTTAGCAAGGGTGTCCACAGTCCTCGTCTTTGTTGCCCCATCATCATTGGAAAGGATTGATGACGATGAGATGTGAGTCGGTCAAGGTTACCCCAACTGGTTGTCACAACTAGTGACAACCGTTGGCTTGACTGGGTGAGGGTTGGTGACCCTCATTGGATCTGGGGGAGGGCCACAACCCACACCCCAAATGAAGGCCTATAGGCCCTCGTCAGCGGTCAGCTAGGTTGTCAGTCACTACTCAGGGCCCGATCACCTAGGCCAACCTTAGCCCCGCCATCGCCAACCCTTTTCAGCGATGGTGCCGAGGATGGTAGGGCGGCATCAAAGCTTGTGGAGGCCCTCGTCAAATGTGTCGCTGTCCTCTGTTTCTTTGATTTAGTTTTTTAAATTTATTTTAACTAATATTTCTATAAAAATCAAATTTGGGGCAAAACAAAGTCGTTTTGCAATTTCATTGCTAAGTGGACTTTTCGGTGAGCTATGTAGACTGCATATATTATTAAAAATAAACCATGTTGAATTTTCAGCTACCCTTGCCAGAATTGGCACTTAAGTGTCTCAATTTTTTTTTAAAAAAGGCACTTAAATGTATTTTTTGGAAGTTTTGATACTTGTGATATACTTTAGTCCTCTCAAAACTCTATGACCAAGATAGATTTGGAGACTCCAAGAAGGAGTTGATGTCGATGGATCGTAGCTCCATGCTCATGGGTTCTGCCCTTATCTTGAGTCTTTTCGGAGACATCAAGATTGTTCAAATCTAGGAGAATCTTACATTTTTAGGTGCAAACAGTATGAAAAATGCACAACATAACCACTGTGGCAGGATCGCTAAACTGGCATAGCATATCAAGAACGGTAAGTCTCGTGCTGTACTGGATATCGGTTTGGAAGAATCTTTGGCCCGAGAAGTTCATTTCTTGCATACCTTAAATTTGCGAGAAAACTCATCGACATATTTTTCCGATCCTGACGCGGACAATCGGCGTTTAGTTTTGGTCCCGACTAATCTTTTCCATGTTAATATCCGTCTTCATTAGACGGGTTATTCAGGCCCTACAACAATCGGTGATCCCAAGAAAGATCTTGATGTTGTAAAATATGGCGTTGCAAGTATATAATATAGAGAATAGAGAGAGATTAAGTAGAGAAAGCAGATGACACCAAAGATAATAGAGAGAGCTAGAAGCGAAAAACTTATATTTCTCACTATTTGTGCTCCTATTTATAAGGAAATAAGGATGCACTTATCAATATATCTAATAATACATGTATCGGATAGGGAGATGAACATTCATCGGATAGGAAGATATACTTAGAACATAGGATACAAATGTACCATAATAGGTACATGGATATTCATACATGTATTGGATAGGGAGATGAACATTCATTGGATAGGGAGATGTACTCAGAATGTATGATACACATGTACCATAATAAGTACATGAATATATTGAATATTCATACATGTATTTCATAACACTCCCCCTTGAATATTCATTGTATTATATTATGAATGTGCATTGAATAATACTTGCCTCATTAAAAACCTTGAGCCGGAAAAACCCAAAGTGGGACAAAAACCAGATAAAAGGAAAAAAGAGTGCAGAGCACAAATTTTATGATTTCTCCCTTTTATGGATGCATTAATTGCCTCATTAAAAACTTTAAGCCGGAAAACCCTATGGGAAAAAATCGGACAAAAAGAAAAAAGAGTGCAATGCATAGTTGATAATATCTCCCCCTCAATTGAGCCATATAGCCACTGCTGGGGCTAATCAATCTTGCGTCTTGTGTACTCGCCGCATACCAATGCCATATACTAATTTTCTCAAAAGTTGATGTTGGCAATGATTTGGTAAAAAGATCTGCAAGATTATTTACGGATTGAATTTGTTTAACATCAATCTGTCGACTTTCTTGAAGTTCATGAGTATAGAAAAATTTTGGCGAGATATGCTTGGTCCTATCACCTTTGATATATCCTCCCCTAACTTGTGCAACACAAGCAGCATTATCCTCATAAATTATAGTAGGAGAATTTGTAACCGGTTTTAAACAACAAGAATTGTGAATATGAGTTATAACAGATCTTAACCAAACACACTCTCTTCCAGCTTCATATAGAGCAATAATCTCAGAGTGGTTAGAAGATGTAGCTACGAGCGATTGCTTCGTAGAACGCCAAGAAATGGCGGTGCCGTTATAACAAAATAAATAGCCGGTTTGAGAGCGAGCCTTATGTGGATCAGATCTATATCCAGCATCAGCATATCCAACTAACCCAGAGGTAGTGGTATTATTGGAATAATATAATCCCAAATCTATGGTTCCTTGGAGATAACGAAAAATATGTTTAATTCCATTCCAATGTCTCCGAGTTGGCTCAGAACTAAAACGTGCCAATAAATTTACCGCAAAAGCGATATTTGGTCTCGTACATTGTGCCAAGTACATCAATGCCCCAATTGCATTGAGATATGGTACTTCAGGACCAAGTATCTCTTCATCAGATTCTCTAGGACGAAATGGGTCCTTTTGGGGATCTAGAGACCTTACAACCATAGGGGTGCTTAACGGGTGAGCATTGTCCATGTTGAAGCATTTAAGTAATCTTTCAATATATACTGATTGATGGACGATTATTCCATTTGCTTTGTGCTCAAGCTCAAGACCAAGACAAAGTTTGGTTTTACCCAAATCTTTAACTTCAAACTCCCTTTTCAAATACTCGGCAGTTTTGGCTAACTCTTCGGGAGTTCCAATTAAATTTATATCGTCGACATAAACTGCTACAATAGCAAATCCGGTTTTCGACTTCTTAATAAACACACATGGGCATATAGGATCATTCTTGTACATTTCTTTTATTAGGTACTCACTCAGGCGTTGATACCACATGCGACCGGATTGCTTTAACCCGTACAAAGATCTTTGCAATTTTATTGAGAATAAGTTACAAGGAGTGCATGCATCAGGCATTTTAAATCCCTCAGGAATTTTCATATAGATATCGGAATCTAATGAGCCATATAGATATGCCGCCACAACGTCCATAAGACGCATTTCCAATCTTTCAGAGAGTGCCAGGCTAATGAGAAGGCGAAATGTAATCATATCCATCACATGTGAATATGTCTCATCATAATCAATCCCAGGTCTTTGGGAGAATCCTTGGGCAACGAGTCGGGCTTTATACCTGACAATCTCGTTTTTCTCATTTCGTTTTCGGATAAATACCCATTTATATCCAACGGGCTTTATATTATCGGGGATTCGAGTTATGGGTCCAAAAACCTCTCGTTTGGCTAGGGAAGCTAATTCAATCTTAATTGCTTCATCCCATTTAGGCCAATCTTGCCTTTGACGGTATTCAATAATAGATTGCGGCTCACAATCATCATCTATAATTTTATAAGCAACAGAGAATGCAAAAGCATCATCAATGATAATTTCATTCCGATCCCAAATTTCATTACAATATGTAATGGAATTCTCAATATTCCGAAGATTTGTGATCTTTTCATGGGTTTGTGCCTCTTCAGGGTCAATAAGTTCTTTGGGAGCAAGTACAACACCAGGCTCTTCTGGAGCGGATTCTTGATTCTTTCCCCTTCGTTTTCGAGGAACAGTGTCTTTTGATCCTATTGGTCTACCACGCTTCAGGTGTGGGGGATTTTGATCCATTTTAGTCTGTCCTTCAGGAACAACTATCCTAGCTGGAACATTTGCAGCTGGAATATGAGACTTCGTTACTTTAGTAGCATCATTAAATGCGTCAGGAAGTCTATTAGCCATTTCCTGTAAATGGATTATACGCTGTACCTCGTTTTCACATTCCGGAGTTCTTGGGTCTAATTGAGATAAACTCTTCTCATTCCAGGAGAAAACCTTAACTGGTTTCTGCTTTATAGCCATGGAAATTGTAGGTGTCCCAATTGATGGAAACGTAGTCTCATCAAAATGACAATCTGCAAATCTAGCAGTAAAAAGATCACCAGTAGTTGGTTCTAAGAACCTAATGATGGACGGTGAATTAAACCCTACATAAATACCCAAACGGCGTTGGAGACCCATTTTTGTTCTTTTTGGCGGTGCTACAAGCACCTGTACTGCACAACCAAATGTGCGTAAATGTGAAATATCATGTTCATAACCAAGAACCATTTGAAGGGGAGATTGTAAAAGACTAGCAGTAGGGCGCAATCTTATTAGAGCTGCCGCATGCAAAACTACATGACCCCATGCTGTATCGTTGAGATTAGTTCTCAATAATAAAGTGCGGGCAATGATTTGGACACGTTTAATCAAGGACTCTGCCAATCCATTTTGAGTATGAACATACGCAACCGGGGTGCTCAACCTCAATTCCAAGTGAAGCACAATATGTATCAAAACTCTTTGATGTAAATTCTCCAGCATTATCCATCCTTATGCTTTTAATTGGATAATCAGGGAATTGTGCCCGAAGCTTTATAATCTGTGCAAGTAAACGTGCAAATGAGACATTGCGCGTAGATAATAGGCAAACATGGGACCATCTATAGGATGCATCCACTAGTACCATAAAATATCGAAACGGTCCACTTGGTGGTTGTATTGGTCCACATATATCACCCTGAATTCTTTGCAGGAATACAGGGGATTCAAGATTAACCTTTGTTATAGAATGTTTGATAATGAGTTTTTCTTGTGAACAAGCTTCACAATTATAATCTTTGGACAACAATACCTTTGTATCCTTTAAAGGGTGTCCTTTTGTATTATAAATTATTCTACGCATCATTGAAGCGCCAAGATGACCAAGGCGATCATGCCATAACCAAAGCTGATAAGGGTTTACCAGTCTCCAGGACATAGTGGCATATGTTTCAATAGCCTTAATCATGACACAATACAAACCCATATAAGAAGCTTTTAGCTTTTCATGGATGGTTTTCAGGCCCATCTTATAAGAGATAATGTCAATATATTCTTTATTTTGCTCATAAATAGTTTCAACATGGTACCCATTACGGCGTACATCTTTGAAACTGAGTAGATTCCTTTTTGATCTACTGCTTAGAAACACATCCTCAATATGTAGGATGGTGCCATTTGGCAAAACAATTGTGGCATTCCCGAAACCATCAATAATCGGAACAGGACTTGATATTGTATGGACATGTGCCTTACGCAACGTCATACTCGAGAAAAAGTGTTTGCTACAAAATATGGTATGCGTTGATGCACTATCAAGCAAACAAACTTCTCCATTTTTCTCGGTATTTTCCATTTGCATTTATATTGACAACTTCAGGTGTCAAGTATCATAAAATTTGCATATTAGTTATAAGGTCAAGTAAAATCTCAAGATAATAAACAGAAGGTTCATAAGTATTGCATTACATAACCATATTATAAAATAATAAAAGGTAATACATTTAAAGAAAAACAACTGGAAAACAAAATTATTATAATCATAAAGTTCAAAGTCTAAGTTGTCATCCACCAGTCTAATGCCTCATCAAAGTAATCAGAGGTCCTCAAAGAAATCAGAAACATCCAATGATGCATTTGCTACTTCAGGAGCAAGAGGAGTCCCACCAACAGAGATGTTGTTGGCTTCAACAGTAGTTATGGCAGTAGGATTGATTTCAATGGCGTGAGATTCACCACGTTTGCCCATATTTTTCAAAAATGCTTGGTATAAATCAACAAAGTGCATTAGCGTACGACAAGTACGTGACCAGTGCCCACTCATACCACAGCGATGGCAAATACTTTTATTAGCCACCTTCTTGTGCTTCTTTTCTTTATCATAATTCGGGCCAAAGTTAGATTTTTTAGGGCGGTTAAATTTCCTACCATCCCTTCGAAAATTATGTTCTTGCCTGCGCTTATAGCCCTTAATATGGCCAGTATTTTTCTTAAAATTAGCATGTGCTTCAGGCAATGCTTTTGAGCCAGCAGGTCTAAGATTATGATTTTTGAGCAACAATTCATTAGTTTGCTCAGCGGTGAGGAGCACAGAAATTAATTCAGAATATGTGGCAAATTGACGTTGTCGGTATTGCTGTTGCAATACAATATTCGAAGCATGGAAGGTGGAGAAAGTTTTCTCTAATAGCTCTGCATCAGTGAGCTTGATACCGCATAACTCAAGTCGAGAAACGACATCAAATAAAGCGGAGTTATAGTCAGACACTGATTTAAAATCTTGCAATCTGAGATTTTGCCAATCATATTATGCTTGAGGGAGGATAACAGTCTTGGTATGATCATACCTATCCTTCAACCTCTTCCACGTGGAGTCGAGGATCTCGAACGGATAAATATTGAGTCTGCAGGCTCTCATGCAAATGACGACGAATAAAAATCAGTGCATTTGCTTTATCCCTTGAATTTGAGGTTCCGTCTTCTGCAATTGCATTAGCGAGACCTTGCCCTTGGAGGTGCATGTCCATATCCAGGCACCAAGATAGATAATTATTTCTACTCACTTCCAGGATGTGGAATTTGGGCTTTTCAATATTTGCCATAGTTCTTGCAAAACAAAAATCCTTAAATTAATTAGAAGGATTTCCAAATATCCACCGCCACTTCAGGAGCAGAAGGATACTTTCAGATTGAAATTGGTTTAAGGCTATGGGGGAAAATGAAGAATTGATAGGAGAAGATGAAGTATAAGTTGAAAACAAAGGAAACACTTACTTTGCAAAAATCACTTACTCAGTTGGTAGATCTTCGTGCTGATAACGTGTTGTAAAATATGGCGTTGCAAGTATATAATATAGAGAATAGAGAGAGATTAAGTAGAGAAAGCAGATGACACCAAAGATAATAGAGAGAGCTAGAAGCGAAAAACTTATATTTCTCACTATTTGTGCTCCTATTTATAAGGAAATAAGGATGCACTTATCAATATATCTAATAATACATGTATCGGATAGGGAGATGAACATTCATCGGATAGGGAGATGAACATTCATCGGATAGGGAGATGTACTTAGAACATAGGATACAAATGTACCATAATAGGTACATGGATATTCATACATGTATTGGATAGGGAGATGAACATTCATTGGATAAGGAGATGTACTTAGAATGTATGATACACATGTACCATAATAAGTACATGAATATATTGAATATTCATACATGTATTTCATAACACTTGATGGTATTTTGTTTTTGATTTTGACTTCAATAAATGACGTTTTGAATCAATCTTGACCACAAAATTTTTGGAGAATTATCAAAAAAATTCGAAATCTATTACAATTATGACAATTCAGTTTTAAATCTGTTATATTTATACAAATTCAATTTTTCCAGTCAATATTGGCCAGTTGGCATCAGTCATTCGGCCAATGTTGATATTGACATGTTTTTAATAATTTTTTTTTAATTTTCTAATCTTATTATTAATTTTGTTATTTTGTTATTTTTGTTATTTTTTTTCATCTTTCTTCCTTTGGCTAGTGAGGCTGACCTCACCCTCGCCGTCACTAGGTGAGACCTCACCAGATCTAATGAGGCTCACCCTCGTAGGCCATTGGCAAGATTGAGCCTCACCATGGCTAGGTGAGGTCAAGCCTTGCTAGAATTGGCAAGGTTGACCTCACCTTGGTGGCAACTAGCTAGAGGAAGAAGGAAGAAGGATAAAAAAAATTCAAAAAAAATTGTTAAAATTTTTTCCATGTCAGTGTTTGTGAGGACAGCCACCAAATTTGACCGAATGGATTGAATTGACATAAATACAAAAGGTTTAAGATTGAATTGTCAAAAAAAAGTTTAGGACTAAATTGGCATAATTATAATAGGTTTATGACTTTTTTGGTAATTTTCCGACGAAATTTTTTACCTACTAAAAAGCCTTGAGTTTCATCATCTATCAAATTTTGACCCATCTAGGATTTTTTCTTATATTGTATTGACACTTCAATTTTGGTGACTCATTGTGTCATTTAGAAAAATTAGGGATTACCCTTGACCCCTAAATAAAAAAAATTAAATCAAATATAGTTATTAGGAGCATTTTTGCATTAATAGTTAAGATGATATTGCATTTTTATTGGACCGACAATGGAGAGACTTAATTTAAGGTTCTCAGCTTAGTTGAATTATATGGACTGATCCCACGGGTATAGCAAAATTGGGCCAGGCCTCATTGCACACTTAAGGTGTGTATAATAACCATTCTATTTCTGGCCAAAATTATTTTTGTGTTCCAGAAACAAGTTTGAAAAAGAAATTGACTTGGTAATGTAATTTCATTTTTCAATTTTTGGAATAAATTTTTAGTCCATAAATATTTCTACAATAAAAATGAGAAGTAAAACTCTTCTCATTGCTTGCCTCTACTACTAGTTGTCCACCCACCAGCCATTGCTTGTCATTGCTATCGATTGCCCACCATCGGTTGTGGGTCACCTATTTGGCGATGGACAGCGAGAGAAATTTTGTATCGTTATCAAACGAATTTCGATTTTGAAAATAAAAATTTTATATTATTATCAAAAGTATATTTTTGCTCAAAAACTTATTTAGGAATAAAAATAGATAATATATTTGTAGAATAGAGTGATTATCATTTTGCGCTCTTAGTGGCCATGAGAATGGTGGCAAATTAGAGCAAACATTATAAAGAAACACAGAGAGCGAAAGAGAGAGGGAGTCACGACCGAGGATCCTTCCTCACGGCCACAACCTTGCTACTGCCCTCCGCCACTCCTCATCGTTTGCTGCACCAACGGCAGCCAGGCTTGTCGTTGCTACCTCCTCTTGACGAAGCTGAGGCACCATTGTCGTGCTTGTGAACCATCGCTCAACCAGATCAATCGACGACGACTAGTTGAGACCCGGCCGCAATCGCAACCTGCATCGCTGTCCCCTTACCGAGCCTACGCTGAAACCTCACCCTTACCGAGTTGAGGAGTGCTGCGTTTTCTATTTTGCAGGTTTTCACTGCGTCTCGACCAGCAGCCAAGGCCGAGAGCCCCTTCTCTCTGTCCAGTATCGAACCAAACCAAGCAGCTCACCAACCGCCAACCTGAGACGACCATCCATCGATGGTCCCACTTCGCCGACAAGCCGCTGCCCCACTTCACTCGCTACAGCTGTTCTGTGTTGCAGGCCTAACGGACTCCTCGGCCCGATGACGATGACCTATTTCCCAATAAACCCGCGGCACTCCAAGCGAGTTCACCCAATTTATGCAAGTTTCTGACGGGCTTGCAACACCACCGCGAGTCCAATTGCTGCCACGATCTGCTCCCCCTCATGAGCCACCCCTTGGCCGACAACCTGCCACCGCTGGCCACCACTGTGAGCGTCCCTCCGTCGGTCCTCGATCCAGAAGCCAAATCTTTCAAATTAGGTATTGTTACTAATCCGAATTTGAATTATCAATTTCATTGCCTAATTTGAATATATTGTGATATAACATTATTATTTTAAGATTATAGGCATATCCAAATTAGGAAAATTTCTTAATTCAAAACATGCACATAATTGGGGGATAAGTACACTAGAAGTGTGAAAAATTGTGTACGGTGATCACTTAGTGCCAAAAGTTTTCGCCGGATTACTTAAGTGTCAATAGCGAGAAATTCCGGTCAAACTAATTACGTGGTATTTATAATTAAATTTTTTTAAAAAACCTCTGGTCCACTTAGCATTTTCATGTGACCTGCTTGGCACTAAAGTGATTGTTTTTTTTTACCAATGACTAACATTGAAATGATCATTTTAAACAAAATTTGATACTCAAATAATCACTATTTACAATTTTTAGATGATGCCGTTTAAAGTTTATATACTGATTAGGCATGCCCATGTAAGATTGAGAAATTAATAAAATATAACCATGTTGGATTTTTGACAACTCATATTAGAGTTGACACTTAAGTGATCGTTTTTTTTAAATGGCACTTACCAAAAAAAAAAAACTTTTGGCACTAAAGTAAGCGCCACACACAATTTTTGGCACTTCTAATATACTAATCCCATAATTGATAACTTAATCCCTAGGCATTATGATAGAGTTATGGTTTGCATGTAAAACAATAGTTTGATTTGTATTAACTAAGATTAGGGTGTTGGTTTATTGGTTTCCAAGTTTGAATTGATTGGATATCTTTGGTGATTTTGAGCTTTTTTTTGTTTGATCGCTTTTGTTATTTGAAAAACACAAAAAGATTTCATCTCATGATGAAGAAGTAGGACAGTTTTTCTAGATAAGATTAGATAATATTTAATAATTTCAAATAAGTTTCCAAGTTGAAATAGGATTTAATCTAATTTCTTTCCAAGTTTGAATTGGATAATATCTCAATCTAAATAATTTATTTTTAATTTTAATAAAAGTCCGAACAATTAGCATGCTCATATCATATGCATGACATCTTGCCATATCAAGCTTGCCACGTCACTAATATGTGTCATTTCATATCATCATGTTTGCCATATCATCATGCCACGTTATCATGTTCTTCCATGTCATTGTGCCACATTATCTATGCCATGTCATTATATTTGTCACATTATTGTTATGTCATATTTTTCATGTCTTTTAATGATTGCATGTCTAGATTCATTTTGTTAAAATCGCATGTCATGTTAGAATAATTTTATTTTATCTTTGCATGTCATTAGAATTAGGTCATGTAGATTGCATTTTTCATTAATTGCATTAAGATCTAAGTTTGCATCTCATGCATTGCTTAGTCTTCATAAAAAAAAAAACCCCAAAAAGGGTTAATTAGAATTGCATATTTATTTAGAAAATCATGGTTAGGCTAAGTTTAATACACTTAGTGCTAGATTAACTCTAGTGCTTGAATTCCTTTCTTCTTGCAATTTATTTATTGTCATTATCTTTATTTATTATGCACCTGCATGATCACCCATTGCATGTTAGTGGCTTGGTTAAAAATTAATCCAACTTGCTTCCAAAATATTATATAAATTAAAGAGAAAATGCACCAAAATATTGTCAGAGTAATTTAACATAGTCAAGTCCTTAAATCAAATCTTTGGTTTGCAGAAATAAAATACACTTCCACACTTTTTTTGGTGTTTAATCGACCTACTAATAACTGATACAATGGCGAATCCTAATTGAATTGATTTTGCATGTTAATTAATCAAAAAGTCGCGAATTGCTATGGGGTTAGGTTTGGCTTAGTAATCCATTAATCATTCTCTAGGTGACTTACCCAGAGGAAAATCAAAACATATTAGGGCCCGTTTAGAAAATTACTATAAATTGATCCATTACTAAAATTTCTAATCGGATAATATTGTATATATCAGATTATAATTCTAGTAGGATCACTTAACCGTTTAATACTTTCATTCGAAAGCAATTACCTTTCGAACTCGGCCAGGAAGGAAAAACTAAAACCAGAGCCGACCACCATTGGAACAGAAGATAATCTTGAAAAATTCATGAAATAAAATTCATTGATGTCCTTTTCTAACTTTTATTACATTTATGTCATGTAACTATTTTCCGACGTGGAAACCTTTCCAACATAAGCTTTCCAACGCAATTCTAGAATTACTCAACACCCGCATTATGTGTTTGACCTCCAATATCTTTTTAGTAGTTTATGTGTTAAAAAAAAATTCTCAATATAAGCTAGCAGCTTTAGAATTGAATAAGATAATGGAAAGAATATTAAAAAAAAAGTCTTAAACCTATTGCATTGGTACCAATTCAGCCATAAACTTTTCAATTAGAATAATTTAATCCTAAAGATTTGCACATCGGTATCAATTGACTGAACGACCATCGTTGGCTGGCCAAAATTGGCTTAATAGACTCAATTGATACCAATGTGCAAAGATAAATGACTAAATTGATCCAATTAAAAAATTTATGACTGAATTAGTATTAATACAATAGGTTTAGGATTTTTTTGGATACTTTTCCCATAAGACAACCATCCGCATGCAATGATGCTACTAACTTATGTTCAAGTACAAACAGATGACCACCCTATTCTTTGTCTGCCCAAAGTCTCCATGTGTTGGAGCTTTAGGCCCTGTTTGATTCAACTTTATGAAGGGGCTTTGGGCCCCTAAAGGATCTTGGCCAAATGCAAACCCATTTAGTTCGATTTTTTGGAGGACTTTGGCTAGATGTAATTGCATCTCCAAAGGGCTCTAAATGCCTTTAGTCTAAGGCAAGTCTGGAGCTCCTAGGGGTGATTGGGTCTAGGGTGGGTAGGGTCCAGACCTAGACCTTGTACTTGATCCTGTTATAACCGGTTCCCTTTTTTTGGACCATATATCCTACCCTGTTTTTATTGGACCCTATTTTGGACCCGGCCCTGTTTTTTTGGTTCGAGAACAGGGTCAACCCTGTTTTCATTGGAACCTATTTTGCAATCGTTAGATATCCTATATGGCTTGGAATTTTACATTAATTCACGAAAAAACAACAATGTAATCCTGTTAATATCATAAAACAAAGCAAAAATCCTAACAATGCATAAACATTATAATCAAATATGGATCTAATATTAGTCTCATTCTCACAAATATTTCTAATATGATCTAATGTGCCTACTCATATGTATGAGATGAAGCTGTTATTAAGAGGAAATCTTTCTTGAATTGGACTGAGAATGCTTTAATTAGTGCTACAATAGTTAGTAGCACTTGTTCCGTAACTATAGTAATAGTTAAAGGTGAAACCATAAAAAAAGAAAAACAATGCATGAAAATAGTTTTTTTTATAATTCTTTGAAAACAATTCTCCCTTAATTTGATTCAGAGAGATGCTTTTTTTTTAACAATTTTTTGAAGACTAAAAGACTTAAAAGCACTATATAAAGAGATGATTTTTTTTTAATAGGGTAAAAACCAGTTCCAAAACTGGTTCAATTCTAGGTGGGTCTTTGCTTGGACCCGGTTCCCAAACTGGTTTCAATTGGTTCCCAAAACCTGGAACTGGTTCCCGACCTTGTTTTTCGGGTGGGCCGGTCCGGTTGCACACCCCTAGGAGCTCCTTTGAGAAGTTGCAATTTCGAAATACAAGTTTGTGCTGTTCACATGGCGGCACTATTCATTTTCTCCAATAAGCAAATGAGGCCAACGATTGCCAACCAAGGAGTCCTGGCACCAGTGACTGCTGCCTGAGGGGTCGCCCAACCCCAACGATTACTGCTTGGGGGGTCGCCCGACCCCAGTGACTGCTGCCTAAGAGGGTCAATTGCTGCCTGAAGTCGCGTGACCTCAAGCGCCACCTAGGTTGCACGACCCAAGCATCACCTACGTGACCAAGGCGTCACCTAAGGTTTAGCAACCTCAGGTGGTGGTTGCCTGGGTCGTGCGCCTGGGTCGCGAACTCAAGCAATAAAGGCGATAGTTTTGTCGCTTGGGTCATGCGAACCTAGGCGACGGAAGTGGGTTCCAACCCAATGGATGGTCGTTGGGCTGCATAACCCAACAGACGATCGCCGAAGTTGTGTGACCCAAGTGACTACCGCCTGAGGTCGCGCAACCTTATGTGAGGCTATTTGGTGGTCGAATCTAGCCGTCAGTGAGTAGATCAAAAAAATATTATTACAAATTTTTTTAATAAAAAATTTAGCAAAAATCCTTTATAAAATGTAGTATTTGCCAAATGATATTTAGGCCAACGTTGTTTCGCAATGTAATGTAAAATTACAATTTATCAAACGTTATTTGCATTTCGAGAAACTTTTTTAGCCTAAAGGTATTTGTATTTTCGTAAAGGCATTTGCCTAAAACCGAACCAAACAGGACCTCAGTCTTTCGCTACAAAAGAGCCAAATAGATGACTTTTATTTTTTTTCCAAGTAGATGATCCTTTTTTTCTTCTTTTTTGGGCAAATAAAGAATATTAATTTTTCTCAATTTGTCCTTTCATGTTTTTTAAACATGGGATGCTATTCCGTGAATCCAACAAATAATCCAACGCACTCTCAAATTAATTACCACCTAAATTTGTATTTCGATCTGTAAGAAGATCATGCGGTTAAAGCTTGTATGCTGATAGTTTGTGAGACAAATGTTTTGAGTTGGTCCATTAAGAAAAAGGAAAATTTTAAGTAGAAACCTGAAGTGCTCTTATTTTATTTAAAGATGATTTAAAGTGGACCTTATTTCAAATAATCGCTTGAAGTGGCCATATCATTCTCAAAAAATGGTTTGTGGATTGGCCAAATCTTCCAACTGATAAAGGGCTTTTTCATCCAAAGAGATATTATTATTATTTTTTCTTTCTTTTTATTCTCTATTCATCTTCTTCTTTGTTGGTGTGTTCTCTTTTCCTTCTTTTTCTTTCTTTCTTTTTTTTTTTTTTACTATGGCCGAAAGGTTGCCAGATCTTGTTGGCCACTAGGCGAGGACTGCAAATCTCTTGCCAGCTATTGGTGGGGATCGTAACCTTCACCCAGCCCCACCAAGATTTGGTTGAGACCATCGTAGTAGCAGGATGAGGCTAGCCTCACCGGTACCGTTGAGGCACCTTGCTCTTAGTTAGCAAGGCTAGCCTCGCCCAAATCCGTCTAGCCTCCTACGACTGTTGGAATATTGAAAATCTTCCGACGCGGATTGTATTGCGCTAGCATAGGAACACAAACGCGAAGGTGGCGATCCACACCATGGAGAAGAGTGCCATGTGTGAGGAGATGAATGCCGGCGTCCAACGTTTGAAATTGAGCCTGTGGTGGTTAAATTTGGCGAGGCCTTGGGTTTCCACCGTAGTTAGCCGAGCAAAGATTGATTTTGCTCTAGAACTTAGTTCAATTTCAAAAAGTGAGCCCGATTCAAAGAGAGACCATTTGCGAATCGAGGGGAGTTATTTAGTGAGCTCTAACATTGGATATCAATTGCAGAAATGGCAATGGCCAAGGGCAAGGTGCCACGATGGTCTAGGTGAGGCTAGCCTCACTTGTAGCCGCAATGCCTCATCCGGATTTGGGAGAGGTCAGGTGAGGGCCATGATCTTCACCAGTAGTCGGCGAGGGCTAGGGCTGGCAAGCTTCAACGACTCTCGCTAGCCATAGTAAAAAATAAAAAAAGGAGAAGAGAAGGCATGACGAAGAAGAAGAAGAAGAAAGATGAAAAAGAAAGCAAAAATAAATTATTTATATTTAATTGAGGTTAGTGGTGATTAATTAGAGCATAATCGTAATTTTAGTTAATTATATAATTATTTGATTTTATATTAATTATTTATATTTAATTATTCCGAAAATAATTAAATAATATATTATTATTTTTTAATAATAAATTATTATTGGTGATAATTAATTGTGATTAATTATTTTAGTAATAATTATTAATTAGGATAATTTTCCGTGTTTAAATTAATTACTTTTCTAATAAGTAATTATGGTAAATGATGATTTACAGGAATTATCGATTGTCGGATTGCAATAATATATGGGACATGGATTGCTTTATCTGTGAATTTTATGCATGTCTCGTGTAGATCGTGATGCGAGTGTCTTGAGAATTATGTGAACTCGTGTGATTGCGTGCTGAAATGATCATGGATGATTACTTAGTTGTATTTTCTTTACGTGTGAGAAAGTTGAGGTATTTTGATATATAAGCATAGTCACGCATGTATTGATTGATGAGGAAGGATGAAACTGGCACGAGTGGTTGATGTGCTAGCATGATCGCGTAAATGAGAAACGTGACCCGATGGATTTCAGATACTCGATGGATTTGGGGAAATTATTACCAATGGATTTCAAATACACGATGGATTTCAGGGAAACGTGACCGATAGATTTTGGATACTCAATAGATTTCGGGGAAAGCGTTACCAATGGATTTTGGATATCCGATAGATTTCAAAGAAACGCAACCGATGGATTTTGGATACTCGACGGATTTCGGGGAAAGCATTACCAATAGAATTCAAATTTGGCCCTAAGTGGATGCAGTAAGCTGGATATGTATGGACACTTGGAGTATGGGGTTAAAAATTAATGTGCGTTCTAGATGATTAAATGCATTTACTGCATAATGATTGCCTGGCTTCATGTGTGTATTCAACATGTGAAATATTATGTGCCACAGGTAAAGGTAAATCCCTAAGGCGTGTTTATGTGGAGATATGTATAGTAATTGGAATATACATGACTGTTGTGTGTAGGTGATGTATTTGTTGTGTTTTGTCACATCTGTTTGCCCTATATTTGGCATGCGTGATTATTATCGTATAGAGTATGTGCAGCCACGAGGTAAAGTTGCTTATAAATCGATTTGATTATCGATCGTTGTTTGAGGAATATGTTTGTTAGGAACTCCAAGGCGAATTGGTATCCTAACCGAGACTTAGAGCCAGGACCCGTTGAAATTTTACCTCATTGGTTATTATTTAACTATTTTCAAGTCCTTGATGGATGTGATTGGTTGTTGGCTTTTGAATTGACTAGACCTCGAACTCTAAAGATAAGGGATAAAGTAGATTGACCCCTTGCCCTTATATCTTTTGATGGCTATTGGATTAATGCCTAATGATAGGGTTGCACATGTATCCATTTTTAAGGATTAAACGAAGTCGTTTAGAATTGTCTATCTTTCTAACTATCCCTATTGTTGATGTTTGACTAGGTTTAATATTTATTTCCGCATGCAAATAATTATGAGATAAAAAGAATGGTCAGTGATGCGTTATAAAACGTCACATTCAAATGACTACAAGTGCAAAGGGGATCGTCGCGTGCTCGAGGATCGGGACATGACAATGATCCTTCACACAATACCTCTAAATAACCACAAGTGCAATAATTTTTTTCAAAATCCACTAAATGAGACGGATTTTTTATGGGTAAGTTTTAGGTTGTATTGTTCAAAATGAAAAATAGAAGGAAAAAAAAAGGTAATCCGGAGGACTACTTCCATTATGAGGCAAAAATTGCATCTATTATTGCATAACTTCTAATTTTTGGGTCACATTGGCATAACTTTTGTTTTTTGGTCCATATTTGCATTACAACACTTATTTTTGGGCCTGAAGTTTGAGGGTTTCTTGTGACAAATAGGCTCGTGCCAGTACGGGCCACAATTGACACAAACACGCTACTTTATAAAAATGAAGGAAAATTCCAAATAAAGACTTGAAGTGGACATCATATCAAATAAGAGCCCAAAATGACCTCATTTTCTCAAGTAAGGACTTGAAATGGCCATATTAAATTAGAAAAGGGCTCTAACTCACTGTAAATGAAGGGATATATCACCTTTTAATTTTTAATTTTTTTAATTCCATAAAATATTTAAATTAAAAAAAAAGAGGAGGAAGAACAAGTAGCGGAGGGAGGGGCCGGCAACCTTTGCTAACCAGATGCGAGGGCCAAATTGAGAGAGGGTTAGGACTCTCTCCCAGATTTGGATGAGGGTCGACTACCTAGCACCATCGACCCTCACCCAATGCCCTCGGACCTCACCTCAGGTCTAAGGGCACTAGGCGAAGGTCAACGGTGCTCACCCAAGTTGCAGTGAGTAGGGGTGTGCAACCGGACTGGATTTACCCGGAACCTGGACCGGACCACCTGAAAACAGGGGTGGGAACCGGTTCTCAGTTAAATCAGTCCGGGAACCGGTTCCAATTTTTGGGAACCGGTTGAAACTGGTCTGGGAATAGGGTCCAAGCAAAGACCCACCTCGAACCAGACCGGTTTTGGAACCGGTTTTTACCCTTTTAAAAAAAATTAATTCGTTTCTCTATATAGTGCATTTAGGTCTCTTTGTCTTCGAAGAATTGTTAAAAAAAAAGAAAACTTCTCTTTAAATCAAGTCAAGGGAAAATTATTTTGAAAGAATTGTTAAAAATAACTGTTCTCATGCATTGTTTTTCTTTTTTAATAGTCACACCTTCAACTATTACTTCATAGGACAAGTGCTACTAACTATTGTAGCATTAATTAAAACATTTTCAGTCCAACTCAAAAAAGCTATCTTCTTAATAAGAGCTCCGTTACATACACATGAGTAAGCACATTAGATTATATCAAAAGTATTTGTGGGAATGAGACTAATATTATATCCATATTTGTTGCTAATGTTTATGCATTATTAGGATTTTTGCTTTGTCTTATAATGTTATGAGGATTACGTTGTTATTTTTTCGCTAATTAATGTAAAATTTAAAGTCGTATAAGATATCGAACGGTTGCAAAATAGGTTCCCATGAAAACAGGGTTGACCCTGTTCCCAAACCAGAAAAATAGGGTCGGGTCCAAAATAGGGTCTAATAAAAACAGGGTAGGGTACAGGGTCCAAAAAAGAGGAACCAGTTATAACATGATCGGATACAGGGTCCAGGTCTAGACCCTACCCACCTTGGAACCGATCACCCCTAGCAGTGAAGGCGAGTGACCTTCACCCAGGAACCGGTGACCTTGCCTACCTTCACTGCAACCCTATCAATGATGGGACAGCGGCTATAGGCGGGAGGGAGCCCTTCTCTCCCATGCATGATCTTCCTCTCTCTTTTTTTAAAGGAATTTAATTTAAATTTAATTTATGTTCGGACGAAAATATCCCTGATCGGCTGGAAAATGTTGTCAGCCGGCAAGGCTAGGCCTTTGTTTGAAATAACCATAATCACTTCAGGCCATTCTTTGAAATTGATATAGTCACTTTAGGCCTTTATTTGAAAAAAAATGATCACTTCATACCCTTATTTGAGAAAATGTGGGCACTTCAAACCTTTAATTGGAATTTTCCCTAGAAATGAACGTGCCTATTTCAACTTAAAAATTAATAAAAGTATACGATGCCAATATAGCTAAAGAAAGATCGTGCTGGTTATATTGAGAACATAACCACAAGCCCAATATATATTGAAAATTCACTAAAAGGAGAAAGTCCAAAAAAATGAAGAAGGTCATCATAGTTAAAATCTATGTAGTCGACATATATATATATATATAGACATTAAAATGCAACATGTACTAAACAGATCGAATAAGAAAATATCTTTATGACTAGTTGCACTGTTTATTTACTTAATATTGAAGAGCTCATGTATTCTTGTTTTAAGTTTTTGTTGCATGAACTAGTAATGCATTTCCCCTAACAACCAATTATTTGAGTCGAATAAGTCGGGCTCTGCTGAATGAAAAGCATCCATCTTTCGTCTATATTGTCTGAGATTAGACAGTAAGCAGTTTACAATGGCATTCCTTACATGAGAAGACAATGATAGGGAAGTACCGGGTTCAACTAGTCAAGGATTAAAGTCTAGTATCTAAGGTTCTTAAGGCATTTACATCTCTTAATTTACATTAGTATGCTCGCTGTTTATCGCTATCTCGGGGCACCTTTCGGATACACGATTAGGAAGTCCTTGCTCTGCAGATGGTGGCCCTTGCTCATTGGTTAAGACGACATCGATTTGGCTGGAGTTGCTTGACAGACTTTGGGGGAAGTCGGTGAGTTTTATAATTTCAACACCTGCAATCTCATTGGTACCATCTTCCACATTTCTATCTCTAAATCTAGCTCTCCTAAAAGTGTGGCAGTTGAGGTCACTTTGGTAAAATCTTCTTCCCAATGCAACAATTTTCTTCCGCATTGAACCTGAAGAACTTGTAACAACATCCCAATTTCCTTTAATGAACATGACCATGAAAATGAGGAGAGCTAAAATAGCAGCAACTCCTGCAATCAAGAATAGGCCCCTGAAACTATCAAGACCCAAGCTGTTGGAAGTTATTGAGTTAGTCGAATCTGAGCAGTTGGTTTTTGATGTGAGTCATGCGTTTTCGATTTCCATCATTTTAGGTCCTTCTATTACGTTCAGGATTGCTCTTGAAATATCTGGCACTAGCAGAGACCCTTTGGGAAAAACCTGTTAATTAAAACACGCAAGACATGAGATCTTTCGATAAAAGAAAAAAATGAAAAAGCCTAGTAATTGAAACTACTTTTAGGGTGAAAAATGAGAGAAAAGGATTACGAAGCCAAATCTAGCAGTTTTAAAGGTGGGGATTATATTTGTTGCAATATTGAGAAAGAACAAGTTTAATGTAGGTGACTTCATCAAATGCTGCTACAATCCCGCTCTTTGCACTCCACTAGGAAAAGTGCATCACATTTTTCAGCAGACTTATAAGATATAAGTCTGGAATCATCAAACTTCATTTGCTTTAGCATTCCTTGAACCTAAGAGCCATCTTGGTATCTCACATTTTCTCCACTCTTTAGGAGTTAATCTACATTGGTCACAGTTGGTTGAAAATTTTGGACCATCAAAAGAGAGCTTAAGCTTGCTGTATAACTTTGCATTACTATAAGTACCACAAAAACCCACACGATCATAACAAATCTCGCTAGTTTGCTTAATACACTCTTCCCTACGATCCAAATTAAGGGTAAGCACATAATTCTCCATGAACATTATGTCAATTGTAAGATTTGATTGATCTATTAAAGTGAAGAGCGATTACTTTGTGCAAAGACCATGGTTGAAAATGAAAACCAAAAGCTTGTGCCAACTTGATGCGAGGCTGGACCCCTAAAATTTTTATTGATCCGATGTTCGAGAATCCACATGACCATTGCTATAAACACAGAGAAGCATCCGGTTGTTAGCCAAATATCTCAAGTGAGTGGCTTCAAGAATACCCAAGCATTCTTGCTCTTATTGTCCTTGTATGGCATGAGCATTACAACCCCTGATTCGGTGTATGGTAAGGTGAGCTCCATGCAGAATGATCCGTTTGCAATGATAGTCGTATCCCCACTATTGCATCATGCTTCTGTTCCAACAAAAGAAAGGGAAAAATTTCCTTTGTCAATTGCATTTTAGTTATTTTCAACATCTAAAAGAAATGAAATGAAGCATTTGTGATGAGTTAACTCACCCCATAAAATACTTGATCAATCATGTCATTGTAATTGGCAGCTCTACTTCCATTAGGCAAGGCAAAGGGAATAAATTCATAAGTCACAACATAAGGCAGTTTTTTCCATCATAGCTTGAAAGGTGTTGATATAGTATCTAGTGACTTTGGATGTGTTTGTGGTAGGATCACTCACTGTGACGAATTGATTGAAACCGTCCTTTATAGGAGCTAAGATTTTTAACTGGTGGAATCTCCCATCCCTTAGGAAAAGAGGTCAAATTTCCTGGCCATATTATTGATCCTAGATTACTCTTCGAAGTGGAATATTTGCTCGTATTGGACGAATTCAAATGTCTTAGCAGCCCATTTTCTTGCGTCCAAAACCCAATCCCTCTTGCAAATCAATTTCCCTAATTTAAGCACCTCATGTGGTAGGCACATGCATAATCGGCCATTTAAGAGCTTATTCCACTTCCTACTTCTCCGCACCAGTCCAATGCAATTATGTGGGCTATTAATTAAAAAACTCATAATATCTTAGTGCAATTTAAATAATATTTTTTTAAGGGTCAAAAGTTAATCTCTAATTTTTAAATATAATAAACAGCTAAGTTGATTGCCACATTGCCACAATATAGGTGTCAATAATAATATAGATGCTAAATGAGATCACAACTTACTTTGACTCAACCCAGTTCTATGAATCTCTCTTTACTCTCCCTTGCCCTCATTCAATCTTGCGTTGCTTTTTTCGTGCTTTCACTACAATTTGGGTGTGAGTTTTCTTAGATTTGATTAAATATAGAAGTAATCAAATATATAAGTACTTTAGCAATATTGGTTAAGTAGAGTATAAATTACTATATTTGTATTGTATGGAAATTAACCAAAATTGGTTAAATGGATCACCCAAACCGTACCTGATTCGCCCATTTGACTGTTTTATCCATTACATGTGAACATCGGGAGTATTTACCAAACCGAGACCTTTGGTAATGAACTTTAAAATGAATGACTGCTGGTAATACCAAACTTGAGGATTTCCCTGCGTCGTCTTCACCAACGTGTGTTCAACCATCGCATCCGTTTCTTCCTTAGCTCTCAACAACGCACGGGTGCCTCCGACGATAGAGTTGAACCTTCTGCGAGAGAGAGAACCAGCTTTGACTAATGAGGAGACCTCTCATGTGCCGTGGGATAGGGTGAAGCGTTTGATGGATTTGGGCTGCTGGGCTGAGGATGAGCGAATTGGACCTGGTTTTTGGACGGGCTGGAGAGTGATGGGCCGAATTGAGTTGGCTCTAATTAGACCCATTGGCTGATGGGCCTCGGGTGATTCTAATGGGCTGCACATGTGGTTTCATGGTGTTTTGGGCTTTATTTTTTGTTTATCTATATATATATATATATATATATATATTGATAACTTTTTCTTTCTTCTCTTCTCTTCTATATTATTATTATTATTTACAAAAAATATACATATTGAATTTGTTGGTAACAATTTAGGTGTCAACGGATTCCTTTAATTAAATAGAATGGTTTGATAATAAAGTGAATACTTAGAGCAATTTATATGTCACTAAGCCAATTGATTATGTCCATTTATATCAAAGATGATAACATAGGATCTTGACGGTTGGTTCAACCATGGAAGCCTATTCTACCGAACTTTCTCATTATACATTCTAGGTTTTAGTTTAAGAAGTCATCTTTTGTTACTAAATCAAGTTATTGAAATAACAATGAACACTTTCAATTCCAATGCATTATAGGATATGAGAAGCTAATACGTGCATGTAAGGTCCATTGGAAAATGCTTTGAAAGACATCTATCTTTTGTTATATTATCTGCGATTTAACAGTAAGCAGTATCAATCGTAGTCCTTACATGAGAAGAGAATGAGGGGGAAATCATTGTCATCCAATAGTACAAAGTTCGACGTTGTTGAGGCATGTAAGTTTAGTATCCAAGGTTGTTGAGGTATGTACCTCTCTTATCTAACATTTGTAAGCTCGACATTTATTGCTACGTTGGACACCCTTCATCTACATGATTATGAAGTCATTATTCTACAGATGATGTGCCTTGCTCATTGTTTATATCATCATTGTCTTGGCTGAAGTCTCTTGACGAACTCAAAGGGAAGTTAGTGTTTTCTGAAGTTTCAACAGCTACAACCTCATTGACACCATCATCCGTATTTCTATTTTTGCCTTCCCTAAAATTATAAGAATTGAGGTGTCTTTGGTAAAATCTTCTTCCCAATAAAACGATTTTCTCCTGCAACGAACTTGGAGAAATTTCTACTTCATGCCAACTTCTTTTGACCAACATGACCATGAAAATTAAGAGAGCTAGAACTGCAGCAGCTCCAGCAATCAAAAATAGGCCCCAAAAACTGTCAAGATCCAAGCTGTTGGAAGAAACTGAGTTAGTCGAATCCAGGCAATTGGATTTTGATGGAAACCATGTATTTTCGATTTTACGCATTTTGGGCCCTTCAGTTACGTTAAGGATTGCTCGCGAAATGTCTTGTACTAGCGGAGATCCCTTGGGGAAAATCTGTAAACCAAAAGCAGGAGATGAGATATTTCAGTCAAAGAAATAACGGATAATCCTAGTAATTGGAAATTTTGAGGATTTTCTTTTCCGAGCTAAGATTGAGAGATTGAGGACTTACGAAGCCAAATCCTGCAGTTTTTAATGTCGGGATCATGGTATATTTATTGCAATATTGAGAAAAAACAAGTTTAATGTAGGGGACTTCGTCAAATGCTGCTCCAATCCCGCCCTTTGCACTTCCCTTGGAAAGAAGCGCATCGCATTCTTCAGGAGAATGATAATATATAAGTCTGGAATCATCGAACTTCATTTGCTTTAGCATTCCATAAAGGAAAGAGCCGTGCTGGTAACCCACTTTTTCTCCACTCTTTAGAAGCTGATCCATATTAGTCACAGTTGGTTGAAGATTTTGCACCAGTAACAGAGAGCTCAAGCTTGCTGTAGCTTTGTGTTAATATAAGTACCACAAAAAACCACACGATCACAACAAATCTGGTTAAGTTGTTAGATACTCTCTCCCCTGCAATCCAAATTTAGAGAAAGCATCTAAATTTTTTAAGAACAATATAGAAATTGTAATGTTCGATTGATTTATTAAAGTGAAGGGTAATTACTTTGTGCAAAGACCATGATTGAAAACGAGAACCAAAAGCTTGTGCCAACTTGATGGGCAATCGAACCCCTGAATTCTTCGTTAATCTGATGTTCGAGAATCCACACGACCAACGCTATAAACACAAAGAAGCATCCGGTTGTTAACCAAAGGTCCCAAGTGAGTGGCTTCAAGAAAACCCAAGCATTCTTGCTCTTGCTATCCTTGTATGGCACGAGCATTGCAACCCCCGATTCAGTGTATGGTAAGGTGAAGTCCACATATAATGATCTGTTTGCAATGATTGTTGTATCACCCACCACTGCATCGTAATTCTGTTCCAACAAAAGGAAGGGGAATGTTTTCTTTGTCAACCACATGATAGCATATAAGTTTTAACATGCATTCCAATGAAATTAAGAACTTGCTCACCTTATAAAATACTTGATCGATCATGTCATTATAAGTACTACCAGCGCTACTTCCATCAGTGAAGAAAAACAGAATAAAGTCATAAGCCACATCATAAGGCAATTTTTCAATGATAGCTTGGAAGATGTCGATACAATATCTAGTGACTTGGAATGTATTTCTGCTAGAATCTTGAGTCACCGTCACGAATTGAAAGAAACTGTCCTTCTTGGGGACTAAAATTTTCAGCCTTTTACCATTTGGGGGAATCTCCCATCCCTTAGGAACAGAGGTTGAATCTCCTGGCCATATTATCGATCTGAGATTAATGGGATATTTGCTTGTGTTGAGTGAATATAAATCTCTTAGCAGCCCCTTTTCTAGCGTCCAAAACCCAATCTCTCTTACTGCATTTCCATTGATATTAACGATTTGGAACACTGTCGACTCTAGCTGCCCATTGATGAGTCTAAAATTTCCAGTAAGGCTTGTGAATGTCACATTGGCTAGTTCTTGGAGAAGTTTCCGCCCATTTTGAGAGACCCCAATCATGTCAAGGTCCGTTGCATCTGTTGAAGAATTCGACATCTGGTAGTTAAAATTCGTCATACCCATTTGTTCGATAGCCATTGCCATAGCCCAAGCAGCATCATAAGCCCAGAATCCGAAAATGTTCAACGTAGGATTATAGATGGAAGGATTGTCTTGCTGGAATTTCATCTTCCATCGGACCATGAAGTTGTCTAGGTTGGGTGTGTCCGGGATATAAGTCTTGATGCCCAGTACTCCTTGCATCGAACTAGCGACGACATATGAATCCATAGAACCCAATAGGTCAGTGATTCCATTAGTCAAGATCCACACATAACCTTCGCTCATCATTCCCACCTCTTTGGCTTTGGCAAATAGCCTAGAACCGAGGGGGGGTAACATGTGCACGATGAAGACCCTTGTTTGCATTGTCATTAACTTGTAGAGTTCCTGCAAGATTTGATTGTCCGTGGCCGAAGGAGAAATGAGGCTCCTATAGGATACTTGTGTGCCAACTTCTTCCAAAGCATTGGTAAGAGAAGGTATGATGCCTTCTCCGAACTCGTTGTCCACATAGACGAGGACTGCTTCTTTCCAGCCAAAAGTCTGGATGACTGTGCTTATGGCATTCACCTGGGACGAGTCATTTTGGGCGGCTCGAATAAAATACGAACTTCGAATCGAACTGAGGGAAGGACTCGTGGCAGAAAAAGAGATGATGGGCACATGAGATTTGTTTCCAAGGTGAATGACGAAGTCTGCTTGCATCGAACCTTGGGGGCCAATTATGGCTTGGACTTGCTCATTCTTTATCAAGTCAAGTGCTGCAACGGTGAACGAGAAAAGACGGAGAAAAAATAACAATACGGCAGATTATGGATCCATCAAAAGTCAATAACAATTCGATAAGTAAAAGTGTTTAAGAAAAAGAAAAGTAGGAACTTGAAGTTGGAAAACAACATGTAATTAATATTATTTAAAGAAATAAATTTTTTGGCAAATGATATTGCAAAATTACCGTGAACTTACTATTTTAACTGAAGTTAATTAAGAGCAAAATGAAAGTGGTTAACATCAAGCCAAATCTTCTTCATCGTCAAGTTGGCCTCTTTATCTCATGGCATCAGAAAATTCCACTCTAAAATCCAAGCGAGCTTTCATGTGTTGAAATATGAGATGATAGAGAAGGTGGACTTTTCAATTCAAAGTCAACTGTTGACCGACACCAATAGGTACTGAGAAATTATAACATGCTCGATAAATCATGTTGATCAATACCATTTCAACGAATAGTAATGCGGCTCCTACCATGGGACCCATATGATGATGGATGGTCGAGATAAAATTGATCTATATGGTCCATAAACCATACAACATAGTTTCAACGATGCTGCATCCTTAAACACACGAAACAAAACCCCAAGAAGAAAGTTTAGCAGATCAGAGATTTTCCGTTAGGGTGCAATCGAAATAACTACCTCCGTTAGGGTATCACCAAGATAGGTTCTGAAAAGTATACTCCAAGAATTGGGAGAAATAAATAAAATAAACGGTTCCACAGTCAAATGTTACGCTCAAGGACCAGCCTTGGAGAGGAGCGCCACGCTCCGTGGGATTTGACCAAATCCCTCGAATCTTCTCGATTCTCAAGCTAAGCGTCAAGTTGTCTAGTGAGGAAGAGACCAAGTTGAATCGTCATTACTGACTTTATGTTATCTTTGATTCAATTAGAAGATAATAATTACTTCTTTCTCACAATGGTTAAGTCCCCCTAGAAAATAATGCTCTCATTAACCTTGAAAAGTTAAAAAAAAATAAGGAAAAGGCCAGAAATTATTTACAAAATATGCTCACTGCGGCACATGTACTCTGATATTTTTCTGTGACGTCAATAACCCCAAGTTATATTAATTGTGACATTTTTACCTTAAGTTTTTCTCATGACATAAGAAAAATCATAAATTTATACCTATGTGACACGTTTATCCCCCCGTTAATATTCTGTTAGATGACTTTTCAGCAAAAAAAAATTCATTTTTATTTCACTTAAGTCACATGATTACCATGTCAACATTGTTTGCTTTTTGGTGACCATGTAGAAAGATTTTTAATGGTTCTTACTTACAAAATTTTGACAAAGAGTAACTGTGTCACACACATATAAATTTAGAATTTTTGATGTAATAGGAAAAATAATGTAACCGTGTCACAGTGAACATAGTTTAGGGTTTTTGGTGAATTTTGCCAAAAAGAAAAGTTCTATCAATAAAATGTTGACAGGCAATTCTAGAGGATGAGGCAATTATTTGATGCCCTTGTCGTTTCTTCTTGGAGCTTTGGAAACTGGGGCATGGACAAGCTCTGGTACGAACATGTATATTGCCTTGGATGTCGTCGCATTGCTGAAGATTTAACTGGGAATTCTTTTCAAATTTCAAATATATAGAAGCTGAAGTTTTCAAAAGATTGGCAAGTACGTGAATATGAACAATAATTGGTATTATCTTGCATCACCCAGACAGCCGCATAAAATTCTTTATCTTCTACGAGAAAGATGTGTATTAACCCAAAGCCAAACCACTTCCAAGTTCAAGCAGAGATTAACCAAAACAAACTTTAACACTATCAACAGAAGTACAAAGGTTTTTAACCCAAAAACTGGTGTCATTATATAATTTCGGACAAGCATCATGACCACTTAGTATGCTAGAGAGAGAGAGAGAGAGAGAGAACCTGCGGCGGCGGCAGCAACCTCATCTCGTTTGGAATCTCTTACGTTGAGGACGAGCCTGGTCTTGTAAGAAGGGTTTGAACTATAAAAGTCAGAGAGAGACATGGTAATGCAGCTCAATCCCATCTGACCCACCCATGTTTCTAGATCAAGAACCACCCCAACGTTCACTGGGATCGTTGTGGCACTGTTGTTGTTGTTACTGCTTTGCGCCACCGCTAGGGAAGGGCCAACGCGGAAGGTCATGATGACGGCGGAAAAGGAGAGAGTGAAAAAGAGGAGCTTTTCAGCATCGAAAGAAATTCTTGGAGAAATCATTGAAAACGGTTTCAAGAGAACGCAAGTGTGTGTTTGTTTGAGAGAGAGAGAGAGATGGAGGATGTAATGACGACGGAGATCAATTTATAAGGGGGGCAGAGCTTTGAAAAGTAAGACGAGGCATGGGGAGCTTCCATTTAAGGATTGATTGACATTTCATGAGTTTTTTTTAAAATATTTTAATTTTGGATGAAAAATCCTAACAATTCTTTAGCCCCAGGATTGTTTATACCATTATTTTTTTGCTGCAATTTCCATCTTGTTTTAAGCAACTGATGATGGAACTCGGTTTGAGTGCTAGAAACAGCTTGAATTTAAAGTTGTATTTGTTTTGCGGAAAATGAGTAATTTGAAAATTTTCTTCTTAAAATGATCGTTCATATCATTAAGAAAATAACTAAAAAGAATTTTTTTTTCATTGCCCGTGAAAAAATTTAGGCATAGATCGTTATCGATAATGAAAATATTTTCCATTAACTAATTTTTCTAAATGATAGAAACAATAATTTTTCAGAAAATATTTTCCAAATTACTCATTTTTTGCAAAACAAATGCACCATAAGGTTCCGTTCATTTTGGAGGAAAATAATTTCTAGTAAAACATTTTCTGAATTTTCCATCATTCATTTCATGGAAATGAATTGATTGGAGAAAACATATTCCATGAAGGGAAAAATATCTTCTAAAGTAAGAGAAAATGTTTACCACTTTTCAAATAGAGGAAAATATTTTCTCCACTCACTCTCTAGTATCTCGCACCCCTACTAGCCCTCACTTTTTATTTTTTATTTTTTTAAAAGATTCGAATTTATTATTGCTGTTTTATTATTATTTCTTTCTTTCTTGGCTGGCGACTGGCCACAAGTTAGCTTAGGATTGCCAATCTAGCGAGGTTTGAGGTTGGCGAGCTCGAGATTCACTTGATCGGCGAGTGTGAGCTTTGTCATAGGCTTGAGCTCATCGATTGGGCAAGCCTCAAGCTAGATGCTTGTGGTCGCCAACAATCAACCGAAGAAGAAAAAGAAGGAGAAAATAAAAAATAAAAAAGATAAAAAGAAAATAAAAATTAAAAAAAAATCAATTTTTAGAAAAAATAATAATTTACTAAAATGAGTGCACGAAGGAAAATTGAATCGAATTCCCATATCAAATGACGAAAAATATATTTTTAGTTTATTTTTAAGTTTGCTGAACACTGGAAAATATTATCATTTTTTTTAAAATGACTTTTTGAAAAATATTTTTTAAAAACGTCACATTTTTCACGAAATGAATGGAATCTAGGACTAAGAAATGCAGGGTCTACGATATGATCCATATGCAAGGCATCAGCCAGTGATTTTTGGTGAATCAACACGGAGGATTTTATCTTGGTTAGAGACTGCTTGGGATGGAGTTGATCCAACAGGCAAGTGCTCGTGCAAGACCCAAGAAATAACTCGGTGAGTTGGAATATTTTCTTTAACTTGTTAGACTATGTCCGCAATACCCAAGACTAACCCATTGGAAATTTATGTTAATATCATAAACTACTTGGATTTATGCTCATGTTTAACATGGTAGTTCTAGTTTTTACTATTGCTAAAACATCACAAGTCACTTATTTATCGATTTATATACTCTTTACATACATATCATCATCTTTTATTCATTAGTTTAAATTATTAGAATAATTGATAGTGTGGTCCCAAAAATGTTTACATGGTATCTGAACTTGATTCGACCCCCCGTTCATCAAGTGTGCCATGTGATATCTCTCAATCTATTGGCTTACGCTTTTGAATTAACCTTTCAAATACTTTTGAATCCTTTAGTAACCTCGTTTCCTTCATCTTGCTTCTTTGTTGCGTAGACCAAAGAATCAACCTCTTATATGTTACATAGCCGCAAGAGATTGTTGTCCCATTGGAATCTTTTTTCCACAGAAGAAGAGAGGTCAAGAACTCCAACTTTGACTTTAGTTGGGATGGGGATTGAGTGGGTCATTGGGGACCTCGCACATTGAATTTTTTTTTATCTGGAAGTTTCCAACGGGGCCGGTAATGCCAATCTAGAGAGCCCGTCGGATTTCAACACCAGATTCGACGTGAATTATGGAGAAATCTAAGTTCAAACCCAATAGATTCTAGTAAATGAAGTTTGCGCATGCTTCTAGAATAAAATAAGTATTTGTACTTAAAGAAATCGTTGGTAAACCCTAATGAGTAGATAACAGAACAAATTAACACATTAATAACAAATCGACTAAAATTATGGACAAATATAAGATTCAATGTTGAAATCCGACGGGCTCTCTAGATTGGCATTACCGGCCCCGTTGGAAACTTCCAGATAAAAAAAAATTTATGGCCTACTTGCAAATTTCATCGTTTTGATTTCTACTTGTTTGGATGCTTTAAAAAAATCCTTAGCTGCTGCTTTTGCATTAGAATCCCTTAAATCATGTTGGTCCCAATGTACAACTTCAGAGAGTTTATGGGTTAGGTAATGTTGGTAAACATGATCTATAGACTATGCAATAATTCTCCTTAGATACAAAAAAATTGCATAGTCAAATGAAAACATATAGATCAAACTCATATTATTTCTCACTTTCGTTTAAGAAATTATTTCTTGCTTTTGTTCCAGAAATAGAAAAGTAAAAATTTTTAACTTTTGATTTCTATTCCGAATCTATTTCTGGAGTAGAAATTTATTTTAGAAATAGAAAAACGAAATTGCGTCATTAAACAGATTTTTATTCTAAATTTATTTCTCGAAACACAAAAATAAAGAAGCAGAAAAATAAAAATAATTTCATAGGTACCCTCAATTTCTCTTTCCATCCCAATCTAATCTTTGATGAGGTTTTGTCTCTTCACCCCCGACAAAACGCTAGACTATTTTCTTCTTTGCTCGGTGAAGCACTTGGCCCATACTTCGAAAATTGATCAGTGCAGGGAATCTTTTCCTTACGCGGTTTGAAAAAATGGATTGCAATTGTCCTTGCGCATCCTCCTCGGTGACATCTTGCACTGTTTGTTCTGGTTTTCCTCTCCATTCTGCCACGTGAGCCTAAGAAAACGACACCATGAGGGGTTTTCTCTGTTGTGTGGCTGAGAAATCTATACATACAAAATTAGTTGCCTACTTAGCTAAGAAATTGGTCGATTGGTTCTAGAAAGAGCAAAGAATCTTATACTGGAAAAGCCAGGAATCATACTAGTGTATTTTATAGTAGATACAAGCCAATAAGCTTTTAATATTCTTCTTTTTTGGGTCTCGAATTATCAAGTTATCATGAAGGATAAAGAAATCTTTTTTCAATATAATGATGCATGTACTACGAGAGGGACTGCAATGAAAACGGCAATTCATTTTTTTTTTTATTTTACAAAATTCCTCTTTTCTTATCCTAAGATATTAACTAATGACAGCTTGTATGTTTGCATCAGTTTTCTTAAGTAATGTTAAGCTTTTTATTATATTTTATTTCAAAATGATTTCTGTGACACTATTTGCTCTATTTTCCTGACATACTATCGTAATGATGATGATTTTGCAATAAAATTAGAGATTCATCTACTTAAGTATTACAAAACCTGTTTACTATTCGTCGAATTTTACTCTTGGCTCTTCCCTCTCCATTCGGTGACATCGTCCACTGTTAACCCCAAATTCAAGATCCAAGGAGAGAGAGGAACGGAGGCAGAAGTGCAAAGGGAAAAAGAAAACAAAGGGAAGAAAAGAAAGTGGAAAAAAGAAGAAGTAAAAAAGAAGTAAAAAAGAAGAATAAATCTAAATTGTCCAATGACATATGTGCAAAGGTATCAACTTCTTAAACATTAGAGAATCTCAATTTTTAAACAGCAGTTTTGCTTACCTCTCGAGATGAACCTCAATGGGGTTTAATAGATTACTCTAGTGTAATCAAGTTTCCAAATTCATTAATTCTCTAGTTTATAGAAGTGAAATGTAATTTTTCATTTTACCTGGATGTCTAATTGATTCATAACCGATTAGTGGCAACTCTAAAAGTTAAGATAAAATGCATTTTGACTCAAGTATTAAGTTGCTATTAGTAGGGCTCAAGAGAACTTGTGCTAAGCATCTTGCTTATTAATTCATTAGATATTTTTTTGATGGTTTATCTCCAGGGAGGTGGCAATAAGAATTCGAAAGAATAAACAAAAGCCCAAAATGTCGCAGATATATAAAAGTACAAAAATGCCCTGTAACATGCGTAAACCACAGATTGTTGTCCCAAGCCTGCTTGTTGCATTGTTTGTCTGAATGCTCCAAAAAGCCATTAGCAATCATGTCAGCATCCCCGTAGGAAGAATCCATTCAATGCGACTTCCTAAAAGTATTAGTAAATATTGACCATAAAATGAAAGTATAACCTAAAGTTTTGTTACGAATTATAAAATCACGTAAACTAAACACCATGTCACTTCCATGATATACAGAAGAAAATGCCCCGAAATCACTGATAGAATTCATTACTGTCTTAGTCCAATTTGAAAATTTGATTTCTTGGCGAAGTATATGAAAAGTTAGATGACATATTAAAGGTGATCTAATCATGGAAGCATAATTTTCTAAGAGAAGTCATGATGGTCCATCACTCTCTTTCGAGTAGCTATCAATTTGGCGTGATGAGTACGTTGCTTCCATTGTCTCTTTCCAATGAGAAAATTCGAGGAAACACCGTGCTTATTTCAAAAAGAAAATATCATAAAATTTGTCTGATTGCAGATTGGACTTTGACCCAATTAAGAAATCAACATATAGAGACAACCTCTTAGGATAGGTAATGCCCATTGTGTGTGGCTTGGCTCACTCGAATAAAGGAAATTGTGTAGAAAAGGAGGAGCTAAAGGATGATGTGTTTGATAATCAAGAACAATATTTTCTAAACATTAATTAGAGGAAGTACAAACGTCCTTTTCATATAATCTCCATGTCCAGTTTGCTCTACCTCATTGAGAATGTGAGTTTTTAAAACATAGCAAACTTGTACTTGGACATCTGGCCAAATGCTTCTTTTTTTTTTAGTTTGAAATATAGTTCTTATTCATTAAGACAAAGGATTAACAAACATAGTTGCATATTCAAAACATAGTAAAGCCCAAAGGGCTTGAGGGGAATATAAGATCCAATTAGAAAGAAGGCTTTTCTTACGTTGGGTTTTTACAATTTAGTCGGCCACTTTATTTCCCTCTCAGTTGGCCGTTTTGATATTCGAATAACAACTAATGTGTGCTTTGGCTTTCTTGATAAGCAGATTGATCTTCCAAGAAGCTTCTTTTGCGCCTAAAAAGCCATAAATAAGATCAAATCTATTTGGGTTCAATTTGAAGGAGGTACTCGAACGAGATCTAAGAATTTTAGTGTCTCTAGCGGAGCCAAAGCCATTTCTTGTACTTGCACACTTTTGTTTTTTACCTAAATTTTAGGAATGAGTGCATAACAAATTCTAAAATAACATATTTGACATTACATAGAGGAAATGTTTTTACTCTAGAAATTCTTTCTCCCCCCCAAACAAAGTTGGCAAGTTTTCAATGAGTGCTCGAGAGTGCCAAGCAGAACATGAGTAAATCTCCGACTTTGATCATAAATCTTTTGGTTTTTATTTGTTACCGCAAGTTGCACGAGGTTACGATAAAATGAAGGTCATTATTGCGGTAGGCCATTGAAGCACCCGGAATGTTGGACCCCATCATCGAATGCAAAACGAAAGGTCTAGTCATTGATGCTCTCAAAACAAGTACTGCACAACGCAAATGCTAAAACTTGGCACTTAAGAACTTAAGTGCCAAAATTGGATAAGAATCGAATACTTAAGTGTAAACGACAATAAATTCCAGCCAAACTGCTAACGTGATGTCATGCCTCGGCCCTTTAGCCCCGCAACTCAAGTGTGCAACACCCCTTTCCAACGATCATTTAGTTGCGACATTCCAGGACACGTCATTGACCATTTTTATTATATCTTTCGATTAAATGCATGTAGAAGCATAAATAAGTATCTCCCAACAACAACACAATAGGGATAGCAAGGAAAACTCATAAAACATCAAACAAACACTTTTTATCTACCAACTGTTAACCTTAGGAAGTTCAACATATACAAGTCCTTTCAATAGGTGACTTCCAACACGACCAAATAAAAGATTAAAGGGGGTTGGGTTAACTTAACTCCTCTACCAAAAATACTATGCAAAAAGTGGTTTCCCCATGCTATGTCGAGGCGCTACCTCTCAAGCCCTTAGAAAGGACCCAAGAGGTCACCATCGAGCCATATGAACCAAGCTACAAAGCGATAGGGAACCAGCTCCTCTAACCCTTTGTCTATGACACTCACAATTCGGAGGCTACAGGGAGCCCGAAACAAATGTAGCGGGACACCATAACTAAAGGCCCAAAAATGTTTAAACAACAACGAGTGAGAAAACTTAGTAAGTAAACTCCCTAAATCTCGCTTAAGAGGATACTTCGCCTTGCTCTGATGTTGATGGTTGTTAGAAAAAACATGTAATTTTTTGATGCGGAAATTCGGAAACCAGTAGTCTTTGATCTTCATGATTTTCACAAATAGATGAGAACGTACATTTATCCATAGCATAACCCTTAAAGACAATCGTTGTAGAAAACCAAAGAACTCGAACCAAATGAAGAAATTTGGTTTCTCTCCCTTAATCCACTATTCTTTAACGTATTCTATCGATGGAAGAGAGAATACTGAGTTCCTTTTAGTTATTGTTGTTCATATGGGTAGAGAGAGGACCGGACTCTATTTATACGTTCTATCAACAGGTGCATTCCATCAAAGCGCATTTTAACTTCCATAAGAGTCGTATCTCTTTAGAAAAGCAGTAACTTCACTTGAAAATTATATCATTTCGTTTTATTAGAGTCACAACTTCTCGTAACCAATATTTATCTTTATAGCATTTCAATAGTTATTAAATCATATAATAAATCATATCATGTGGACAACAATAATTTCTTACAATAGTCACGACGATGGCGAAAAGGGAAAGAGAGAAAAAGAGGAGCTTTTCAGCATCGAACAAGATTTTTGGAGGAATCATTGTGAAGGAGAAAGGCAAGAGGGAGCGAGAAAGACTTGGGGAGGGTAAGACGATGTCGAAGATGTATTTATAATGGGGAAGAGCTTTGAAAAGTAAGACAAGGCATGGAACCTTCCATTCAAGGACCGCACAACGCGGATGGGACCCATCTAGGCTACAGGTGTCAATATGGGTCATAAACCCATATTATGACCCACTTTTAGTTAAATGGGTCAAATATGGGTCAAGTGAAAGTTAAATATGGATCAAATATGGGTTAAGTGAAAGTTAAATATGGGTTAAATATGTGTCAAGTGAAAGTTAAATATGGGTTAAATATGTGTCAAGTGAAAGTTAAATATGGGTCAAATATGGGTTGAGTGAGTTATTAGGTAGACCAATCATCTCTCTCTTTCCATCCTCCTCCTCTATGTGTTCTCGATCTCCGTTGCCAATCCGATGAGGTTCACTCAACAATAATTAAAAAATCGATTTTTTAAAAAGAATTATTTTCCTCAAACTATTTCAATTTAGAGGTATCCACATTTTTTTACTTACAAATTTTTTATTATTTAATTTACTTTATAAATTTGATGTGAAATTTTTATTCAACTAATTTATATGTGAAAAGTTTAAAGTAGACTAAATAAGTGGGAGTAGATTTTCTTAAATTAAGTTAAATATTAATATGTGTTGGTAATATGGGTCGGGTATGGGTTGGGTATGGGTCGGGTCGAGTATGGGTCATCAAATTTATATTGCATGAAAATGGGTCAAAATGGGTTACATAGGTCGATGTGAGTCGAACCATTTTCGACCCGACCCACCCATTTAACACCCCTAATCTGGGCTTACGTATTATATAGAATGAAAAAATCACCACCGGTAGTATCGATAGTTCATGTTTTTTTCTTTGGGATTAAGAACCCCAGAAAATCTTTAACCCCAGGTTTGTTTTTTCATTCATTTTCCTGCTACCACCATCTTGTTTTAAAGAGCTGACGATGAAACTTGGTTCGAGTGCTGGTACAGCTCGAGTTTAAGATCATGAAACATGGGATCTCAAATCTAAAATATGTAAATGGCATAGCTGATGCTAATATGAAAAATTTTAATAATATTTTTGAATTTTTTATAATTTATTCTCAGTAAGTGCTCACCAAACCTCCCCTAGGACTTTTGCACCTTGCTCGCAACCAGCGAGGCCGCAATGGCCTTGTGGAGGTCATCATGGCCCTTCATGGTCCCATTGGCTGCAAGCAAGGGCACAAAGGCCCTCACCAATTCTTGGCAAGCGCCAACTTGCCCAAGGCCGGTGAGGGCTTTCAGGCCCTCACCCAATGGTCAATGTGGGTGGTCCACAAATGAAGTAAAAAAAAATAAAAGAAAAAAATTCTAAAAGAAAAATTAATAATTTTAAAATATTTTTCTAAAAATGGACGGTTATATTGATTATAAAAATGAATGAAAGAAACTTTTTTGTTTGTCTGCGAAATTATTTAGACATACATTATTGATGATAATGAACATTTTTTATTGGTTAATTATTTGAAGTGACATAATTAATTATTTTTTGGAAAAATATTTTTAAATTATTTATTTATCACAAAATAAACGAAGCCTTAACGTCATATGGCTGCAAGAGACTATTGGCATCTCTTTTCTGCGGAAGAAGAGAGGTCAAGAATTCCAACTTTGAATTTAGTTAGGATGGTGCTAAAATGGGCCATGAGAGCTTTGCACGGTGGGACCGAACTTGTTCACCGTTATTTGTTATTATTGTTTGAGAGTGACTTTGTGAGTTACCAAGAAGCTGCGTGTGCCTTGAAGTCAAAACTTTTGAGTTGAATCTTTCCCAATATTGTAATGGCTTTAGTGATAACAGCATTGTTCCCTATCACCTAGCTTGAAAGGAACACATCTGGAACCATTCATGACCAAAATAAAACCGTCTCTGACCTCAGCCATTGATTGGGTACATAGCAAGCTTGAGCATCACATCAATATTTTCTGAGCGCGTGTATTAAATACATCTCTATTGGAAATTCACCCGGCAATTAATTTACAAGTGACCCAAAAAAATAACAATAATGAAAAAGAGGGAAAACTTAATTTAGGAGAAACTAAGTACCTGGCCTCTTGACTTTAGATACAAGTCAGCACATCAACCCTTGACGAGGTCATCCAAGTAATTAGAATATGAATCACAACAATAAGATTATCAATATGTTTATGAGGAGGGACATGGTCGTATTTAAAGGTGATGGATGTTGATGGAAGCATGAATTCTCTCTACCCTTGATTCAATTGATGCATATGAAAGCACCAGGCCGTTGCTTCTTATATGGGAGTATATTGTTTGTATTATCATAAGCTATTGGGAAGTATTACTATTATGTGACTTTAATAATGACTTTGAAATTAATTAGCTCTAGTCAATTGGGTCTATTCAACTAAGTGGGCACACACTGATTGTCATTGTACTATCCAACCTTGTCCATTGGATCATATTCCAATTACTTAACACGAAAATTCGTCGAATGAGCCGGTTATGTGAGTCATGTGCAGACAAAGTGAACAATTTCTCAGAAAAATTGTATCTTTTGTGAAGCTCGACAAGAAATTGAGTCCGAACAACAATTACTTGTCCATACTATTAGTCAAAGTCATATGATGGGTGATTATGAAAGTGTCCCAACTTTCTAGTTTTCCCGGGAGTCCTTTTCATTTTCGTTGTCCATGTAGTTGAGAAGTACAAATAAAACAATAAAAAATCAAGAATAAAAAAACATAGTGCCCCATGATTCACGGGAATGTTCTAGGCCGTCTGATTTAGGGCTGCATGCCACAAGAAAGTTTTCACTAATTCACAAGCACTTGTTTTATGTGTGCGTCCAGCTCGAGATTACCGTAAATACTAGTAAAATGTCCATGTACAGGTCAAAGATTACATCTTATATTTTTGGAATATCATATGAGATGTTCATTTTGCCAAAATTCATTTATTAAAACCAATTAAAAATTCACGATATTAAAATCTTATATCATCATCTTGTTATATTTGCTTTCATAAATAGAAAATTGATGGGATTTATATTGGATCATGAATTTGATCATTTTTACATGCCACTATATATGTCATGTATATTAGTACTATAAATAGAATTTTATGCTTGATATTTGTTAGTATCTATACTGCTTCATTGAAATACAGATGTGCGAAATAATGTAACCTTTTCAGTTATAATGGTTTACTTTTTTATTGATTTGTTAAACCCTGAACGATATTAAATGGAGGGTGACTACGTAACTAAAAGATCGTTAGTAAACCTGTCAGCAAACCCTCTTATGAGTAAACCATACCTGAAGAGCGGGCTCTAGAATGAATTATCGGAGAATACAACAACCAAGAATTGCAGGCAAAATAGGACATAGAAAATGACACTGGATAATGATATTAATGTCCCTTAATTGACCTCAAGATTGCAAATATCATAAGAAAAAGAAGGATATTGTTCAGACCACAGTTGACACAAAATAATATATTTTCAGAATTATGGTAACTCAGAAGCAAAATTTATGAAACAAAAAAAAAAAAAACAGTTTCTTTTTTGTCTTCTGAGAAAACAACTTTGCCAATTACCCTCGATCTTCTGTATAATTTCATGATATTTAGAAAATTGAACCGACTTTTGATATAATTTCCGCCAAAGCATTACAATTAGGAGACATATCTCCAGCACCCCCCAAAAAAAAAGAGACCCGAATTAAAAAAAGACGTTGTGAAAAGACTATGCTTCTTTGGAATTATATAATATGTATCTTCTCTGTGAATATTATATTATGATGATCTATGAATTTTTCGTTTTATCAAGGATAAAGAAACACGTGATTCTTTCAATGGACCATGCTCTCAACTTGACTTTCAAATTGTGAAATTTTAACTTGACTTTCAAATTGTGAAATTTTCCCAATATCAAAATGAACATGGTTATAAACAAAATAGATGATTTCAAACTCTAAATCTTGCAAAGTCAAGCATTTGACAACTGGAGTTTAAACTCTTCTCTAATTAAAATTAATCAAGGAGACTTATTATAAGTTCAACAAGAGTTGAAGGGTAACATGAGACATAAAATGACATGGGTAAGATCTTAAATTTATAATATATTTAGTAAAATATTCCTTATATTTAAAATGTTCTCATTTCTCAATTGAGCATGGAATTGAAAGGCAAATGAAATTCTACACATTTGTTGTTGTGATCTTGATCAGCTGCAAGTGTCTACGTCAAGTTGAATCCTTCCAAGTCTCTAGCTTGAAACTTGAATTTCTTATTATTAGAAATTCAAGACTTGAGCGACAACTTTAGAAGCATATGAGTCATGCAATGTCAAATTGGCAATGCATGTCTGCTAGAGACTACCGGGAAATTTCCAAGATTAGTTGAATTGCTAATTACAAGCAATGAAAATATTATTAATTCACTAGTAATTGTTTTGAGTATACATTGAAACGTCACGGGCTTGTAATGTTTGCATCGTGCCCGAAGGTTTGTATCAAGTATTTATTAGAGCTTGTTCCATCTCTTTCACATGAAAATTCTAGGAAAGGGCTTGTTTTGTCTCCTTCACCTAAGAACTCATAGAAAAAAGTATCATATGTGTCATTAATCGCAGTATCAGAAAATGATACTATTGATTAATAAATACAAAATGACATTGGAGGAATAAAATATAATTTCTTTCTGGGGTTCCTTATAATGAGATAAGTCAAGAAGAAAGTGGCCCACTGAGAACTTCTTGTTGTGTCCTATTTGTTGTATTTTCTTCCTTTCGATTGTGCTCTTTTTTTTTTTTTAAAGATCGTACTGTTTATATTGAAAATATAATTACAAGTCCACTATTTATTGAAATTCACTAAATAAAAGGACAAAGTCCAAAACCAAAAAAAGGTCATCACAGTTAAAATCTATGCAATCGAGACATATATAGACATTAAAATACATTATGTACTAAACGGATTGAAAAAGGAAATATCTTTATGACTTAACGCACTATTCAGTTACTAAATATTGATGAGCCTACGTGTTCTTTCTTAAGGTTTCTTGCGTGAACAAGTACTGCATTTCCCCAAGCAACCAATTATTTGAGTCAACCCTGCGGTGAATAACTTGGGCTCTGCGATGTTAGAATAAAGCGGAAAAAGGAATTTATGTATATTTCTTTATATATCATATTGATGGTACAAGAGCCTATTTTTAGGTTGTTCTAGATAATTACCTAAAGTAATAAAATATTACAATATCCAATAAAATCAATTAGAATCAATCAAGGAAGATAGAATCAGCTAAGGAAGAATAATATCTCTAATAGCCCCCTCAAACTCAAGGTGATATAGAAGAGGTCACTTGGAGTTTGGAGAAAAGATCTTTACAATGTAAAAACATTAGTTGTTTGATCAACTGATGAGGCGGGAACAAGACGAACAGCACCACGAAGCACATGAGAGTGTATTAAATGACAATTCAATACGTTTGGTATGCTCATGGAAAACATCATTATGGGCTATTTGGATAGCACTCCAATTATTGCAATGAATGACCATTCCACCATTATGATCGACTCTCATGTCAACCATAATAATACTAAAGTTGTATCGGTAATAGCATGATATGCTTCTTTCATACTCAATTGAGTGACAGTAGTCTGTTTCTTGTTCTGCCAAGAAATAAGAGATTTCCCTAAGAAGAAGCAATAGCTTGTAGTAAAGCAATGATCAAGAGGAGCACTAGCCCAATCAGTATCAGAATAAGCTATCAACTCTAAGGTTGAGTTAGTGGAAAAATGAAAATCATGAAATAAGGTACTCTTGACATAGCGAAGAATTCGAAAAAATAGCAGTAAGGTGAGTCGTTCGCGGTGTGGTCATGAATTGACTTACAATATGGACAGCATAAGCAATGCCAGGGTGGGTAATAGTGAACTATACTAGATTACCAACTAACTGTTGATAAAGTGTAGGGTTTGGAAGATGAGTCCCTTCTTTTTCATCAAATTTGGCACTATTCTCAATGGGAGTTGTAGTAATCTTGTTATTAGTAATTTACTTCTAATCCTAGAATTGTTTGTACCCCTTCGACTTTTCGGCATATTTACTGAAATAACCACTTATAATCCTTGGGTCTAACTTTTTTCTTTATGGATTGTAAACTCTCAATTCAAACGGGCATCGCCAAACGTGTAAACATTGCAAACTTGGTTTCTAATCTTTAAATAACTCAAAAGACATTTTTAGGATAACCTTGATCGAAAATTGATTCAATATGTAATATGCCATCTTAAGAGCTTCTGTCCATTAGGATTTAGGAAGTTTGGAGTTGTTAAGCATATTATGCACCATATTCAATAAAATTCGGTTTCTTCTTTTTATTACCCCATTTTGGTCTAGAGAACCAAGCATGGTGTATTGAGCCATTGTCTCATGCTTTTCAAGAAATTTCGCAAATTGACTAGGTGTTTGTCCATCTTGAGTGTATCTATGATACTATTCACCTCATCCATTTAATCTCATTATCTATGAAAATGATAAAGTACTTTTGACCAAACAACTCCATATTTAGATTACAAATATCTATATGTATGATTTTTAATATTTTTGTACCTCCTCTTGGCATCTTTCTTTGTCTTGTTGGTCTACTTTCCCTTTATGTTGTCGACGTAAGTATCATAATCAATAAAATTCAAAGTACTAAGTACTCCATTTACTAATAGCTTAATTCCATTTATTGAGATATGTTTCAATTTTCGATGCCACAACATAAATAAATCTTCGTTCAAGACACATCATTTTATACTTGTATTATCATGAAATTGCATCACACTCTAAAAGGTATTGTCTTGCAAATTAATTTGAAAAAGACCATTAGACAAAATACCACCCCCAACAATTTCAAATTTAAATGATTAATTGAAGATTGGATCTAAAATCTTGAAACTGAAATCAAGCTTTTAGAGAAACTAGTAACATAAAAAGTGCTTTCCAAATTGTTGACACCTAGTTTTTAGCTGATGGGTCATTAAAAGTAGAAAACTTGAAATTAGGAGTTCCGATCACGATGGAGCCTTGTTTTTTTAACTAAAATGTGCCAATTTTCATTTCTTTTCTCTTAGAATGTTGTTTTTTGGTAATTTCCTAACAATTTTCATTAAAAATTAAAAAGTCCAATAGTTGACTTTTGGGTTGACTTTTGATCAACCCTTTGACTGAAAGTCAAACCCTTGAGTCAAAAGTTGGTTTTTCTTATAAAAATATTCCTTTTAGGCTCCGTTCATTTCACGGAAAATGACTTCTGGGAAATATTTTCCAAATTCTTCGGTGTTCAGGGGGCGGAAAATAAGTGGTCAAAGAAAATATTTTCTGGTCAATGGAAAATCCCCTTCTAAAAGTGTGGAAAATGATTTCCTTTTTTTCGCCCATCTCATACTCCGATTTTTTTTGTAAAGACGAAGAAAGAAATTAGATTTTCTCCCCTATTTACTACGGCGACGAAGAATCAAATTATCACTATATTTCTTCCTTTTTCTACTTCTTCTTCCAAGTGCAGGATAACCCCAAGGGGTTGTGGGTTTTTTTCTACCAATTGAGGCTATTATGGAATGAGTCAATCATCCACTTTGGTATCTTATTGAACAAAAATGGTGATATTGTTCCTCCATTGATCAATAATTTCGATTTTTGGGAAGGATCATGATCATCTGATAATAATGGTTACCATTTTTTCAAATGAACGATTTGAAGACCTATTATCAGTTTCTCCAGGCCAGCATCTCCCGTATCTTCTATGCATGACTCTCACCCATCTACACTTTTGCCCCTTTGTCATAGCATTTGCACTTTTCCCCCTTTTTCTCTCGCAAAAACTAGGGTTTCTCCTTCTTGATTGCTTGCAGCTTCGAACGAGAAGTCTTGATCAGATTTCGAGTGAGAAGCGCCGATCACTTGTAGATTCACAGGTACTCTCTTCGTCTCTTCCTCGAGTCGAATCGTTCCATGTCGAAAATGATTCACAACGTGCTTGTTATGTAGTGGTTTCCAATGCCCGTGGTCATGCTTTTATAATGTGTTCTCTGTGTCGATTGTAGTACATTGAGGTGATTTGAGGGTTAGCTTGCATTGTGTTTGGCGAATTGAATTGATGTCGCAATTTACATGAGCTTTTGGGTGGTTTTCGTATCTTTCACTCTACTTTCGAAGCGATGAATTAGAAATACATGATTTGAAATGCATAGAGTTACGCGTTGAGTGCTTGCATTACTGAGTGATTTCGTGTAAGTAGTCGAGTTGGAATATTTTCCACCGCTGAAGAACTTCCCACTGTGGTCTAGGGTACACATACTCGAGATATGGCCTTAGATTGAAGTAATACTTCAATATTGAACATCTGTTGTTTGGTTGAAGACTTGATTATAAATGATGCTCTCTCCTGTCGTAATTCTGATTTCTTCTTCTATGGCTGTTTTTTGTGCATTTTGTCGCTATGTTAATCCTTGTTCCATTCCTTTTCTTGTTCACTTGGAGCAAGCAAAAGAATGTAACTGGTATAAAAGTAGAAATCAACTCCAGAAAAAAAGCCCATTCACTAGAGAGAGAATCTCCTATGTTAGTCAACGCATTTGTTTAACAAACATAGGGGAAGCACTTTTTTGTGAAAGCATTGGTTTGACAAAAAAAACTCATTTACTTGATCATCCCTGGAAATTTTTCAGCATACTAAAAGCATTAAAGTTTTAAACTATTCATCTCTAAAAATGTTTGTAAAGGCACTTTTCCATTCAAAAGCCCATGTATTCATTTCTTCTAAAGATATCAATGATACTGGGAATTCCAACAACACAAACTCTCTCTTGCTTTACCTAACCTTCTGTGACCCATGTGTAGAGAATCAGCACTTCCAAGGGCAACATTGAAGGAGATGAGCAATAGTGTGCTCTTCATGCACAATGAACTCTACATTCCAAAAACTAGGGTTTCTCCTTTTTTAGTTTTTGCATAAAGTTTGGGTTTTGTGTAGTTTCCTTTATTACTATCTATGGGGGCGATGACTACTTGAATATGGGTTCGGCTCTTATTTGCCTCATTTTCAATAGTTAGATAATTATCACATCTCAAATTTATTTGCTCTTTATTCAAATTGTACGCCTTGCTTTAGTTGATGTCTTAATTATGTAAAAAACTTGCAATCAGAAGCTGAACTTCATGCACTGTTGATTCTAGTTGGAATTAAGTATATAAGAGCGCATTGCTATGAAAAATTGTAAATATGAATAGATGTAGTCAGATTTGACATTATTTATGTTTCTTGATCAATGTATTTTGATATAGATGGTGGATAATAAAATCCTAACAGCGGTAACGGGTGCAGCTACAGCGGTTATGACAGTTGCCACACTAATTTTGGAAGAGTATAATCATTTGGAGAATCACATACCGAGAGAGCCTTATGTGAATCGAGATTATGAGAGAGAGTTATATATGAATTGTGTGTTATGTAGTGGTGATACTCATTGTGTAGATCAAATACGGATGACACCAAATGCTTTTTTAGAGCCTTGTAAGGTGCTTGGTGCAAATAACTTGTTCCGTTCTACGGTAAATGTTTCTATTAGGGAGCAAGTTATGGTATTTTGTCATATCATTGGACATAATGTGAGGTTTAGAGTGATTGGGGGAAGATTCCATACATCAATAGATACCGTGCATAGATATTTCAAAATCGTCTTGCGAGCGATTTTGAAATTATACAAACATGTGATAAAAGAACCGAGCAATTCCACTCCTCCCGAGATAAGCAACAGTCGAAGGTTCTATCCATATTTTAAGGAATGAAATTTGAAAAAAAAAATTCTATGCATTGCTTGAGAAGTTCCATTAGTATTTGGTTAGTAACTATATTGATTATTTTGGAATTGTATTGGAGCAATAGATGGAACTCATGTGTCACGCCCCAAACCCCAAGCACGAGACAACCCCTTACCATGGTTAATTGAAAGCGACATCCCAGGACTCGTTGACGACCATTCATTTTATTCTTTCATTATGCGCAAGCAGAAGACGAACTATCCCCAATCCAAACAGACAATCAAACAATCAAACAGGGATAGATAAAATCTCAGAGAGTTCTTCCCCTAAACCCCGTTTGTACACCAACTAGACCCGGGGTATCTCTCCAAAACCACCCCTCACACAACCCAACCACAGACAACTAGGAATCAACAATAAAACATCAGGCAGGGTCAACCAACTATCAAAAGTCGGTTCGCATGCAACCTTACCCGGTATGCCATACCCTGCACGTTATCTATCAGCACAATACATGCAATGCACATGGCCGTTAGAAGATGCAGTTCATCAATCACATGCGAGTCGCATCACAAAGATCTCACCTGGCCATTGCCACACCCTGCACGTTATCAATTCATGCTTGCATGCCATAAATAATGTGATCATCTTATGCATAATCGGAACCAACGATGCCATGTTTTCTCATGCACTCTTGTATTCACACATGTTTAGATTATTACTGCTCCATAGGGCTACAATCAAGATGCAACGGCGCCCTTCTTCCGCAGAGGCGCAACCGTGCCTTTCCGTGCCTAAAAGATGTCAAGGGATACTCTCCTAAGACGGCATGCCCAAAGAACGTCAAGGGATACTCTCCCGAGATAGTATGCCCACAGAACGTCAAGGGATACTCTCCTGAGACTGCATGCCCAATAAACGTCAAGAGATACTCTCCCAAGACTGCATGCTCAACGAACGTTAAGGGATACTCTCCCGAGACGGCATTTTCCATAGGATGTCAAGGGATACTCTCCCGAGACAGCGGGTTCAATTTAGTTATCACGCAAGCATGCCATCACAATCCACTTATTACTTTAGAGCATTAGCCAATGCACACATGCTTGCATATAAAACTTCAAGTCATTTCTCACAAAAGCGGTCTATTTCCAATGTCCCTCGGACAAACCATTTTCCCTTTCTTTTGTGAAAATCACACGATTCAAGCGAATGTTCATGCAATGTCACATCCAATTCACTTCATAAGATCAATGCACATGAAATTACACATTTTAATTTCCGGATGAACAGTAATTTCCGAATTTAATAAATAAATAATTAAATTCAGAAATTAAAATAATTAAATAAATAAATTCCGAAAATTAAATAATTAAATAATTAAATGCAGAAATTAATTTAATCAATAAATTAAAAAAATAATCACATTAATTAGCACAAAACACACAATTAAGCCTAATTAAGCACAATTAAGCATAAATAAGCACAATTAAGCATAAATAAGCAAGATTAAGCTAAGCTAATCTTAATCAACTATCTAACCACCTATATTAGGGCTAATACACTTAATTAAACACCTTAATCAGCTCTTAGCACTAATTAATCCAACCCTAAGCTAGTTTAGGCACTAAATAGGATTTAGGAGCTAAACTCACCCGTTAAGCGGGCCGGAGACATGAATGCGACGGCGATGACGAACCCAACACCCGGGGACCTCCACCACAATGATCCAAGGCAGTCTCGGGGCAGAAATCACAGCAACAACCTCTGCTCAAACCCCAAACTTCAAAAGACAGCACTGCAGTAGGAGGAAGCTGCTAGTCGGAGCAAAAACAAGCTGGCCGGAGCTCTGGCGAGCTGGTGGCCGGTGACCGGAGGCTCCAAAGGGTCGAGGGGGAGTTGTGTGTGGCTGGTGTGGGCAGTGGGTAGGCTAAAAATGGAGAGAAACGGAGGAAAAAGCAAAGCTGTACAGGAGGCGCTACTACAGTGACGGACGGAGGACTGCCGACTTCAGGCCGCCATACGGGACGGCTGACGATTGGTTCCGGCGATCGGCCAACGTGGCTAGTACGGATTTCCTGTGCTGATCAGTTTGATAGGTGGCTCGGCCTGAGATTCCACCGGGAAGACAATGAACAACTCAAATTTCGGTAAGAGGTCCAAAGTAGAAACTGCAGAAATGTAAGGAGAAGCAAGGGGAAGAAGGGCTGCAATTTTTGAGAGATCAAGTTGAGTGAGAGAGGGGTATTCGGCAGCTCAAAATCCTTCATCAATGCCATTAATGGCTGCTCCAATTTCCCAAGCACATGACCTCATCTTCTCTCTCTTCCTTTTGTCTCTTCCCAATAATATCTAGGGGCAAAATGGTCATTTCCACCTTGCACAATTCCCAAACTGCCCTTGGGCTAAAAATGAAAGGTGGGCCTAGGAAACAGGCTGGGAAATGGGTAGGAACAGGCTCGGGAATTTGTTGAGCTCGAATTGGCTCAAGTTTGGATAACGAGCTAGGACGAGTGAGGGGTCGGTTGGGTCCAACGGGCTTGCTCGTTGTCTCGGTCTTCCATGGTGGCCATCCCACCTTGGGCTCGAGGCCCTCACTGTTCTTGCCCGGCCCATGTCCTCATAGGCTCGGGTTTTCGGTCCAAAATCCCCTTTCTCAAAAACCTGGCTCAACCTGCACTGTCGACTGTCTAAGAAGCATCGTCCAAAAGTCTGTCCTGGACGTTCCCAAAAATTTGAAGTCCAATCTTGGATTCACATGCCTTATCAATTTCGCCTAAATGCCATTTTGGTACTACTCAGACTGACAGGCGGCTTCGAGGACTCACGCGTAACCGATCCGTGCCAATTCACGTTCAAGACTTCTCGACACATGGATATCCTTGACTACATGAAATTGTGAAGGATCGATTCTTATTTCAAAGTACACGATTATCAAGGATCGACATAGGGTCGTCCGCGGATTCGATAACAGTAGACGGAATCACCCGTCGTCCCATTATTTCTGTCTGCGAATCGACTTCTAGTCGTCCTTGAAATCGGCCTGCATATCTACAGGATCGTCCTTACGTAAGTCTCACGGTCAAGTCGTTTTCCCAGGTCAAGTTCTTAAGTCACACGAGTTCTATCCTCATTAGCCTTTCCCCTCAAGGTCAGTATCTCAGGAGTGATCAGTTCCGAGTGAGATTAACCAACAATGCATTGGTGAAATTAACGTTCATTCATCTTTCAAAGGGCTTGAATTTCAGGACGTCACATCATGTACAAGCATCGGTTCCTCTTGAAATTCAAGGAAGATTTTGTGGTCGAAAGAATGGAACAACACAAAATGTATTAGCTGTCATTACATTTGATTTGCGATTTTCTTATGTATTAGCTGGTTGGGAAGGTACTGCCCATGATTCACGCATTTTTTCTGATGCACTTTCAAAGCCAAATAGATTGAACATTCCAAAAGGTAAGAAAATGGAATTTATAGAATATCTTTGAAGTGAGATTAGTAACTTAATAATAAACTTATTTATAACTTGTAGAAAAATATTATCTTGTTGATGCTAGTTATGGAATCCAAAATGGCATCATCTCTCCCTATCGCAATGTTAGATACCATTTGAAGGAGTTCAGTGATCGCCCACCTGAAAACGAGAAGGAACTATTCAATTTGCGCCATTCATCTCTAAGACTACTGTTGAAAGAGCGTTTGGAGTCTTAAAGAAACGTTTTCGAGTATTAGATTCTGAACCTTTTTGGTCATTTGGAACAAAAGTCGATGTTGTCTTGGCTTGTTGTATCATTCACAATTTTATTACGGGGGCTGATCCTAATGGCTCTATCATGGAAGAGATGAATAGACAAATGGAATCTCGAAGAGAAAATTCAAGAATGCAACTTTCTCAAAGAGAGGAAAAGGAGGAAAATAGGATATGGGCATTAAAAAGGGATAGGATTGCACATGCAATGTGGATTAGTTATCAGAATATTAGAAGAAGCCATTAGTTTTCATTTTATTTCTTTTGAGTGTTTCATTTAGAATATGTAATCTTTATTCCTTTAATGATAATCATTTTAAATATTTACTATGTGTCATTATTCATCATATTTTTTCTTATCATGCTGTTTAAAGTTGTTACGCAACTATCATGATGGGTAAAAGTAAGGTAAATGAGGAGAAGGTCAAGCAATTCAGATGGTTGAAGCCTATGGAACGTGTTCTACTTGAAATTCTTGCCAATGAAGCTACTAAAGGAAACAAGCCTTTGAGCACATTCAAACCCTCTTCAATTGCTCGAGTTGTCAATACAATAAATGATAGGTTTGGCATTAGTTGTGAGCCCGACCACATTGAGAATCATTTGAAGATAGTCAAAAGCAGTTGGAAGACGATTCAAACTCTACGTGGCAAGAGTGGATTCAATTGGGATGACAAGTTGAAGATGGTTATAGTCGGGAAAAAGGAATTTGATGAATATGTGTCGGTAAGTTTTTTCATCACTTTTTCTCCACTTGAGTGCTCTAGTGTATGTTTAAAGATGCTTGTTGAGCTTTACTTTATGCTTTTGTTTGTATGTCTGAAGGCACTTGTTGAGCTTTGGTTTCAACTCCTGTTTTCTTTAGTAAAATGGTTCTCAACGTGGTCAGGCTTTGGTTGAGCTTTGGTTTATGTTCATATAATGCAGTAGCACCAATTTCTTTCTTTTGCTTGTGGATCATGTTGATTTCCTTCTTCAACTTCATACAATGCAACTTTTAATAACTGAATGAATATTGTGCATTGATAGGTCCATCCTTCTCATGAAAAATATTTGAATAAGATGATTGACATGTATGATGAGATGGCCTTGGTGGTTGGGAGAGACACGGCCACCGGAAGCTTTGCTAAGCAATTGGGAGACATCGATGCAACAGAAATAGACTCCTCACCTATTGATTTAGGTGATGACTTCGATGAGTTGATGAAAGGTTCAAAAACATCTTCATCTATTGTACCTTCAGAAAAAAATTCTCACAAAAGGCGAAAGTGTTCCGACAATGATGATAAATTAGCTACACTTTCAACACATATTGGAGAGATGGCATCGACAATTAAGTCGTTAGGTCAAAATGATATTGATCCCTCTCAATTGCACTACTCTCGACTCTACGACGAGGTGATGAAAATGGATGGATATGATGAAGTTACCCTTGGATCGGTTTTTGACCATCTAGTTGAGAATGAAAAAATTGGAAAAGCATTCATGGTGAAAAGTGTGAATCTTCAGAAAGTGTGGATTGATAAATTTCTAAGCAAAGGAGATGATCATCAATGAGTGATGTATTGTGTTGAGCTTTATTGCTAAAAGACTCGTGTGTTCTTTCTTTCTATGTTGTTATTGTTAGTACTCCAAGACATGAAATTTGATATAAAGGTTGTTCTTTAATGGCCTTTTTATGATCTTTTAGCAGTTGTGACATTGAGTAGCATGGACTTACATTTCAACTTAAAGAATGCTTGATCTTTGTTCTGAAGTGATTGGATGTTGTTTATTAGATGAAAATGTTGTTTATCGAATTATAAGTTATTTATTGGGTTTACGGGTCGGTAAAACGATGCATGTTCAAGTGGTGAAGTTTAGAAAACATTTTTCTTACTGAACATTGGAAAATATTTTCTGGGACTTTTTTAGGTTATAGCCAAATACCAGAAAATAATGTCATTTTCCTGGAAAATTACTTTCATGAAAACATTTTCCAGAAATGGTTCATTTTCCATGAAATGAATGAAGCCTTAGCTTCAATTTGATTTTAGCATTGAAAATTTTGTGAAAATCGATTAATAACCTTGTTTTATGAATTTTTTGATGTTCGGTTCAAAATCGGCAAAAAGTAAAATTGCTTTCATTCTATTCATATTTTCATATAGTTCTTTCTACAACATCTGATTTACAGATCATTACCCATTTACTTATTTAATTAATTTTGCCCGTTAAAAGGTACTTCAATTAATGTCCTAGGCACTTGGATCAAGGGGTAATATCTATCGGTAATGGTTTGATTTCATCTCTCTCTCTCTCTCTCGTTCGGCGCCTCTCTACTCTAAGGAACTCTGTCTATGTCAGTTTCATTTTCAATTTCTTCGTTGAGTGTCTTTATTTCGGTATTGCTGCAATTCTCTTATGCCATGCGTAGGAGGATAACAGATACCGAGTCAACTATCAAGCCCTGACATTTGAACCACAAATTCATCAAGTAGCATTAAGATTGAGTGGAGTGGAAGACAGTGAGTGAGAGTATCATCGAACTTTATATCTTTATATGGAAATTGGGATTTGGTGTGGTGAATGTAAGAGCTTTCCCAGTATCATATTTGCTGGGTTGATAATACGTAAGTCAAGATTTCTCGCCTTCGTCAGCAGCTAATTTTCTTCCAATCTTCTATGGAAGTAGGGATGCTATGTTAATGACGTTTAGATGTGGATCGCAGCCTTATATAAGGCACGGTTTCCAGTCAATGAAGATGCTGAAGTTTTCGTTCAGAAAACTACTTGCACGCTACATGTCTGATGAAAGCTTTTCCCAAAATTTTGTACTAGTCGAAGATGTTCTAATTCGAGCTTAGGAAATGTGAATTCATGTATTCTACCGATTTGATGTTAGACAGAGTAAACCAGTTTTGATATTCTTTTCTTCTCTTCGCATTTTCGTTTTTGGATATCCCCTGCTTAGAGTATCAACCTTGGGGAATGGTAGGGCCATAAAAAATTTGTGAGATAATAACTCAATTTGATCACATCTCTCTAGGGGTAAGTACATTATAAGTGCCAAAAGCTGTATACGGCATTCACTTTGATGCGAAAAGTTTCCGCTAGCTCATTGAAGTGCCAAATCAGAGAAAAAACCATCATTTAAGTGCCTCCGGCAATAAATTCCGGTCGAAATATTACGTGGCTTTTATAATTAAATGTATAATTTGACGTGGCATTTTTATATTAAAAATGCATGGATCATGACATGGCTATTCTCTCCATAAATGACGTCGTTTTGGAAAGAATCCTTCAATGCAATCTTCCATTTTCCAGGAAAATTTGCAGAGAGGAGGAAAAAGAGAGGGAAAGTAGAAAGGAGGGAGATTGAAGAAAAGAAAATGAAAATGCCTGAGCCGAATCAAAGCCGAGAAGAGAGACAGATCAGCTTGAAGAAGCCGCAAAAAATGTTGGATTTTCAGCGATGCTCGACCTCAACAGCTTCGACTGATATCCCAACTCGTACGCATGAGCAATCTAACCTCGTCAATCAAGGGACTGTGCACGAGTGCTATCAGCGAAGAGAGCGAAGTGAGCACTTCGATGGAACGGCATGAGCCCCTCGGAATCAATGCTTCGAGAGTCAAACCCATCAGCACCAACCCCACAAACACGTTCCAATTGAAGCAGATCTGAGCTTAATGGCTTGAGGTTCCAGATCTGAGCATTTTCAAGGGAGAGGCAAGCGAGACCACTCTGCTGCAATGGCGGTGGCGATGGAGCTTCTCTCCCCCTACGATGATGAGAGTGACGACGGAGCATGGTCACGGCTGAATCGACCCCCCTTCATCTGCTGACTTTCCTTCTTTAATCTGCAAAAGAGAAAACCTAATTTGGACAAAAACCCTAAAATGCAAATAAAAGTACGGTTTATAATTGGGGCAAAATATAAACGACGTTGTTTTGGACAATTAATGCTGACTGGACATGCCGATGAGCGACATGAATTGGAAAAATTAATAAAAAAATTGTAACGTTGGATTTCCGGCCGTTGACATTGGAGTTGATATTTAAATGATCCATTTTTTAAAAATTGACATTTAAATTATTTGAAAAAAACTTTTAGCATCAAAGTGAGTACCGTACACAACTTTTGGCACTCCCAGTGTACTTACCCCCATCTCTCCATATTGTTATATTCTTAAAAGTTAATATTACGAAAAACCATAAACTAATATACTTCTGACAAATTTACTCTAAACTAATTTTTTTACCATAATAAATTTGTGACAAATTTACTCTTCATTAGTTTTTGTTAAATTTTACTGTTAAATTGTCAAGTTAGATGACACGTGGCAGTTGACAAATGTACCTATTTAAAATACCAAAATGGTGAAATGCTAGGAGTAATCTGACAACCAGTAGAATCAAACTTAAGCTTATTTACACACTTTATCTACTCCAGTCATGGACACTTCTTTGGCTTTCTCAATTTTTTTGATCTGTAGATATCTTCAGCTATTCAGAATATTCAACCCTTATCATGAAAAGAAAAGAAGAGACAGGTATATCGGAACGCAAAGTTATTTTGGGTTAAATTGTAATTGCCGTCTTCCTATTTATTATTTTGCCCATATACTCGTTACTCACTGTGAAAACGGCACTCGCAAAACCCATGGCTTAAGAGATATGCCTGTGTATTACACACTTGAGGGCCATTTACAGGGACGAAGATCTCATGTAAGTAGTTGCACCATGAGTCCCAAGTTTCCGCCTGAACACCCTCGAAGTGTCATGATTGGTTTCTTCGCAAACATATTTGAGAATTGGCTACGATAAATCCTGCAAAAACCAGACTCAAAAAAGCCAGTGAGAATGTCCGAAATAGGCTTCGTCAAACATGCTTGTGCCGATATCATACAATTAGGAAAGCGCTAGTTCAGCTGATAACTTCTGATTGTATCAAAGGTGACATGTGGGCGAGGAACGTAAGCGTACCTGGACGCATCCGAAAATGCAAATTGCATAGTAACGATGTTCGTGGACAAGCATGTCGGCTGCCACTACGAGGGGGATGGTCACGGACTTGCCAATTGTCGTAACCAGGGAGTTGTCCAAACGATCGATATGGCCCTATTTCAACATTTTCCGACGTCACTCACGAAAAAATGGGCCAGTTCTAATGATGAGGACAAGAAAATGTGAAACCGCCGATTGGAATTTAGTGAGGTCTATTAGCACTTCTGAACCATTAGTAAAGGGTACGGCGACTTTATCCACTACTACACACAAAGCATACTGAACTTTATCTAAACCATATTTCAGCTGTGTTAAGTTTATTGACCCTTCATGAAACAAGAATGAGAGAGACACACCTCAAGTAATCCAAAAGAACACCCATAAACCGTATTTTATTCTGGGTGAAAGATGCCTGTTATTCTTTGAATAAATGAATGTGTACACCATAATTGAGAAAAACATCACAATAAATAAGAGTTTCATAATTTCGTCCATATAAAGAAATTTTACATGATAGGACCAATTAGTGGCATACCTTTAGTTAAAAGATCAACTAATATCAACTTGGTACTATCGTGTTCTATGACCATTTTGTTTATCTTTAAATGTTCCCCTATCTATACATACTTGATGTTGATATGTTTACTTTCACTACAACTTTTGTTATTATTAGCCATGTACACAGTACCTAAATTATCACAAAATATCTTTAATGACTAAGTAATAGAATCAACAACTCTAAGCCCTGATATGAAATCCTTCAACCACACACCATGCGAGTTGGCCTTAAAACAAGAAATGAACTTAGTCTCCATAATAGAAGCGGTCTACTTTGCACTCCTCTATGACATAGCTCCGCCAGTAAACATAAAAATGTATCTAGATGTTGATTTTTGAGAATCAATGCAACCAGCGAAGTTTGAATCCAAATAACTAACTACTTCTAGGTTGTCCGTTCATCTATACATAAGTGTGCAATCTTTTGTACCTTGAAGGTATCTCATCACCTTCTTTGTAGCTCTCCAGTGGTTCATATCTAGAATACTCTAATATCTTCTCAACATTCCCACAACAAATGCAATGTCAGGTTGAGTACAAACCTAAGTATACATCAAGCTTCCGACAACAAAGTCATATGGGATGTTTTTTGTTTGATCCCTTTCTAGATCATTCTTTGATTACTAGTTCAAATTGAACTTGTCACCCTTTACAGTAGGTGTTCTATTTGATAAACAATTTTTCATCCAAAATCTCTCTAATACTTTATTGATATTAATTTCTTCAAATAGTCCTAATAAGCCCCAAGGCCTATCCCTATAGATCTTATACCAATAACATAAGATGTATCATCCATATTTTTCATGTCAAAACTCTTATAAAGAAATCTTCACTTCATGTAGCAATCCCTTATCATTGGTTGCAAGTAAAATATTGTCCACATATAGGACAAGAAATGTTTTTTGCTCTCTCTAACATTTTGGTATATATATTGATCCTTGACATTCTTCACAAAACTAAATGAAGAGATGACATACGTTAAGTAGCATTGGCGGGATGTTTGTTTCAAACCATATACAGATTCTTTAAGCTAGCACACCAAATACTTATCATTACTAAATGAGAATCCTTCAAGTTGTTTCATGTAAACCTCTTCCTCTAGTTTTCCATTGAGTAGTGCCGTTGTCACATCTATTTGATACAATTCCATGTCAAAATGGGAAACCAATGCCAAAATGATGCGAAAAGAATTAAAGGTCTCCATGTAATCAATTACCTTCCTTTGAGTGAATCATTTGACAATGAGTTTGGCTTTATATCTCTCAATGTTACCCAATGAGTTCTTCTTAGTTTTGATGACCCATTTATGTGACGTCCTGAAATTTGAGCCATTAAGGAATGTAATGACTGTGAATTTCATCAATACATTATTAGTTAATTTCATTTGAAATTGATCACTCTCGAGATACAAACCCTGAGGGAAAGGTTAATGAGGAAATGAGTATGTACGACTAAAAAACTCAACTGGAATAACGATTTAACCAGGGACTTGCGGACTGTGGTTATATAGGCTGATTCAAGGAATGATTATAAATCGATTTGCAGACAGGATATAATGGGATGACGGGTGATTCTATTTACTATTATCGAGACTGCGAACAACCTAAGTCGATTCCAAATAATCGTGTACTTTGAAATAAGAATTTGATCATTCGTAATTTCATGATAATCGAAGTCGTCCAAGTATTGAGAAAACTTGAACGTGGTCTAAAACTAAGTCAATCACAAGTCGATAATGCATAATGCCTCAAAACCGCCTGTTAGTTTGAGACACACTAAAATTGTATTCAATCGAAATTGGTTATGATGATAATCCGATTTTGAATGTTGAGCTTTCAAGGACGTTGGGGATGAATCATTGGACGATGCCTCTGTAATCCTTGAGAAAATCGATAAGCCCAAAATTGATGGAAAAAGGTTTAACAGGCCAAAAAGTTGAGCTCACAAGGAAATGGGTCGGGCAAGGCTCTAGTGGGCCTCACGCCCAAAGATGGGCAGCCACAAGGTGGGCCCAAGTCAGCCAAGTGGGCCTGTTTAGCCCATTTAGCCCACTTAACCCCTTTCTAGCCCATTGTCCATTTTGAGCCCAGTGACTTGCAGAGCTCAATTCCTATTCATTTCTAGCCCGTTCCCTAGGTTCGCTCCTTATCTTTAGCCTAAGGACAATTTGGTAATTGAGCCCAAGGTCAAAAGACCAAAATGCCCTTCTTGGCATTAATGGATGAGAAACAAAAGAGGAGGAGAAAGTCTTTGGCAATGATGGCTTTGCATGGGAAATGAAGTGAATTGATGGGTATTGAAGTGAGAAGATTGATGAAGGAATGGCAAGTCTTCATCTTCCTACCTAGCTGACCACCCCTTCCCCCTCTCCTCTCCTTCTTCGGTTTTCTTCCTTTTCCCCCTTCCTTTCTTCCTTTTTCTCCCCACGGTGCAGCCACAACAGCGAGCAGGAGACACCATCCATGCCCCCTATCGCCGCCGCTCACTAGTCCAAGCTGCCGAACCGCCAACTAGTCGCCCAAACCATCGGCCATCCCCTATCTGCCTCTTCCTTCTTTGTTGTATCGACTGGAAACACCCAATTACTGCTAATTATGCCTCACTGCCGCCTGGACTAGCCATCACCACCTCACCCTCAGGTATTTAGAATCGCCAAACCCTAGCCAACCGTTCGTTAGACCGACAATTAGTACGGTCAGCTGCAATCCTCCTGGTTCTCCTTTAGTTTCTACAAAACAGAAGAGGACAACACTTGCAGCTACTGTTTCCGTCCTCGAGCAGCCTTGTGTTAACATTTCCGAGGTCCCCATGCGTAGCCCTCGCTGCTGCCATCACGCCCATGTCTCTAATTCGCTTAATAAGTAAGTTTATGTCCTAATCCCTTGATTAGTTTGTTAAACTTGCTTGGGGTTAGATTATTTTATAGTTAATCTTAGTTAGGGGGTTAATTAAGATTAACTATGGTTAGGATGGATGGTTAGAAAAATTACCATGGTTGAGTTAGTCAAAAAGTTGGACTATGGTTAGTTAATTAACAAAGGTTGCATTAATTAACTAAGGTTGACTTGTGGTAAAGTTAATTAACCAAGGTTGGGTAAGGTAACTAAAGTTGACCTATGATTGGGTTAATTAATTAGGATTGAGTTAGTTAATTATGGTAGAAGCATGGTTAGTTTAGTCAACTATGGTTAACTTTAATTAATTTGCTAATCTTGCTTAGTGCTAATTAACTGAGGTTAATTAGGATAATCAAGGATTAGTGGGATAATCCTTATTAGTATTATTTTAATATAAAGAATAAATTTCTTTTACTATTATTAAATTCGTTTGTTATTATTAATTATTTTAATAATAATTAATCAAATTTAAGTATGAATAATATTGATTATTTATAATTAAATTATGGGACTAATTTGACGAGTTTGTACTTGTTAAGGAATATTGAATTGTTGCTTAAATCAATGATGTATTGATCACATGATTGACATTGTTGAGTGCTTGATTACTCTAATAGACAATAATGTCACGGGGACATTATGCATTGATGTTTCTGTGAAATTGCATGGACATATAAAAGGAAAACCCCAAAGTGTTGGTATATATATGTCGAGTTCTGCAATAAAAATGAGACTGGCATGTTTAAATGATAAGATATGTAAAGTTGGACAGGTTTCGAAATAATATGTGACAATGTGAAATTCATTCCTGCAATTTTTACATAAAAATGTGTAGTAAACTATTAAGTTGAGCATGTATCACGTCTACATTGGTTAATGCATGGAATTGTGTTATTGTGGTGTACTCGTGTGGTCACATAAATTACCTATCACCTCCACGGGAGTTTGAGGGACGAAGTCCGACTTGTCTAAAATCTTGGTAGGAGTTTGGATGTGGATCGCAGTAGAGGCTAGATCAATACTCATTCGAGAATGTCGTTTGGGCAAAAGTTTCAAACGTAGCTATGCTCGATGGGGTGGGACAATGCTTGGCAAAGCTAGAAGACACCATCGGGAGTTCGGTTGTATACACCAACAGAAGTTCAGTTGTGGCCCCTTGAGGGCATTAATAATTAGAACATGCATGAATGCAAAGTGCATGGGAAACATGCTGTTATTGATTCTGATTATGCTTGTGCTGGTTGCACTGATTATGACATGCTTGAGTTAGTATCATGCAGGATGTGGCAATAACCAGGTGAGATCGCGTGTAATACAACTCGATTGTGATTGATTAATGCAATACTAAGAGTGTAGGATGCATTAATTGTAGTATGCATGTGTACTTACCATGTAGGATATGGCAATAACCATGTGAGATCGCGTGTAATACAACTCGATTGTGATTGATTAATGCAATACTAAGAGTGTAGGATGCATTAATTGTAGTATGCATGTGTACTTACCATGTAGGATATGGCATGACCGAGTAAGGTTGCCTGCAAGAGTTCGGTTGTGGCCCATTGAGGGCATTAATAATCGAAACATGCATGAATGCAAAGTGCATGGGAAATATGTTATCATTAGTTCTGATTGCATTGATTATGGCATGCCTGAGTTAGTACTGTGCAGGGTATTTCCTATAATACTATTTTATTGTGATTGATTAATGCAATGATAAGAGTGCAGGATGCATTAATTGTAGTATGCATATGTACTTACTATGCAAGGTATGGCATGACCGGGTAAGGTTGCCTGCAAGTCGATTGCTAGTCGGTTGTTATTTCAGGGTTACCGAGTAGATCAAGTTATTAACTAAGGCAAACAAAAATTGTTATGCTATTGATCTGCCTGAATGAATTGATTGTACGATAAGTACCTTGAGGCGAGCTGATGTTCTAACTGAGGCTTAGGGCAATAACTCACTAAGATTATATCTCATTTGTTGTTGTTAAATAATTTCAGGTCCCTAAGATGACGCACCACCTAGTGCAGTTCAAGGTCTCTAAGGATTGGGAGACCATTGTCATGACCCATCGATTTCCGAGGCGAGCACACTTGTATGAGAAGTACGTGTCCATCATTTGGGTGGATGAGGGATTGGGGATGTGAGTTTCCTATCGGTTCTTGGCATGATTTATCAGAGAGGGCAAAATTCTACTTGGCCCTCTACATGGTTTTGATGGCCTGCCTAATTGGGGCCTTGAAGATGTGGAGTGGCATCCCATGGAGATAGACCCTCTAGATGAGATAATGGTGGATCTCGATCCTACCCCACCAGCAGTTAACCTATACCCCTTTGACTACGGCCCAACAGAGCCCGACTCTGATGAGTCTTTATATTTTGGTTGTCCCTGATGGATGTATCGAACCCAAGTCTTTAAGAGAGTAGATTAACCCAGCCTTGGTATCTTTTTGTAGGCTTGGAAAGGAACTTGCCAACTAATGGGCTTGTAATTAAAAGTGTTCCTTTGGGGTTTGTCTAGTAAATAAATAAATGAGTTGGTTTGCTGCTATGATGATTGATCATCTTGCTATCCCTGTTGTTGTTTGTTGACTGGGTGATAGATCGTTTCCACTTGCGTATAATAGAAAGATAAAAAGAATGGTCGGCGACATGTCTTGGGACGTCGCATTCATTTGACCAAAGTGAAGGGGTTGTTGCACACTTGGGGTTCGGGGCGTGACAATTTACAAATAATGGGCCCTTGCACCATTAAGCAACTCAACCAAATCCCAAATTTCGTTAAATGCCATAGAATTTATTTTTTCCTTCATGGTATTGTACCACAAATTGGATTTATTCACAACTCATGACTTGTAAAAACGATTCAGGATCATTCTACACTCCAACATTATCATTAGATCCTTATAAATACACAATGCAATCACTAGATATTGCTGATTTCTTCATTCTAGCAAATTTTCTTAATGTTGCATCAACATTCTTTTGAGTAGTGTATTGTTCAAATGGTTGTTCAATAATTTCTAGAAATTATTGGACAATTGGATTTTCTGGATCAATATGGATAGGTTATGAAACTTCAATGATAGGTTGTTCAACAAATGGTTAAACTAGAGCATTATGAGCAATAATCAATCTAATACTTGATGTGGAAGGTTGAGTATTTGAATGGTCTTTCTTAGGAACAATGCCCCTAAATTGATCCTTCCCACTAATCAATTCATTTTCTAGAAATTAAGAGTTTCTCAATTTCACAACCCTTAGTGGTGTAAGATATACAATAAAATTTGTACCCCTTCAACTTTTCGGCATATTTATTGAAATAGCCACTTATAGTCCTTGGGTCTAACTTTTTTCTTTATGGATTGTAAACTCTCAGTTCAAACGGGCATCGCCAAAGGCGTAAATGTCGCAAACTTGGTTTCTAACCTTTGAATAACTCAAAAGGCATTCTTAGGATAACCTTGATCGGAACTTGATTCAATATGAAATATGCCGTCTTAAGAGCTTCTATCCATTAGGATTTAGGAAGTTTGGAGTTGTTAAGCATATTATGCACCATATTCAATAAAATTTGGTTTCTTTTTTTTGCTATCCCATTTTGGTCTAGAGAACCAAGCATGGTGTATTGAGCTATTGTCTCATGCTTTTCAAGAAATTTTGCAAATGGACTAGGTGTTTGTCCATCTTGAGTGTATCTACCATAGTATTCACCTCATCCATCTAATCTCATTATCTATGAAAATGATAAAGTACTTCTGACCATACAACTCCATATTTAGACTACAAATATCTATATGTATGATTTTTAATATTTTTGTATTGCTCTTGGCATCTTTCTTTGTCTTATTGGTCTATTTTCCCTTTATGCTGTCGACGTAAATATTATAATCAGTAAAATTCAAAGTACTAAGTACTCCATTTACTAATAGCTTAATTCCATTTATTGAGATATGTTTCAATCTTCGATGTTACAACATAGATAAATCTTTGTTCAAAACACATCATTTTATACTAGAATTATCATGAAATTGCATCACTCTAAAAGGTATTGTCTTGTAAATTAATTTGAAAAAAACCATTAGACAAAATACCACCTCCAACAATTTCAAATTTAAACGATTAACTGAAGATTGGATCTAAAAAGTTAAAGAAATAAACCAATGGTAATAGTCTTGAAACTAAAATCAAGTTTTTAGAGAAACTAGTAACATAAAAAGTGCTTTCTAAATTGTTGACACCTAGTGTTTAGCCAACGCATCATTAAAAGTAGAAAACTCAATATTAGGATTTCTGATCATGATGGAGCCTCTTTTTTATTTAACCAAAAGGTGTCAATTTTCATTTCTTTTCATGTAGAATGTTATTTTTAGGTAATTTCCTAACAATTTTAATTAGAAATTGAAAAGTCCAACGGTTGACGTTTAGATTGACTTTTTGGTTGACTTTTAATCAACCCTTTGACTGAAAGTCAAATCCTTGAGTCAAAAATTGGTTTTTCGTATAAAAATATTCATTTTAGCTTCAATTTAATTTTAGTATTGAAAATTTTGTGAAAATTGATTAATAACCTTGTTTTATGAATTTTTTGATGTTGGGTTCAAAATCGGCAAAAAGTAAAATTGCTTTCATTCTATTCATTTTTCAAATAGCTCCTTTTACAACATCTGATTTAGAGGTCATTACCCATTTACTTATTTAATTAATTTTGACATTGGGTATGTCGAAATAGGAATTCTCATTTTTTGTCCTAATTAGGGGTTCCAAATTGATTCTATATGATTTGCAAGCGAACATTTCCATACTTTACTCATTTTTATGGGATAAATCCAAATCTGTGGTCAATTTTGGGAAATTCACTCGGGAACCTTTTAATGTAAGGAATTTAATTTACTTGAACCTAAGAAAACTGAGCTAATGAACTCCGATTAGCGAAATTCAAGTTGACTCATTTGAGACTAAGGTTCAATTTCAAGAATTGAGGTCCAATTTCATTATTAGACTTGAATTTAATTTTAGCATAAAGGTTGTGTCATCAATTCAAGGTCAATTTGAGTGAAATAAGTCATCCTATGTATGGGTAATCAGTTCAATAGGTACCTTGCAACATTAATTGAATTCAATTTCAATTGATTTGCATTTTTGGGCAAGAAATTGTATAAAATTGTATGAATTTGCTTAGGAAGTCCAATTGCATGTACCCATGGCCCAAGTTCAATATTTTTCATATTACTTGAGTAATTAGATCAATAGAAATTTATTGAAGTGTGTTCGTGTGATTTAATTGGCCTAATTGCATTCAAATTGAACCATTTCGTTTCAAATTAGCCTATTTTGATCTCCAATAGGACAAATTTTCTTCACAATTAGGCCTAGGAGGACCTAATTACATAAAAAGGGGAAGAAAGACTTAAACCGCCGGGAAAAGAACAGCTCAAGTGCCAAAACTTAACACGAGAGAACACTTTAAGTGCCAAAAGTTACGAAAGGTACACTTAAGTGCTAATCTAGCCATGTCAGAGCTCAAAGCGACGTCGTTTTGGACTGATCTAGCCATGTCAGAGCTCAAAGCGACGTCGTTTTGGACTGATCTAGCCATGTCAGTGCTCAAAACGACATTGTTTTGGGCTTATTTGGCCATGTCAACGCTCAAAATGACGCCGTTTGAACCTCAACTCTCCGAAAAAGTGCCATGTCAATATTTTGGCCGGATTTTCTCTCTGTTGGCACTTAACTAATCATTTTGCTCCAATCTTGACACTTAAGTGTACCTTTCAAAACTTTTGGCACTTAAGTATCCCATCATGCCAAGTTTTGGCACTCCAGGGGTCCGCACATCTAAACCACCCAAGAGGGGAATTGAATCAATCAAACCAATTTGGACCGGTCCGATTGATCATCCGCAAAGGAGGTCGGTTAAGATCTCTTTCGAGTGGTTCTTGATTGTCCGTGACCACCCTAAGGTGACCTGCCACATGGCCAATCTCCCTATGCCCTTCAATTTTCTAATTTTATAAAATTGCTCCTAGATTTCATGAAACTACGAAAATGCTCCTGTTTAGGCCTAAATTGCAAAATCGATCCTGACCATCAATTTCGGCACATCATGACTGTTGAAATTAGTGCATGATCAAATTTTAATCTTGCTTAAGGGTTGAGCAAGTTAGTTAGACTAAAGGATCAATTCCTAGCCATCGGATCGAACTAATGGCTAGGATTTGATCTTGGAGAGAGCTATATAAGCCATTTTCTCTCTAAAATTCCATAGAGAGGCCTTATTTTGATCAAAATATAGATCTGAAAATCGCAATTCTCTCTCAAATTCTCTCTCTCTCTTTCCTACCTGTCTCTCTCTCCTCCTCACTCACCCGCGCGAGTGCCTTTCGCCACTGATTTCAGTTTCAACCGACGGTTGTTTGAGCCGTGCCATCGCCTCCAACTTCCATCTCTCTGTCCCGATACTACTCAACATTGGCATCTCCTCTAGTGAGCCTCCAATCTGCCTATCTAGCGACGCTTTCTCGATGGGCATCGAGATCAGCATGTGCACCGGTAAGCTGTCCGTTGGCTTCCTCAGGCCTAATCGGTAGCTAGCGGCGGTTTCCGATCATCCCAACCTATCCAGCTGAGGTTCTAGTGTCTAAAGACTCCTTAGAAAGCTACTAAAATAGCTTCAGTGATTGATTTTTTCCAACGGTTCACACTAAGTCCAACCACAGCCGATTCTATTCAATAGCGAACCAGTGGCCATCCGACGCCATCTGGGCCTATTCCGATGTTCTCTAAATCCCTTGGAGCCCCCTCCATGTCCACAAGGTGCCATGGTGGTTCGGCAATCATTAATCAAAGCTCGAATTGCTAAAATCGCATCAAAGATAGACTATCCTAACCTTGAGCTCAATGAAGCGAGGTCCAGTTAGGAGACCGGTGCTAGAGTTGGTCCTAGGGTTTATATTTCTTCAAATCATACGTGTTTAAGATATTAGAAAGGCTTTAGGATAGTCTTGAATGAGCTTGTATGGCTTGATTGCCCTTGATTGATTGAGTGAGCCTATTTTGCAATTTTCGGATGCTTGGATGACAGATTTGAGAAATCATTTAATATAAACTTGTAAATGTGCTTTTCTATGTTTGATGTCTTCACGAGAGTCGAAGACAACTCAAAGGCCTTTCCAACAAGTCATAGAAAGGCCCAAACGGACCTCGTTTACTATAGTTTTGATCCATGCAAAATCAATTAGTTTTATGCCCTGCGACCTATATATCTTGATATTTTTTGCTGATTTTTGTGAACAGAATTGGACTTATATGTCTCAAATAAAATGATCAAGACATCTCATTCTATATGCATGAATTTTGGTGGAATTTTCTCCAGTCATTAGATTAGTGAAAATTGCCCCTATTCTATTAAAATGCCTATATGATTACGACTGATATGAGTTTATATACCAATATCTTCAATTGAGCTCCTTAAGAGTAAAATGACATGTGATTTGTGCAAATTGGTGATCGCTTGTCCCATGAAAACGTCTTGTGAAGTTGCTGTTGCATTTTGCGCAATCTTGGAATGTTCGTAGTAGTGAATGTTAGTCTACCAAGCTGCATTCATGAATTTTCATGAATTCTTGTGCATTGATTTAGGGATAGGTGTCTTGATCGCTTTTGTCCTTCACACTTGCCCCTACATCGTGCTAAAACCTTGAAATTTTCATGTAGCCAGTTTAGCAAACTTATCTTTGCTTGCCATGGTCGGTCCTATTTGTGACTGAATGACCTTTTGTGCTTCACTGAATTTCTGCAACTTTTATATGCGAAATTAGGATTTGATGTCCTACAAAGTCGTAGAGCACGTCTGTGGCTTTCTAATGACTCCAATTTTGCCTCATTTTAATGTCATTTGTCCCCTTTTCCAATTTTTTGAAGATTTCCTAAAAATCCGCCATATTGTAAATTCGGATCGCACGTTCTGTCCTTTATGAGTCCGAGCCTTTCCTATTTTTGTAGGAATTTTTCGGTAAGGAATTTGAAGGGAGATCCTCAATAAAATTTGATTGCAACTTCCATGACTATGTTATGATAAAATTTGAGAATGTTTTGGCATCATTTGTTAGGGAAAATTGTCATTAGTATGCATAAATGTACCATTGCTCTATTCTATTTTTTACTAATTACTTTCTGTTCTTGAATTTTTATAAATTCATGTGTAGACAATTTAGGAAATTTCCTTCATAGAAAATTTTCCTTATTGAGTGCTTGATGTGCCATAAAATTTTCAAGGCTTATTGTCCATGGGTCATGCCCCAATTGCTTGAATCTTGTATGCCCTGCTCTGACATGCTCTATTTTTCCTTTTATGACATGTCTCTGTTTTAGCATTTTTAGGAAATTATATATGCTGAACTGGCTCTCAATATACCCATGAGTTTTGTTGTATATATTTTGATCTTATTCCACAAAAATTTTCAAAAAATAAAAAGTTGTTTTTGATAATTTTGCCGGACCCCTCAAATTTGCGGGGCAATCAAGTATTTTGCATTATTAGTTAAGTTGAACTTAGCTTTCATTCACATGATGTCCAATTACACAAATGTCCTTCATTGAAATGTTTTAGCATGATCCGAACTTTGTTTTAACATTAATTCCATTCATTGGTTGGGGTCATATTTAAAATGCTTGTGAAGCCCGATCAATAGTGCACAAGATGTATCCAAGTTATCCCGGGCAATTAAATGTGCCTCATAGCTTCGATGGAATTGTGTCACCTTTTCATTCTTATGTTTTGACTTGGCATTAACCTCATCTCAATTTGAATCATATTTAGAATGTTTGTGAAATCCAATTAGCTGGGCACAAGATGCATCCAGGTTAGCCTTGATGGCTAATGTGCCCCATAACCTTGATGCACCTATGTCTTATCTTTATCAAATCATTCTTTAGCCAATGTTTCAATCGCACCCTTAAATAGTTTTGGGCATCACATGAATCTTCTTATGCTTTAATTTTTCTGGTTTAACGCTTGTGTTTGTGTTTTGCGCTTGATGATTGTATGAAGTGATCCGGTGTTGGTTCACTAAATTACTTGATTGATTAAGGACCAAGGCCAATGGCTTGAATGCATGTTTACTTTCATGCTTTTTCATATATTTTCTAGATGTATTAATAAGGGCAAGAACCCATGGGATAGTTTGAGATATGACAGCCACCTTTAGGGTTTTATGGCGTTATTCACCATGGGTGAATGGCAATAATGGCTAATAACCATAAGCCATGTCTAGAATAAATAGGGTAGACATTTTAGTATGGCACGTTGCATGGATAACTTCAAGGGCTGACCCCGAGGCCATTCTTGATATTCTTTTCCAATTGCTTTGTTTGATGATTTGTCATTGGATGCCTTAATTGCTATGAATTGCCTTTTCTATTCCGAACTTTAGACTAAAATTAGAATAGGTCCAAGAAGGCAATCCCTTGGAGGTGGTGGCCTCTAAGACGATGAATAGCCAATGTCCAATGTCCTATTAGGTTGTCTATATAAAAACTAAAAAATGAACCCATCGTATGTAGGGGTGAGCGGTTCCAGGTTCCTTACAGGGTCCGCTTGGAACCTGGAACCTACCCTCGGGTACAGGTTCCTCAGTTTTTGGAACCTGGAACCTACCCGTCGAAATCTGGAACCTAGAACCTACCCTCTTACAGGTTCCGGTTCCGGGGTCCAACAGGTTCTTTTTTTTTTTTTTTTCATTTAAGTGGAACCGGTTCCGGTTCCGAAAAAAGAGGAACCGGGAACCGGAACCTCCCTCCCTAGAACCGGGAACCGTGATCATCTCTTTCAACATAGTTTTTATAATGAGGGGAAAGATCTGCATATATGAGACGGAAATTTAGTGAGACCCCTTGGTTATTTCAAACACAAGACTAAAGAGAGGGGAAACAAGTAAAATATTCACATGATAGTGTAACAGAAGAGGTAGGCTTTCTATGGGATTGATAAACCTCAAGCCTTAATACCCCAACTACCAGCCAAAATATGCCAAAGTCAATGTCACAACATCGGGAATATTTCATGACATCGGGTGCAACTGCAGAAATTAAAAATTATTGACAGAAAACTCGCATATTTTCACACAATCCCCTAATTTCCACACACGATAGCACGCATAGAAAGACGTATTAGTGTTGATATGATCAGCAACGGCATCAAGATATTTCTGCAGAAAACAAGCAAACCTTGTAGATCTTGTGGTCGAAAACTTCAAGCAACCTAAGTTCTACATTAGGATCAGATAACTTGACCTGGTGTAGATTGCAACAGACAGTGTAAGAGAAAAAAAATAAAAAGATAAGAAAAGAAAAAGAGGCACACAAGACAGTAGATATTTCCTATAGAAAAAAATTAGTACACCTAGTTACCATTAACCACAAGCATATGTGCCATTGAAGTTAAGGTAAGAAAGGCAAGAAATAGCACCAAGACACCCCAAATTACCTTTGTCTTGAGATCCCCGAGCACATCTCCAACGGTACTCGCTTTGGAAGTCGATCGTATGGATGACCACCTACAAGATACGAAGCGAGAAACAACAAAAATCAGCAGTGAACCTATGCACAAAGTGACAAGCATCAATTAAATACTTACTGCATCCTTAGTAGCATGATGAAATGCTACTTTCAAAGTTTTTAGATCATCTCGCTGGCTGATTGTCCGCGGGTTTGGGGCTTCAGCGGGCGCTGCCGCTAATGATCATCGCAAAGAGAAAATGAACAATTAGATCCCAAACTGACATTAGAATGAGGTAAGACATCTACCCAACAGCAACCGAAACTAAAACTTCATTAAACTACTATCACACACAATTATCAGAGAACAATTCTCGATCTTGCAAGCTCCCAATAGGAAAATTCCGCGCCCCCAATAATTAAAGTTCATTTGGGATGGAATACCAGGATGATTGCAATAGAACGGTGGAAAATGAAGCCAAGGCCCAGATGCCCACTTCAAATTCATGACAAGTCATAAACCACATAATCCAGGAGAGACAATAGGGGCAAGAAGGAACAAACAGAGGCCGTTCTCCAAGACCTCGAACAAGTGTTTATCTAATTCTTTCAATTGGTTCACCCGAGAAACACACTTTAAAGCCTCCGCATCCCTACGACAAGATTCAAAATCCAAACTTTAACGAAACCATTGAAAACCCTCGAACTTAGCTCAGTTCAACACCCATAAAATTCAAAAAAAATTGCTCAAAACTCTACTTTATCCGAAGCAAATTCGGCAGCACTCGAAGGACACGTTACCTTCCACTGCTTCTGCCGAGAACCCGTTTTCGCAGCAGAAAGTTCCTCTCGACGAGCGACGAGCGGTAGGAGCTAGGAGCGTCGACGGCGACAGTGGACGAGTGGCAGGCAAAGAGGAGCCACGAGCATCTGGGGCGACTAGTGGTCGGCGGCGAGAAGCCAAGAGCGTCGACGGCGAGTGGCGGGTGGCGAGCAGGTCGAGGGCAGCAAAAAGCGAGGCGTCGGGGAAGAGAGAAATTGAGAATTGACAAATGGGGGGAAAAGTTAGGGTTAGAAATTGCAGATTTTTCGGGAAGGAGAGAAGCAGGAGTGGGCCGGTTCCGGTTCCGGTTCCGGTTCACGGTTTCGGTTCCGGTTCCGGTTCCGGTTCTAGTAGGAACCGGGAACCGGAACCAGAACCGCCGGTTCCGGAAAATGCAGAACCGGGAACCGGAACTGGGCTCCCTGGAACCGGGAACCGTGCTCACCCCTAATCGTATGGGGTATGAGTTTCAATTGAGGCTCACCATTTAGTATACTCATTGCTACAACTACAAAAAAGACGAAGTGATGCTATCTATTTGCTGGAGTACCTTCGCAAAAGCAAGTACCTTCGTAAAAGCGACCATGGTAAAGGTACCCTGAACCTACCTTTACGTTCTGTCTTTTCCTCCATAATGCCAAGGCCAAGTCATGAAACCTTTCCGCTGTCACGTGAGATACGAGCTTGGGAGAGCTCACGTTCTCAATCAATGGATCTCATACGATACGTGCCTCCAATGATATGTTCGAGCTATCTTTGGCATATGACGCCTTTAAGGACCGTCTCGTTGACAAGTATCTCTAAACCACAACCTCCCGAGGGGGTCAAGTCACAACACAAATTCAAAACAAAGTCACTATGGAGAACTAATCTGCACTTCACCATAGCTTCTACATGCGAATGTATCTTATTTCCTCAATAAATGCATTGTTCTCTTCCCACTGCTTTCTGAAGATTTTGAAAACTGTGACGGATTCAAAATGTGGATTGCAAATCCAGAATCAATCCACCACGTGTCGTGACTCACATCAACCATATTAAATTCATAATAAACACATGAGTTTAGATCACTTTTTTCTCAAACCAGACCTTAAAGCTGACACAATCCTTCTTCACATGGCCCTTTCTTTTAAAGAAGAAGCATTTGCATTCTATTTTAATGTCAGCTTAGGGAGGTATTTTACCCTTTTCCTACTGCTTGCGTTGCTCCTTATACTTTCCTTGTGTTGCCAAATGAGCACTCTCACCCGATTCAATAAGCAGGCTTTCTTCCTCTTAAACACACATAGCCATGAGTTCATTAATTGACAATTTATTTTTACATGTTATAAAAGATCTTAAAATGTGCATACTGTTGAGGAAAAGTGTTCAAAATGTAGTACGCAAGAAAAGATTTAGATATTCTAACTTTCGTGTTCCTCAGTTGAGCCACAATGTCCCTCATCTTCATGAAGTGCTCATACACACCTCTAACACTAGTAAGCTTCAACGATGAAAATGTCATAATTAAGGTCATGGGATGCACCTTTTCTAAATTTTCAAATTACACATCAATAGCCTTTAGTAATGCTTTGGCATTGAAATGCTAATATCGGTAGTAGCAGGTGGTTGATCTTTCCGAATAACATAATCAATGTCCATGAACTCAATTGAAGAGGAATTAATTTCTTCCAAACTTTATAACTATTACCATTTAACTTAGGAACATTGATATCAAAAATATTCATATGGGGTAAAAATGCATAATATACAATCATGCTTATGTCACAAAATTTGAGTCAAAATTTACATAAATATATAAAACATGTCACAAAATATGAATCAAATAACACCAAAAACTGTCTACGGGCTAGGTCTTTAATATAAATAGATTCATAATTAATTTATGAAGAAACTATCATAATAAATTCACTTTCTTAATCCCTATTAGTAAATTAAGAAAAATATATGATATTTCATTCTAATAAATCTTATCAATATTGTTGGAGAATATTCCTATGACATTTTGATTATCACCAAACTATCTTCAGTTTTAATGTTTACAATGACGCATACAAATGGTGAAATTGGTTAATCATTATCAATGATCCTACACATTAGCAAGGACGAGACTCTAGTGGTTGACATATAGGAAAACATGGTGAAATTGGTTAATCATTATCAATGATCCTACACGCTAGCGATCTTGGAAGTCCTTGATACTAATCAAGATGTAAAGATCATTGATCCTAACAGTACACAACTTCAGTTGATATCATCATTAAATATGGTCAACCAGGTCATTTACAATCTACATAGGAGATAGTATGTGTTAGATTAAGATAGTGATGTATCAGATCTGAAGATAGTGAGATACACACTAGAAGAAGACTATTGATGGTATAGAATATAGTTGTTACAAATGCTTAAGGTTTACATCATGAGCATTAGAGATGTGTTTGAGTAGTTATGATAAGTGTAACAGAAGACAAACATTGATAAGAGTAGTTTGACTAGTTTAGGGAAATGGGCCAACGCTAGTGATGAGGAGCCATTTTGCTATTAGCAATGGTAATACCAATGGCTACTTCATAGAGTTGATCTATAAATAGTCATCTAAAGGTTAGATGTCTATATATATATATATATGCAATCCAAGAGAAGTATTGAGGTTAGGGAGTGAACTAAACAAACCAAGTCTTAGCTTTTGAGTCTTCTTTTTTACTTCGCTTTTGTTAGCAGTTGTGATACTGATTATGTCTTTGTGTTGGTGCTACTAAATTGTAATAGTAAGTAGTTAAGTACAAATGTGAGTGCAAGTGGTTATATCCTGATATGTGATCTATCATGTAATAGGAACAACATTAGCTAGTTGTAACTTGCAATGCTAATTACTAATGGATTCCAGCTTAATTGTGGTTGTTAGGCTTAGTGTTAACACCTAAATTTTGGCAATTTGTTTAAAGTGTTTATTAATTGCATTGGAAAATTAGGGATTAATTTCTAACCCCTTAACAAAAAAAAATTTCATTAAAATTGCATCGAGTATAGACATTAGGAGCATTTGCATCACTAGTTTTAAGTTTATCATAAAAAAATTAAAAATTAAAAATTAAAAAAATCGAAAAAAAGGGGATAGTCGGGCCGGGTTTGGACTTGCCTTAGGCTGGCCCCTTTCTTTTCCCTTTTCTTTTTGGCCCAGCCCGCTCGGCCTTCTTCTTCCTCTCTTCTTCTCCTCGCGCAGGACAGGCAGCAGCAGAAGCAGAATAAACAATGGAAATGCAGTGCAGGTCAGGGCAGCAGCAGAAAATCAGCAGGAGGGTTAGGTCGGTCAGCAGACTGACAAAGCAAGGGGACACGCCTGATCTGGAAAAGGAGAAAACCCCAAGAGAGACAGAAACGAGGGGGACGGACGGAGAGACCGACAGAAAGAGAGCAAGAGAGAGCGGAGTGAAAGGAGGCTGTCCTGAAAAACCAGATCGGAGAGAGGAATAGGGAGGAGAAAAAGAACAGAACGGCTCCAGGGGCATCGAAAAAACGAAAAAAAAACAGATCTGACAGAAGGAGACGGACCGAGAGACGAGACAGAACCGGAGGAAGAAGGAAACCTCGAGGAGCAGTTTGCTGTCGCCGGAAGCCCGTCCACCGCCGTCGTCCGCCGCAGCTCGTCCCCCGAACGAGGTAGGTCTCCCTGAACCTCGGTCGTTCTATTCTTCGGGAGAATACCGGGCCGGAGCTCGCGGCCGACCGGCTCGCGCAAGCTCCGGCCCTCGTCGTCCTTGCATTTCGCTTCCATTTTCCTTGTATTACATGTCCGAAGACCCCTAGAGCATGTTCGAGGCACGGTTGAGCCGGAACCTTTGATTTTGGTAGTGCCCGTCAATTGTTCGATGAAATGCTTCAATGAGGAAACCGAACCAAACCCTCGACCGGAGCTCGGCTCTCGGTTTCTTTTGCGTCGTTCAGGGTTATACCGTTGTCATGCACCGTCTCAGTCATTTTCCTAGCTTTTCGGTAGGTTCTACGCGTTTGGGTAGGCCGAGGTGCGTATCTCGCCGGAGCCAACCCGGCGACCCTCGAACACCGGCCAGCTAGTGGCCGGCTGTGCTTGGCGTCGGTCGGACGGAACGACCGACGCCGGAAGGTGACATGGCGACCCCTCAAAAGCCGGCACGGGCTCGTCGTTCGTGGAGGCGGTCCGGCGAAGAAGTTGCAGGAGCTTCGGTCAAGCGTGCATGGGGAGCATGCAGAAGAAGACGTGAAGAAGAAGACCAGAATAAAGAAGACCAAGAAAAAAGAAAAAAAAAAAGATTAAAGGAAAAAAACAAAAAAAGGGGCCAAAAATAAAAGATAGGGGCTGGGCTGAGAGAGTGTCGAGCGGGCCTTGGCATGGGCTGAATTGGGTTGGGCTGAGATGTTTTCTTAAAAAAAAAATTTCGTGGGCCGGTTAGGATTAATTCAAGATGGGCTTTAGTATAGTTTTCTTTTTAGCCCAATTCGGGCCATTAGCGTCCGGATCAGTTTAGTAGGGCCGGGTCTCTTGACTCGGTCCGAATTATTTTTCATAAAAAAAAAAGTTTAAAAAGTATTTTATAAAAAAATTCAGAAAATTCAGAAAAAAAAAAAAAAAAAAAATATTAAAAAATCATAAAAATTTCGAAATTTCATAAAACTCATGGAAAATTCAGAAACCCGAAAATTTGTAGAAATTTTCGAAAAAAAAAATATTTTTTTAATTAAAAAATTCAAAAAAATATTAAAATATTGAAAATTCAAAAAAAAAAATTTCAAAAATCCCAAAAACTCCAAGTTTGTTTTAGAGTTTCCTAAAAAGCTTTAAAATAATTCTTGGACCATTTTCTCTTAAAAATGTCGGAAAAATCACCTGGCCTAAAATGGTCTTGCCAAAATCAACAGCGCTTTTTACGCCGCGCTAGGGTTTTAATCCCGGATATAATTTCCCTTGAATGCACGCTTAGGATGCGATGATTATGGTTTCCCTTTACTTTAATCAGGATTGCCATTTATTTATCTTTTAATGCTAGGTGTTTATTTTCCCTTGTAATTTATTTAATGTTTTCGTTAATTCCGATTGTGATTTTGATGATTGCGCGCCCGCATGATCACCTCACATGTTAGTGGTTAAGTTTAAAATCAATCCAAACTGCATGACAAAGAAAATATTTTTGAAATGAACAAAATTAGGTACCGAAAGGGCACTAATTGGCTAATTAGTGTAATCAAGTCCCCGATCCTAGACTCTTTGTTTACTAGAAAGTGAGGCACGCTCCCACGCCTCGCTTGGTTTCTAGCCGACCCCAATAGGCTAGTGGCGACTCCATATTTGAAGATTTTCATGAACATCCAACGTCGCGCGGGGTATGAGCTTGGGAGAGCTCATGTCTAATGAGGGTCCTGGACCCACCCTTTGGGCAATACCCCTAAACTTATTTATTTATTCAGATATTCCTTTCCCCTCGGGATGAGAAAAAATAGGTCACGACAGCTTGGCGACTCCGCTGGGGACTTAGTTTTGAACCTTAGAGGACTTAGGCCAAAATTAATCTTGTTCAAAAATATTTTTGTTTGGCAGCGAGGATTCCAGGTACGCCCCTAACATTAAAGGTGTTAAATGTTTTTGCAGAATGGGAGGTATAAGGGGAAGTGTTTGCTCACATTTGTCTTGTAGGGTGGTGTAGGAATGCATGGTTTATTTTTATGTACGGAGTGTTGTTTGCTTATAAATTGCTGTGCATGTATCATTTGCATTGCACTACACCCTAGCACACACAACCTGCCGCCGGACCTGGGCCACATAGGATCACTTAGGATGGTGTTGAGATGGATACCACTCCGACTACCACCATGTAGTACGAGTCGCCCATCTCAATTCCGAAATTTTTTTGACATCGAGAGCTTCCACCCCGGCTTGCAAACGCGCAGCACGGGTCGACTCTTTGACAAAGCCGAAGTCATGGGAACCCCGACCTAACCGCGACCATGCTGGTTCAGTCCAGTAATCCCGTGGCTTCATTTGAGCCATCTAGAGTAGTAATTGACCCACAGTCTCATGTGTATGTCTATGTGATTGAAAAGAAGAATAAAAAAAAAAAGTCATCATCTTTGGTAAGTACAATTTCTCCTTTTCCTTGTTCATTTTTTCTTTGAACTTTCATTTTTAAAATTTGCAGAGATCTATCGAATGCCCTCAGTGTAGGCTTCTAATTGGGAAAGTTGGCCATTACTCTTCATAAGCAAACATTCAGTGTCAATTTCAAAAATCCCTAATTTGGCTTTGCACAACGGATGATTTTGTTGAAGTTGTCAATCATGGGCTTAAAATCACATCTCGTCTTCTTCCAATTATGATTATGTTTTGGGGGCACAAAAAAAATTGAAATCACACTTTTAATCAAATTCTTTCCCTCTCACATTTTGAGACTGATTTTTCAAATCACATTTTCTGTATAGATTTCTCAAAATAAAAATCACCTCATTTTGGCAACAGTGGAAGCACAAATCAGTCTTTCAAAATCAATGCCACATTTTGCATATGAAGCTTTTGGGAATAAAGTCGACATTTGACTGATAGCCACGGATCGATCTTTTAATGATGTCTCCTCTTATGATAAAATCTTGGCAAAATACCAAAATCCCGCAATAGGGACCATGGGGCATGTGCTTTTCTCTCGATTTCATTGTAAGATGAGACATCATTGAAAGATCATTTTCTCATTCATATACTAACATTATTTCCTTCTTGCAGGATGTGAGTAACATTTACTCTTTGACATCCGCTTGACCATACAAATAAGTGGACTTTCAAACTCGGATGAGGATTGATTTTTACACTCATAAGATTTTCTTGTATTTTGTCATTGTTTTCACTCTTATTAAAAATCATGTCTTCCATTTTGGGTTTCGATTGCAGGCCCAGCTGACACTTTTAAAATAAAAAATAAAAAAATCTTGCACATACATTTTTTTAGTAATGAAATCCAATTTCATGGAAAAAAAAAACACGCATTCTGTTTTTCGTTAACATGCTCTAACCAATCTCATCACATCTCATGCATTACATTATGTATAGTCCGATAAGGATTTTGGCCTTAAATGGAAAAAGAAAGCAATTCTGGACACTGTCGGCACCTTTAGCCGAGTGATATCCGAGGATGAATCCGCCTGGTCCGATCGGGAGTTCGAATCCCGAAAGCGGCAGTGGCCGCATAAATAAAAAAAAAAAAAAAAAAAAAAAAGAAAAAAAGAGAAAAAGGCGAAAACCAACTTTTTGCAACTCTCATTTTTGTGCCCTTTCCCCTCTCCATCAACCGCTTCTCTCTCTCTCTCTCCCCCTCGCTCGGTTCTGGTTTTGACTGAACTCGCCACCACTGCTGCTACTCCAGCCGCCGGCCGACGTTAGCCACCGCCTGAAATGCAAGTGAAGATTTGGAGTTGCCAAATATCCAAAAGAGCGATGTTGGTACTCAAAGGATAAATGCGAGTGAAGGGTACGAGGTATCGTTTCCAATCTTTAATTCCATCGTGGTTCTTACACTAACGCATTCTTTTCTGTTGTTTATAGGATTGTCGCGTTGCCTCATGGCAGGTAAGTACCCTTCTTCTCGAAAAAAAAAAAAAAAAACTCTGCCGTTTTCCTGGAAAACAAACAAAAAAAATGTAAAAAAAAATTCCACAAAGTCTTTGAACACCTCTTTTATCTCAAAATTGTCTATCCATTTGGTGGATCACTCATTTTGAATCAAATTCCTCATGGAGATTAATCTAATTAGATGATTTTGACCAATTGAGATTGAGATGTTAATCGTGCCAAGCAAGAAACACTTAGGATGAGAAAAGGCAACCCATCTCCAAATACGTCCTTTAAACACTTTGAGAGTCGAAGAAAAAGGAAAAGAAGTGTCATTTAAGGACGAGGGATTCATTCACAGGTGGTACATGGACCAAAGTGAAAAGAGGAATTTCTTTATGTGCCCTACACACTGTAGGTGACAATAGTTTGCCCATTTGAGCCTTTAAATACAAAAAATTTTCTACAAAATATCCTTGTCGAGAACCACCCCACAATGGGGCAAATTTGGACGTTTCGGTTGACATCGTATGGCGAGAAGAATGAGAAAGATTGTTTCGCTCTCACTTGCACCCATCTTTGGTTGTAGCTTCAGAGGAGTTTTTATGGGAGCTCGAAGTATCCCAAAATGAAGAAGAGCATTCATTTCTCTATCTAAACACTTATAACCTTTGCTTAGCCAAGTTGAGCCTAAACATTCATTTCTAAAGCCCAAATGGTGATTATCTCCCCCTACTGGGGCAAGGCATATGATCTATCAAGGCAATTGGCATTTACATGAAAATGTAGAAAATGTCTCGAAAGTCCTGAGGGCTCAAAAAAATCAATGAAAACTAAGGGGCATAAAAAAGCAATGTGCCTGGTAAAAGCAAGGCCAATGTCCGTTTTAAAAAAAATGAGTGAAAGAAAAAGAGAGCGAGGAAAGTTGCATCGAAAAGAAAAACTTTCTTGTGAAAGAAAAATTGTCAAAGTCAAAATGCGTGCATTGAAAAAATCATTGCAAATGCAAAAGCCATTAGATGAAAGAGCAAAGCTCTCATGCTAGGATGGTTAGCCATGGGACTTTCGAGACAAAGTTAGATTTCCAAAGTCAAGTGCCTTCAAAAAATTGGATGAAATGGTAATAATACCATGATAATCACCAATTTCCAAACCCATCTTCAAAGAAAATTCTAAGCCTTTTGAGCTTATAACCAAACCAACATTACAACCCCTTCCCAAAGTCTCTTCAGATTGGGATAACTCGAGTGAAAGTAAGGACTTCTCAAAGAAGCTACCGCTTAAAGAAGCGAGGGCAAAGTTGTCTTATCTCATAAGGTTTCTTGACTTGTAAACCTGGTGAAGATGTTGATCGATGATTATTTCACTGCATAGCCAATGATGCTTATCATTTGTTGAAACACTAACCTAATCACATCATGGCCCTTCTAAAAGACCTCTTAGATCGGTCAACATGTACTTACTGCGAATGATTCTCAAAACCTTAGACATGGGTTATGTGAGATACTCTAGTGATCGACTGTGCTTCCCACATTAAGGGATGGGATCAAATAGCCATTTTCTCAAGAACATGTGAGAAGCTGTTTTTGACTAAGAGCCCTTGCTTGGCGTGTTTAATGAATCATTCTCATAAGTCAGGATCACTTTGATATGGACTTTTCTTCTAAAGGAGTTTGAGAATTGATGATATCTTCCAAACTTGATGACAATTTCGTGATACCTGTATATTTACCAAATAATTGAATTAGCTTGATTTGCTCATGCAATCATTGCTCTCTCTCTTTGACATTCGATCTATTCGAGCTATACTCTGTGTATAAATACCTGTAATCATCCAGGTATCCCATTATTTTGGAGTACTTGCCACTGTCTAGGTACTCTCCCTCATCGACATGGCGAGCTTCTGTAACCCGGAGTCCCTCTAATCGACACGGCGTGCTTCTGTAGCCCGGAGTCCCCCTCATCGACACGGCGTGCTTCTGTAGCCCGGAGTCCCCCTCATCGACACGGCGTGCTTCTGTAGCCCGGAGTCCCCCTCATCGACACGGCGTGCTTCTGTAGCCCGAAGTCCCCCTCATCGACACGGCGAGCTTCTGTAGCCCGGAGTCCTTCTAATCGACACGGCGTGCTTCTGTAGCCCGGAGTCCCCTCATCGACACGGCGTGCTTCGTAGCCGGAGTCCCCCTCATCGATAGGGCGAGCGAGCAGTAGCCGGAGTCTCCCTCATCGACACGGCGTGCTTCGAGCCGGAGTCTCCCTCATCGACACGGCGTGCTTCTGTAGCCCGGAGTCTCCCTCATCGACACGGCGTGCTTCTGTAGCCCGGAGTCCCTCTAATCGACACGGCGTGCTTCTGTAGCCCGGAGTCCCCCTCATTGACACGGCGAGCTTTTGTAGCTCGGAGTCTTCTGTAGCCCCGAGTCTCTCTAATCGACACGGCGAGCTTTTGTAGCCCGGAGTCTCTCTCATCGACACGGCGTGGTTCTGTAGCCCGGAGTCCCCCTCATCGACACGGCGTGCTTCTGTAGCCCAGAGTCCCTCTAATCGACACGGCGAACTTCTGTAGCCCGGAGTCCCCCTAAATCACACGGTTTGTGGTCTATCCTTAAACCACACGGTTGGTGGTCTTTCCCTTAAACCACGGGGTTTGTGATTATCCGAAACCACACGGTTGGTGGTTTACCCTTAAACCACTCGATTGGTGGTCTACCCTTAAACCACGGGGTTGGTGGTGTTTCCGAAACCACACGGTTGGTGGTCTACCCTTAAACCACGGGGTTGGTGGTGTTTTCGAAACCACACGGTTGGTGGTCTTTCTAAACCACGAGGTTTGTGGTTAAACCACACGGTTGGTGGGTTGGTTGGTGGTGTTTCGAAACCACACGGTTGGTGGTCTTTCCTTAAACCACGGGGTTTGTGGTTATCCGAAATCACACGGTTGGTGGTCTACCCTTAAACCATGGGGTTTGTGGTTATCCGAAACCACACGATTGGTGGTTTACCCTTAAACCACTCGGTTGGTGGTCTACCCTTAAACCACGGGGTTGGTGGTGTTTCCAAAACCACACGGTTGGTGGTCTTTCCTTAAACCACGGGGTTTGTGGTTATTCGAAACCACACGGTTGGTGGTCTACCCTTAAACCATGGGGTTGGTGGTGTTTCCGAAACCACACGGTTGGTGGTCTTTCCTTAAACCACGGGGTTTGTGATTATCCGAAACCACACGGTTGGTGGTCTACCCTTAAACCACGGGGTTGGTGGTGTTTCCGAAACCACACGGTTGGTGGTCTTTTCTTAAACCACGGGGTTTGTGGTTATCCGAAATCACACGGTTGGTGGTCTACCCTTAAACCACGGGGTTTGTGGTTATCCGAAACCACACGGTTGGTGGTTTACCCTTAAACCACTCGGTTGGTGGTCTACCCTTAAACCACGGGGTTGGTGGTGTTTCCGAAACCACACGGTTGGTGGTCTTTCCTTAAATCACGGGGTTTATGGTTATCCGAAACCACACGGTTGGTGGTCTACCCTTAAATCACGGGGTTGGTGGTGTTTCCGAAACCACACGGTTGATGGTCTACCCTTAAACCACGAGGTTGGTGGTGTTTCCGAAACCACTCGGTTGGTGGTCTACCCTTAAAACACGGGGTTGGTGGTGTTTCCTAAACCACACGGTTCGTGGGTTCATCCTTAAACCACGCTTATCACATATGGTCGAAACCCGTTTGTACATAGTGAGACTATCCCATCCGGTCGAAACTCGTTTGTACACGATGAGACCTCTCTGGTTGAAACCCGTTTGTACACGGTGAGACTATCCCATCCAGTCGAAACTCGTTTTTACACGATGAGACCTCCTCTCTGGTCGAAACCTGTTTGTACACGGTGAGACTATCCCATCCGGTCGGAACTCGTTTTTACACGATGAGGCCTCCCTGGTCGAAACCCGTTTGTACACGGTGAGACTATCCCATCCGGTCGAAACTCGTTTTTACACGATGAGACTTCCCTGGTCGAAACCCGTTTGTACACGGTGAGACCATCACATCCGGTCGAAACTCGTTTTTACACGATGAGATCTCCCTGGTCGAAACCCGTTTGTACACGGTGAGACTATCCCATCTGGTCGAAACCCGTTCGTACACGGTGAGACTATCCCATCCGGTCGAAACCCGTTCGTACACGGTGAGACTATCCCATCTGGTCGAAACCCGTTCGTACACGGTGAGACTATCCCATCTGGTCGAAACCCGTTCGTACACGGTGAGACTATCCCATCTGGTCGAAACCCGTTCGTACACGGTGAGACTATCCCATCTGGTCGAAACCCGTTCGTACACGGTGAGACTATCCCATCCGGTCGAAACTCGTTTTTACACGATGAGACCTCCCTAGTCGAAACCCGTTTTTACACGGTGAGACTATCCCACCCGGTCGAAACTCGTTTTTATACGATGAGACCTCCCCCCTAGTCGAAAACCGTTTTTATACGGTGAGACTATCCATTCCAATCGAAACTAGTTACCACATAATAAGATTTTCCCATCTCGGTCGAGGGATTTTTTTTACAAAATAAGATCATCCATTCACATCATTTTCTCATACGTAGCCCCTAATCATCATCGTTCATGGACAAAATTTAGGTGTCTCTCATCTTTGAAAGGAACCTCTTCAAGCTCCCATTCAAAGAAGGGCAGCTGTTGACACCTAAAATTTGACAATTTGTTTAAAGTGTTTATTAATTGCATTGGAAAATTAGGGATTAATTTCTAACCCCTTAACAAAAAAAAATTTCATTAAAATTGCATCGAGTATAGACATTAGGAGCATTTGCATCACTAGTTTTAAGTTTATCATAAAAAAAATTAAAAATTAAAAATTAAAAAAATCGAAAAAAAGGGGATAGTCGGGCCGGGTTTGGACTTGCCTTAGGCTGGCCCCTTTCTCTTTTCCCTTTTCTTTTTGGCCCAGCCCGCTCGGCCTTCTTCTTCCTCTCTTCTTCTCCTCGCGCAGGACAGGCAGCAGCAGAAGCAGAATAAACAATGGAAATGCAGTGCAGGTCAGGGCAGCAGCAGAAAATCAGCAGGGAGGGTTAGGTCGGTCAGCAGACTGACAAAGCAAGGGGACACGCCTGATCTGGAAAAGGAGAAAACCCCAAGAGAGACAGAAACGAGGGGGACGGACGGAGAGACCGACAGAAAGAGAGCAAGAGAGAGCGGAGTGAAAGGAGGCTGTCCTGAAAAACCAGATCGGAGAGAGGAATAGGGAGGAGAAAAAGAACAGAACGGCTCCAGGGGCATCGAAAAAACGAAAAAAAAAAAACAGATCTGACAGAGGGAGACGGACCGAGAGACGAGACAGAACCGGAGGAAGAAGGAAACCTCGAGGAGCAGTTTGCTGTCGCCGGAAGCCCGTCCACCGCCGTCGTCCGCCGCAGCTCGTCCCCCGAACGAGGTAGGTCTCCCTGAACCTCGGTCGTTCTATTCTTCGGGAGAATACCGGGCCGGAGCTCGCGGCCGACCGGCTCGCGCAAGCTCCGGCCTCGTCGTCCTTGCATTTCGCTTCCATTTTCCTTGTATTACATGTCCGACGACCCCTAGAGCATGATCGAGGCTCGGTTGAGCCGGAACCTTTGATTTTGGTAGTGCCCGTCAATTGTTCGATGAAATGCTTCAATGAGGAAACCGAACCAAACCCTCGACCGGAGCTCGGCTCTCGGTTTCTTTTGCGTCGTTCAGGGTTATACCGTTGTCATGCACCGTCTCAGTCATTTTCCTAGCTTTTCGGTAGGTTCTGCGCGTTTGGGTAGGCCGAGGTGCGTATCTCGCCGGAGCCAACCCGGGGACCCTCGAACACCGGCCAGCTAGTGGCCGGCTGTGCTTGGCATCGGTCGGACGGAACGACCGACGCCGGAAGGTGACATGGCGACCCCTCAAAAGCCGGCACGGGCTCGTCGTGCGTGGAGGCGGTCCGGCGAAGAAGTTGCAGGAGCTTCGGTCAAGCGTGCATGGGGAGCATGCAGAAGAAGACGTGAAGAAGAAGACCAGAATAAAGAAGACCAAGAAAAAAGAAAAAAAAAAAAGATTAAAGGAAAAAAACAAAAAAAAACAAAAAAGGGGCCAAAAATAAAAGATAGGGGCTGGGCTGAGAGAGTGTCGAGCGGGCCTTGGCATGGGCTGAATTGGGTTGGGCTGAGATGTTTTCTTAAAAAAAAAATTTCGTGGGCCGGTTAGGATTAATTCAAGATGGGCTTTAATATAGTTTTCTTTTTAGCCCAATTCGGGCCATTAGCGTCCGGATCAGTTTAGTAGGGCCGGGTCTCTTGACTCGGTCCGAATTATTTTTCATAAAAAAAAAAAAAAGTTTAAAAAGTTTTAAAAAAAAAATTCAGAAAATTCAGAAAATAAAAAAAAAAAAAAATATTAAAAAATCATAAAAATTTCGAAATTTCATAAAATTCATGGAAAATTCAGAAACCCAAAAATTTGTAGAAATTTTCGAAAAAAAAAAAATATTTTTTTAATTAAAAAATTCAAAAAAATATTAAAATATTGAAAATTCAAAAAAAAAAATTTCAAAAATCCCAAAAACTCCAAGTTTGTTTTAGAGTTTCCTAAAAAGCTTTAAAATAATTCTTGGACCATTTTCTCTTAAAAAATGTCGGAAAATTACCGGTCTAAAATGGTGCTCAAAATTGAACAAGCCTTTACGGCTTCGCCTTAGGGTTTTAATCCTCGGATATAATTGCCCTTGAATGCACGCTTAGGATGCGATGATTATGGTTTCCCCTTTACTTTAATCAGGATTGCCATTTATTTATCTTTTAATGCTAAGTGTTTATTTTCCCTTGTAATTTATTTAATGTTTTCGTTAATTGCTGATTGTGATTTTGATGATTGCGCGCCCGCATGATCACCTCACATGTTAGTGGTTAAGTTTAAAATCAATCCAAACTGCATGACAAAGAAAATATTTTTGAAATGAACAAGATTAGGTACCGAAAGGGCACTAATTGCCTAATTAGTATAATCAAGTCCCCGATCCTAGACTCTTTGGTTGCGTAGAAAGTGAGGCACGCTCCCACGCCTCGCTTGGTTTCTAGCCGACCCCAATAGGCTAGTGGCGACTCCATATTTGAAGATTTTCATAAACATCCAACGTCGCGCGGGATATAAGCTTGGGAGAGCTCATGTCTAATGAGGGTCCTAGACCCACCCTTTGGGCAATACCCCTAAACTTATTTATTTATTCAGATATTCCTTTCCCCTCGGGATGAGAAAAAATAGGTCACGACACTTAGGAGTTGATGTAGAGTTGCGGATAAAGTCTAACAACTATAAAATCCAATGTGCCATCTCCCATCTCATTATTATTAGTACACCCGGTTACATTTATCTATTTATCAGCACCACCCCTATTTACATTATCTCTTATTGGCAGCACTCATGATGACTTGGTATTCCATGAAAGTTTACCGAGAATTTGGGGGAGGGGGGGGGGGGGGAGGGGGGGGGATGGTGGGACATTGTGAGATGGATAGTTATCTATGGTTCTATCTTCACTCAATCTATTCACTCCATCTGGGTTGTATTGTTAGCCCCAATAATTGATATCAAAGCCTTATTGCTTGTTTTTAGAAGTGTTTTACTTCTTATAATAAAAAACTTGTTATTGCTAACTTGTTTTAAAAATTTTCTTTTTATTGAGGATTCATTTTTTAAACTCAAGATTTCTGGAATTGCTTTTTAACTTTTAAAGATTTCTTTATTTTGATTTGAAGTCTACCGGATTTACATTACCCAAGAGGATCTTCCACTCTTTCAAATTTCATGAACGCTCTTTCTTGGTTTTGAAGGATTTGTTTAGATTACTTTGATTATGTTCTTTGGACAGCAAAATTTCCAAATCCAAATAGGTATTCTTACTTTCTAGTAATGTTGCTTATGAGGATTCTAAATGCACTGATTTAGTAATCAAGGAAGAAGGATCTAGAGATATTGAAGGATCTGAATCAATCAGAGATGTCAGAATCAATTGAAGATGTTAGAATCAATCTGCTGATCCTTGGAGATGCCGGAATTAAATGATTGATAACTTTTGTAATATTGTAATCTCTTTCTTTATTATTTTCCATTGTTATTTTGTTTCCATACAAAATGTATCATTTGTAATATCTATATATAATGGAAGTCATCTCAACAATTGCACGTTGAGATCAATAATCAAACACTTCTATTCTTTCATGGTATTAGAGCATATTTCTTTGATAGAAATTGATCCTTAGCCATGGCTTCCACCAATCCTAAATACCCATACCCTTCATCTCTAAACATTAGCAATTTTGTGTCACTGAAACTGACACAAACAAATTATTCTTGTTGGAGAGGCCAGATGCTTGCACTAATTGAAAGTCAAGATCTGGTAGGTTTCATTGATGGTGAATACCAGATGCCAAATCCAACAATAGTCACCCCCTCTGAGGCTGGAAAAGAAGTTAGTGCCTCAAAGGAAGTGACAAATCCAGAGTTTTTACAATGGAGAAGGTCGGATCGCCTTCGCGGGGATGGATCATTGCAACGCTTTCGGAAGAAGTTCTTGCTCAAGTAGTAGACTTGAAGACATCGCGAGGTGTGGTTAAGTTTACAAAATATTTTTGCCAAGGTATCCGAGGAACGTGAAATTTCAATTTTTTTGCAAATCCAAAAATGTTATAGAGATAATTTCTCTTCTCTTCACGAATATCTTGGTGCTTTTCAAAAATATTTTAATGAGTTATCTGCTATTGGATGTCCTCTAGAGGACAAGAAGAAGGGCCTCTTTGTTTTGAATGGCTTAGGTGATCAATATGATTCATTCACAACCTCCATGTTGAAGCCTTCCAATGCCGGTGTTCTCGACTTGATTTCTCAACTGCAAAGCTTTGAGAGTCGCCTCACAAATAAAAGTTCCCATGCAATTCAACATGGGACGGCTTTCTTTGGTCAAAGAAGTAATATTAAGAGCAGCAAAAAAGGGAAAACAATTCCAATATTACAACAACAATTATTTTTCTTCACATGGAAGAGGGTTTTCTCACAATGGTCTCAGAATGAAAAATTCTCGGGCTGATTTTATGCATTTGCAGGGTCACAAGCCACAATTCAATCAAAGCAAGACCGAGAAACTTGTGAAAGGAACAGACAAAGTCGTTTCCTGTCAAATTTGTAACAAGCAAGAACATACTGCTTTAGATTGCTTTAATCGGTTTAATCAATCTTTCCTCCCATCTGATGTGCCAAAGGCATTTGTTGCACTTACTCTTGAAGATAATCAAGATTCAGAATGGTTCACTGATACTGGAGCTTCAAATCACATGACCGGAAGTGAAGGTAATCTTTTCAACTTACGACCATATATTGGGAAAGATAGTGTAATGGTTGGTAATGGTGATTCGCTTAAAATTTCCCATATTGGTGATGCTCATATCAATTTGGGTCAAAAGAGCATTGACTTAAAAAATGTTCTACTTGTTCCTCAGATGAAAAATAATTTATTATCAGTGAGCCAATTTACAACCGACTATCCTCTGAATTTTGAGTTTTACGCCGCTGGTTTTGTGATAAAGGACGGGGAAAACGGGAAATGTTCGACGGTTGGAAACCGTGAAGGTAATCTATATACCTTGAAGGCACCAAAAGAAGTACTATTTTCAAATCGATTCAGGAAAGCTTATGAAAGTACTTGGCATCAAAGATTGGGACATCCACAATCGACGACAATTCATCATCGCAAAATAAAGGCGATATTATTGTTCTTGCTTGGAATAAAACTACTGCAATATGTAGTAGTTGTCAAATGGGTCGAGCATCTAAACTTCCTTTTTTTGCCTTCCAAATCTAATACTACTAAGCCTTTTGAAAAGATACATTGTGATTTGTGGGGAAAAGCTCCGATAATCTCATTTCAAAGGTTTCAGTATTATGTTTGTTTTGTGGATGATTATACGCAATATACTTGGTTATTTCCATTACGGCAAAAATCTGACTTTTTTGCATGTTTTCTCAATTTGAGAAATACTTGGAAAGACAATTTGGAGGATATATTAAAATCTTTCAATCTAATGGAGGAGGAGAGTTCAATCGAGCGGATTTCATACTTCATTTGCAAAAGAATGGCGTTATTAATCAAGTATCTTGCCCAAATACTCCGGAGCAGAATGGAGTTGCCGAGCAAAAATATAGGCACATATGTGAAATTGGCTTGACTATGCTTCATCAAAGTGGAATTCCTAAAAAATTCTGGCTCGAAGCCTTTCAAACATCAGTTTTTCTCTTGAATCGGCTTCCTACAAGGGTGTTGGGCATGAGATCACCATATGAACTCTTATTTGGCAGAAAACCAGATTATAATTCTTTGCGAATTTTTGGTTGCAGATGCTTCCCTAGGGATTACACCAAAAATAAGTTCGATGCTCGATCGTTGCCATGTGTTTTTCTCGGTTATAGTGATCGTCATAAGGGATATCGATGTCTTTATCCTCCAACTGGTCGAATCTATATTTCATGACATGTCGTTTTTGATGAGAATATATTTCCCTATCTTGTACCCAGCTCATTATTTCAAGATCAAAGTGATAAAGTAGGGATATCTGAATTTATAAGCTGGCCAAATCAAGACACGACAGCGTTAGAATCGGAATTTTCACCTTTATATTTGCAGCAAGGTGCGTTTTCTGATCAACCGCAGGATGACTTATTAAATTCTACTACTCATGATACTTCTCATGAAGATAACGTTGATGGAGGTGAATCACATGTTCATGAGAATCATGTTGAAATTGGTGACTCATCAAGTGCTCCAATTAATTCTCCATGCAATTTAGCAAATGAAGATTCCTCTATGGATGCCCTTACTGATTCTTCAATAGTACATTCACCCACTCCAAATCATTCAATGATTACACGAGCACGTGCTGGTATTGTGAAGCCTAATCCAAAATATGCTAATCTACATATGATGGACTCTATACCGAAGGAGCCACATAATGGAGATGCCGGAATTAAAGGATTGATAACTTTTGTAATATTGTAATCTCTTTCTTTATTATTTTCCATTGTTATTTTGTTTCCATACAAAATGTATCATTTGTAATATCTATATATATAATGGAAGTCATCTCAACAATTGCACGTTGAGATCAATAATCAAACACTTCTATTCTTTCAGATTCTTCTTCACAAATGAATTTGTTTAAACTCAGAGTCCTATGATCATCTTGTTCGTTTCTTATCCCATACGATCTCACTACAAGTAAAAGGAATGCAATCCTCGGAAATAGGGAAAAAATGAGATGACTCACTCTAAATTCAAGAGCGACACATTTCTTGCATTATGGTTTATCCGATATTGAGTTTGGCAAAATTTCTTTTTGTAGCCGAGCAAAGGAAATTTGGAGTACGCTTGAAGTTACCTGTGAGGAGACCGCTAAAGTCAAAGGAGCAGATACGAGTATCTTAATTGGTGATTGCGAGATATCCAAGATGAGCCAAATGAAGATATCAAAGGATAATTCATGCGCTATAGTGCCATTATGAATTAACTTACTGGACATGGCAAGATGTACACAAAGGAGGAACATTCAAGCAAGATTGTTCGAGCACTACCACAATAATGTTCATGCGAAGATCATCAAATCAATGGACACTCAAAGACTTCAATTCTTGACATCGGATAAGCTTATTGGAATCCTTACACCTTAAGAAATCAAATCCAACAATGAGCCGAGAAAATCAAAAGGTAAAAAGTCTATTGCATATATAGCTAACACTCTTTATGTAGACTTTGAAAGATCGTCCTCCAATGATAATGGTGATGATGAGGAGGACATAGCATCATTGATTTGAGAACATCAATGGTTCTTGAAAAAGAAGATGATATCCAACGGCAAGATAATCATGCATCCAAAGCTCAAAAAGAAGAAAAGTTGGAATAAAAAATGAACACTTTACAGGACGTTATCGAAATATCACTGAACACTTCTCATTGGCAATACATTATGTGATAAGAGAAGCTAACACATGCATATGATATCCTTGGAAAATGCTTTGAAAAGCATCTATCTTCATTTACATTTTCTGTGATTAAGCAATAAGCAGTATCAATGGCAGACCTTACACCAGAAGAGAACGAGGGGGAAGATATATTCATCTAAAAGTACAGAATTTGACTAGTCGAGGATTAAAGTTTAGTATCTAAGGTTTTAAGGCATTTACCTCTCCTAATTTACACTGGTAAGGTCGACGTTTATTGATATATCTGAGCGCCCTTCTTCCACATGATTTGCAAGTTGTTCCGCAGATGGTGGGCCTTGCTCATTGGTTGAAATGTAATCAATTTGGCTTGACCGACTTGGGGGGAAGTTAGTAATTTCTGCGGTTTCAACAGCTGCAATTTCAATGGCCCCATCAACCGTACTACTATCTCCAAATCTGCCTTTCCTAAAAGTATGGGAATTGGGGTCTCTTTGGTAAAACCTTCTTCCCAATGCGACAATTTTCTCCCACGACGAACCTGAAGAACTTGCTACAACATGCCAATTTCTTTTGACGAACATGACTATGAAAATGAGGAGAGCTAAAACTGCAGATGCTCCAGCTATCAAGAATAGGCCCCAGAAACTATCAAGACTCAAGTTGTTGGAAGAAACTGAGGTAGTCGAATCTTGGCAGTTGGTTTTCGATCTAAGCCACAAGTTTTCGATTTCCGTCATTTCAGGCCCTTCAGTTACATTAAGGATTGCTCTCGAAATATCCGGTACTAGTGGAGACCCTTTTGGGAAAACCTGTAATACCAAAAGAAACAAGACATGAGATTTTTCAATGGAGAATAATAATGACTAATCCTAGCAATTGAAAAATTTGAGGGATTACTTTTTTACTAGAATTGAGAGATTGAAAACTTACGAAACCAAATCCAGCAGTTTTTAGTGTCAGAATCATGGTATATTTGTTGCAATATTTAGAAAGAATAAGTTTAATGTAGGGGACTTCATCAAATGCCGCTGCGATCCCGCCCTTCGCGCTTCCATTTGAAAGAAGTGCATCGCATTCTTCAACAGAATGATAAGGTACAAGTCTGGAGTTGTCGAACTTAATTTGCTTTAGCATTTCATATACAAAAGAGCTAGCCGGGTATCCCACTTTTTCTCCACTCTTTAGGAGCTGATCAAGATCAGTCAGAGTTGGTTGAAGATTTTGCACCACTAAAAGAGAGCTCAAGCTTGCCGTGTAACTTTGTGATAGTATAAGAACCACAAAAACCCACACGGTCACAACAAATCTCGCTAGGTTGCTTAATACACTTTCCCCTGCAATCCAAATTAAGGGCAAGCAAATAAGTTCTCCAAGAATGATATGTTCAATTTTAAAGTTAGATTGATCTTTTAAAGTGAAGGGTGATTACTTTGTGCAAAAACCATGGTTGAAAATGAAAACCAAAAACTTGTGCCAACTTGGTACGAGGCTGGACCCCTGAAATCCTCGTTGATTCGATGTTCGAGAATCCACACAACCAATGCTATAAATACAAAGAAGCATCCTATTGTTAGCCAAAGGTCCCAAGTGAGTGGCTTCAAGAAAACCCAAGCATTCTTGCTCTTGTTGTCCTTGTATGGCACAAGCATCGCAACTCCTGATTCGGTGTATGGTAAGGTGAAGTCCACATACAATGATCTATTTGCAACGATCGTCGTATCACCCACCAACGCATCATAATTCTATTCCAAATAAAGGAAGGGAGATGTTTTCTTTGTCAACCACATGATAGCATAGTAAGTTTCGACAGATAATCCAATGAAATCAAGCACTTGCAATGAGATAACTTACCTGGTAAATGACTTGATCGATCATGTCATCGTAACTACCAGCGCTACTTCCATTAGGCAAGGCAAACGGAATAAGGTCATAAGGCAATGCATAAGGCAATTTTTCTACCACAGCTTGAAAGATGTCGATACAGTATCCAGTGACTTGGGATGTGTTTGTGTTAGGATCTCGAGTCACCATCACGAATTCCTTGAAGCGATACTTTACGGGAACTAAGACTTTCAACCTCTTCCCATTCGTGGGAATCTCCCATCCCTTAGGAATAGAGGTTGACTCTCCTGGCCATATTATAGGTCCAAGATTACTCTTCGAAGTGGAATATTTGCTTGTGTTGATTGAATTCAAACCTCTTAGCAGCCCATTTTCTTGTTTCCAAAACCCAATGCCTCTTGCTGTATTTCCATTGATATTAACTAGCTGGAACACTGACGAGTCTAGCTGCCCATTGATGAGGCTAAAATTTCCAGCAAGGCCCACAAATGTCGTATTGGCTAGTTTCCGGAGAAGTTTCTCACCATTTTGAGAGACCCCAATAGTATCAAGATCCGTCGCATTTGTCGAAGGCTTCATCATTTGGAAGGTAAAATTTGCCACACCCATCTCCTCGACAGCCATTGCCAGAGCTTGAGCAGCGTCATAAGCCCAGTATCCGAAAATGTTCAATGTAGGATTATGGACCGATGGGTTGTGCTGTTGGAATTTCATCTTCCACCGTAGCATGAAGTTGTCCAAGTTTTGCGTATCCTGGACGTAAGACTTGATGCCCAGTACTCCTTGCATTGAACTAGCGACAGTAGATGAATCCATTGAATTCAATCGGTCAATGATTCCATTAGTCAAGATCCATACATAACCTTCACTCATCATTCCTACCTCTTTAGCTTTGGCAAATAGACGAGAACCGAGGGTAGGTAACATGTGCACGATGAAGACCCTTGTTTGCATTGTCATTAACTTGTAGAGTTCCTGCAAGATTTGATCGTCCGTGGCCGAAGGAGAACTGAGGCTCCTATAGGGTACTTGTGTGCCAACTTCTTCCAAAGCATTGGTAAGAGAAGGTATGATGCCTTCTCCGAACTCGTTGTCCACATATACGAGGACTGCTTCTTTCCAGCCAAAAGCCTGGATGACTGTGCTTATGGCATTCACTTGGGACGAGTCATTTTGCGCGGCTCGAATAAAATACGAACTTCGAATCGAACTGAGGGAAGGACTGGTCGCAGAAAAAGAGATGATGGGCACATGAGATTTGTTTCCAAGGTGAATGACGAAGTCTGCTTGCATCGAACCTTGGGGGCCAATTATGGCTTGGACTTGCTCATTCTTTATCAAATCAAGTGCTGCAACGGTGAACGAGAAAAGGCGGAGAAAAATAACAATACGGCAGATTATGGATCCATCAAAAGTCAATAACAATTCGATAAGTAAAAGTGTTTAAGAAAAAGAAAAGTAGGAACTTGAAGTTGGAAAACAACATGTAATTAATATTATTTAAAGAAATAAATTTTTTGGAAAATGATATTGCAAAATTACCGTGAATTTACTATTTTAACTGAAGTTAATTAAGAGCAAAATGAAAGTGGTTAACATCAAGCCAAATCTTCTTCATCGTCAAGTTGGCCTCTTTATCTCATGGCATCAGAAAATTCCACTCTAAAATCCAAGCCAGCTTTCATGTGTTGAAATATGAGATGATAGAGAAGGTGGACTTTTCAATTCAAAGTCAACTTTTGACCGACACCAATAGGTACTTAGAAATTATAACATGCTCGATAAATCATGTTGATCAATACCATTTCAACTAATAGTAATGTGGCTCCTACATGGGACCCGTATGATGATGGATGGTCGAGATAAAATTGATCTATATGGTCTATAAACCATACAACATAGTTTCAACGATGCTGCATCCTTAAACACACGAAACAAAACCCCAAGAAGAAAGTTTAGCAGATCGGAGATTTTCGGTTAGGGTGCGATCGAAATAACTACCTCCGTCAGGGTATCGCCAAGATAGGTTCTGAAAAGTATACTCCAAGAATTGGAAGAAATAAATAAAATAAACGGTTCCACGGTCAAATGTTCCGTGGGATTTGACCATATCCCCCGAGTCTTCTCGGTTCTCAAGCTAAGCGTCAAGTTGTATAGTGTGGAAGAGAACAAGTTGAATCGTCATTACTGACTTTATGTTATCTTTGATTCAATTAGAAGATAATAATTACTTCTTTCTCACAATGGTCAAGTCCCCCTAGAAAATAATGCTCTCATTAACCTTGAAAAGTTAAAAAAAAAATAAGGAAAAGGCCAGAAATTATTTACAAAATATGCTCACTGCGATACATGTACTCTGATATTTTTCTGTGATGTCAATAACCCCAAGTTATATCAATTGTGACATTTTTACCTTAAATTTTTCTTAAGACATAAAAAAATCCTAAATTTATACCTATGTGACACGTTTATGCCCCCGTTAATATTCTATTAGATGACTTTTCAGCAAAAACAATTCATTTTTATTTCACTTAAGTCACATGATTACCATGTCAACATTGTTTGCTTTTTGGTGACTATGTAGAAAGATTTTTAATGGTTCTTACTTACAAAATTTTGACGAAGAGTAACTGTGTCACACACATATAAATTTATAATTTTTTATGTAATAGGAAAAATAATGTAACGGTGTCACAATGAACATAGTTTAGGGTTTTTGGTGACTTTTGCCAAAAAGAAAAGTTCTATCAATAAAATGTTGACAGGCAATTCTAGAGGATGAGGCAATTGTTTGATGCCCTTGTTCGTTTCTTCTTGGAGCTTTGGAAACTGGGGCATGGACAAGCTCTGGTACGAACATGTATATTGCCTTGGATGTCGTCGCATTGCTGAAGATTTAACTGGGAATTCTTTTCAAATTTCAAATATATAGAAGCTGAAGTTTTCAGATGATTGGCAAGTGCGTGAATATGAACAATAATTGGTATTTTCTTGCATCACCTAGACAGCCGCATAAAATTCTTTATCTTCTACGAGAAAGATGTGTATTAACCCAAAACCAAACGACTTCCAAGTTCAAGCAGAGATTAACCAAAACAAACTTTAACACAATCAACAGAAGTACAAAGGTTTTTAACCCAAAAACTGGTGTCATTGTATAATTTCGGACAAGCATCATGACCATTTAGTATGCTATAGAGAGAGAGAGAGAGAGAGAGAGAGAGAGAGAGAGAGAGAGAGAGAGAGAGAGAGAGAGAGAGAGAGAGAGAGAACCTGCGGCAGCGGCAGCAACCTCATCTCGTTTGGAATCTCTTACGTTGAGGACGAGCCTGGTCTTGTAAGAAGGGTTTGAACTATAAAAGTCAGAGAGAGACATGGTAATGCAGCTCAATCCCATCTGACCCACCCATGTTTCTAGATCAAGAACCACCCCAACGTTCACTGGGATCGTTGTGGCATTGTTGTTGTTGTTACTGCTTTGCGCCACCGCTAGGGAAGGGCCAACGCGGAAGGTCATGATGACGGCGGAAAAGGAGAGAGCCAAAAAGAGGAGCTTTTCAGCATCGAAAGAAATTCTTGGAGGAATCATTGAAAACGGTTTCAAGAGAACGCAAGTGTCTTTGTTTGAGAGAGAGAGAGAGAGATGGAGGATGTAATGACGACGGAGATGAATTTATAAGGGGGCAGAGCTTTGAAAAGTAAGACGAGGCATGGGGAGCTTCCATTCAAGGATTGATTGACATTTCAGGATTTTTTTAAAATTTTTTTAATTTTGGATGAAGAATCCTAACAATTCTTTAACCCCAGGATTGTTTATACCATTATTTTTTTGCTGCAATTTCCATCTTGTTTTAAGCAACTGATGATGGAACTCGATTTGAGTGCTAGAAACAGCTTGAATTTAAAGGTGTATTTGTTTTGTGGAAAATGAGTAATTTGAAAATTTTCTTCTTAGAATGATCGTTCATATCATTAAGAAAATAACTAAACAGAAATTTTTTTCATTGCCCGTGAAAAAATTCAGGCATAGATCGTTATCGATAATGAAAATATTTTCCGTTAACTAATTTTTCTAAATGATAGAAACAATAATTTTTCAGAAAATATTTTCCAAATTACTGCACCATAAGGTTCCGTTTATTTTGGCGGAAAATAATTTCTAGTAAAACATTTTTCGGATTTTCCATCATTCATTTCATGGAAATGAATTGATTGGAGAAAACATATTCCATGAAGGGAAAAATATCTTCTAAAGTAAGAGAAAATGTTTACCATTATTCAAATAAAGGAAAATATTTTCTCCACTCACTCTATCGTATCTCACACCCCTACTAGTCCTCACTTTTTATTTTTTTATTTTTTAAAAGATTCGAATTTATTATTGCTGTTTTATTGTTATTTCTTTCTTTCTACTTGTTTGGATGCTTTAAAAAAATCCTTAGCTGCTGCTTTTGCATTAGAATCCCTTAAATCATGTTGGTCCTGTACAACTTCGCAGAGTTAATGGTTTAGGTAATGTTGGTAAACATGATCTATAGACTATGCAATAATTCTCCTTAGATACAAAAAATTGCACAGTCAAATGAAAACATGCAGATCAAACTCATATTGTTTCTCACTTTCGTTTAAGAAATTATTTCTCACTTTTGTTCAAAAAATAGAAAAGTAAAAAATTTTAACTTTTGATTTCTATTTCTAGAGTATAAATGTATTTCAAAAATAGAAAAATGAAATTACGTCATTAAATAGATTTTTATTCTAAATTTATTTCTTCAAACACAAAAGGAAAGAAGCAGAAAAATAAAAATAATTTCATAGGTACCCTCAATTTCTCTTTCCATCCCAATATAATCTTTGATGAGGTTGTCTCTTCACCCCCGACAAAACGCTAGACTATTTTCTTCTTTGCTCGGTGAAGCACGTGGCCCATCGAAAATTAATAAGTGCAGGGAATCTTTTCCTTACGCGGTTTGAAAAAATGGATTGCAATTGTCCTTTCGCATCCTCCTCGGTGACATCTTGCACTGTTTGTTCTGGTTTTCCTCTCCATTCTGCGACGTGAGCCTAAGAAAACGACACCATGAGGGGTTTTCTCTGTTGTGTGGCTGAGAAATCTATACATACAAAATTAGTTGCCTACTTAGCTAAGAAATTGGTCGATTGGTTCTAGAAAGAGCAAAGAATCTTATACTGGAAAAGCCAGGAATCATACTAGTGTATTTTACAGTAGATACAAGCCAATAAGCTTTTAATATTCTTCTTTTTTGGGTCTCGAATTATCAAGTAATCGTAAAGGATAAAGAAATTTTTTTTTTTCAAGATAATGATGCACATAATACGGGAGGGACTGCAATGAAAACGGCAATTCATTTTTATTTTTTTATTTTTTTATTTTACAAAATCCCTCTTTTCTTATCCTAAGATATTAACTAATGACAGCTTGTATGTTTGCATCAGTTTTCTTAAGTAATGTTAAGCTTTTTATTATATTTTATTTCAAAATGATTTCTATTGTTGTTGAAACGGCGGCGCAACGGAAGCGGATCGTCGATTTGCAATTATGTCGGGAGCGGTAGAAATTAACAGAGAAATAAAACGAGGAACAAATAAAATAAGGACACCGAGAATTTACGTGATTCTGTCCGAATTTCGGAACCTACGTCTACGGGGAGAGCCAACAATATAATCCACTATAAATCGGAGAATTACAGGATTACACACGCTTACACTTTCGAGTGTTTCCCAGCCCTAGTGTATACCCAATACCCACAGTGTTTAATAACTCAACTCAATGAATTCACGCACAAATCTCTCTGAGCTCACGTCTCTCTTTCTGGAGCTCTCACCGCTCGGCTTCTCTCCTCTTCGGCCTCCGACGGTCTTCTTCTATAGGAGCATGGGAAGAGAACGAAGAAACGTGAACTCCTCAATTTGTCAAAGGCTGCCACCTTCTGCAAACACGCTTCATGCCAATTAATGTCATCATGCACCGACGAAGAAAATGCTGGGCGTAGCTCCTGCCTTCCCCTCCTAGGATAATAATAAAAAGCTCTCACAAGACAAGTTCTGAAGAAGGTAGCTGCGCCCTCCACTTTTCTTGGGCATGCATGCACCATGTGCATGCATTAAAGGAAGGAAGAAAGTTGGACGTCCAAGTCCATGTGTGTGCAGAAGACAAGGAAGGGAAAAGTCAAGACTTGCATTTAATATTGTAGAAGTGTGTGGCGTTCAATTCTTCAGAACAAGACAAGGGTGACAAAAGGGTTGGAAACAAAAGTCAACAAATGAGCATATGATGACTTTGATTTCCGACGTGACCATGTGCGGCATATATTCTGCCGAAAAGAAATGTTCGGATCTGATCACGCGTCCTTTTCATCAAATGCTCCATGAACGTGCTTCCTTCTTGTTAAAATATTGTGCGTGTCTATCGGGTATTGTATACGGACTCAAACTCGAGACATAATTTTAACAATTTCTGTGACACTATTTGCTTTATTTTTTAACATACTATCGTAATGATGATGATTTTGCAATAAAATTAGAGATTCATCTACTTAAGTATTACAAAACCTGTTTACTATTGGTCGAATTTTACTCTTGGCTCTTCCCTCTCCATTCGGTGACATCGTCCACTGTTAACCCCAAATTCAAGATCCAAGGAGAGAGAGGAACGGAGGCAGAAGTTCAAATGGAAAAAGAAAACAAAGGGAAGAAAAGAAAGTGGAATAAAAAAGAAGAATAAATCTAAATTGTCCAATGACATATGTGCTGAGGTATCAACTTCTTAAACATTAGAGAATCTCAATTTTTAAACAGCAGTTTTGCTTACCTCTCGAGATGAACCTCAACGGGGTTTAATAGATTACTCTAGCGTAATCAAGTTTCTAAATTCATTAATTCTCTAGTTTATAGAAGTGAAATGTAATTTTTCATTTTACCTGGATGTCTAATTGATTCATAACCGATTAGTGGCAACTCTAAAAGTTAAGATAAAATGCATTTTGACTCAAGTATTAAGTTGCTATTAGTAGGGCTCAAGAGAACTTGTGCTAAGCATCTCGCTTATTAATTCATTAGATATTTTTTTGATGGTTTATCTCCAGGGAGGTGGCAATAAGAATTCGAAAGAATAAACAAAAGCCCAAAATGTCGCAGGTAAATGATATAAAAGTACAAAAATGCCCTGTAACATGCGTAAACCACAGATTGTTGTCCCAAGCCTGCTTGTTGCATTGTTTGTCTGAATGCTCCAAAAAGTCATTAGCAATCATGTCAGCATCCCCGTAGGAAGAATCCATTCAATGCGACTTCCTAAAAGTATTAGTAAATATTGACCATAAAATGAAAGTATAACCTAAAGTTTTGTTACGAATTATAAAACCACGTAAACTAAACACCATGTCACTTCCATGATATACAGAAGAAAATGCCCCGAAATCACTGATAGAATTCATTACTGTCTTAGTCCAGTTTGAAAATTTGATTTCTTGGCGAAGTATATGAAAAGTTAGATGACATATTAAAGGTGATCTAATCATGGAAGCATAATTTTCTAAGAGAAGTCATGATGGTCCATCACTCTCTTTCGAGTAGCTATCAATTTGGCGTGATGAGTACGTTGCTTCCATTGTCTCTTTCCAATGAGAAAATTCGAGGAAACACCGTGCTTATTTCAAAAAGAAAATATCATAAAATTTGTCTGATTGCAGATTGGACTTTGACCCAATTAAGAAATCAACATACAGAGACGATCTTTTAGGATAGGTAATGCCCATTGTGTGTGGCTTGGCTCACTCGAATAAAGGAAATTGTGTAGAAAAGGAGGAGCTAAAGGATGATGGGTTTGATAATCAAGAACAATATTTTCTAAACATTAATTAGAGGAAGTACAAACGTCCTTTTCATATAATCTCCATGTCCAGTTTGCTCTACCTCATTGAGAATGTGAGTTGTTAAAACATAGCAAACTTGTACTTGGACATCTGGCCAAATGCTTTTTGTTTTTTTTAGTTTGAAATATAGTTCTTATTCATTAAGACAAAGGATTAGCAAACATAGTTGCATATTCAAAACATAGTAAAGCCCAAAGGGCTTGAGGGGAATATAAGATCCAATTAGAAAAAAGGCTTTTCTTACGTTGGGTTTTTACAATTTAGTCGGCCACTTTATTTCCCTGTCAGTTGGCCGTTTTGAGATTCGAATAACAACTAATGTGTGCTTTGGCTTTCTTGATAAGCAGATTGATCTTCCAAGAAGCTTCTTTTGCACCTAAAAAGCCATAAATAAGATCAAATCTATTTGGGTTCAATTTGAAGGAGGTATTCGAACGAGATCTAAGAATTTTAGTGTCTCTAGCGGAGCCAAAGCCATTTCTTGTACTTGCACACTTTTGTTTTTTACCTAAATTTTAGGAATGAGTGCATAACAAATTCTAAAATAACATATTTGACATTACATAGAGGAAGTGTTTTTACTCTAGAAATTCTTTCTCCCCCCCCAAAACAAAGTTGGCAAGTTTTCAATGAGTGCTCGAGAGTGCCAAGCAGAACATGAGTAAATCTCCGACTTTGATCATAAATCTATTGGTTTTTATTTGTTACCGCAAATTGCACGAGGTTACGATAAAATGAAGGTCATTATTGCGGTAGGCCATTGAAGCACCCGGAAGGTTGGACCCTATCATCGAATGCAAAACAAAAGGTCTAGTCATTGATGCTCTCAAAACAAGTACTGCACAACGCAAATGCTAAAACTTGGCACTTAAGAACTTAAGTGCCAAAATTGGATAAGAATCGAATACTTAAGTGTAAACGACAATAAATTCTAGCCAAACTGCTAACGTGATGTCATGCCCTGGCCCTTTAGCCCCGCAACTCAAGCGTGCAACACCCCTTTCCAGCGATCATTTAGTTGCAACATTCCAGGACACGTCATCGACCATTTTTATTATATCTTTCGATTAAATGCATGTAGAAGCATAAATAAATATCTCCCAACAACAACACAATAGGGATAGCAAGGAAAACTCATAAAACATCAAACAAACACTTTTTATCTACCAACTGTTAACCTTAGGAAGTTCAACATATACAAGTCCTTTCAATAGGTGACTTCCAACACGACCAAAACAAAGATTAATAGGGGTTCGGTTAACTTAACTCCTCTACCAAAAATACTATGCAAAATGTGGTTTCCCCATGCTATGCCGAGGCGCTACCTCTCAAGCCCTTAGAAAGGACCCAAGAGGTCACCATCGAGCCATAAGAACCAAGCTACAAAGCGATAGGGAACCAGTTCCTCTAACCCTTTGTCTATGACACTCGCAATTCGGAGGCTACAGGGAGCCCGAAACAAATGTAGCTGGACGCCATAACTAAAGGCCCAAAAATGTTTAAACAACAACGAGTGAGAAAACTTAGTAAGTAAACTCCCTAAATCTCGCTTAAGAGGATACTTCACCTTGCTCTAATGTTGATGGTTGTTAGAAAAAACATGTAATTTTTTGATGTGGAAATTCAGAAACCAATAATCTTTGATCTTCATGATTTTCACAAATAGATGAGAACGTACATTTATCCATAGCATAACCCTTAAAGACAATCGTTGTGGAAAACCAAAGAACTCGAACCAAATGAAGAAATCTGATTTTTCTCCCTTAACCCACTATTCTTTAACGTATTCTATCGATGGAAGAGAGAATACTGAGTTCTTTTTAATTATTGTTGTTCATATGGGTAGAGAGAGGACCGGATTCTATTTATACGTTCTATCAACAGGTGCATTCCATCAAAGCGCCTTTTAACTTCCATAAGAGTCGTATCTCTTTAGAAAAGCAGTAACTTCACTTGAAAATTATACCATTTCGTTTTATTAGAGTCACAACTTCTCGTAACCAATATTTATCTTTATAGCATTTCAATAATTATTAAATCATATAATAAATCATATCATGTGGACAACAATAATTTCTTACAACAGTCACGACGATGGCGAAAAAGGAAAGAGAGAAAAAGAGGAGCTTTTCAGCATCGAACAAGATTTTTGGAGGAATCATTGTGAAGGGGAAAGGCAAGAGGGAGCGAGAAAGACTTGGGGAGGGTAAGACGACGTCGACGATGTATTTATAATGGGGAAGAGCTTTGAAAAGTAAGACAAGGCATGGAACCTTCCATTCAAGGACCGCACAACGCAGACGGGACCCATCTGGGCTAGAGGTGTCAATATGGGTCATAAACCCATATTATGACCCACTTGTAGTTAAATTGGTCAAATATGGGTTAAGTGAAAGTTAAATATGGGTTAAGTGAAAGTTAAATATAGGTCAAATATGTGTCAAGTGAAAGCTAAATATGAGTCAAATATGGATTAAGTGAGTTATTAGATAGACCAATCATCTCTCTCTTTCCATCCCCCTCTTTTATGTGTTCTCGATCTCCGTTGCCAATCCGATGAGGTTCACTCAACAATAATTAAAAAATCGATTTTTTTTTAAAAAATTATTTTCCTCAAACTATTTCAATTTAGAGGTTTCCACATTTTTTTATGTACAAATTTTTTATTATTTAATTTACTTTATAAATTTGATGTGAAATTTTTATTCCAATAATTTATATGTGAAAAGTTTAAAGTGGACTAAATAAGTGGGAGTAGATTTTCTTAAATTAAGTTAAATATTAATATGTGTTGGTAATATGGGTCGGGTATGGGTTGGGTCGGATATGGGTCATCAAATTTATATTGCATAAAAATGGGTCAAAATGGGTTAAATGGGTCGATGTGGGTCGGACCATTTCGACCCGACCCAAACCTGACCCGACCCACCCATTTGACACCCCTAATCTGGGCTTACGTATTATATAGAATGAAAAAATCACCACCGGTAGTACCAACAGTTCATGTTTTTTTCTTTGGGATTAAGAACCCCAAAAAATCTTTAACCACAGGTTTGTTTTTTCATTCATTTTCCTGCTACCACCATCTTGTTTTAATTAGCTGACGATGAAACTTGGTTCGAGTGCTGGTACAGCTCGAGTTTAAGATCATGAAACGTGGGATCTCAAATCTAAAATATGTAAATGACATAGCTGATGCTAATATAAAAAAATTTAATATTTTTAAACTTTTTATAATTTATTCTCAACAAGTGCTCACCCCTTGCTCGCAGCTAGCAAGGCTGTGATGGCCTTGGGAAAGGTCATGGTGGCCCTTCATAGTCCCACTAGCTGCAAGCAAGGGCGCAAAGACGCTCACCAAATCTTGGCAACCACCAACTTGCCCACGACCGGTGAGGGCTTTCTGGCCCTCACCCAATGGTCAATGTGGGTGGTCTACAAATGAAGGAAAAAAGAAAAGAAAATTCTAAAAGAAAAATGAATAATTTTAAAATACTTTTTTAAAAATAGATAGTTATATCGATTATAAAAATGAATGAAAGAAACTCTTTTAATTGTCTACGAAATTATTTAGACATACATTATCGATGGTAATGAACATTTTTTTTATTAATTAATTGTTTCAAGTGATAAAATTAATTATTTTTTGAAATTTTATTTTTAAATCATTCATTTATCATAAAACAAACGGAGCCTTAATGTCATAGGGCCGCGAGAGACTATTGGCATCTCTTTTCTCCGGAAGAAGAGAGCTCAAGAATTCCAACTTTGAATTTAGTTAGGATGGTGCTAAAATGGGCCATGAGAGCCTTGTACGGTGGGACCGAACTTGTTCACCGCTATTTGTTATTATTGTTTGAGAGTGACTTTGTAAGTCACCAAGAAGCTGCGTGTGCCTTGAAGTCAAATTGAGTTGAATTTTTCCCAATATTGTAATGGCTCTAGTGATAATAGCATTGTTCCCTATCACCTCAGCCATTGATTGGGTACATAGCAAGCTTGAGCATCACATCAATATTTTCTGAGCGTGTGTATTAAATACATCTCTATTGGAAATTCACCCGGCAATTAATTTACAAGTGACCCAAAAAAATAACAATAATGAAAAAGAGGGAAAACTTAATTTAGGAGAAACTAAGTACCTGGCCTCTTGACTTTAGATACAAGTCAGCACATCAACCCTTGACGAGGTCATCCAAGTAATTAGAATATGAATCACAACAATAAGATTATCAATATGTTTATGAGGAGGGACATGGTCGTATTTAAAGGTGATGGATGTTGATGGAAGCATGAATTCTCTCTACCCTTGACTCAATTGATGCATATGAAAGCACCAGGCCGTTGCTTCTTATATGGGAGTATATTGTTTGTATTATCATAAGCTATTGGGAAGTATTAATATTATGTGACTTTAATAATGACTTTGAAATTAATTAGCTCTAGTCAATTGGGTCCATTCAACTAAGTGGGCACACACTGATTGTCATTGTACTATCCAATCTTGTACATTGGATCATATTCCAATTACTTAATACGAACATTCGTTGAATGAGCCGGTTATGTGAGTCATGTGCAGACAAAGTGAACAATTTCTCAGAAAAATCGTATCTTTTATGAAGCTCGACAAGAAATTGAGTCCGAACAACAATTACTTGTCCATACTATTAGTCAAAGTCATATGATGGGTGATTATGAAATGATGTGTCCCAACTTTCTAGTTTTCCCGGGAGTCCTTTTCATTTTTGTTGTCCATGTAGTTGAGAAGTACAAATAAAACAATAAAAAATCAAGAATAAAAAAACATAGTGCCCCATGATTCACGGGAATGTTCTAGGCCGTCTGATTTAGGGCTGCATGCCACAAGAAAGTTTTCACTAATTCACAAGCACTTGTTTTATGTGTGTGTCCAGCTCGAGATTACCGTAAATACTAGTAAAATGTCCATGTACAGGTCAAAGATTACATCTTATATCTTTTGGAATATCATATGAGATGTTCATTTTGCTAAAATTCATTTATTCAAACCAATTAAAAATTCACGATATTAGAATCTTATATCATCATCTTGTTATATTTGCTTTCATAAATAGAAAATTGATGGGATTTATATTGGATCATGAATTTGATCATTTTTACATGCCACTATATATGTCATGTATATTAGTACTATAAATAGAATTTTATGCTTGATATTTGTTAGTATCTATACTGCTTCAATGAAATACAGATGTGCGAAATAATGTAACTTTTTCGGTTATAATGGTTTACTTTTTTATGGATTTGTTAAACCCTGAACGATATTAAATGGAGGGTGATTACGTAACTAAAAGATCGTTAGTAAACCTGTCAGCAAACCCTCTTATGAGTAAACCATACCTGAAGAGCGGGCTCTAGAATGAATTATCGGAGAATACAACAACCAAGAATTGCAGGCAAAATAGGACATAGAAAATGAGACTGGAAAATGATATTAATGTCCCTTAATTGACCTCAAGACTGCAAATATCATAAGAAAAAGAGGAATATTGTTCAGACCACAGTTGACACAAAATAATATATATTCAGAATTATGGTAACTCAGAAGCACAATTTATGAAAAAAAAAAAAACAGTTTATTTTTTGTCTTCTTAGAAAACAACTTTGCCAATTACCCTCGATCTTCTGTATAATTTCATGATATTTAGAAAATTGAACCGACTTTTGATATAATTTCCGCCAAATGATGCGCATTACAATTAGGAGACATATCTCCAGCACCCAAAAAAAAAAAAAGACCCGAATTAAAAAAAGACGTTGTGAAAAGACTATGCTTCTTTGGAATTATATAATATGTATCTTCTCTGTGAATATTATATTATGATGATCTATGAATTTTTTGTTTTATCAAGGATAAAGATCACCCACCTGGGTGGCGTTGCTGGTTCGCGCTCTCTTCCTCTCGCAAAAGGTCGAGAGTTCGAATCCCAGCTTCGTCATAGGGTGACTTACCTGGTTGCACGTGTGACCCCCAGGGTTTACTCTCCCGGCTGTCGCCGGGGTGCGGGGTTCCCTGGGTCATCAAAAAAAAAAAAACACGTGATTCTTTCAATGGACCATGCTCTTAACTTGACTTTCAAACTGTGACATTTTCCCAATATCAAAATGAACATGGTTATAAACAAAATAGATGATTTCAAACTCTAAATCTTGCAAAGTCAGGCATTTGACAACTGGAGTTTAAACTCTTATCTAATTAAAATTAATCAAGGAGACTTATTATAAGTTCAACAAGAGTTGAAGCGTAACATGAGACATAAAATGACACGGGTAAGATCTTAAATTTATAATATATTTAGTAAAATATTCCTTATATTTAAAATGTTCTCATTTCTCAATTGAGCATGGAATTGAAAGGCAAATGAAATTCTACACATTTGTTGTTGTGATCTTGATCAGCTGTAAGTGTCTACGTCAAGTTGAATCCTTCCAAGTCTCTAGCTTGAAACTTGAATTTCTTATTATTAGAAATTCAAGACTTGAGCGACAACTTTAGAAGCATATGAGTCATGCAATGTCAAATTGGCAATGCATGTCTGCTAGAGACTACCGTGAAATTTCCAAGATTAGTTGAATTGCTAATTACAAGCAATGAAAATATTATTAATTCACTAGTAATTATTTTGAGTATACATTGAAACGTCACGGGCTCGTAATGTTTGCATTGTGCCCGAAGGTTTGTATCAAGTATTTATTAGAGCTTGTTCCATCTCTTTCACATGCAAATTCTAGGAAAGGGCTTGTTTTGTCTCCTTCACCTAAGAACTCATAGAAAAAAGTACGATATGTGTCATTAATCGCAGTATCAAAAAATGATGCTATTGATTAATAAATACAAAATAACATTGGAGGAATAAAATATAATTTCTCTCTGGGGCTCCTTTTAATGAGATAAGTCAAGAAGAAAGTGGCCCACTGAGAACTTCTTATTGTGTCCGATTTGTTGTATTTTCTTCCTTTTGATATTTTTAATAGTCGTTTCCATTTAGAAAGAAAACCATTCTAATGGGCGATATGAGATTGTTAAGTGAAGATTTACATATGAGATGGTCATAGATTTTATTTATTTATTAAGTTTGCTTCATTAGTATATATTTGAACTAGAATCGCATCCTATACTGACCTAGCAAAAATGGGTGTTAACACAGATCTGGGGTTGGGATACCAGGAGTGCCATTATTTTCGTATGGCGCTCACTTTTATGCCAAAACTTTTTTTTCGCTCACTTGAGTGCCAAATCGGAGTGAAATCAATCACTTGAGTGCCACTTCACCGGAAAAGCTGACGTAGCCGCCGGAATGCTAACGTGGCAATTTGGAAAATAATATTTTAATATTTTAATTAATTTTTTTCCTTTTTTTCGATTTTTTTGATTTTTTTGATTTTTTTGAATTTTTTTTTTTTTTTTTTTTTTTTTTTTTTTTTAAGGCCGGTGAGGGCCACCGTTGACTCTCGCCAGCCGTCGAACTCTCACCCAGATTGGGCGAGGGCCCCCTCACCATCAGCTGTGAAGGCCTTGGGCGATGCCGGCGAGGCCATTGACGGCCTCACCCGCGGCGGCGACGACGAAGGCCAGGCAACCCTTGCCCAGATCTGGCCCTAGGCAAGGCCGCAACGGCCCTCGGCAGCCGCGGGGAGGCCGCGACAGCCTCACCCAAAGCCTTCGCGGCCAACAGCGAGGGCCCCCTTGCCCAATTTGGGCGAGGGTTCCACGGCCGGTGAGGGTCAACGGTGGCCCTCGCCGGCCTTAAAAAAAATTGAAAAAAAAAATCAAAATAAGAACAAAAAAAAAATCAAAAAAATCAAAAAAAAATTTATTAAAATATTAAAATATTATTTTTCGGCTGCTATGTCGCATTCCGGCGATCATGTCGGCTTTTCCTATGAAGTGGCACTCAAGTGAACGATTTTACTCCGATTTGGCACTCAAGAAAAAAAAAAAAAAAGTTTTTGATCAAAATGGCAAATGACGAAAGCAAAAGACTCCTAACAGATTACTACCCCCACAAATCTAGAAAAATGCTAGATTTGCAAACACGGCTCGTAACTCACAAACACCCAAACTTGGGTGACTGTAGAACAAATTCTCTCAATTAATTATTCATCAAAGGAGGAAAACTAAATTAAAATATGACATAATCTATCTATCTCTTAAAGAACCCTAAGGAAATTCTAAGTTTCAAATGTATATACATTAACTAATAAGATCCAACGTACTAAATCTAAAATATCTAAATGAAAACTACTAAAAACTGAAACAAATCACTTAGTGTCCTAACATAATCTTTAAAAAGTAAGATAAGGACATTAAAAACATATCTTTTAAAAATATGTGCCTCACGTCATTCCGTCCTACTACAAGAAAATGTGATTCAGCCAAGTTGTGTCTACTTTGTCATTCCACTACATCAATGAATTTTGTCAAAATTAGTTGGAAGAATTACTTTGACAAATCTTTAAAAGATATATGACTAAAATGTTACAATTAAAAGTTTTAAGACTAAATTACTTATCGTACAGTAGATTTAAGACTTTTTGGGCAATTTTTCTTAGAATATCTTATTTCAATCATCGCAAAAAATTCAAAACATTTTTCTCTAGAAATTCTTTCTCGAGCTCATAATCCTTCGTCTTTGGAAGTTTCAACTTCTTAAATCACTTTGCTGGCTGCCCACTATGCGAGGCTCGCGAACACTCTGGGCCGAAACTTAAGAAACACAAATTTGTCAACAATTGGCATAAGGAATATTCGGAGCCGTTTCGTGGACACATCTAGAGTCCGTTGCAAATCCTGTTCCATGGCCTGTTGAGATATCTCGAGACGATGAAAAGCCTTGCACAAGATCTGCATCCCCTGATTTCGTCAATAGGGCAGTTGCTTCCATTGCCATGGATACCAATTCCCCAATGATCTTGCCAACTTTGATACCAACTGACCCAACAAAATGATAGATAAATACGGATTCGAAGATCCGCAAACAAGTACACATGTACAAAACAGCTCACAGGCCCACCTATAGAGAGAAATCTCTTTATTGATATAATGTAAATTATAATAAAAAAACTTTTATACGAAATTTTTTTATCAAATAAACACTTTGCTAGCCCTAGGCATAAGATAACCACTAGAGGTTGCCCTAATGGTTTCCTTTCACACGTGTAAGGGAAGTGGGGAGCTCACCTTGTTAGAAGGGGGTAGGGGTAGGGATGTTTAATTTCAGGCGTGAGGTTCGATTCCCACATTTTGCAAAGAATAAGACAAAAGTTTCAAAGTTAGTTCAGAGTTAAAGTAGAACGAAAAAAAAAAACCCCTAGGTGACATTAAAAAACTGAAAATAACCTTGAAGCAGTAAATAATTGTTGACATCTAAATTTTTATTATTCAATTTAGCTATTCATCTCATACAAATTAGAGATCCACCCCATCCTCTAAATAAAAATACCATTAACATGGCCCATATTTGCATCGCATGGCCCCACAATAACTAATTTGTAATGCCAAAGCAACACGAGGATGATGAAAAGGAAAGCCTGCACATAAATTCAATTTCTCTTTCCATCTCAATCTAATCTTTGATGACATTTTGTGACATCCTGAAATTCGAGCCCTTTAAGGGAGGAATAAACGTTAATTCGTCAATGTATTGTTGGTTGATCTCACTCGAAACTAATCACTCCTAAGATACTAACTTTGAGGGGAAAGGCTAATGAGGACAGAACTCGTGTGACTAAAGAACTTAACCTGGGAAAACGACTTGACCGTGAGACTTGCGTAAAGATGATCCTAAAGATATGTAGGCCGATTTCAAAGATGACTAGAAGTTGATTCGCGAATAAAGTATAATGGGACAACGGGTGATTCCGTCTACTGTTATCGAACCCACAAACGACCCTATGCCGATCTTTGATAATCGTGTACTTTGAAATAAGAATCGATCCTTCACAATTTCATGTAGTCAAAGACATCTATGTGTCGAGAAGTTTTGAACGTGAATTGGCACGAGTTGGTTACGCGTGAATTCTTGAAGTCGCCTGTTAATTTGAGTTGTACCAAAATGGCATTTGGACGAAATTGACAAGACATGAGAACTCAAGATTGGACTCTAAATTTTCGGGAACGTTCGGGACGGACTTTTGGACGATGCTTCCTCGATAGTCGACAATGTCGGTTGAGCCAAGATTTTGGGAAATGGATTTTTGGACCGAGGAAACGAGCCTACGAGGATGTGGGTCGGGCAAGAGTAGTGTGGGCCTCATGCCCAAGGTGGGACAGCCACCGTGGAAGACCAAGACAAACAAGTGAGCCTGTTAGACCCAACCGACCCATTTACCCTTCTGAGCCCGTTGTCCAACCTTGAGCCGTTTCGAGCCCAACAAATTCTCAAGCCCATTCCTATTCATTTTCTAGCTCATTTCTTAGGCCCACCCTTCATTTTCAACCCAAAGGAAGTTTAGGAAATGTGCAAGGTGGAAATGACTATTTTGCCCTTGGATATTTTGAAGAAAAGTCAAAAGAAGAGAGAGAAGATGATGTCATCTTGCAATGGGAGTTGAAGCTTGCATTAAATGGCCTTAATTAGGCTTGACTTGCAGCCCTCAATGCACTCTCTCTCCTCCTCCTTCAGCCCTCACAAACCGCACTCTCTCCCCTTGTTTTCCCTTCCTTCCTGCAGTTTCAACTTTTGACCTTCCTCCGAAAATTGAGTTGTTCATTGCCTTCCCATATGTATCACGGCCCGTGCCACCCATCAATCTACTCAGGAGAGAGAATCCGTACGGCCTGCATCTACCGATCATTGAAAGAAGCCGTCGGCCGACCCGTACGCCGGTCGGAAGTCGCTACTTGCCGGATCGCCTACTGTAGTGACTAGTTTGCCTAGTTCCGATTTTTTCCTCTGTTTCTCTTCCATTCCAACCAAACCACCGCTCATACCAACCACCAGCAATTCCCCCTTGACCCTTAGGTGCCATCGATCACCAGCCAATCGCTCACCGGAGCTCCGAACAGCTCGTTCAACTCCAGTTAGCCACTTTCTCTTCAAGCAGTGTTGTTTTTTGATGTTGCAGAGGGAGTTTGAGCTTGTTGCTACTGTTTTGACCCCAGGACTGCCTTGGATCACTATGGTAGAGGTCCCCGGGTGTCGAGTTCGTTGCCGCCGCCGCGTCTGTGTCACCGGCCCGCTTAACGGGTGAGTTGAGCTCCTAATCCTTTGTTAGTGGCTAAACTTGCTTAGGATTGGTTTAGTTAGTGATAATTTTGATTTAAGGGGTTTAATTAAGTTGTATTAGCCCTAAGATAGGTGGTTAAATAGGTGGTTAAGATTAGCTTAGTTTAATCTTGCTTAATTATGCTTGATTATGCTTAAATGTTGTTTATGTGTGGTTTATGTGATAAGTAAGCATGTTTAGCTTAATTGATTGATTAATTGTGTTTAATCAATGTTTTTATTAATTTCTGAATTTAATTTATTAATAATTGAATTCTGAAAATTACTGTTCATGGATTATTGTTCACGTGCACTGTTTATCTAAAAGTGAAATTTTGAATAATTTCATGTGTCTTGATCATATGAAGTGAATTTGATGTGTCGTGGCATGAACATCCGCATGAATCGTGTGATTTTCACAAAAAGGGGGAAAATGGTTTGTTCGAGGGACACCGAAAATGGACTGCTTTTATGAGAAATGATTTGAGGTTTTATATGCAAGCATGTGTGTATTGGCTAATGCTCAAAGATAATAAGTGGATTGTGATGGTATGCTTACGTGATCACTAAGTTAAACCCGCCGCCCCGGCCGTAGTTCAAGGGGGATGATGGTCCGATTTATCAGAGATTTTGGAGAGGGAGGGCACGGAAGGGCATAGTTGCGCTTTTGTGGAGAAAGGGCGTTGTAGCGCCTCAGAGGGCAAGGAAGGGCACCGTAGGGCCGTAGTGTCTCGGCCTGCACGGAAGGTAGTGCCTCGACCTACACGGAAGGACACGATTGCGCCTCTACGGAGGAAGGGTGCCGTAGCGCTGTAGCAAGGGCACGGTTGCGCCTCTGTGGAGGAAGGGCTTCGTAGCGCCGTAGCACCTCAACCCAAGTTGTAGCTTGAGGGGCAGTAATAATCGGAACACGTGTGGATACAAGAGTGCATGAGAAATATGGCATCATTGGTTCCAATTATACATGAGATGATCACACCATTTATAGCACACGCGCATGAATTTATAACGTGTAGGGTGTGGCAATAGCTAGGTGAGATCGCTTGTGATGCAACTCGCATGTGATTGATGAACTGCATCATTTAACAACCATGTGCATTGCGTGTATTGTGCTGACTTATAATGTGCAAGGTATGGCATATCGGGTAAAGTTGCATGCGAACCGACTATGTGATTGTTGTTGCATTGAATGAGGTTTAATATGCAAGGTATGGCATACCGGGTAAGGTTGCATGCGAACTGACTAATTGTTTGTTAGTTGCCCCTGTCTATTGTTTGTTTGCGAGTTGTTGGTTGTTTGTTGTTGGGTTGAGTGAGGAATGGTTCTGGAGAGATACCCCGGGTTGAGTTGGTATACTAACTGGAGCTTAGGAGAAGAACTCACTAAGATTTTATCTTACTGGTTGTTATATAACCACTTTCAGGCCCCTAGAATGGCGCACCTGTAGTGGAGAATCCTACCCTCGCTCCACCAATGATCGACCCGACAAAGCTGAGTCCGATGGGTCCGAGTGGCAATGGTGCTGAACCCGATGGTTCATATTGTATAGTTGAATTACTTTAGCCTAGTTTTTTTTTTTGAACTAGTTCAGCGGATGGATTGGCCCCTTTGTTGGGCTTGTAACGGGAAACGATCCTCCGTTGGTTAATCTAGTAAATTGTGTGAATGAGTAGTTAATGTTTTTGCTGTTCATCCCTCTATCCATGTTTGATTGTGTGATTGTCTGTTTGGACTGGGGATGGTTCGTCTTCTGCTTGCGCTTAATGAAAGATTAAAGTGAATGGTCGTCAACGAGTCTTGGGATGTCGCTTTCAATTGACCATGGTAAGGGGTTATCGCGTACTCGGAGTTTGAGGCACGACACATTTTGTCTCTTTATTCCCCACAAAACGCTAGACTAATTACTTCTTTTCTCGGTCAAGCATTTGGCCATATTCCGAAAATTGATCAACGCGAGGAATCTTTTCCTTACGCGGATTTGAAAAACTGGATTGCATTTGTCCTTTTGCATCCTCCTCGGTGACATCATGCACTGTTAGCTCTGGTTTTCCTCTCCATTCTGCGAAGTGAGCATAAGCAAACGAAACTATGTGGGGTTTTCTCTTTTGTGTGGACTGAGAAATCTATATATAAAATTAGTTGCGTACTATTGGTCGATTGGCTCTAGAAAGGGCGAAGAATCTTATACTGGAAAAGCTAGGAATCATAGTAATGTATTTTATACTAGATACAAGTCAAAAAGCTTTCAGAGGATAAAGAAAATTTTATTTTTTTCAATGCAATGATGCACAAAAAACGAGAAGGACTACATCAAAAACCACGCTTCTTTTTTATTTTTTATTTTACAAAATCCCTCTTTTCTTATCCTAAATATATTAACTAATGACAGTTTGTATGCTTATATTAGCTTTATTTATTTAAGAGACGTTAAGTTCCTACTATCTTTTATTTCAAAATGATTTCTGTGACACTGTTAACTCCATTTAACTGACATACTATCATAATGATGATGATTTCGCAATAAAATTAGAGATTCATCTAATTAAGTATGAGAAACCCTGTTTATTATTAATCGCATTTTATTCTTGGCTCTTCCCCCTCCATTAGGTGACATCGTCCACTGTTAACCCCAAATTCAAGATCCAGGGTCGGAAGCAGAAGTGGAAAGAAAAAAGAAAACAAAGGGAAGAAAAGAAAGTGGAAAAAAAGGAAAACAAAGAAGAATAAATCTAAATTGTCCAATGACATATGTGATGAGGTATCCACTTCTTAATTTAAGATATAAATTTACCTCATGATAATATTAGAGAATCTCAATTCTTTGAAAATTAGAGGACCTCAATTCTCAAACAGTAGTTTTGCGTCCCTCTCGAGATGAACTTCAATGGGGTTTAACAGATTAAGCTAGTGTAATTAAGTTTCCAAATTCATTAAATCTTTGGTTCATAAAAGTGAAATATAGCCTTGTGTTTTATTTGGGCATTTAATTGATTCTTAAACAATTACTGGCAGCTCTAAAACTTAAGATAAATGCAATAAAAACAAAGACACAGGGAACGAACACTTACCTACTCTTAACTGTCAAAACGAACCTTTCATTCTGAATTCTTTAATTCGAAATGACTTTAATTCCAAATGAATCTAATCTCCCCAAGTAGGATTCGAATCTACGACCAGTCAATTAACAGCTGACCGCTCTACCACTGAGCTACTGAGGAACAACGGGAGATTCGATCTCATAAAGTTCAATTTCCGTTCTTAACTCATAACCACTTTTTTTTTAATTGGCCTCCTCTCCTCTTTTCTTTAATCCAAAGGAGGTCAAATTAAGATTACTGTTCAATTATTTAATTGTAATTTTGGGACTAACCTAATCAAGAATGGAATCACGCTCTATAGGATTTGAACCTACGACATCAGGTTTTGGAGACTCACGTTCGAGCAAGTCTTGAACGAGCTCCCCGAAAGCTTGATGCAAATAAACGAATTTTTGTTCTTGCATGTTGACTCAAATATTAAGTTGCTATTAATAGGGCTCAGGAGAACTTGTGCTAAGCATCTCGCTTAGTAGTTCATTAGCTTTTTTTTGGCTGGTGCATCTTTGGGGAAGTCACAACAAGAATTTGAAACATTAAACAAAAGCCCAAATATATTGCAGATAAATGATATAAAAGTAGAAAAATGCCCTGTAACATGCGTAAACCGTAGACTTGGTGGTCCGAAACAACTGTGAATGATGTACCCAATTTGATAGAAACATATTGCTCGGAAGGAGCTTTTCCCATAACTATTCTCATATTTTTTTCTCGTGCACTCGTAGATTGCTGTCCCGGCCTGCTTGTTGGATTGTTTGTCCGAATGCTCCAAAAAGTCATTAGCAAATCATGTCAGCATCCTGATATGAAGAATCCATTCAATGAGACTCCCTGAAAGTATCAGTAAAGATTGACCATAAAATAAAAATATAACCCAAAGTTTTGTCGCAAATTATAAAACCATGTAAACTGAATACCATGTAAGTTCCATGATATATAGAAGAAAATGCCCCCAAGTCACTGATTGAATTCTTTACCGTCTTAAGTCTAGTTTGAAAATTCGATTTCTTGTTGAAGAATATGGAAAGTTAGACGACATATTAACAGTGATCTAGTCATGGAAGCGTAATTTTTTAAGAGAAGTCATGATGATCTGTCGCTCTTTTTCAAGTAGCTATCAATTTGGGGTGATGAGTTCATTGCTTCCATTGTCTCTTTCAAATGAGAAGATTCTAGGAAGCATTGTGCTTATTTCATAAGGAAAATATCAGAAAACTTGTCTGATTGCAGATTGGATTTTGACCCAATTAAGAAATCAACATGTAGAGACGGTCTCTTAGGGTAGATATTGCCCATTGTGTGTAGCTTAGCTCACTTGAATAAAGGAAATTGTGTAGAAAATAAGGAGAAAAAGGATGATCTGTTTGATAATACAACAAAAATATTTTCTAAACATTAATTAGAGGAAGTACAAATGTCTTTTTCACATATTCTTCATGTTTGGTCCGCTCGCCTCATTGAGAATGTGAGTTTTTAAACTTAGCAAACTTGTACTTGGACATCTAACTTTTTTTTTTGTCTGAAATATGATTCTCATTCATTAAGATAAAGGACGAGCAAACACAGGTGTAGATTCAGAACATTTTTGAGCCCAAAGGGCTTGAGGGGACTTAAGATCCAATTACAAGAAAGGCTTTTCTTATGTTGGGCTTTTACAACTCAGGCTGTCACCTTATTTGCCTCTTAGCTGCGATGGCTGCTTTAGGATTTGAATAAAAGCTAATGTGGGCTTGGGCTTTCTTGATAAGCAGACTAATCTTCCAAGAAGCTTCTTTTGGGCCTAATAAGCCATTAGTCAGATCAAACTGATTTAAGTTCAATTTGAAGGAGGTACTTGAACTAGATCTAGGAAATTTAGTGTTTCCCGCAAAGCTAAAGCCATTTCTTGTGCTCGTAGCTATTGTTTTTATCTAAATTCTAGGAGTAAGTGCATGAGAGATACTAAAATAAAATAATTGGCATCATACAAAGGAAATGTTTTTACTCCATAAATTCTTTTTTTTCGCCCCCACAAAGTTGGTGAGTTTTCGACGAGCGTTCGAGAGTGCCAAGCCGTTGGATGAGAATTTAAGTAAATCTCTCACATTGATCATAAATCTTTCAAGTTTTTCTTTGTTACCGCACTTTGCACGAGGATTATGATGAAATGAATGTCATTATTGCAGCGGGCCACTGAAGCTCCCAGAAGGTTGGAGCCAATCGCCGAATGTTTTACTAGAATTTGTTGCGGTTAAAGCTTGTAGGCTGAACAATTTTAAAAAGATTGTGCAGTTAAAGGTTGTATGCTGATCTTCAGTGGGACAAATGGTTTGAGTCGGTTCGTAAAGAAAATGCAAAGTAGATCTTCCACACAATCCCTCTGAATAGTCACAAGTACAATAATTTTTTCAAAATCCACTAAATGGGAAGAATTTTTTTTAGGTAAGTTTTATGTTGCATTGCTCAAAACCAAAAATAGAAAGGAAAAAGAATGTAATGCGGAGGAGTACTTCAATTATAAATCAAAACAATTATTTAGCATCATTTTTTTTGGGTTCAAATTTGCACAATAACACTTATTTTTGGACCTAAAGTTGGAGGGTTACTTGTGACAAGTGGGCTCCTGCCATTTGGGCCACAATTGGCTCGAAGATGCTAGTTTACATATATGAACAACGAGCCTATTTCAACTTAAAAATTAATGAAAGTACAAGATGTCAATATAGCTATAGAGAGATTGTGCTCTGTTTTTCTTTTTTTTTTTAAAGATCGTACTGTTTTTATTGAAAATATAATTACAAGTCCACTATTTATTGAAAATTCACTAAATAAAAGGACAAAGTCCAAAACCAAAAAAAAGGTCATCACAGTTAAAATCTATGCAATCGAGACATATATAGACATTAAAATACATTATGTACTAAACGGATTGAAAAAGGAAATATTTTTATGACTTAACGCACTGTTCAGTTACTAAATATTGATGAACCTACGTGTTCTTTTTTAAGGTTTCTTGCGTGAACAAGTACTGCATTTCCCCAAGCAACCAATTATTTGAGTCAACCCTGCGGTGAATAACTTGGGCTCTACGGTGTTAGAATAAAGCGGAAAAAAGAATTTATGTATATTTCTTTATATATCATATTGATGGTACAAGAGCCTATTTTTAGATTGTTCTAGATAATTACCTAAAGTAATAAAATATTACAATATCCAATAAAATCAATTAGAATCAATCAAGGAAGATAGAATCAGCTAAGGAAGAATAATATCTCTAATACTCCCCTCAAACTCAAGGTGATATAGAAGAGGTCACTTGGAGTCTAGAGAAAAGATCTTTATAATGTAAAAACATTAGTTGTTTGATCAACTGATGAGGCGGGAACAAGACAAACAGCACCACGAAGCACATGAGAGTGTATTAAATGACAATTATGCTCATGGAAAACATCATTATGGGCTATTTGGATAGCACTTCAATTATTGCAATGAATGACCATTCCACCATTATGATCGACTCTCATGTCAACCATAATAATACTAAAGTTGTATCAGTAATAGCATGATATTCTTCTTTCATACTCAATCGAGTGACAGTAGTATGTTTCTTGTTCTGCCAAGAAATAAGATATTTCCCTAAGAAGAAGCAATAGCCTATAGTAAAGTAATGATCAAGAGGAGCACAAGCCCAATTAGTATCAGAATAAGCTATCAACTCTAAGGTTGAGTGAGCAAAAAAATGAAAATCATGAAATAAGGTACTCTTGACGTAGCAAAGAATTCGAAAAATAGCAATAAGGTGAGTCATTCACGGTCCGGTCATGAATTGACTTACAATATGGACAGCATAAGCGATGCCAGGGTGGGTAATAGTGAACTATACTAGATTATCAACTAACTGTTGATAAAGTGTAGGGTTTGGAAGATGAGTCCCTTCTTTTTCATCAAATTTGGCACTATTCTCAATGGGAGTTGTAGTAGTCTTGTTATTAGTAATTTACTTCTAATCCTAGAATTGTTTGTACCCCTTCAACTTTTTGGCATATTTACTGAAATAGCCACTTAGGCTCCGTTTGACAACACTCCTATTTCTCTATTTTTCTATTCTTTTGTTCCCTGGAATAGAAAAAGAACAGAAATCCGTTTGTTAACGTAAACTGGATTTTCTATTCCCAGGAATAGAAAGTTGTTTCTGGGAATAGAAATGAGAAGTAGAAAAAACTAGCTTCTTATTCCTAGGAACAATTTCTAAAAACTATTTCTTGTGGACTACTCACCGCCTATAGCATGCCACCACCCGCCCACCGCCGCCTGCCGCCCGCCGCCGCCCACCACCGCCGGCCGCTTGCCGCTGGTCGCCGGCCGCCCCTACCCGCAGCCCGCAGTCACCGGTCACTACCCGCCCCCCTGCTCACCGGTGGCCGGCCGCCAGCCACCACCACCCGCTAGCCACCAGTTGACCGCTAGTCGCCGGCCTTCGCCCGGCAGTCGGTGACCTGGCGTGACTGGAGGGGATCGACGACCGGTGGTGGCGATCGGCGGCGGCGACCTGGCGTGACTGGAGGGGATCGACAACCGGTGGCGGCGATCGGTGGCGGCGACCCGGTGTGATCGGAGGAGACCGGCGACCGGTGGTGGCGATCGGCGGCGGCGACCCGGTGTGACTAGAGGGGACCGGCGATCGGTGGCGGCGACGGCGGGCGCGGTGGCGACCGACGGGCCGCGGCGGCTATTGGCGACGCGGGGCTGTGGGCGGTCACCGGCGATCGGCGGCGACCGGCCACCGGCGATCGTCGGCCGCCAACCGACGTTCGGCGACCGTTGGCCGCCGCCCGCCCGTCACGGTGTGACCACGCACGCTCGCCGGTCGCCAATCGCCACCGCTGCCCATCAGTCGTCGTTGTCATCGGGGAAAAAAGAAATAAAAACTTTTTGTCGATTCCAAACACATTTCTATTCCTTTTCTATTCCGAGAATAAGAAATTTTTGTAGTTACCAAACACCCTATTTTACCCAGAAATTGTTCCAGGGAATAGAAATAGAAAAGAACTATTTCTCAAAAGAAACTGTTTCCAATAGTAGAAATGTTATCAAACGCACCCTTATAGTCCTTGGGTCTAACTTTTTTCTTTATGGATTGTAAACTCTCAATTCAAACGGGCATCGCCAAACGCATAAACATTGCAAACTTGGTTTCTAATCTTTAAATAACTCAAAAGGCATTTTTAGGATAACCTTGATCAAAAATTCATTCAATATGTAATATGCCATCTTAAGAGCTTATGTCCATTAGGATTTAGGAAGTTTGGAGTTGTTAAGTATATTATGCACCATATTCAATAAAATTCGGTTTCTTCTTTTTGCTACCCCATTTTGGTCTAGAGAACCAAGCATGGTGTATCGAGCCATTGTCTCATGCTTTTCAAGAAATTTCGCAAATTGACTAGGTGTTTGTCCATCTTGAGTGTATCTACGATACTATTCACCTCATCCGTCTAATCTCATTATCTATGAAAATGATAAAGTACTTCTAACCAAACAACTCCATATTTAGACTACAAATATCTATATGTATAATTTTTAATATTTTTGTACCTTCTCTTGGCATCTTTCTTTGTCTTGTTGGTCTGCTTTCCTTTTATGTTGTCCACGTAAGTATCATAATCAATAAAATTCAAAGTACTAAGTACTCCATTTACTAATAGCTTAATTCCATTTATTGAGATATGTTTCAATTTTCGGTGCCACAACATAAATAAATCTTCGTTCAAAACACATCATTTTATACTAGCATTATCATGAAATTGCATCACACTCTAAAAGGTATTGTCTTGCAAATTAATTTGAAAAAGACCATTAGACAAAATACCACCCCCAACAATTTCAAATTTAAATGATTAATTGAAGATTGGATCTAAAATCTTGAAACTGAAATCAAGCTTTTAGAGAAACTAGTAACATAAAAAGTGCTTTCCAAATTGTTGACACCTAGTTTTTAGCTAACGGGTCATTAAAAGTAGAAAACTTGAAATTAGTATTTCCGATCACGATGGAGCCTTGTTTTTTTAACCAAAAGGTGCCAATTTTCATTTCTTTTCTTTTAGAATGTTATTTTTAGGTAATTTCCTAACAATTTTCATTAAAAATTAAAAAGTCCAATAGTTGACTTTTGGGTTGACTTTTGATCAACCCTTTGACTGAAAGTCAAACCCTTGAGTCAAAAGTTGGTTTTTCGTATAAAAATATTCCTTTTAGGCTCTATTCGTTTCGCAGAAAATGACTTCCGAGAAAATATTTTCCAAATTTTTCGGTGTTCAGGGGGCGGAAAATAAGTGGTCAAAGAAAATATTTTCTGGTCAATGGAAAATCCCCTTCTAAAAGTGTGGAAAATGATTTCCTTTTTTTGCAAAAAGGAAATCATTTTCCTTAGGCCATCATCTCCCGTATCTTCTGTGCATGACTCTGACCCATCTACACTTTTTCCCCTTTGTCACAGCGTCTGGACTTTCCCCCCTTTTCTCTCACAAAAACTAGGGTTTCTCCTTCTTGATTGCTCGCAGCTTCGAACGAGAAGTCCTGATCAGATTTCGAGCGAGAAGCCCCGATCACTTGTAGATTCACAGGTACTCTCTCCGTCTCTTCGTTGAGTCGAGTCGTTCCATGTTGGAAATGATTCACAGTGTGCTTGTTATGTAGTGATTTCCGATGCCCGTGGTCATGCTTTTACAATATGTTCTCTGTGTCGATTGTAGTACATTGAGGTGATTTGAGGGTTAGCTTGCAATTGTGTTTGGCGAATTAAATTGCTGCCGCAATTGACATGTGCTTTTGGGTGGTTTTTGTATCTTTCACTCTGCTTTCAGAGCGATGAATTAGAAGTACATGATTTGAAATGCGTAGAGTTACGCGTTGAGTGCTTGCATTACAGAGTGATTTCGTGTAAGTAGTCGAGTTAGAATATTTTCCCTCACTGAAGAACTTCCCACTGTGGTCTAGGGTACACATACTCGAGATATGGCCTTAGATTGAAGTAATACTTCAATATTGAACATCTGTTGTTTGGTTGAAGACTTGATTATAAATGATGCTCTATCCTGTCGTAATTCTGATTTCTTCTTCTATGGCTATTTTTTGTGCATTTTGTTGCTATGTTGATCCTTGTTCCATTCCTTTTCTTGTTCACTTAGAGCAAGCTAAATAATGTAACTGGTATAAAAGTAGAAATCAACTCCAGAAAAAAAGCCCATTCACTAGAGAGAGAATCTCCTATGTCAGTCAAAGCATTTGTTTAACAAACATAGGGGAAGCACTTTTTTGTGAAAGCATTGGTTTGACAAAGAAAGCTCATTTACTTGATCATCCCTGGAAATTTTTCAAGCATACCAAAAGCATTAAAGTTTTAAACCATTCATCTCTGAAAATGTTTGTAGAAGCACTTTTCCAATCAAAAGCCCATGTATTCATTTCTTCTAAAGATATCGATGATAGTGGGAATTCCAGCAACACAAACTCTCTCTTGCTTTACCTAACCTTCTGTGACCCATGTGTAGTTGTAGAATCAGCACTTTCAAGGGCAACGTTGAAGGAGATGAGCAGCAGTGTGCTCTTCATGCACAATGAACTCTACATTCCAAAAACTAGGGTTTCTCCTTTTTTGGTTTTTTGCATAAAGTTTGGGTTTCGTGTAGTTTCCTTTATTACTATCGATGGGGGCGATGACTACTTGAATATGGGTTCAGCTCTTATTTGCCTCATTTTCGATAGTTAGATAATTATCACATCTCAAATTTATTTGCTCTTTATTCAAATTGTATGCCTTGCTTTAGTTGATGTCTTAATTATGTAAAAAACTTGCAATCAGAAGCTGAACTTCATGCACTGCTGATTCTAGCTGGAATTAAGTATATAAGAGCGCATTGCTAAGAAAAATCGTAAATATGAATAGATGTAGTCAGATTTGACATAATTTATGTTTCTTGATCAATGTATTTCGATATAGATGGTGGATAATAAAATCCTAGCTGCGGTAACGGGTGCAACTGTAGCGGTTATGACAGTTGCCACACTAATTTTGGAAGAGTATAATCATTCGGAGAATCGCATACCGAGAGAGCCTCATGTGAATCGAGATTATGAGAGAGAGTTATATATGAATCATGTGTTATGTAGTGGTGATACTCATTGTGTAGATCAAATACAGATGACACCAAATGCTTTTTTAAAGCCTTGTAAGGTGCTTGGTGTAAATAACTTGTTGCGTTCTACGGTAAATGTTTCTATTAGGGAACAAGTTATGGTATTTTGTCATATTATTGGACATAATGTGAGGTTTAGAGTGATTGGGGGAAGATTCCATAGATCAATAGATACCGTGCATAGATATTTCAAAATCGTCTTGCGAGCGATTTTGAAATTATACAAACATGTGGTAAAAGAACCGAGCAATTCCACTCCTCCCGAGATAAGTAACAGTCGAAGGTTCTATCCATATTTTAAGGTATGAAATTTGAAAAAAAAAAATTATATGCATTGCTTGAGAAGTTCCATTAGTATTTGGTTAGTAACTATATTGATTATTTTAGGATTGTATTGGAGCAATAGATGGAACTCATGTACGGGCATCGGTTCCTCTTGAAGTTCAAGGAAGATTTTGTGGTCGAAAGAATGGAGCAACACAAAATGTATTAGCTACCCTTACATTTGATTTGCGATTTTCTTATGTATTAGCTGGTTGGGAGGGTACTGCCCATGATTCACGCATTTTGTCCGATGCACTTTCAAAGCCAAATGGATTGAACATTCCAAAAGGTAAGAAAATGGAATTTATAGAATATGTTTGAAGTGAGATTAGTAACTTAATAATAAACTTATTTATAACTTGTAGAAAAATATTATCTTGCTGATGCTGGTTATGGAATCCAAAATGGCATAATCTCTCCCTATGGCGGTGTTAGATACCATTTGAAGGAGTTCGATGACCGCCCACCTGAAACGAGAAGGAACTATTCAATTTGCACCATTCATCTCTAAGACTACTGTTGAAAGAGCGTTTGGAGTCTTAAAGAAACGTTTTCGAGTATTAGATTCTAAAGCTTTTTGGTCATTTGGAACACAAGTCGATGTTGTCTTGGCTTGTTGTATCATTCACAATTTTATCATGGGAGCTTATCCTAATGACTCTATCATGGAAGAGATGAATAGACAAATGGAATCTCAAAGAGAAAATTCAAGAATGCAACTTTCTCAAAGAGAGGAAAAGGAGGAAAATAGGATATGGGCATTAAAAAGGGATAGGATTGCGCATGCAATGTGGATTAGTTATCAGAATATTAGAAGAAGCCATTAGTTTTCATTTTATTTCTTTTGAATTTTTCATTTAGAATATTTAATTTCCATTCCAATAATGATAATCATTTTAAATATTTACTATGTGTCATTATTCATCATATTTTTTCTTATCATGCTGTTTAACGTTGTTACGTAGTTATCATGATGGGTAAAAGTAAAGGAAACAAGCCTTCGAGCACATTCAAACCCTCTTCAATTTCTCAAGTTGTCGATACAATAAATGATAGGTATGGCATTAGTTGTGAGCCCGACCACATTGAGAACCATTTAAAGACAATTAAAAGCAATTGGAAGACGATTCAAACTCTACGTGGCAAGAGTGGATTCAATTGGGATGACAAGTTGAAGATGGTTATAGTTGGGAATAAGGAATTTGATTAATATGTGTCGATAAGTTTTTTCATCACTTTTTCTCCACTTGAGTGCTCTGGTGTATGTCTGAAGATGCTTGTTGAGCTTTGGTTTTAGCTCTTGTTGAGCTCTAGTGTGTCTCTGAAGTCGCTTGTCGAGCTTTAGTTTCTGCTTTTGTTTTTATGTTTGAAGGCACTTGTTGAGCTTTGGTTTCAGCTCATGTTTTCTTTAGTAAAATGGTTCTCAACGTGGTCGGGCTTTGGTTGAGCTTTGGTTTCAACTCCTGTTTTTTTTTCCGTAAAATGGTTCTCAACTTGGTCGGGCTTTGGTTGAGCTTTGGTTTCTGTTCATATAATGCAGCAGCACAATTTCTTTCTTTTGCTTGTGGATTGTGTTGATTTCCTTCTTCAGCTTCATACAATGCAACTTTTAATAACTGAATGAATATTGTGCATTGATAGGTCCATCCTTCTGATGAAAAATATTTGAATAAGATGATTGATATGTATGATGAGATGGCCTTGGTGGTTGGGAGAGACACGGCCACTGGAAGCTTTGCTAAGCAATTGGGAGACATCAATGCAACAGAAGTAGACTCTTCACCTATTGATTTAGGTGATGACTTCGATGAGTTGATGAAAGGTTCAAAAACATCTTCATCTACTGTGCCTTCAGAAAAGAGGTCTCACAAAAAGCGAAAGTGTTCCGACAATGATGATAAATTAGCTACACTTTCAACGCATATTGGAGAGATGGCATCGGCGATTAAGTCGTTGGATCAAAATGATATTGATCCCTCTCAATTGCACTACTCTCGACTCTACAACGAGGTGATGAAAATGGATGGATATGATGAAGTTACCCTTGGATCGGTTTTTGGCCATCTAGTTGAGAATGAAAAAATTGGAAAAGCATTCATGGTGAAAAGTGCGAATCTTCGGAAAGTGTGGATTGATAAATTTCTAAGCAAAGGAGATGATCATCAATGAGTGATATATTGTGTTGAGCTTTATTGCTAAAAGACTCATGTGTTCTTTCTTTCTATGTTGTTATTGTTAGTACTCCAAGACATGAAATTTGATGTAAAGGTTGTTCTTTAATGGCCTTTTTATGATCTTTTAGCACTTATGACATTGGGTAGCATGGACTTACATTTCAACTTAAAGAATGCTTGATCATTGTTCTGAAGTGATTGGATGTTGTTTATTGGATTATAAGTTATTTATTGGGTTTACGGGTTGGTAAAATGGTGAAGTTTGGAAAACATTTTCCTTACCAAACATCGGAAAATATTTTCTTGGATTTTTTTAGGTTTTAGCCGAACACCAGAAAATAATGTCATTTTTAGAAAATTACTTTTAGGAAAACATTTTCCGGAAATGGTTCATTTTCCACGAAATGAATGGAGCCTTAGCTTCAATTTGATTTTAGCATTGAAATTTTGCGAAAATCGATTAATAACCTTGTTTTATGAATTTTTTGATGTTCAGTTCAAAATCGGCAAAAAGTAAAATTGCTTTCATTCTATTCATATTTTCATATAGTTCTTTTTAGGCATAAGTACAGCGGGAGTGCCAAAAGTTGGCACAAAGGGACACTTAAGTGCCAAAAGTTACAAAAGGTACACTTAAGTGCCACTTTTTTAAAAAATGGATCACTTAAGTGCCAAGTCGCCGAACCCCGCCGGAAATCCTACGTGACAATTTTTTATTAATTTTCTTGCCTACGTGGCTCGCCGAAAACTGAGTCGGCGAAAAATCAGCCAAAACGACGTCGTTTTGCGCTGACGTGGATTTTAAAAATTATTAATTAAATAATATTAAATAATTATAAAATATATTTTATTATAAAATCGATTTTATTTATAAAAATAAAAAAAAAAAAAAGGGGGAAGAGGGGATCGGCGAGGGCTGTGCAGCCCTCGCCGCCGCCGCCGCCGTCGTCGCCGTCGCCGCCCCACCTCGCCGGGAAGGGCCGGCGACGGGGGGGGCGGCGACGGCGGCGACGGCGAGGGCCGCACGCCCTTGCCGATTCCCCTCCCCCCTTTTTTAAATAAATAAAATCGATTTTAATTTTTAAAAATTTGACGTGGATATTTTTTTAAAAAAAAAATTGCCACGTGGATTTTTTATTTTAAAAAAAATGCTCCGTCAGCAAATTAAGTCGTCGAAAAATTGACACGTGGCAATTTGGCTGAAATTTTTCGCCGTTGGCACTTAAGTGATCCATTTTGCTCCGATTTTGGCACTTAAGTGTACCTTTTGTAACTTTTGGCACTTAAGTGTCCCTCCGTGCCAACTTTTAGCACTCTAGAGGTCCGCACCTCGTTCTTTTTACAACATATGATTTACAGATCATTACCCATTTACTTATTAATTTTGACATTGGGCATGTTGAAATAGGAATTCTCATTTTTAGTCCTAATTAGGGGTTCCAAATTGATTCTACATGATTTGCAAGCGAACACTTCCATTTCACTCCTTTTTATGAGATAAATCCAAATTTGGGGTCAATTTTGGGAAATTCACTCAGAACCTTTTAATGTAAGGAATTTAGTTTACTTGAACCTAGGAAAACCGAGCTAATGAACTTCGATTAACACAATTCAAGTTGACTCATTTGAGACTAAGGTTCAATTTCAAGAACTGAGGTCCAATTTCATTATTAGACCCCAATTTAATTTTAGCTTAAAGGTCGTGTCATCAGTTCAAGGTCAATTTGAGTGCAATAAGTCATCCTATGTATGGGCAATTAGTTCAATAGGTACCTTGCAACATTAATTGAATTCAATTTCAATTGATTTGCATTTTTGGGCAAGAAATTGTATAAAATTGTATGAATTTGCTTAGGAGGTCCAATTGCATGTACCCGTGGCCTAGGTTCAATATTTTTCATATTACTTGAGTAATTAGATCAATAGAAATTTACCGGAGTGTGTTCTTGTAGTTTAATTGGCCTAATTGCATCCAAACTGAACCATTTCTTTTCAAATTAGCCTATTTTGGTCTCCAATAGGACAAATTTTCTTAACAATCAGGCCTAGGAAGACCTACTTGCATAAAAAGGGAAAGAAAGACTTAAACCACCCAAGGGGGGAACTGAATTGATTAAATCGGTTTGGACCGGTCTGATCGGTCACCACAAAGGAGGTCGGTTTGGACCTCTTCTGAGCGGTTCTTGATTGTCAATGACCACCCTGAGGTGGCCTGCCACATCGCCAATCTCCCTATACCCTTTAATTTTCTAATTTTACAAAATTGCCCCCAGATTTCATGAAACTACGAAAATGCTCATGTTTAGGCCTAAATTGCAAAATCAATCATGACCGTCAATTTCGGCACATCATGACCGTTTAAACTAGCACATGATCAAATTTTAATCTTGCTTAGGGGTTGAGCAAGTTAGTTAGACTAAAGGATCAATTCCTAGCCATCAGATCGAACTAATGGCTAGGATTTGATCTTGGAGAGGGCTATATAAGCCATTTTCTCTCCAAAATCCAGAGAGGAGGCCTTATTTTGATCAAAATATAGATTTGAAAATCCCAATTCTCTCTCTTTCCTGCCGGTCTCTGTCTCCTCCTCACTCACCCGCGTGAGTGCCTTTCGCCACTGGTTTCGGTTTCAATCGACGGTTGTTTGAGCCGTGCCATCGCCTCCAACCTCCATCTCTCTCTCTCTCGGTACTGCTCAACATTGACATCTCCTCTAGTGAGCCTCCAATCTGCCTGTCTAGCGACGCTTTCTTGATGGGCATCAAGATCAGCGTGTGCACCAGTAAGCTGTCCGTTGGCTTCTGCAGCCCCAATTGGTAGCTAGCAGTGGTTTCCGATCATCCCGACCTATCCAGCTGAGGTTCTAGTGTCCAAAGACTCCTTAGAAAGCTACTAAAATAGCTTCAGTGATTGATTTTTTCCGACGGTTCACACTAAGTCCAACCACACCCGATTCTATACAATAGTGAAGCAGTGGCCATCTGACGCCATCTGGGCCTATTCCGATGTTCTCTAAATCCCTTGGAGCCCCCTCAATGTCCACAAGGTGCCATGGCGGTTCGGCAATCATTAATCAAAGCTCGAATTGCATCAAAGATAGACTATCCTAACCTTGAGCTCAATGAAGCGAGGTCTTGTTAGGAGACCGGGGCTAGAGTTGGTCCTAGGGTTTATATTTCTTCAAATCATACATGTTTAAGATATTAGAAAGGCTTTAGGATAGTCTTGAATGAGCTTGTATGGCTTGATTGCCCTTGATTGATCGAGTGAGCCTATTTTGCAGTTTTCGGATGCTTGGATGACAGATTTGAGAAATCATTTAATATAAACTTGTAAATGTGCTTTTCTATGTTTGATGTCTTCATGAGAGTCAAAGACAACTCAAAGGCCTTTCCAACAAGTCATAGAACGCCCCAAACGGACCTCGTTTACTATAGTTTTGATCCATGCAAAATCAATTAGTTTTATGCCCTGCGACCTATTTATCTTGATGATTTTTTGCTGATTTTTGTGAACAGAATTGGACTTATATGTCTCAAATGAAATGATCAAGACATCTCATTCTATATGCATGAATTTTGGTGGAATTTTCTCCAGTCATTAGATTAGTGAAAATTGCCCCTATTCTATTAAAATGCCTATATGATTACGACTGAATGAGTTTACATACCAATATCTTCAATTGAGCTCCTTAAGAGTAAAATGACATGTGATTTGTGCAAATTGGTGATCGCTTGTCCCATGAAAACGTCTTGTGAAGTTGCTGTTGCATTTTGCGCAATCTTGGAATGTTCGTAGTAGTGAATGTTAGTCTACCAAGCTGCATTCATGAATTTTTATGATTTCTTGTGCATTGATTTAGGGATAGGTGTCTTGATCACTTTTGTCCTTCACACTTGCCCCTACATCATGCTAAAACCTTGAAATTTTCATGTAGCCAGTTTAGCAAACTTATCTTTGCTTGCCATGTTCGGTCCTATGTGTGACTGAATGACCTTTTGTGCTTCACTAAATTTCTGCAACTTTTATATGCGAAATTATGATTTGATGTCTTCTACAAAGTCGTAGAGCACGCTTGTGGCTTTCTAATGACACCAATTTTGCCTCAATTGAATGTCATTTGTCCCCTTTTCCAATTTTTTGAAGATTACCTAAAAATCCGCCATATTGTAAATTAGGATCGCACGTTCTGTCCTTTATGAGTCCGAGCCTTTCCTATTTTTGTAGGAATTTTTCGGTAAGGAATTTGAAGGGAGGTCCTCAAAATTTTTTTATTGCAACTTCCATGACTATGTTATGATAAAATTTGAGAATTTTTTGGCATCGTTTGTTAGGGAAAATTGTCATTAGTATGCATAAATGTACCATTGCTCTATTCTATTTTTTGCTAATTACTTTCTGTTCTTGAATTTTTATAAATTCATGTGTAGAAAATTTAGGAAATTTCCTTCATAGAAAATTTTCCTTATTGAGTGCTTGATGTGCCATAAATTTTTCAAGGCTAATTGTCCATGGGTCATGCCCCAATTACTTGAGTCTTGTATGCCCTGCTCTGACATTCTCTATTTTTCCTTTTATGGCATGTCTCTGTTTTAGCATTTTTAGGAAATTATATATGCTGAACTGGCTCTCAATATACTCATGAGTTTTGTTGTATATATCTTGATCTTATTCCACAAAAATTTTCAAAAAATAAAAAGTTGTTTTTGATATTTTTGCCGAACCCCTCAAATTTGCGGGGCAATCTCGTATTTTGCATTATTAGTTAAGTTGAACTTAGCTTTCATTCGCATGATGTCCAATTACACAAATGTCCTTCATTGAAATGTTTTAGCATGATCCAAACTTTGTTTTAACATTAATTCCATTCATTAGTTGGGGTCATATTTAAAATGCTTGTGAAGCCCGATCAATAATGCACAAGATGTATCCAAGTTATCCCAGGCAACTAAACGTGCCTCATAGCTTCGATGGAATTGTGTCACCTTTTCATTCTTATGTTTTGACTTGGCATTAACCTCATCTCAATTTGAATCATATTTAGAATGTTTGTGAAACCCAATCAACTGGGCACAAGATGCACCTAGGTTAGCCTTGATGGCTAATGTGCCCCATAACCTTGATGCACCTATGTCTTATCTTTATCAAATCATTCTTTAGCCAATGTTTCAATTGCACCCTTAAATAGTTTTGGGCATCACATGAATCTTCTTATGCTTTAATTTTTCTGGTTTAATGCTTGTGTTTGTGTTTTGTGCTTGATGATTGTATGAAGTGATCCGGTGTTGGTTCACTAAATTACTTGATTGATTGAGGACCAAGGCCAATGGCTTGAATGCATGTTTACTTTCATGCTTTTTCATATATTTTCTAGATGTATTACTAAGGGCAAGAACCCATGGGATAGTTCAAGATATGACAGCCAACTTTAGGGTTTTATGGCGTTATTCACCATGGGTGAATGGCTTTAATGGCTAATAACCATAAGCCATGTCCAGAATAAATAGGGTAGACATTTTAGTATGGCACGTAGCATGGATAACTTCAAGGGCTGACCCCGAGGCCATTATTGATATTCTTTTCCAATTGCTTTGTTTGATGATTTGTCATTGGATGCCTTAATTGCTATGAATTGCCTTTTCTGTTCCGAACTTTAGACTAAAATTAGAATAGGTCCAAGAAGGCAATCCCTTGGAGGTGGTGGTCTCTAAGACGATGAATAGCCAATGTCCAATGTCCTATTAGGTTGTCTATATAATAACTAAAAAATGAACCCATCATATGGGGTACAAGTTTCAATCGAGGCTCACCATGATTTAGTATACTTGTTGCTACAACTACAAAAGATGCAAAGTGATGCCATCTATTTGCTGGAGTACCTTCGCAAAAGCAAGTACCTTCATAAAAGCGACCATGGTAAAGGTACCCTGAACCTGCCTTTACGTTCTGTCTTTTCCTCCATAATGCCAAGGCCAAGTCATGAAACCATTCCACTATCACGTGAGATATGAGCTTGGGAGAGCTCACGTTCTCAATCAATGGACCTCATATGATATGTGCCTCTAATGATATGTTCGAGCTATCTTTGGCATATGATGCCTTTAAGGACCGTCTCGTGGACAAGTATCTCTAAACCACGACCTCTCGAGGGGGTCAAGTCACAACACAAATTCAAAACAAAGTCACTATGGAGAACTAATCTGCACTTCACCATAGCTTCTACATGCGAATGCATCTTATTTCCTCAATAGATCCATTGTTCTCTTCCCACTGCTTTATGAAGATTTTGAAAACTGTGAAGGATTCAAAATGTGGATTGTAAATCCAAAATCAATCCACCACGTGTTGTGACTCACATCAACCATATTAAATTCATAATAAACACATGAGTTTAGATCACTTTCTTCTCAAACCATACCTTAAATCTGACACAATCCTTCTTCATATGCCCCTTTCTTTTAAAGAAGAAGCATTTGGATTCTTTTTTAATGCTAGCTCAGGGAGGTATTTTACCATTTTCCTACTGCTTGCTTTGCTCCTTATACTTTCCTTGTGTTGCCAAATGAGCACTCTCACCCGATTCGATAAGCAGGCTTTTTTCCTCTTAAACACATATAGTCATGAGTTCATTAATTGACAATTTATTTTTGCGTGTTATAAAAGATCTTAAAATGTGCATACTGTTGAGGAAAAGTGTTCAAAATGTAGTATACAAGAAAAGATTTAGATATTCTAACTTCTGTGTTCCTCAGCTGAGCCACAATGTCCCTCATCTTCATGAAGTGCTCATACACACCTCTAACACTTGTAAGCTTCAACGATGAAAATGTCATAATTAAGGTCATGGGATGCACCTTTACTAAAGTTTCAAATTACACATCAATAGCCTTTAGTAATGCTTTGGCATTGAAATGCTAATATCGGTAGGAACAGGTGGTTCATCTTTTTGAACAACATAATCAATGTCCATGCACTCCAATTGAAAAGGAATTAATTCCTTCCAAACTTTATAACTATTACCATTTAACTTAGGAACATTGATATCAAAAATATTCATATGGGGTAAAAATGCATAATATACAATCATGCTTATGTCACAAAATTTGAGTCAAAATTTACATAAATATATAAAACTTGTCACAAAATATGAATCAAATAACACCAAAAATTGTCTATGAGCTAGGTCTTTAATATAAATATATTCATAATTAACTTATGAAGAAACTATCATGATAAATTCATTTTCTTAATCCCTATTAGTAAATTAAGAAAAATATATGATATTTCATTCTAATAAATCATATCAATATTGTTGGAGAATATTCCTATGACATTTTGATTATCACCAAACTATCTTCAATTTTAATGTTTACGATGACGCATACAGATGGTGAAATTAGTTAATCATTATCAATGATCCTACACATTAGCAAGGACGAGACTCTAGTGGTTGACATATAGGAAAACATGGTGAAATTGGTTTATCAATGATCCTACAAGCTAGTGATCTTGGAAGTCCTTGATACTGATGAAGATGTAAAGATCATTGATCCTAACACTACACAACTTCAGTTGATATCATCATTAAATATGGTCAACCAAGTCATTTACAATCTACACATGAGATAGTATGTGTTAGATTGAGATAGTGATGTATCGGATCTGAAGATAGTGAGATACACACTAGAAGAAGACTATTGATGGTACAGAATATAGTTGTTACAAATGCTTAAGGTTTACACCATGAGCATTAGAGATGTGTTTGAGTAGTTATGATAAGCGTAACAAAAGACAAACATTGATAAGAGTAGTTTGACTAGTTTAGGGAAATGAACCAACACTGGTGAGTGATGAGGAGCCATTTTGCTATTAGCAATGGTAATACCAATGGCTACTTCATAGAGAAGTCTTCTTCTTTACTTCGCTTTTGTTAGCAGTTGTGATACTGATTATGTCTTTGTGTTGGTGTTACTAAATTGTAATAGTAAGTAGTCAAGTGTACAAATGTGAGTGCAAGTGGTTATATCTTGATATGTGATCTATCATGTCATAGGAACAACACTAGCTGGTTGTAACTTGCAATGCTAATTACTAATGGATTCCAGCTTAATTGTGGTTGTTAGGCTTAGGAGTTTATGTAGGCTTGCGGATAAAGTCTAACAACTATAAAATCCAGTGTGCTATCTCCCATCTCTTTATTATTAGTACACCCGGTTACATTTTTCTTTTTATCAGCACCACTCCTATTTACATTATCTCTTATCGGCAACACTCATGATGACTTGGTATTCCACGAAAGTTTATCGAGAATTTGGGGGGGAGGGGGGAGGGTGTTAACTGTGAGATGGATAGTTATCTAGGGTTCTATCTTCACTCAATCTATTCACTCCATCTGGGTTGTATTGTTAGCCCCAATAATTGATATCAAAGCCTTATTGCTTGGTTTTAGAAGTGTTTTACTTCTTATAATAGAAAACTTGTTTTTACTAACTTGTTTTAAAAAATTTCTTTTTATTGAGGATTCATTTTTTAAACTCAAGATTTCTGGAATTGCTTTTTAACTTTTAAAGATTTCTTTATTTTGATTCGAAGTCTACCGGATTTGCATGACCCAAGAGGATCTTCCACTCTTTCAAATTTCATGAACGCTCTTTCTTGGTTTTGAAGGATTTGTTTAGATTACTTTGATTATGTTCTTTGGACAGCAAACTTTCCAAATCCAAATAGGTATTCTTTCTTTCTAGTAATGTTGCTTATGAGGATTCTTCTTAACAAATGAATTTGTTTAAACTCAGAGTCCTATGATAATCTTGTTCGTTTCTTATCCCATACGATCTCGCTACAAGTAAAAGGAATGCAATCCTCGGAAATAGGGAAAAAATGAGATGACTCACTCTAAATTCAAGAGCAACACATTTCTTGCATTATGGTTTATCCGATATTGAGTTTGGCAAAATTTCTTTTTGTAGCCGAGCAAAGGAAATTTGGAGTACGCTTGAAGTTACCTGTGAGGAGACCGCAAAAGTCAAAGGAGCAGATACGAGTATCTTAATTGGTGATTGCGAGATATCCAAGATGAGCCAAATGAAGATATCAAAGGATAAATCATGTGCTATAGTGCCATTTGAATTAACTTACTGGACATGGCAAGATGTACACAAAGGAGGAACATTCAAGCAAGATTCTTGGAGCCCTACCACAATAATGTTCATGCGAAGATCATCAAATCAATGAAGACTCAAAGACTTCAACTCTTGACATCGGATAAGCTTATTGGAATCCTTACACCTTAAGAAATCAAATCCAACAATGAGCCGAGAAAATCAAAAGATAAAAATCTATTGCATATATAGCTAACACTCTTTATGTAGACTTTGAAAGATCGTCCTCCAGTGATAATGGTGATGATGAGGAGGATATAGCATCATTGATTTGAGAACATCAATGGTTCTTGAAAGAGAAGATGATATCCAACAGCAAGATAATCATGCATCCAAAGCTCAAAAACAAGAAAAGTTGGAAAAAAAAAATGTACACTTTGCAGGACGTTATCGAAATATCACTGAACACTTCTCATTGGCAATACATTATATGATAAGAGAAGCTAACACATGCATATGATATCCTTGGAAAATGCTTTGAAAAGCTTCTATCTTTCATTTACATTTTCTGTGATTAAGCAATAAGCAGTATCGATGGCAGACCTTACACCAGAAGAGAACGAGGGAGAAGATATATTCATCTAAAAGTACAGAGTTTGACTAGTCGAGGATTAAAGTTTAGTATCTAAGGTTTTGAGGCATTTACCTCTCCTAATTTACACTGGTAAGTTCGACGTTTATTGATATATCTGAGTGCCCTTCTTCTACATGATTAGCAAGTTGTTCCGCAGATGGTGGACCTTGCTCATTGGTTGAAATGTAATCAATTTGGCCAGAGCCCCTTGGCGGACTTGGGGGGAAGTTGGTATTTTCTGCGGTTTCAACAGCTGCAATTTCATTGGCCCCATCAACCGTACTACTCTCTCCAAATCTGCCTTTCCTAAAAGTATGGGAATTGGGGTCTCTTTGGTAAAACCTTCTTCCCAATGCGACAATTTTCTCCCACGACGAACCTGAAGAACTTGCTACAACATGCCAATTTCTTTTGACGAACATGACTATGAAAATGAGGAGAGCTAAAACTGCAGATGCTCCAGCTATCAAGAACAGGCCCCAGAAACTATCAAGACTCAAGTTGTTGGAAGAAACTGAGGTAGTCGAATCTTGGCAGTTGGTTTTCGATCTAAGCCACGAGTTTTCGATTTCCGTCATTTCAGGCCCTTCAGTTACATTAAGGATTGCTCTCGAAATATCCGGTACTAGTGGAGATCCTTTTGGGAAAACCTGTAATACCAAAAGAAATAAGTCGTGAGATTTTTCAATGGAGAATAATAATGACTAATCCTAGCAATTGAAAATTTTGAGGGATTATTTTTTTAATTATTTTTTTACTAGAATTGAGAGATTGAAAACTTACGAAACCAAATCCAGCAGTTTTAAATGTCAGAGTCATGGTATATTTGTTGCAATATTTAGAAAGAATAATTTTAATGTAGGGGACTTCATCAAATGCCGCTGCGATCCCGCCCTTTGTGCTTCCATTTGAAAGAAGTGCATCACATTCTTCAACAGAATGATAAGGTACAAGTCTGGAGTTGTCGAACTTAATTTGCTTTAGCATTTCATATACAAAAGTGCCATCCGGGTATCCCACTTTTTCTCCACTCTTTAGGAGCTGATCAAGATCAGTCAGAGTTGGTTGAAGATTTTGCACCACTAAAAAAGAGCTCAAGCTTGCCGTGTAACTTTGTGATAGTATAAGAACCACAAAAACCCACACGATCAGAACAAATCTCGCTAGGTTGCTCAATACACTTTCCCCTGCAATCCAAATTAAGGGCAAGCAAATAAGTTCTCCAAGAATGATATGTTCAATTTTAAAGTTAGTTTGATCTTTTAAAGTGAAGGGTGATTACTTTGTGCAAAAACCATGGTTGAAAATGAAAACCAGAAACTTGTGCCAACTTGGTGTGAGGCTGGACCCCTGAAATCCTCATTGATTCGATGTTCCAGAATCCACACAACCAATGCTATAAATACAAAGAAGCATCCTATTGTTAGCTAAAGGTCCCAAGTTAGTGGCTTCAAGAAAACCCAAGCATTCTTGCTCTTGTTGTCCTTGTTTGGCACAAGCATCGCAACTCCTGATTCGGTGTATGGTAAGGTGAAGTCCACATACAATGATCTATTTGCAACGATCGTCGTATCGCCCACCAACACATCATAATTCTATTCCAAATAAAGGAAGGGAAATATTTTCTTTGTCAACCACATGATAGCATAGTAAGTTTCAACATATAATCCAATGAAATCAAGCACTTGTGATGAGATGTCTTACCTGGTAAATGACTTAGATCGATCATGTCATTGTAACTACCAGCACTACTTCCATTAGGCAAGGCAAACGGAATAAGGTCATAAGGCAATGCATAAGGCAATTTTTCTACCACAGCTTGAAAGATGTCGATACAATATCCAGTGACTTGGGATGTGTTTGTGCTAGGATCTCGAGTCACCGTCACGAATTCCTTGAAGCTATACTTTACGGGAACTAAGACTTTCAACCTCTTCCCATTCATGGGAATCTCCCATCCCTTAGGATAGAAGTCGAATCTCCTGGCCATATTATAGATCCAAGATTACTCTTCGAAGTGGAATATTTGCTTGTGTTGATTGAGTTCAAACCTCTTAGCAGCCCATTTTCTTGTGTCCAAAACCCAATGCCTCTTGCTGTATTTCCATTGATATTAACTATCTGGAACGCTGACAAGTCTAGCTGCCCATTGATGAGGCTAAAATTTCCAGCGAGGCCCACAAATGTCGTGTTGGCTAGTTTCTGGAGAAGTTTCTCACCATTTTGAGAGACCCCAATAGTATCAAGGTCCGTCGCATTTGTCGAAGGCTTCAACATTTGGAAGGTAAAATTTGCCACACCCATCTCCTCGACAGCCATTGCCAGAGCTTGAGCAGCGTCATAAGCCCAGTATCCGAAAACGTTCAATGTAGGATTATGGACGGATGGGTTGTGCTGTTGGAATTTCATCTTCCACCGTAGCATGAAGTTGTCCAAGTTTTGCGTATCCTGGACGTAAGACTTGATGCCCAGTACTCCTTGCATTGAACTAGCGACAATAGATGAATCCATTGAATTCAATAAGTCAATGATTCCATTAGTCAAGATCCATACAAAACCTTCGCTCATCATTCCTACCTCTTTAGCTTTGGCAAATAGCCGAGAACCGAGGGTAGGTAACATGTGCAGGATAAAGACCCTTGTTTGCATTGTCATTAACTTGTGGAGTTCTTGTAGGATTTGATCGTCCGTGGCCGAAGGAGGAATGAGGCTCCTATAGGGCACTCGTGTGTCGACCTCTCCCAAAGCATCGGTAAGAGAAGGTATGATGCCTTCTCCGAACTCATTGTCCACATATATGAGGACAGCTTCTTTCCAGCCAAAAGCTTGCACGACTGAGCTTATGGCAATCACTTGGGATGAGTCATTTTGCGTGGCTCGAATGAAGTACGGACTCCGAATCGAACTGAGGGAAGGACTAGTAGCAGAAAAAGAGATAATGGGCACGTGATATTTGTTCCCGAGATCAATGATGAAATCTGCCTGCATTGAACCTTCAGGGCCTATTATGGCTTGGACTTCCTTATTCTTTATCAAATCAACTACTGCACGGGTGAACCAAAAAAGACTGAGATAATGGAAATTCTTATCAAAAAAGGCATAGTTGATCAGATGTCAATAAATATAAAAATAGAAATATCAAATAAAAAGGAAAGGAGTTTAAAGTTGGAAAAGAACTCGTACTCAACATTATCTCAACCCATGCGTTTGCTAACCAGAACAAAAGCTTCCATTTTCGCTGTTTCTTTTAGTGATATTAACTCATGGTAATAAAATGTTGAGATAAGTGTATATGAAGTTCTAAAACTTATTACGCAACTGTAATTGAGTTCTAAAACTTGCAAAAAGTGTAATTATGCACTAAAACTTATTAAGTTAATGCAATCAAGTTATTCAATTAACTCCATTCAACTTGACAAATGGAAAATACTAACAAGTTTTGAGACTTGCTTGCACCAACTTAACAAGTATTAGGATTTTATTATACTTTTTGAAAATTTTAAGACTCAATTGTACTTTTGTAAAAAGTTCTAAGATTCAATTGCACTTTTGTAAAAAGTTTTAAGACTTGATTATATTTTTAAAAAAATTATAGAACTCAATTGTAATTTCATGACAAAGTTTAGGATTTTCAATGCCCTTATTCCTAAAATGTTTATGAAATTGAATGTATCACTGAACTTTGTTTCATTATGAATGACTCATAATTTGACATATTTGTAAGAAGATAAAATCCCAATGGATCCGACATGGGTTGACGAAACCTCTAAGCAAGAATACCATGTTACTCACGAACCATAGCCCCATTTGATTTTAACGTAATTTCAGACATGATGCACTGTTGTGTCTATAGGCAATATCTATTTAAACCGAAGAAACTCACTTGATTAAGACTTGATTAAGTAAACTACAGGTCCATGAAATATCAGACATGATGCACAGTTGTGTCCACAGGCAATATCTGTTGACGGCACATTGTTGACCAAGAAAGACGCAAGCAAAAGTCTAGAGAAGTGAACCGAACATGAAATTATTAGTACATCATGGTGCAGGGAAATCAAGGCTGCAATCAACCAGTGAGATTGTTCAAAGATACGGTTTATTTACCAGATTGCAGGCATTAGGCTGTCACCTTTGATAAGGTTTGGCATATGATATTACTATGAACATTTGTGGAATCATTGCCAATTATTCTAAAAGTGTAAATTGTTAGATGAAACTATGGTTTAATATTAAATTACTCACACACTCTCCTTCATGTTTAGTACAATCTTTATGCCAAGTATTAAACGTGGAAATATTTAATTGGTAAGATAAATGGGACCTGGAAAAATTTAAATCCAAGACCTCCAGTTTTGATGTCATGTAAGACTTTGATAGGACCAAGGTTAACTATTCTAAAATTTTAAACTATTAGATGGAGCTATGGTTTAATATTTAATTACTCTTAACAATTGCAAACTAAGCATAAACTTATTCTTTGAGCAAAAGTAAATTGAGAATAAAATTAGAGTGGATAAATTGGCCCCGACGCGATCAAGTTGACTTTCTTCATCGTTAAGTTGACTCTATGAGATCGTCTTTGTGATGTAAGATGTCATATATCAATCTCCCAGCATCGATATTAAACTGCTTTCACGATTTGGTAATTATGTGGTTGAAATTGAAACCTAAGTTGCTTCATCTCACCATCAATAACACAAAACTTCCATGGAAATAATTAAACACTGACTCAACTCAATTTCGAAAAAAAAAAATCAGCATACTTATTTAGAGATATGTATTATGTACCTATTTGCCAAAGAAAATTTTTGAAATTCTCTATCAACCATCCCCGTCAAAATTACTATTTTTATTTATCTGAAAAGCAAAACAATGTTAGGCTCTTTTTCTAAAGTAAAATATGGAGCATTTACTATTTGCAAGACAATTTAACGTGGTTCACTTATCATTAACATGTAGGCTAATTTCATAGAGTTAAGGGACAAGAGTCACAGGGGAGCCGTATATTCTTCAAAAGAAGAAAACAAGCAACAGTAGTCCTAGTATATTTTCCCATCCAAGACCATAGACAAAAATCCCGTTCACACGTTTTTATCAATTTAAAACTTTGAATTTATAAATTTATGCACATATGAGATGATAGAGAAAGTAGACTCTTCGATTCAAGGATCAACAGTTGACCAACACCAATGGTGCTAAGAAATTATTGCATGGTCCATGAAGAATTTTGATCAACATCATCTCAATCAATAATCATGTGAGTCCTTCCATGAGACTCACGTGATCGATGATCGAGATGCATCTAATCTATATAATCCATAGACCACAGAATATTATTTGAATTTAGCTACACCCTTAAAATTCAAAAAGCAAAACCCCAAGAAAAAAGTTCAATGAATTAGAGATTATCAGTTTGGCATGACTGTGAAATAAATATATGTATCTAGCTATTACAATTGGATACCCCAATATGCTTTCTCGCCATACCATTTCTTGTCATAGCTTTCTAAAAACTAAACTCCAAAAAATGGAAGGATGAAGGATATACGGACCCCTGGAGTGCCAAAACTTAACACGAGGGACACTTAAGTGCCAAAAGTTACAAAATGTACACTTAAGTGCCAAAATTGGAGCAAAATGGATCAGTTAAGTGCTAACGGCAAAAAATTCCGGCCAAACTGCCACGTGTCCATTTTCCGACAACTTCATTTGTTAACTGAGCATTTTTTTTCAAAATAAAAAAATCCACGTGGCAATTTTAATAAAAAAAATTGTTCACGTCAGATTTTAAAAAAATTAAAATCAATTTTATTTAAAAAGAAAAAAAGAGAGAGAAGAAAGGGATCGGCGAGGGCTGTGCAGCCCTTGCCACTGCCACCATCGCCGCCACCATCGCCGCCCCACCCTTGCCGGGAAGGGCCGGCGACGGTGGGCAAGGGTCAGCCGGGGTCGCCGAGCCCCGATCGTCCTACGGCAAGGGCCCGTCGAGCCAAGGGCCATTGGCTGCCCAGACCACACCAGATCTAGGGGACCGCATGGTCTGGGTGGCCGACGGCCCTTGGCTCGGCTGGCTGAGGGCCGACGACCCTCGCCCCAGATCTAGGGGAGGGCCTGCGGGCCCTCACCATAGGCCGGCCAAGGTCGCCGGCCACTAGCCAGGGCCCGACGACCTCGGCCGACCCTCGCCCACCATTTCCGGCCCTTCCCAACGAGGGTGGGGTGGCGACGGCGGTGGCGATGAGGGCTGCACAGCCCTCGCCGGATCCCCCTTCCTTTTTTTTTTTTAATAAAATTAATTTTTTAATTATTTAATATTATTTAATTAATAATTTTTAAAATCCACGTCAGCACAAAACGACATCGTTTTGGCTGATTTTTCACCGACTTAGTTTCCAGCGAGCCACTTAGGCAAGAAAATTAATAAAAAATTGCTATGTAGGATTTCCGGTAGGGTTCCGACAACTTGGCACTGAAATGATCCATTTGTTTTGAAAAGTGGTACTTAAGTTTACATTTTGTAACATTTGGCACTTAAGTGTCCATTCGTGCCAAAATTTGGCACTCGGGTTGTACTTATGCCGAGGATGAAGTAAACTAAATGGTTCCAAGGTCAAATGCTACACTCAAAGACCAGTCTTGTTTAATGGTATGGCGTGGATTAAACAAAACCCGTGAATCCTCTCAAGCTAACAGTCAAATTGTCAGCCTCATACGACGGCATACATAGATATATTTCTGGCTTTGAAACCATCTCGTTCCTAGTGTGAAAGAGATCAAATTGAATCTTAACTACAAACTTTATTAATGTTTTAATTCTATTAGAAGATATTAATGACTTATTCACAATGATTAAAGCCCCCTTTGAAAATAATGCATTCATCAACTTGAAATGGAGAAAAAAAGGTTCCATCAGCCAAGACAGTGAATAAAGATTGGGGACAGACAATTCCTTGATACCTTGGTCGTTTCGTCTTGGAGCTTTGGAAATTGGGGCTTAGATGATCTCTGCTACGAGATTGCATATTGAATGGAACTTATGTTCTTGAGTCTTTGGAAATTTTAACTGGGAACTCTTTTTAAATTTCATATATATATATGGAAGCTGAAATTTTCAAATAATTGGCAGATACGTCATTGTGAACCATAGCTGTTTTATCTTGCATCATACAAACAGCTGCATAAGATACTTTATCCTCTACGAGCAGATGAGTATTGACCTAAAACCAAATTACTTCCAAGTTCAAGCAGAGAATAACCCCATAAAATTGGTAGAAACAATAGAATCACCACAAAAAAAAAAAAAAAATCGATACGATCAATTAAAGTACAAAAGTGTTGACCCAAAAACTGGCGTCACCATACAATTCTGGACAAGTATCATGACCACAGAGAGAGAGAGAGAGAGAGAGAGAGAGAGAGAGAGAGAGAGAGAGAGAGAGAGAGAGAACCTGCAGCCACTGCAGCAACCTCATCTTGTTCGGAGTCCTTAACGTTGAGGACCAGCCTGGTCTTGTAGGAAGGGTTTGAGCTGTAAAAGTCAGAGAGAGACATGCTGATGCAGTTCATTCCCATCTGACCCACCCAAGTCTTCATATCAAGAACCACCCCAACGTTCACTGGGATAGTTGTCCCATTGTTGTTGTTACTGCTTTGCGCCATTGTGGCACAAGGGCCAAAATTGAAGGTCTCGATGATTGCGAAAAAGGAGAGAGCTAAAAAGAGGAGCTTTTCAGCATCGAAGGAAATTCTCGAAGGAACCATTGAAAAGGGTTTTTGGAAAAGGAAGTGTGTGCGAAGGAGAGAGAGTGAGACATGGAGGATATGTGATGATGAACCTGTACTTATAATGGGGAAGAGCTTTGGAAAGCTTCCATTCGGGGATTGCTCAACGTGGGCGGGACTATCTGGGAAAACGTATCCTGCAAAGAGATATAGCATGACCTCTGGTAACACCGATAGTTGGAGTGCTGGAACCGCTCGAATTTAAGATTAAAAAAGTTGGGTCTCCAATCTGATGTATACAGGAGGGACACATCATCTAGTGATCTCTTGTAAATTTTCTAGTTCTAGCGATGTATTAGGAACAGATTGGGATTGAGATTATCCGAAAGCTCGTGGAAAAAATGACATGATTGTGCACAAAAAGAAGAAGAAGAAGAAAAAGAAGCAATTATTGGAGGATTCTCAACTATAATGAGAAGTACGTGACAACTAAGAAGAAACTGCTTGGATTGGATATAATACGAAAACTTGTAGAAGATACTACATGATTTTGCACCAAGAAATTGATACTGAGGAAGAAGAAGAAAGAAGAAATTATTTGACGATTTCAACTATAATGAGAGGTACGTGACAACTACGAAAAGGCATTAATTGACATGTTTTCTATGTCTTATTCGTATACGTCCACAACACCTAAGATTAACTCATTAGGATTTTGGTTAATACCATGAACTACTTGGCTTTTTGCTCATGCCCAAGATTGTGCAGCCTCTTTTCCCTAGTCCTGTTTCTTTGTCGCAAAAACCGAAGAATCAACCTGTCATATTTAATGTTTTATAGCCACAAGAGATGGTTGCCTCATTGGCATCTCTTTTCTGTGGAAGAAGCGAGGCCAAGAGTTCCAACCTTGACTTTAGCGAGGATAATAGCACTCAGTTGATTCTCGTAAGGAAAATCTAAAATAAAGACCTAAAATGAACCTTATTTCAAATGATTTATCTTAGATAACAGTTTTTAATATACTATAAGAATAATAGTGGATTCTGAATAATAAAAAATCAAATAACAAATAATTATAAATTATTGTAGGACTCATTCCTTAAAAAATATATAGCTCACAATAGACTATTATTATCATAATATCCCAAAAACAGTTATACTAGCAAAACTTTATTTCAAATAAGAGCTATATCAATCTCAAAAAAAAATCTAACTTTATCAGTTGGTCAAGGGGATTTCCGTCATTTATATTTTATTATTTTCTTTCCTTTTTTTTCTTTTTTCTAATTTTTTATTACAAAAAGGAAAAAATCAAAGGGCAAAAGGCTAAAAAAAAAGGCTAAAACTTAAAAAAAAAACTCGAGTGTGAGGGCTGGCGCTAGCCCTCCAGCCTGTATTGTTTTTTTTTTTTTTTTTAAGTTTTAAGTTTTTTTCTTTTTTGAGTTGGTCTTTTTTTTGGAATGAAAAATAAAAAAAGGAAAAAATAAAAAGTAAATGACTAAAGCGTCCTTAACAACTTGTGAGATAAAGCATTTTTTAGACTGACATGGCCATGGACTTATTTGAGAAAATAAGGCTATATTAGGCCTTATTTGGAATTTTCTAGATTCTTGTACATGAATCTAGACAAGAATAGAGAGAATCTTTTATTTTGTATTTTGCATAGTAATCATCAAAGTAGTAATTCTTAAAAATAAAATATGCATTTATGTTACAGACAAAATTAAAACATTACTCCCAAATTGACTGAAAATATACGGAGATATGACTCTAAAAGTGGACTAGTAATTGAAATCAAGAAAACAATGGATATTTGAGACCAGACAAAGGGCTTTGTTTACGGGAGTGGGGGTCATCTTCGATTAAATGTGGAAATTTGTGTTTGTCCACCTCGTTGGCCTTGACCAATTCTACCTGCGAGCTGCACACAGGGCAATCATCAATTTATGAGAGCTAAATTAATCATCACGATCCCGAAGACCTTGTCCTATAGTAGCTTCAATAGATACTTCTGGTGGTCTTGGGATGCTTGTAACTTACTTTATGTGAGTTTCCAAGCAACTGCGTATGCCTTGAAGTCATTTCTTTGACATTTCAACATCCTCTCTTAAGCCAGATTATGAATGATATATAGCGAATGGAGTAGACATACAAGTGCAATGAACTGGGACAGAGCTTGAGTGAAGTACTCCATTAGAAAATCCAACTTAAAAGTTTATGCAAATATATAGAATGAAACCACATATAAAAAAAAAGTATATAAATTTAATAATCATGCGATATGTGATATTTCAACAAATATAAATATATATGCAATTATATGTGTGTGTATTAAATATATCTCTAATCAAACCAACCTAGCAATTAATGTACAAGTTTTCAAAAAATAAATTAGGAAAAACCTAGTTGTTGGCCTCTCGACCAAAAAGAATAAAAAAAAAACAGTACAGCAACCGTCGATGAGGTCATCCAAGAAATTAGAAAATGAGCTATAACAATAAGATTGTCAAAATGTTCATATGACCATATTTAAATATGATGGACGATGACGGTAGTGCGGATTCTCTCCATCGTTTGGCTCATTGGATGCATACAAAAGCATCACATAGTTGCATGCGAGGGATTATTATATTTATATTATTATGAGCTATTGGTATTTATGTATTCATATTATGTGATTTAAATAATGACTTTGAAATTAATTAGCTCTGCTCAAATGATATTTTCTTGGTAAGCCATGCCCCACAAATCTATTTCCATGCAAGGCGGAGGCATCATTTGATTTTCAATGTATTTCCTAATCTCGTCCATTGGATTCTATTCAGATTTACGTGACACGAAGATTCGTCAAATGAGCCCATTATACAAGTCATTGGCAGACAAAATAAAACTGTCGTGAATAATTTCTCCAAAAAAATTGTATCTTTTGTGAAGCGCAATCAGAAAATTGAGTTCTAACGGCAAGTTGAAGAATGGTCGAATAACGGTTCATTTGAAAATGATGAATCGTTAGTGGCAAATCCAGGCTTTTTGGTTTTCACACGGAAGAGTCCCTTGTATCTCCCTGTTCTTGTACATTTTTTAATCTTTTTACTGTAATTCACATCTAACTCTTAGACTTTTATTCTACCTCTTTATAGAGTATGGAAATCAAACTTCACATCAAAAACTAAACATCTCTAGCCCCCTTCCCAATCAATTTTCTGTACAGTTTTTTATGCTAGTTAGAAAATTGAACCTCTTTTTTTTAGTCGAAAGAAAAATCACTTTGATGTATTTTTAGGTAAATGATTTACATTACAATTAGAAGAGATATTTGCAGGGAAAAAAAGGTGCTGGATTAAAGAAAGAAGTTCTTGAGTGATTTATCTACTAAAAGACATGAATAAGATTCTAAAAATATAATATGTTTAATGGAATATTCCTTCTAATCTTAAATTGCTGAATGTTTGAATCCCCCTAATATCCCTATCCTGGAATGATTCAGTCGAAATGAATTTTTCCACACTTGGCTGTAATATATGACATTTATTATTATTGCAGATATCTCGGTCGAGTGAAGTCTTTCCAAGTCTCCAGCTTAGTACTTGAATTTCTTTTTACTAGAAATTCAATACTTAAGCGACAAGTTTAGAAGCATCTGAGTCGAGCAATGTTTGCATCGTTGCTAAAAAGTACCGCGAAATTTTCAGGATTAGTTTAATCTACCAATTACAAGCAATTAAAATGTTATTAATTCATTAGGAATTTATTTTAGCATACCTCGAATAGACATGAGCTTTTAAAGTCTGCATTGTAATTGAAGGGTCGTGTCTAAGTATGTATCAGAGCTTGCACAAAGTCTCTTTCAATCAAATTCTAGGAAAGAGCACGATCATTAACAAAGGACCTTTTCCTGTAGTAGCTTCAATAAGTACGTTAGGCCGTAACATATTTCTAGTGGCCACGCTACTGACCACTTTAAAAGAGACTTGAGATGCTTTGTAGCTGATTTCCATAGTTTTCCAAGGGTAAAAAAATAGCCCAAATGCCAAAATTTGGCATGGAAAGATATTTAAGTGCTAAAAGTTAGGAAATATACACTTGAGTGTCACTTTTTTTATAAATTAGATTACTTAAGTGTCAATTCTAGTAAAAGCCACCGGAAATTCAACGTAATAATTTTTTAATGATTTATATCACCAGCGTGGCTCATCAGAGATCCACATTAGCTTCCCCTCACCAAAACGACGCCGTTTTAACTCTAAGTTTAATTTTTAATATAAATATTAATTAACTAATGTTAAAAATAAAATTAGAGAAAAACCAACAACATAGGCGAGAGGGGACTACCCTGCCTGTGGCCGCCGTCCTATCTCCACTGGGGTGGTGACAATGGACGGTGAGGGTTGCTGGCACCTAGGCGGGGGTTGACAACCCTCATCGACTAGAGGCAAAGGTCAACAAGCCCTCACCAGACATTGGGAGAGGGCGGCAACCCTCTCTTAGATTTGGGCGAGGATCGGCGGCGGGTCCAACGACCCTCGCCTAGGCCGAGGCGAGGTCAAGCGACCCTTGCCCAGATCTAGGAGAGGATCGTTGCCCTCTCTTGGCCCTTGCATAGGCGCCAACGACCCTCGCAAATCTGGGAGAGGGTTGCTGCTCTTTCTTAGAGTATGGTGAGGGTCGTCAGCCCCGACCCCCGCACCAGCAACCCTCATGATCATTGCCACTGCCTAATCGGCGATGGGCCGGCGGCCACGAGTGGAGGAGCCCTCGCGGAGCCCCCGCCTATGCTGTGCTGCTGCTTCACTTTTCTTTATACTTTTTAATTTTATTTAATTAATATTTATATAAAAATTAAATTAAGGCTAAAAATAGCATGGTTGGGTTGATCTAGCCACATCAGTACCCAAAACTTATCTAGTCACGTTAGTGCTCAAAACGACGTCGTTTCAACCTCAGTTCGCTAGAGAAGTGTTATGTTAGTATTTTGCCCGGATTTTGTTACGTTGACACTTAACCGATCTATTTTGCTTTAATTTTGGCACTTACGTATACTTTTCGTAATTTTTAGCACTTAAATATCCCTTCTGTCAAGTTTTGGCACTCCAAGGATCTGCGTGTCGTTTTCCAAGAAGTTGTATGCCTTGAAGTCAAACCTTCTGACTTGATTGTCCTCCCGCTTTAGAATTTCTCTAGTGAGGATTGCATTGCTCGATATCTACCTAGCTTGAAAGGAACCCATAGGGAACCATGTATGACCAAAATGCAACCGTCTGACGTCAGCCTCTTTATTGGTAAACAACATTGTTCATTTCCAAGTTCCATAGAGGTGAAGGATTGTCATCACCATCTACAACACCTCCGAATTCCCGCAAAGATCTGCCTTTAGAAGTCACACTCCACCAGCAAAATGGGCTCTTCAATGGATGCAGAAAAATGATGCGGGGATATCAACTCAAGATTCTCAGGCAATGGGACGGATTAAAACTTGGACCATTCCGCATGCATCATGAAAATTGATGGAAAAATGGAGGAAAATGTCACCGACTTCTCCTAAGAATGATCGAATTTGATTATTACTGTTCCATCTCTTTTCTCGATAAACTTGGATTCTATTGCCTGAATAGGCTGGGTATTTCAGTGAAACTTTTCATAGTTAGCCACTCAGGTGTTTGGGGAGGAGCTTGACTAATTCTACTTTAGAGATCTGCCAGGAAATATGGACACATGAGAGTGTATGATTGTTTTTTTTTTGGTAATGATGAGAGTGTATGATTGTTGTTCACATGTTAACACCTAAATTTTGACGACTTATTTAGTCGTTTATTGTATAAAAACACTAGGGATGGACCTGATCCCTAAACAAAAATAGCATTAGTGTAGTTCATATTCGCATTTTAATTAAGTCATGCACCCCATGCAAGTCACAAAGCCTCAATTTGAGGTAGTTTTCAAATCCGATCAAACTCTTGTCGTATAACCCTTGAGCTTAATTCAAACTCATTCTAATGAAGGTTATAGATACCTCTTTTGGCCAAGCAAGAGAGGAGGGGGCAGAAAATTTTCGAAAAAACCGGTGAAGGGTCTCTTCCTTGGCAACAGAAAAATTCCAACGCGCAAATTCTCGGAATCAATGAGTGCACGTTCATAAACAATTGGATCATGCTCAAATTTTGTGGAAAGTACGGTAAGATATTGTTCTTGAGTTTATCTGGTGCGATTGGTGGTATGTCTTTGACCTAAAAAACCAAATTAGTCGGATTAGTGGATGAAGACGAGCTCAATGCGCAGTCTCGCAAAATGGTGAATGCGTATTTATTCTAGGTCAGAATGCATTGAAATTTTGAGGAGACCTCTATGACACATAGTACTTCAATTCACCGATGGCATTGAGCATCATAGATCTAGAGATTACCTTGTGAATTCACAGTCCCTCACGTTGCTGTTCACCGCCTCTTGCTGATTGCCACTACCATGAATCTTCCTCGCAACCACCTCGCCGTCGGTTGTCATTTGAGTCGGTAATCCAATTCAGGTAATTTCCTAAGAAATATTTTTATTTCCAACACAATGATGCACATAACACAAGAGGGGCTGCATCGAAAATGACGATATTTTTTTCATTTTACAATAGCCCTCTTTCTTATCTTAAAGATATTAACTAACCACAATCTGTATTGTATTAGCCTTTTTTATTTAAGTAACCTTAATTTTTTGTTTTTTTATTTCAAAATGATTTCTGTGACACTATTACTCCATTTTAACAGACATGCTATCATAATGATGATGATTTCGCAATAAAATTAGATATTCATCTAATTAAGTATGAGAAACCCTGTTAATTATTGGTCGCATTTTATTCTTGACTCTTGCCTCACCATTCGATGACATCGTCCAATATAAACTCCAAATTCAAGATCCAAAGAAAGAGCGGGACAGAGGCAGAAGTGGAAAGGGAAAAAGAAAACATAGCTTAGAAAAGAAAGTGGCAAAAAAAGGAAAAAAGAAGAATAAATCTAAATTGTCCAATGGCATATGTAGTGAGTTATCAACTTCTTAATTTAAGATATCAATTTATTTCCTAATAATATTAGAGAATCTCAATTCCAAAGCAGTGGTTTTGCGAGCCTCTCGAGATGAACTTCAAGGGGGTTTAATAGATTAATCTAGCATAATCAATTCTCCAAATTCACTGAGTCTATAGTTCATAGAAGTGAAATGTACTTGTGCATTTTACTTGGGTGTCTAATCGATTCATAATCAATTAATAATAGTTCCAAAAGTTAAGATAAAAGGCATGTTGACTCGAGAAACAAGTTGCTATTAATAGTACTTAGGAGAGCTCATGCTAAGCACTCACTTAGCAGTCCATTAGCTTTTTCTTAGTAATCTATTAGGAGATTGTGACAAGAATTCAGAGAATAAACAGAACCCAAAATGTCACAGATATATGATATAAAAATAGAAAAATGCCCTAAAACATGCCTAAACCATAGATTTAGAGGTTCGGAACAACTATGGACGATTTACCCAATTTGAAAGAAATATATTGCTCAAAAGGAGCCTTTGCCATCACTCTTCTCATATTTTCTCGTGCACTACGCAGATTGTTGTCCCAGGCCGCTTGTATGATTGTTTGTCCGAATGCTCCAAAAAGTTATTAGCAATCATGCATGCACCCCCATCGGAAGAATCCATTCAATGAGGCATCCTGAAAGTATTAGTAAATATTGCCCATAAAATGAAAGTTTAAAATGAATGCATCCCTATCTAGAACAGAAATAGAATGGTTATCATGCATATCCTTAGCTTCCTTTGTTTCTTTCAAATGAGAAAATTCTAGGAAATATCTTGTTTTTTTCAGGAAGAAAATATCAGAAAACTTGTCTAATTACAGATTGGATTTTGACCCAATTAAGAATTCAACATATAGAGACGGTCTCTCAGGATAGATAATGACCATTGCATGTGGCTTAGCTCACTTGAATAGAAGAAATTGTGAAGAAAATGAGGAGCTAAAGAATGAACAATATTTTCTAAACATTAATTAAAGGAAGTACAAATGAGTTTGTCATATATTCTCCATATTCAGTTTGTTCCACTTGTCTCATAGAGAATGAGAGCTTTCAAACTTAGCAACCTTGTACTTGTATCTCTAACCAAAAAAAGAAAAAAGCTTATACTTTTTTTTTTGTCTGAAATATAATTCTCATTCATTAAGATAAAGGATGAGCAAACATTCTATTGAATATATTACCGCCTAACTCTCGTGACTCTTCGTGGTTTTAGTCGAAAGACTGTTCAATTTCCGATGGAAGTCGTTTCGGCGCACATATTAAAGTGTCCTTATTACTATGTATTTAGACGTGTCTTTTCATATATCTAAGGTATGTCAAGAGTCGTGTTTTATATATAAGCGAGTCTTGTAATCAGTTTCTCACAATGGTAAGTGAAAAGACATTTCAGCAAGAATAGTAGTGTATTCATCTCCTTCCTCAAGAGCTTCTCTTGCGAGAATATTATCAAAGCTGTGCGACTCTGATGTTCAATACATTCCTGCAGATTTAGAACATATTACAGCCCAAAAGGGATTGAGGGGAATAAAAGATCCAATTAGAAGGAAGGGGGAGAAGAATATCGTAAGTACCACCGCTTGGCACAAGAGAATATATAAGTGCCAAAACTTCCAAAAAAGTACACTTAAGTGCTTGAAACTACAAACCTGTGATTTTAAAGAAATCGTCCCATTGAGCCTACTCCCTCTCGAAATGAATTTCATCCAAAAAAATTTGACCCTTTGCCTTTGTCCCAAATCGTCTTCTACCAATTATTTATCTCATTACAAGATAAGAGTCATCTAGGCCATTCTCAAAAAAATTGGTAATTTCTCCCTCTCTCACGTGATTTTCATTCACATGTATTGAATGGCAAAAAGAAAGTTAGGTAAGCTACCTTATGGTGCTCTTATCACTCATATTTTCAAGCACTTGAAAATTGACTTCTCTGATGCTGCTCCCCAGAGCATAGTAAATGTAGTGATTGGGAAGAAAACGCTTGATAAGATGATGATGAGAATGATTCCTGATGGATAAGCAAGCGAGAAAGGTGAAATTATCCCCATAGGTCACAGCGATGATGAAAGAATAGTTGCTAAGCTAAAACAAAGATCGGATGAATTGACTGAGCAAGAAAAGAAGAAAAAGGCTGAGACACCTGTACAAAGGCAGACCTATCGTCCGCCGAGACCTGAACGATCAACCTCTCCAGTGGAGGCATCTACTTCTCCCACTATCAGGATTGCCAAGCTTCAAGCTAATGTTTAGGAAATCAAGACCACCCTCTCTTTATTGACAAAATACTTGGTTAAAATCAAACAAACGCTCATCAACTTAGATTGCTATAATCCTATTTGCCTTGAACATAAAGTGTCACGCCCCAGCTCTCAAGCACGCAATAATTCATATTCTCTTTGGTCAAAAAAATGGTCCCAGAATGCATCGCCGACAATTCTTTTTATCTTTCGATTAAACACACGTGGAAACAATAAATAATCCCTAGTAAACACAATAATAAGAATAGTTAGGGAAAAACCATAATAGCAACATCATCAAAGCACAACTTTGGTTTACTAACTAGTTGGCCCTAGAAAGTTTACATGTATAAGTCCTTACAATGGGCGACTTCTATTAAGCCAACAAAAGAAACTAGTAGGGCCATGATTAATCTACTTCTTCAAAACATGGCAACGAACCACATCACTTGCCAATTCTTCATACTATAAGCCTGAAAATGGTTAAACAACAATAGGTGAGATATAAATCTCAATAAGTTAATGCTCTCAGGTTAGGAAATCAACTTGCCTAAGGGGTACCTAAACATGCAACCATATTTCAACGGCGGATCAATAGCAAAGCGACACACATTTCGCCCTATTTATAAATGTGATCAAGCAGAAATCATCATAATAAAATTCACAAGACGTCGAACCGAACCATAGACATCATGACATCACCTTGGCATATATCTTATACGGTACAAACTCACACGTGCTAGAAAATTATGCAAACAAGCATACTCATAATTAGAACACATCCCATAATTTATCATGTACTATGCATTCATGTGTGTTTCAATTATTAAGGCTCTTGGGCCACTGTCAACACACGAGTTGTCAGTCTTTCGGTATGACCGAGCATTGTTCTACCCTATCGAGCACAAGAACGTCTGGAATTCCTCCTCAAATGACATTCCTCAAAGGAGCATTAGTTTGGTCTCAACCGCGATTCGACATCCGAACTTCTGCTAGGCATCCAATAAATTGGGCATTGTCCTCCAGCCTCTTGTTGGGTGGCAAATTCATTTAATATGATCACATGAGCACCTCAAACTACACAATCCATTTTATTTCTCAATAATTAGCTAATGTAAACGTGGTACATGCTTAACATAATAAACTACTGTACATTTTTCATGTAAAAATGCTGGAAAATAATCACATGTCGTCTCGTGCTTATATTTGATCCATCAAACTTTGCATGTAGTCCTTTTAAAACATACTTGCCCCAACTGAGTTATAAAGCACAACATATAAACACGACACCTCGGGGTTTACCCTTAATATGTCCATAAAATATTCTTTAAAAAAATTGGAAAACAAGGTTTCACTTGAAGCAATAACTTTTCAAGGCAAGCAAGCATCCAATCAACATAGAACATGTAGAAAACTAACTCAAAGTTTAAGCAACAATCAAGTATAGAGCAGCACGTATTGGCCCATCGCAGTAGCCTAACAAATTAGTTATAAATAATTAATAACTAGAATTATCCATAATTAAATATACTAATTATTACCAAAAATAATTAATTAATCTGAAACAAGATTAATTCTAATTAATTATTACTAATAATAATAAATTCTAATTAACTATTACTAATTAATTATCATTTATCATAGTTAACCACAATTAATTAACGCTAAACAAGGCTAAACAATTTAATTAACATTAACCATAGTAAACTAGACTAACCATATATCAACCATGGTTAATTAACTAACCATACATAAACCATAGTTAATTAACTAACCAAACACTAACCATACATTAACCATAATTAACCAAACACTAACCATAGTTAATCCTAACTAACCCTCTAATCTAGATTAACAATAATCTTACTATCCCTAAGCAAGTTTAATAGACTAATCGATGTATTAGAACATTAACTTACCAATTAGCGATTCCGGTGACATAAGCGCAATGGCGGTAGCCAAGACAATGCACGGCTACCACCGACACGTCGTGGAGGGTCATCGGCATAATAGGTCTCGCTAGGGGTGGCTCAGCCAGGAGGAACCAAGAGAGATAGGGCGTACGGCGACGGTCTGGGTTGCTCGGACGAGCATTGGCGACTCACGGCAATCCTCCTATAGTGGTGAAGGTGGTGTGAGGCATCGGCCTAGCCCGATGGCAAAGAGAGGAAAGCAGCTGGTGGCTAAGGTGGTGCAGCAGCCGACCCAGTCAGGAAAACAAAGAGAGGGAGACACCGAGTGAGAGACCAATAGGAAGGGAGGAGCGGTGGCATGGCAGGTGGACAGGCAAGACCCACGATAGAAGATGACAGCTTGCGAGTGGTCCAAAGTGCAGGCGAAGTTGTGGGGCAACTGTTAACTGAGCCGAGAGAGAGGGGAAGTGAGTGGCTGGTTCAGGCAATGGTGGTTCGCACACAGTTCAACTTGCAGGCAGTAGACGGCAGCTTACTAACTATCCGACAGTGAGCAAGGAGAGTGGCCGAGCTACGGTGTGGCTAGTGATGGCAGCTTGGGCAAGACTAAAGCAAAGCAACAAGGAAATGGACGAAAACCAGAGACGGAGAAGAAGGGAAGAGAGAGAGGAAGGAGGAAAAGGCATGTGGCAGGGGGGAAAGCAACTGAGCAGGGAGGGAGAAAGAGAGATGTAAGAGTTTTGGTGCCTAAGGGTGCGTTTGTTTCAATGAAAGTAGTTTTCCGGAAAGTGTTTTCCGGACTTTCCGCTGTTTGTTTTTCCAAAAACGATTTGGTCAATGGAAAATACTTTCCAGTCAACATAAATATTATGTATTAATTTAGGAAAATGAATTCCTGTGCATGGGAATGGGAAAACACTTTCCCTCTTTATTAGGTCTTTAGGTACTTTCCTCTCTATTAGGTCAAATGTTATTCAATCATTTTCCAAATGCCATCCAAACGCCTGAAAACATTTTCAATCACATATTACCAAATACAAGAAAACAAACGCACCCTAAGTCACATCAAGCATTGTTTTCCCCTAACCGTTGTCTCTTTGTGAATTAATGCTTGGGGCATTTTGGTAACTTCCATTTTTTTGGGCACAAACTTTCTAATTTAACCTTAGTCAAAGATGAAGAAGTAGAACTAAGATGGGCTCAATGAACAGTAACGGCTCGCAAGATTGTCAGGTTTAGTTTTGGGTCAAAATTGAAATTGGGCTCGGAAATTGGTTTTGGCCTTGGTGGGCCTAATTGAGCGCATTTTGGGCTTGCTTGCCCTGTAGCCACCCATCTCGGGTGTGGGGCCCAATGGGCCCTGGCCTGCCCCACTTCCTTGTGGATTTAAGTTTTTCGTCCGTTAATCCCTTTTTTGACATTTCTATGTGAACTATCTTTAGGATTAATGGGGCGATGTCCAACATTTTAGTCTTGACATCCTTGATAGTTCAATACCCCAACTCGAGTCAAAATTCATGGTTAAATTCAACCAACTGCAGCTTTAGTACATTTTAGATTAACAGGCAATTTTTAGGACTTACAAATATTTGACATATGGTTGAAATGATATCAATCCATGTTTAAGTTTCCTCGACTCATGGATGACCTCGGTTATCATGTAATTGCAAGGAATCAATTTCTTTTCTAAGGTACACGATCATTTAGGAATCAATTTAAGGTTATTCGCAACCCATATAATAGTAATACGGAATCACCCGCAATCCAATTGTATTCTCTTTGTGAATCAACCTATAATCATTCCTTGATTGGCTTATATTAGCATAGGATCATTCATCATCAATCCTTATGGTCGAATTGTCAATCCATAGTCAAGTTTTCTGGTCGTGTGTACTTGGATCCTTAATAACCTTTCCCATTTGATTTATATCCCATGAGTGGCCAGCTTAGAGTAAATGTAACTAATAGCCCATTAATAAAATAACAATTTTATATATTTTGAAGTGGGTCGAAATTCACAATGTCATATGAAGAAACTCAACCCGAACCTTCAACCTCCTCGTAACAAAGAAAATGCCCTCACACTTAAATCTATGGTTTTTATTATCTTTTTTCACTAATGACAAAAAAGGGAAGAGTTGATGTGACGTGAAATGCTTGTGTGAAATGCTTGCTTACATATTAGATATCTTGATAATTTTGGCCATATCTAGCATACATCTTTAGTATCAGGAAAGGGATCATCAAAATAGGGGAACATTCCGTTGATATTATCTCAAAATCTCCTATTTTTTATGATGCATAATATCTAGAAGATCTATGACTATTCACTCTCATTCTAAAAAGATCGTCTAGACTTTATCTCCAATTCTCTTAACATCTTATGAAGATCCTATTTATTTTTACTGCAAACTTATCAAAAAATTATCTCACATTTGTGAGATGACTTTGTCATCATTAGAAAGGGGAGATTGTTGAAGAAACATCTCCAAGTGATTTTAATGATATCCAAACTATCCTTAGTATAATGTTAACTATGGTATGTGCAAATATTCGTAATAAAAGACTACGTAATATCCATGTTGTGATCTAGTGGATAAAAGAAAGCAATGTTTCTTGATACGGATTTTTTTTTTTACAGTACCAATGGACCTAAAAGATTAGCCAATGATGATGTCTATGTTGATGTTGTGAATATTGGGTCATTGGTGCTATGGCAATAATGTACATTTGATGATGTTCGTTGGTTTAACAAACTAGTGCAAATGTTGAGGAAAAGAATTGTATGGGTAGTTCTATATTTGTGCAATAGCATCAATGGTAACTCCATTTCTCCAATCCACCTCCAATGAATAGATTGAAAATGGTTATAAAAGAGAAGACCTCAAAAGCCAAATGTTAGGGAGCGACACATGCTAAAGTCTGAAAATTTGCTACATACTGTGTTTTATGTGAAATGCTCTCATTCGACTATTTCTCTAAGTATTGCATTCATGTTGTATGAGTAATTGTGTTAAAGATTAACTATACAAGAGTAAAAGCAGTAACTGAGTTCTACTGGTATCTATTGTGTAATAAGATTAGTGCTTGCCAATTGTAACTTTCTAAAGAAGTTACTAATAAAATCTAGCCCCACTTGTGACTGTTAGTCTAAAGAGTGGATGTAGGTTTGGGGATAAAGTCAAATCACTATATATCGTTATGTGCTACTATTTTTCTCTTATTACTTCTATAAGCACATATTACGATTGTGAGCTTTAAAGATTGTCAAGTTTTTAAAAATAACATATGTATCCCCCTCTAATTTTATTGTTAGCCTCAAACAGATTTTTTTGACTTGGTCAACAAACAACAATGGGTCAAAGAAAGAAATAAAAGATAAGATTGTCCTTCCTTGGGGAAGTCAATTTGATATTTCCATATTGGAGTCAAACTAGGCTTCATGTCTCTGCATATATATTTATGGGCTGTTCTTTTGCCGCAAGGGAGAGCGTTGTTGTTGACGTAAAGAGTTATCATGAAGCATCATAAATCGAGTGCTTGAAAGTGGGCTTATTGTTCTTATTTGTGAATTACATCCAACAAGAATTAGTATTCAAGCCAATTAAATTCTTGTGGTGAGAATCTATGTATAATTCCTTCGTGAAATTGAGAGATTATTTGGCGACGAAGGAGATGAAACACCACGTCAATTTTTAGATATAATTAGAGTTTGGTAAACATTGAGAGTATTTGAGTAACTTGAGCATGGTTGTAATCTCATACCACTTGATTTAAATGGAATTTGTTGCAACTCTCCCTATGAACATAGGTCACTCCAACCAAACCATATAAATCCGGTGCCTAATCTATTTTCTTATTCTATTTATTTTATTGTGTTGATTACTTGCTTCTGCAACATTTATTACTATATCTTAAATTTCTAAACGAAAACTACTGAAATTTGAAACAAATTACCTTATACGCTAACATAATCTCTAAAGTTAGCGTAAGATAAAAAAATAAAATAAAGGAAATCATTATCTTTAATAACATATGCCTTGCATATTTCCTCCCACCAGGAAAAACTTGACTTCCATATTCATAAGTAACGCAATCTGATTGCTTCCATCATAATTGAAGTCTTTAACATCCTTTAGCAATAATATTATCTCATAATCACAAAATTTGAAATATTTTTCTCAAGAAATTTTTTCCCATGCTCAAAATCCTCCAGCTTTCCGAAAGGAAAATCGAAAGTTTCAGTTTGTTGGTGCCAAGCCAATAAAATAAAATTCAATTTTTTGGCTACCTCTATGTGAGGCTTACAAGCAATTTCGACCAGAATTTGAGAAACATGAATTTCTCGACAATTGACGGGAGGAATATTTTGAGACGGCCTATCCTATATCTTTTTATTGGTGGAACTTTTGCAAACCAATCTCTAGTTTCATAGATTTAGTAGCGGCATGTTCGTACATTCTCTCTTGTCAAAGTGGGCGGTTTTGAATTGGAAAAAGGACAAGTGTTTTTTTAATTTTTGCTCAATATGCAATGTCATTCATGAATTTTTAATTTATTTATTATGATTCCTTAACTTCAGCTAAATATGCAATGTCATCATTGAATTTTTAATTTATTCAATGTGGTCCTTGAACTTTTAGTACAGTTTAGAGTCTAAATTGAATATTTACCAAAAGTTCGTGGTCTATATTTAATGAATTAAAAATTCAAGGACAATTTACACATTAGGCTAAAGTTAAGAGATGATATTACATATTGAGCCAAAGTTTATGGTCTATTTATATAATTGTTCCTTTCAAATTTGACAATAGACATCATAGTAGGAAAAATCACCACTTTAATAATATTTGCATTTTCAACCATGATACAACGGGGGCTTTGCCTTCTCTAGCACTGTCGGTTTTCCTTCAAGCCTTTCCCATCACATTGCTACTCTAGCTTTCAATTTACTTTTGCAAAACCTGATCTATCTCTACAAGCCAATCCATAGCTTATCAACAAAATATTCAAAGTGAGCAATTTTTACCTTGTGGTGGAATTCACCAACTCCATTGCGCCTCATGTAAACTTATTTATCATGAAAGTTTTGCTAGCTATATGTTGTAAAGCAATCATGTAATAGTTATATGTTAGGGATTATTTAATGGCAAAGAAATTTTCATTTATTATTGGATCTATTTTTAAGGTGTTAAGAATATGTGTAACAGGTTTACAGTTATTTCAAATCTTTAAACAGTTCCCAATCAATGGATTATTGAGAGGATATTGATGATCTTGTTGAGACCGATGTGTTTATTATGATACCCGAGCTAGAACACAGGTGCTTGTCTCGAACAAGTTTACTGAATGTAACATGCATAAAATGATTGTCAACATGGAAGCTTTTAGCAGGGTTAATAACTGATCGTTCATGCTTTGGTCTAATGTAAGATCCTTAAACCAAAGGCATGATGCTGACTTGTAAATTGGATGGTTGTGGTTTATAAGTGTGCATATTAACGCCTCATTGAACCGTCTCTATACTTGATGGTCATAGTTTGTTCACATATGAAGGCACATGTGTGCGCAACATAAAATCTGTCTTCTTATTATATATGTGGATATACAAGATAGAATATTGATGTCCTATGTGATCTAATCATGACATTGTATTGAAATTCTTGGCCGAGGTTATAATTAAGAATGAATGATTCATGTCTCGAAGAATACATGTCAATTAGATTTGAGCATATAATCGAATTGATGGCTTGACGAATAATTCCGTGGCCTTTGTTTGATTGGGACATAGTAAGATAAAAGGATCGAATTACATGATCGTCAAAGTTAACAGGTTCATTATGTTCTTGAAACATTTTACACTATATGAATAGCCAAAATATATTGCTAGATGTCATTTTTAGTTTATAGGAATTGGAGATTGATTAGGACAATCAATTCTCTTAGCTATGCTAATGTGTTAGTATAAATCATACTACCAACTTAGTGATGAACCTAAGGATATCACACATCATAATTAATTTAGAATGACGTTTGAACAAGAGGGATAATATTTCAAATGTGTTTACACCTAAGGTGATTAGATTTAGCCAGGCTGAAAATCTAAATTCTAAAAGGGGTTTCAAACTTCAAAACCATATCAAAGATATGAGAGGAGTTTCAAACTCTACACCAAATCAAAAGTCTGGAGTGAATTCAAATTCAATGGCTGAATTAAATATTTAAAGTGAGTCCAAAATTAATGGCCACATTAATAATTTGAAAAGAGTTCATAATCAATAGTCATATCTATGATATGAAGTGAGTTTAGAATCAATAGCCGTATTAATAATTTGAAATGAGTTTGAAATTAATAATCAAATTAAAAATCTAAAAAGGTGTCAGACTTAACAATTAAATTAAAGATCTGAAATGGTTTTAGACTTAATGGTCACATGAATGATCTGAAATGGTTTCAAAATCAATAGATAGTTTAATGATTTGAAACGGTTTCAAATTCAAACAATCCAATTAACGGTCTAAAACAGTTTTAGATATAATGGTCAAATTAACTGTTTGTAACGATTACAAAGTTAATGCCTAGAATAAAGTCTTGTAATGGTTACAAATTAATGCTTGAAATAATACTTTGTAATGGTTACAAAATTAATGCCTAAGTTAATGTCTAAAATGGTTTCAAAACTTAAGTCCAGATTTAATGTCTGAAGCAAGCTCAAATATTATGGCCAAATTAATTCTCTAAAATAGTTTTAGAGTTAATGAGCCGAGTTAAATGTGATCTAGGCTAGATATAAAAGGCAATTGAGAGAGCAAATCACAAGATGATCGATAATCGATAATTAAGAGTGTTGATAGTGATCAACCAAGTCATTCACACACAAGAGTAATTGCTAACACAATTGTAGTGGTGAGATCTCTCAATTTCTCTCTATCATTCAATGTGAGATTAGTGGTGTGTTTGAACTAGAGGCCTGATATTTGTGAGGCTTGATTTGAAGAATGTTAAAACTTGTGTGTGAGGTCAAGATTTCAAGGATGTTATAACCAATGTTACTAGAAGATCAAACGTTCATAGTCATAATCTAAAAAAATGTCAGAACCAATGTTGTGAGGACTTTATATGTTCATATTTAGAATTTGAGGAATGTCAGAACCAAAATTTCTGAGGACGGTATGAGGGTAATGTGATTAGACCATTTAGCACTCCTATGTGCTTTTATTAAAATGCACAAACAATGTCAAAGAAATACATGTATAGACGTTTTTACTTCCGTTGTGAATTAGACTTTGATTTTATTTTATCTATGCAAATATTCTTATTTTGGAAACAAAATCCCTACAAGTTTTTGCCACACCGACCATCATGTCTATCATATTATTGCCTTGAAATGACCACGAAAATTTCTCCTACTCCGATCCGGCCTACCCCCATTTGAATTGAGTTTCGTTGGGTAGAGTTGAAATTGACTGTCTCGAACCACGAAAACGTGTTCTTCGAATGGTTGGCCACGGGCATCATTGGTTGCGGTGCCGCTTTGTTAGCCCTATCCGGGATTCCGCTATAACGAGTCTATGCAAACATGCCTGGAATCTGTCGCCAATCGTACTCCATGGTCCATTGAGATGTCTTGAGACAACCAATGCCGGGGCCCATATCTCATCTCTTTCCTCCGGCCCGGCCCGGCCTTCTCCTCCCTCTCCTTCTCCCTTCCCTCACGCAAACAAGGACGAGAACAGGGTACAGAGGAGCCAGAGAGTAGAGGGGCAGGTGGGCGACTTGATGGGAGAGAGATCCAAATGGAGAGAGAAAGACCGAAGGGGAGAGAGAGGGAACGACTCCGGTGTTGTGGCCAGCGACCCGTCAACGCGCCCTTTTTCCGAGCCAAAGCTACGGTAGAGTCAGGCCGTTCTATTCCTTGATTTTCTTGATCTGGGGTTGGTTTTCCCGAGGATACCGACATGGAGACGCGCTAGGCGAACGGCCATAGCTCGATCTGTCGAGCTTGTCCGCCGTTCGACGCCGCCGAGCCGGGTAGGGTACTCCCACCAACCGCCCCTGTTTTAGCCGTCTTTTTGCGCCCGGTACTGTGCTCGTCAGACCGGGCTACCATTGTCCACTTCGCGCGAGTCCCGACCTCATTCGCGTGTGTGCTGTGGCTTCGGAGTCTCGTGAATTGTTTGCTTGGAATGCCGGCTCGTGTTTGAGTTAGGTCGTCTCGTCACCGCCCCTCCCTTTTTCATTCGCGTAAGCCACGTGCTCGACGAAATGTCTGAGTGAAGTATATGCACCCGTTTTCAGTCCTCCGTCCAGTTTTGGTGTTCGGGGTTTGTCAAGTGCGTCTACGTAGGTTCGTACCGCTATCCTCCGCTCGGTACGTCCTCATTATGCCGTTTTCTGTTGTTGCGCGTCCTGTCCCGTACATGGCTGGTTATAGGCCGGCGAAGAGGAAGGCTGGCCGCGGTGGCCGTTGGCTCTGTGCCGACGGCATCTCTCCAGCGACTGGTGGAGGTCCGACGAACGCGTGCGTTCGGCCGACCGTGGTAGGGGACGCTGCGGCCTCGACTTCGCGTTTCTGAGAATGGTCTTCGGTGAAGACCAATAGGGAGAAGATGACCGCGTGGGTGTGCGGGGGCGAGAAAGAAAGAAAACAAAGAAGATGGACTTATTAGGTCTGATCGGGTTTGGGCCTTGTTTTGACTTAAAGAGTTTGGGTTTCTTTTGGGCTTAAGGAGAATCTAGGCTTAGTGGGCCCAGGACAAGAGGCATGAGGGTTATTTGGGCTTCGTTTTGCTTTAGTTTGGGAACCGGGCTGGGCTCGCGTACCAGGCCCAGTCCTGCTTCGTTTTGCTCGGTTTCTTTTATATATATAATATAATATAATAATATTTTAATATATATTTTAAAAATAATAATATAGTAAAAAATCAGGAATTTTTTTAATTTTCTAAAAAATCAGAAAAAGCTTAAAAAATAATTTTGAGTAATTTTCCTTTTAAAATGTGCGAAATCCTTAAAAAGAATTGTACTTAAATTCTTAAAAGTAGATATTGGCTTATTTCCCATATTCCAATTTTGCTCTTATGATGCATGGCTTTCTATTACCTCAATATAGGAATTGAATCCTAAGACTGCTGATTGGTCCAAATTGCTTTCAAATGCTTTACTTTATATTTAAATAAAATTAGGTACCGAAAGAGCATTAGTTGATTAACTAGTATAATCAAATCACAATCTTAATTTATCTGGTTGTACAATAGTAAAATATTTCTTTTAATATTTTACGTAGATTTCTAATTGGCTCCCCACAAACCGATTAGTGATGACTCATAATTGAAAATGATTTGTGAGTTAAAAATTTGAATCACAAGTCGTGAATTGGTGGGCTTGTAAGAATCCTCGCTAAGTCTAGACTTAGCTCTAGCCATTAGCCTCTATGCATGCAGGAGGGTTCAAGGAGGTTGCGACATCACTCAATTCGATATGAGTATATTGCTTGGAACAAGCTTTGCAAATAGGGATTATGGGATTCGTAAGTCTCTTCGAACCAACAGTTATGCTTGTTTTCTCGTACATTACAAGGATTACTGTCCTGAACCCGCTTGCAGGACACTGTGAAAAGCCATTCATGTCCACATCAATTTTTTTTGATTCTTTAAAATTACTCTATTGGGAAATAACATCTTTTTTTCCCTTCCTTACCCGCTTTCCATCCTCCTAGGGTGATTCTATTCAATGAGACTTGCTGAAAGGATAATCAATAATTGCCCATAAAATGAAACCATAATCCAAAGTTTTGTCGCAAATTACAAAACCACATAAACTAAACGCCAAGGAAGTTTCATTGTATATAGAAGAAAATGCCCCAGAATTGCTAATTAAATTCATGACTGTCTAAGTACTGTTGGGAATTAGAATTTCTTGTCAGAGTACGTAGAAACTTAGGTGACAAGTTAAAGCAACCTAGTCATGGCACGTCATTTTCATTAAAGTTGCTATCAATGTGATAAATGAGAAAATCTTAGGAAACACCGTGCTTAATTTGAGAAAGAAAATATTAGGAAATTTGTGCGACTGCATTTTGGATTTTGATCCAAATAAGAAATTAATGTATAGAAACAGTCTCTCTGTGTAGATAATGCATAGTGGGTGTGGCCTAGCTCCAATGAATTAAGGAAATTCGGAAGAAAAGGAGGAACAAAAGGATGATGTGTCAGATAATATGAGATTAATAATTTCTAGACTTGGTAAAGGAAGGGAAATGGAATAATTATATGGCGAGAGATATCACGGCATTAATGGGAATAAGTGTAAACATCTTTTTGTCATATATTTGCCATGCAACCTTGTACTTGCCCTTAGACTCTAAAACTCAGGAATAAGTGTACGAGACATTCTAAATTTATGTATCAAAACGATTAGGTCTTGAAACTTTTAGATCATACATTTATGTTCCATTAAGTCCGTCTACATTCAGTTGCGTACTAACGGTGCTTTAACATCAGAGATTGTCTTGGGAAATGTTTAATTGAAGGAGAGCTCAAATCTGCTATTGCCTGTGAAATTTTAGAGAAACAGCGAAGTGACTTGGACTTTTAAGTTTTGTGGTGTTCTTCAATCTCTATTCAAGCGGAAGGCCTATGTTGGACAAGTCCAGGCCTACCACCTTTTTTCCCAAATGTCTTGGGCCCCGTACCCAAAGTAAGGTAAATTACACAATAACGTAGAGTGATCAATTAGTCAAATAATTATGATTATCACATGACATGTACAGATTAGGCTGGTAAAAGCAATTGGAATGCAAATGTCTAGTTGTAATGTATAGATTTCCCTGTTGTACAATATGATTGAGTTAATCTAGGATATTGAGTATTGACAAGATATAGTTCATACTATAAGATAAGAAAGAGAGATGAGAAGATCATAAGATAAAGAAAATGGGAATGTCAAGTATAGGACTCTAGACTTTTTGGGTTGATAATATGTATATAGTTCGTAAATTGTGTTTTTCAATGTGTATATAGTGCAATTATTGTATTATTAGGTTTTATGGGTTGATTATCTATATATAACTAGGCATGCTTATTGTCTTGTTATATTTACATGGGGGACAATTGATGAGCACGACCTTAAGGGTGTGGAAGGATGAAGAAAAGTGGGTGAGGCTATAAGCATTTGCTCAACGATCACAGCCCCACTTATGACAATCAAATTGTCTCCTATACTAGCCTAATTTTCAACCCAAGTCCAATTGTAGTTTGACCCTTTAAAAGGCACCTGGGTAAGAACAATACAATCCATAGTGCAATGATTGACTTAACCAATTGCTAATTTGGTAATGTTGAAATGATTTTCTGTATTGGCATTTTCGTGATCTAAAGGATAGACCCATAAGTTCCCTGAATGTGGATCTTTGTTTATAATTCCTTTTTCAAGGGTAGGAGTTATATTGAAAATATGACTTCATGTTACATGATCTTTCACGTTTCGGGATTTCCAATTTTTCTGTGGTCTAATATTTTGGTTAGTCACCGTATAATTAACTATTGATTGTGAATAGTGAAATCTTGCAATGTTGCGTGGATCAATCTTATTTCTGCGTATAGGTTAAAAAAAGAAATAGAGTAAGGAATGAAAGAAATAGATTATTTGGATTTTTTCTTTGTAGGAAATTAACTAATTACTAAAGATTATTGTTATAATTAATTGACTAGTCGCTTTTAAATTTCATCATGCTTCCATTTGATAAAACAAGGTTTTGATGATAGAGCATAGACCTATGAGCTTTTTACATGTCACATTTGATCACGTTTGTTTACATAAAACATGAGAACACATAGGAATTTGACACACCATACAACCACTATAGCCATTACATAAGCAGTATCAATGGCAGTCATTACTTGAGAAGGGAATGAGGGCAAAGGTATTGTCATCTAAAGCTTTGTTTGTTTCACAGAAATAAATGATTTGAAAATAAAAATAATTGCTTGTATCGTTAAATAATTAGTAAATGGAAAAATATTTTCATAATTGATAAAAATTTACCTCTAAATATTTTCGTAAACGGCGAAAATTTTTCGTTCATCCTCTTTATATGTGAACTCCCAGATGATCTGGACATCAATTTGAACATCCTGCGAAAACATTCTCTGAAGAACTGCATAATTTTACATTGAGGCATGTACCTCTCTTAGTTTACACTGGTAAGCTCCACATTTATCGCTACCTCAAGGGACCCCTCGTCCCCACGATTAGGAAATTCTTGTTCTGCAGATGGTGTGCCTTGCTCATTGGTTAAAACGCCGTGGATTTGGCTGGATTCGCTAGACAGACTCGGGGGGAAATTAGTGTTTTCTAAAGTTTCAATAGGTGCAATCTCATTGACACCATCGTCCATACTTCCATCTCTGAGTCTGGCTATTCTAAAAGTATGGGATTTCAGGTCTCCTTCGTAAAATCTTCTTCCCAATGCAGCAATTTTCTCCAGTAATGAACCCGAAGAACTTGTCACGACATGCCGATTTCTTTTGACGAAGATGATCATGAAATGGAGGAGAGCAAAACCTGCAGCAGCTCCAGCAATATAGAATAGGCCCTTGAAACTGTCAACACCCAAGCTATAGGAAGAAATTGATGTAGTCGAATCCGGGCATTTGGTTTTCAATGTAAACCATGTGTTCTCAATTTCCGTCATTTTAGGCCCTTCAGTTACATTGAGGATTGCTCGTGATATATCCCTTACTAGCGGAGACCCTTTGGGGAAAACCTGTAAACCAAAAGAAGTAGGACATAAGATTTTTCAATCAAAGAAATAACCATCAATCCTAATAATTGAAAATTTTGAGGGGTTCCTTTTTCGGCTAGAAGTGAGATTGAGGACTTACAAAGCCAAATCCAGCAGTTTTAAATGTTGGTATCATGGTATATTTGTTGCAATATTGAGAAAGAATGAGTTTAATGTAGGGGACTTCGTCGAATGCTGCTGCAATCCCACCCTTTGCACTTCCATTAGAAAGAAGCGCATTGCATTCTTCAGGAGACCGATAAGATATAAGCCTTGAATCGTCAAACTTCATTTGCTTCAGCATCCCATAAACGAAAGAGCCATACTGGTATCCCACATTTTCTCCACTCCTTAGGAGCTGATTCACATCTGCAACAGTGGCTTGAAGATTTTGCACCACCAAAAAAGAGCTCAAACTTGCAGTGTAACTTTGTGTTAGTATAAGTACCACAAAGACCCACACGATCACAAGACATCTTGCTGGAAAGCTTAATACTCTTTCCCCTGCAATCCAAATGAAGGGCAAGTACATAAATGTCCAAGAAAGATATGAAAATTGTAACGTTCAATTGATCTATTAAAGTGAAAGGCAATTACTTTGTGCAAAGACCAATGTTGAAAATGAAAACCAGAAGCTTGTGCCAACTTGATGCAAGGCCGAACCCTTGAAATCTTCATTAATCGGATGTTCGAGAATCCACACAACCAATGCTATAATCACAAAGAAGAATCCGGTTGTTAGCCAAAGGTCCCAAGTGAGTGGCTTTAGGAAAATCCAAGCTTTATTGCTCTTGTTGTCCTTGCATGGCACGAGCATTGCAACCCCTGATTCAGTGTATGGTAAGGTGAAATCCACATACAATGATCTGTTTGCAATGATCGTCGTATCACCCACCATGGCATCATAATTCTATTACAACAAAAGAGATGGAAATGTTTTCTTCATCATCCACCTGATAGCATAGTAAGTTTAACATGTAATCCAATGAAATCAAGCACTTGCAACAAGTTATCTCACCTGGTAAAATACTTGATCGATCATGTCATTGTAACTGCCAGCGCTACTTCCATTTGGCAAGGCAAAGGGAATAAAGTCATAAACCATAGCATAAGGCAATTTTTCTATAACAGCTTGAAAGATGTCAATACAGTATCCTGTGACTTGGGATGTGTTCGTGCTAGGATCTCGAATCACTGTCACGAATTGATTGAAACCGTCGTTCACAGGAACCAGGACTTTCAACCTCTTCCCATTTGTGGGAATCTCCCATCCCTTAGGAACAAAGTTTGAATCTCCTGGCCATATTATTGATCCAAGATTACTTTTCGAGGTGGAATATTTGCTTGTGTTAAATGAATTCAAATCTCTTAGCAGCCCATTTTCTAGTGTCCAAAACCCGATCCCTCTTGCTGCATTTCCATTTATATTAACAATCTGGTACGCTGACAACCCTAGGTGCCCATTGACAAGGCTAAAATTTCCAGTGAGGCCTGCAAATTTCGTATTGGCTAGTTTTTGGAGAAGTTTCTGACCATTTTGAGAGACCCCAATAGTGTCAAGGTCAGTTACATCTGTCGAAGAATTCAACATTTGGAAGTTGAAATTCGCCACACCTATTCCCTCAACAGCCATTGCCAGAGCTTGAGCAACATCATAAGCCCAGTATCCGAAAATGTTCAACGTAGGATTAAGGACGGACGGATCATCTTGTTGGAACTTCATCTTCCATCGGACCGTAAAGTTTTCTAGGTTTCGTGTGTTTGGGACATAAGTCTGGATCCCTAATACTCCTTGCATGGACTTAGTTACAATGGATGAGTCCACCGCACTTAACAGATCAGTTATTCCATTAGTCAAGATCCACACATAACCTTCAGTCATCATTCCTACCTCCTTTGCTTTGGAAAATAGTTGAGAACCGAGGGTAGGTAACATGTGCACGATGAAGACCCTTGTTTCCATTGTCATTAACTTGTAGAGTTCCTGCAAGATTTGATCATCTGTTGCCAAAGGAGGTATGAGGCTCCTATAGGGCACTCGCGTGTCGACCTCTTCCAAAGCATCGGTAAGAGAAGGTATGATGCCTTCTCCGTACCGATCATCCACATAAATAAGGGCAGCTTCTTTCCAGCCAAAAGCTTGCACGACTGCGCTTATGGCATTCACTTGGGATGAGTCATCTTGTGCAGCTCGAATGAAGTACGGACTCCGAATCGAACTGAGGGAAGGACTAGTAGCAGAAAAAGAGATGATGGCCACACGAGATTTGTTTCCAAGGTCAATCATGAAGTCTGCTTGCACTGAACTTTCGGGACCTATAATGGCTTGGACTTGCTTATTCTTTATCAAATCAAGGGCTGCATAGGTGAACCAGAAACGATGGTGAAACAATAACAATACAACAGATGTCGGAAATTCTCAATGGAAAAGGAACATAGGAGTTTGAAGTTGGAAAGAACTTGCACTTAATTTATTTTAGCTTGTGTTTGATAACCAGAAAAATATCTCTATTTTCCCTGTTTCTTAGGAAAAATTACCAGAAAAGTCAGAAACATATTATATTTATAACAATTCAGTCATAAAATTTTCAATATGACTAATTAAGTCCTAAACTTTTTTAATAATTTGTCAATATAACTCATCCGGCAAATTTTGGCCAATTAAAATTTTTCATTTTTTTTTGAATTTTATCGATTTTTCTTTTCGTTTTTTATTGTTAAGGACGACAAGGGGCCGCCAGCCACCGGCTGAGGGCCGGCAACCCCACTGACCACTGGGCGAGACTGTGAAATAACCAACTCCAGCAGGCTATAAGATGATAAGGAATTTTTTTTCAGTGATTAAAAACCCCTTGAAAGTAATGCACTCATTTAATTTTGAAAAGGAAAAAGGAAAAAGGTTCCGTCTATCGAAGTCGAGTAAATATGCCAAGCAGCTAAGACTGTGACGACAATTCTTGAGGATGGGCCAAAATCTCGGTCCTTTTTTTTTTTGGCAAGATTAACCTTGGTCGGTTGTTCATGGAGCTTCGGAAAATGGGGCTTGCGCACTCTTTGCTACGAGAGTGCATATATGCTTCGATTGGAACACACGTTATGTCATTGTGTCGTTGAAAATTTAACTGGGAATTCTTTTCAAATTTCAAATTCATAGAAGCTGAAATTTTATCTTGCATCACACAAACATCTGCATAGAATACTTTAAGCAGAGATAATCCCAATGTAAAAGGAAAAGATTAATCAACACAAACTTCAGCACGATCAAGAGAAGTGCAAAAGTTTCAACCCAAAACTGGAGTCATCAAATCATTCCTGGAGAAACATCATGACCATAGGACGTTTGAGAGAGAGAGAGAGAGAGAGAGAGAGAGAACCTGCAGAAGCGGCAACAACCTCATCTTGTTTGGAGTCTCTAACGTTGAGGACGAGCCTGGTCTTGTAGGAAGGGTTTGAACTATAAAAATCTGAGAGAGACATGTTAATGCAGCTCAATCCCATCTGACCCACCCACGAATCGAGATCAAGAACCACCCCGATATTCACCGGGATTGTTGACGCATTGTCGTTGTTACTGCTTTGCGCCACTGCGACATGAGGGTGGTCAGTGAAGGTCGTGACCACTTCGAAAAAGGAGAAAGCCAAAAAGAAGAGCTTTTTAGCATCGAACGAAATTCTTGGAGGAGTCATTGGAAAGGTTTTTGGCAAAAGGCAAGTGTGTGTGTGTGGTGTACGAGGGCAGTGTATTTATAATGGGGAAGAGCTTTGAAAAGTAGGACAAAGCCTGGAAAGCTTCCAGCCATGGATTGGTCGACGTGCATATAATTTTGGCTTAACGACTTAGTAAACTCATCAAATCGTAGGGCAGATTGAGCAATTTTATAGTCTTTGTCGTCATCGTGAATTATATGTTGTTGTTGTTGTCATTATTGGCTTTCTATTGCATATTGACCGACTTTTGTGAGTTACCAAGAAATTGCGTGTGCCTTGAAGTCAAATCTTTTGGACTTGGATTTTCCCCTATATGACAATGGCTCGGGTGAAAATTGCACCGTTCAGTATCTACTTAGCTTGAAGGGGACACATATGGCACCTTTTATGATCGAAATTCAACTGTCTGACCTCTGCCATTCATTGGGTACATAGCCAGCTAGAGCATTTTATAACTATATATCTGAGTGTATATGCGGGTCTTGTATATCTCAACATGAAATTGACCTGACAAATAATTTACTAGTTATCGATAATCTATAAAAAGGTATAACTTAAAAAGTCAATTGCATCTTGAGATTAATTAGTTCTAGCCAATTAGCTCTACTAAAATGGTTTTTTCTTCGTAGCCACGCCCGCCAATCACTTTCAATGCAAGTTGGAGGCATTAACTGATCCCCAGTGTACCATTCCATCAATTTATGGACTATACCCGATTTCTTAACACGAAAGTTCGTCGAATGAGGTGATTATACGACTCACGTGACAGACGAACTATATAATATCTCGGAAACTTCGTATATTTTATGGAGCTCAAGAAGATAACTGACTTCATAGAGGTATTATCTATGTCGTTCATGGATATCAATCCAATGAATAAACTCGTATGCTTGATATTTGTTGAGTATCTATATTGCTAACGCAGACACACCCCAAGAATGTTTCAAGTAATTGGTATGCCCTTGTTTTATGTGTTTGTCCAGTCCAAAATTATAGTATACACTAGTGAAATCTCCATGTACGGGTCTAACATACAAATTAATATACTCTGAAAAATCATATGAGAAGTTCATCTTCAAAAATGCATTCATTTAAAGCAATGAAAAAGTTAGAAATTAAAATCCTGATGAAGACGTATACGCTTTCATCAGTAGCAAACCCACGAGATTTATATCCAATCATAAATTTGATCATGTTTACATGCCACTATACGTGTCATGCATAATACTCCGATATATATAATCTTATGCTTGATATTTGTAGAGTATTGTGATACCAATATTAATTAATATGTGACGAAATTTTGAATAAACTGCAAAATCATACACATACAAAATTAATAAATTTTTACAACCGTCTTAAATGGCTAACCTTTATATGCTAATGCATTGTCAACTTTTATGTAGGGAAAGATATAGAGAAAATTAGAAAGTCATTCATCACAAAAAGTTTACAACATATATAGTTACATCGAATCATCTTTTATAGGATAAATTTTAAAAAGTGTGCATAATATATAGGTACATTGAATTGTCTTTTGTATGGTAAATTTTAGATATGTATAATAGTCGATCAATTACTCAAAGGAACTGTTGCCTTGAATTCTTGATCAAGCACGATAGTTGGTGCGGATTATTTACACTAACTTTTTAATTAAATTTTATATGAATTAAAAAATCTCGAAAATTACCAACAATCTAGATTGATCAATCAATAAAATAAATTTTAGTTTATTTTAGTATTAATATAAACATAGTATTAATGAAGTTATCTCCTTGATGTAACAACTTTTGTACCAAGGGTTTTTCTAGTAATGAAATTTCTTATAATGATATGTGTTGCGACCTTTCCTATGGTGAACCTTCAAAGGAATACAAATGGATTACTAAGTAAGTGTTTAGTGTGGACCTCACAAGTCCATACTAATAATAATTTCAGGATTTTAATATAGTCAATTAAACATGCCAATCAATTCATTTTGAAGTTCTCACTAATTTATTATGGGTCAACTAGAAACCCAAGTAAAATTAGGGAGCAAAAATTTTCTTTTGCAAACCAACAAACTTCATGGATATGGGATTTGACTAGTCTAAATAAATAACACCCTTTTGATATTTTTTCTCTTTACAGAAATGCTTTGCAAGCCATATTGGTCCATTTTAATTTTAAACCATTAACAAGAGATGTATAATCATCCGAGTGCACAAACATGGATTTAACTCTCAATAACTAAAAACATAAATAAATTGCTTAAAATGATAAAATAAAAAAACCCTTGATGTGCTATGTGACATCCTGAATATTTTACGTATTTTGGATTATATGAATGAACATTTCATCAATACATTATTAGTTAAATTTCGCTTTGAATTGATCATTCAGGATATACTAACCAAAAGGGAAAGGCTATTAAGAATTCAAGCACATACAACCAAAGAACTCGACCATAGATTGACGATTCAACCATAAGGATTGACGAGGGTCGAGCAATCGATTCTTCGCAATTACATCACAACCAAAGTCATCCATGAATCGAGGAGACTTAAAAGGTAATTAATATTATTTCAACAATGAGTCGAATACAGGAACTCCTAAAGCCATTTGTTAGTTTGAGATATACTAAAACTGCAATTGATCGAACTTAGCCATGAATTAAATCCGATATCGAATATCAAACTTTCCGGGAAATCAAGACTAAAATGTTGGACATTACCTCATTAATTCCCAAAAATTTGTTGATTCCTTGAAAACGTCGGAGAAAGGACTTAATGGGCCAAAATTGGAATTTATGAGGAAGTGGGCCAGGCAAGGCCCATTGGACCACATGCTCAAGGTGGGCGGCCACAAGGGCAAGCAATCCCAAAGTGGCCCCAATTAGGCCCACCGAGCCCGAAATAAATTTCGAGCCCATTTCCAAGCCCGATTCTAATTTTAGCCCTAACTGAGTCCAACAATCTTGCGAGCTGTTACTATTGATTGAACCTGGTTCCTTGGCCCGCTTCTTAAATTTTGGCCCAAGGGCTTTTTGAGAATTTGTGCCCAAAATAATAGAAAAGGCGAAAATGCCCCTTGTGCGTTAATTCACAAAATACAAAATGGGTAGGAAAAGCATGCATAATGATGGGTTTAAGGCATAAAATTGCATGCATCTCTCTCTCTCCCCTCGCGGCTCTCCCTCCCCCTTCAGCCACACACCCTTCTCCTCCTTCCTCCTTCTTCCTTCGATTCTCTTCTCTCCTTCTTCTTCCCTAGTTTGTTCCTTTTTTTGTTCTTTTGATTATGGCTGCCTTGCTCTAGTCTATTCCTTTTTTTGTTCTTTTGATTGTGGTTGCCTTGCTTTAGTCGTGGCCACATGCCACCATTACCAACCACTTCTACCACCTCTCGTTACTGCCAAGCAGTCTCGTTTTGCCCTTTGCCATGAACCACACTGAACCACCACCACCCAAAACTAACTACTTCATTTTCCCTCTCTTGGTTCTGTTTTCACTGAACCAGCCGGCCCTCTTAGTCCTTGCCACTGTCCGTTTGCCCTTGTGCCACCCATCAGACCGCCCACGAGCCTCAACGAACTGCCCTCAAGCCACCTCCAATCACACCTCTCTCTCTCTCTAGGTTCTCTGTCCCAAGTCCTTCCTCTTTGGGTCCTTACCAAGACAGATCAGCCCAGCCACCTCATGTCGCCTTGCATCGCCGTTAGAGCTATTCGCAAGTCGCTTCCACTCGCGTCGCCGCCTGTAGCTGCGGCTATGTCCCTCTCTCCCTCGGCTTTCCTCCTTGCTAAGCCACTCTAGCAGAGACCCATTTTTGCATTGCCTTACCTCGACGTGCTAGTGGTATTTATGTATCGCCATCACCATTGCCACCACGCCTGTGCTGTTGCCTTCGCGAACTAGTAAGTTAACGCTTTAATCCATTGATTAGTGTGCTAATCTCAATTAGGGGCAGATTCATTTAGGACTAATATGGATTAAGTAGTTAGTTATAGTTAATTATTATTAGTGTTGATTAATTTCGCTAATTCCACTTAGTGCTAATTAACTGTAGTTTAACTACGATTTGTGTTAATTAAATAGTAAATTCTAATTTAGCAATAATTAATTATATTTAATTATTTCAGTAATAATTAATTAATATTAATTATTTTTAGTGTTAATTAATTATTGTTTGTGAAAATTAATTACGATTAATTTTTATTATTAAGTAATTATTTTTAGTGATAATCAATTATGGTTATAACTAATTTTTGTTAATTATTTATAATTAACTGTTAGATTATCGCAATAGAGCAACAAGTGAACAATATGTGAGTTATCGGTTGGTTTATATGCTGATTTATGCATGTCCTATATTGGTTGATGTATGTACGCCTTGAGAAATAAAATGATTAAGTAATTTGAGATGCCTATGTGAACACATTAAAATGAACTCGTCACCTAGTAGGAGTTTGGGGAGATGATGCTTGATTTATTGGATGTCTAATGGGTGTCCAGATGTTGAGTTGCGGTTAAGGTTGAATCGATGCTCCGTATAAGAATGCCACCTGTGGCGGGAGATCCAGATGATGTTGTACCCAATGAGACAGGATGATGCTCGGTCATGTTGGAAGAAGGCCAACCTTCAGGTTTTGTCGTAGCCTGAGGGGTCATAAAAATTGGAACACGCATAACTCTATTGTGCGTGAGATATTAATGAACTGTGTTCTAATTATACAAATGCTTGATTGCATTATTGCTGATACATGTGAAGTTGTATCATTCAAGATGCGTGCTATTGCAAGGTAAGGTTACTTGCGAATCAATTTGACCGTTAGTTGTTATTACGATGAATGCACCTGTTAGGTACCCTCGAGGCAAATTGATACCCTAATCGAGGCTTAGGGCTTTGACTCACTAAGATTTTATCTCACTCATTGTTGTTTAACCCTTTCAAGCCCCTAGGTATGACTTTCTGCCTTGCACGTTGTGGACTCCTTCTCGCCACCGAGCTACACATATCGATGTTTACCGTAGTATGGAGTGAGGCAGTCTTCTTAAGGTTTGCTACCACTGTTTGGGTAGATAAGGGATGGGGTGAATTCTTTCCATATCTTTTTGTGGCCTAGTTCATCTAGTTCAAGAGCAGCTTGTTTGGACCCTATAAAGGACTTGTGAGGTGACGCATTGAGTGGACATCATATGTCTTCTTTTTGGACTGACCAGACCTTGGCCCCTTTATAAGATGGAGTAGATTGACTTTTTTGTCCCTTATATCTTTTTGACGGTAGTCAAAATAATGCCCATCCGTAGGGCTACACATGTACTTGTTCCTACCTAAGGGTTAATCTCGTAAATAAACAAGATGGGGTGTTTGCTATTATCGTTGCTTTCCTTTCTAGCTATCCCTACTGCTGCTATTTAATTGGGTGTTTAGTATTTCGTTTCCACATGCACATAATTAACAGGTAAAAAGAATGGTCGGAATCGCATCCAGGATGTTGCACTCATTTGACCTCAATGAATAGGGGTTGTCGCGTACCCTAGAATTGGGGCATGACATCCCCATTGGACTTGGTAGTAGAGCCCGGTCAATACTTGGAGCAATAAGGTACGATGGGTGTTTGGGATAGTTAGTTAGGAAAGACACTTTCTTTTATGTGTCTATGATTGTTTATAGGATCTCTTGTCGTAAGCGGGTTGCTCATAATTTCTAATTCCTTATTGGAATTGAAAAGTAGGTTTAGTAAAGATCTTACGAGATGAGCAATCATGAACAAATGATCCCTTGGAGGCGGGCAACTATAGGGCAGACGGGTGTTAAAGGAAGGGCATGTGGGGATTATAAGTTAGATGGGATCTTGTAGGCATTAGAAAACCTAAGTAACATGATTGGGCAACAAGCTCAGGCCCATGCACCTGTAGCTATTGTCGCCACTACCACTGGTGCCTCTCCTGTTGAAGTCCTTGTGGTAAGGAATGAGCCTTGTGAATGACTTATGCACAAGTTAGTCAAGCAGTTCTTGAAACCGAAACTGTCTAAGTTCAAGGCGAAGGTGACCTTGAGGTTGTAACCCTCTAGGTTAGGGAGTTGGAAAAGACTTTCGCGCTACTAAAGTGTGCGAAGGAGGATAAGGTGACATTGGCGCTTTACTAGTTGCAAGGAAACACCAGTATATGGTAGAAAGCTACCCAAAGAAAGGTATTTCCTGAATGTACAGCCCCGGTGTGGGGTGCTATTGTGGAAGCCTTCAACGGCAAGTATTTTTTGGAATGTGCTCGGGAACAAAAGATGATAAAGTTTCAGCAACTTCGACAGAACCAATTGTCAATGGATCACTATGAAGCGAAGTTCGCTGAATAGTTAAGTATGCACTAGGGTTGGTTAAGGATCCAATGGATAAAGCGAGGGGATTCAAGGATGGACTGAAGTGGGAAATCAAGAATAAACTAATACCCTCGAATTTGAAAGACTATGATGAGCTGTATGAGAGAGCTCAGATAATTAAGAAACACCTGGTTGAGAAGACAACTGCATCTGGATCACGATTTGTTCTAAATAGAGATAATCATCGGTTTAGGAAGAGGCCGATGACTGGAGGAAAGCATCCCATTCTGCCAAATCGGAGGAACAATGTTGGAAAGCTGGCAACTAGCTCAAGTATGGTGTGTCAACCTTATGGAAGGAAGCACAGAAATGGCCTGTGTCCAAGTAGGATGAGAGCTTATTTTGGTTGTGGCTAGTAGGGCCATCAACTGAAGAATTTCCTCCATAGGTCTTCAAGATTGTAAATGCCACCGACGTAAGTAGGATAGCCTATAGGGAATACTCCTCATAACAACCTAAATAGACCTCTAGTATAAGGAAGGGTGTATGCTTTCACTAGAAAGGAGGTAGAGGATTTGCCTGCGGTGGTTACAGGTACGGTATCCCTGTACAACCATGCTACTCATGCATTGGTTGACCCTGACGCTATGCATACTTTGGTGGCTAAGCAATTCATTAGGTTAGTGGGGTTAAGTCGAAAACCATTGGGAGTTGTTTTTAGTATTTCTATCCCGTTTAAGGACAATATATTTTCTACCGTAGGTTGCTCTGGTTGTAAACTATTTGTTGGTGATCGAGAGGAAAGCATAAACTTGATTATGTTAAAAATGTATGACTTTGATGTTATCATTAGCATAGACTGGCTCACCAAGTAATGAATTATGATGGATTGTCCTGGAAAGATAATCCAATTTAATCCAATCGGGAGTAATAGTTATGAGTTCATTGGAAATTGAGGAGGACCCTCAATTCATTTGATTTTGTCACTTGAAGTGACTTGCCTATTGGATGAAGGTTGCCAAGGTTATGGCAACCATGGTGAATACGTCAGTTGAGGAACCAAGGATGGAAGACATCGCTGTAGTGCGAGAATTTTTTGATGTCTTCCTAGAGGAATTGCCTGGATTCCCTCATAAAAGGGAAATCGAATTTGTAATTGAGTTGGCCCCTACAGCATAATCGATTTCTAAAGCACCATACCGCATAACATTGTCGGAATTGAAGGTGCATATGCAAGAGCTACTGGACAAAGGATCCATTTGTCCTTACGTCTTGATGAGGAGTGCCAGTCTTGTTCTTGAGGAAAAAAGGACGGATCACTAAGTCTTTGTATTAACTATCGGCAATTAAACCATGCAACAATCAAGAACAAGTATTCGTTGCCAAGCATAGATGACATGTTTGACCAACATCAAGGAGCTTTGGTATTTTTCAAGATAAACCAAAAGATAGGCTATCATTAGCTAAGGATTAGAAATGAGGATATACCGAAAACAACATTTCATACATGTGGTCATTATGAGTTTATCATGATGCCGTTTGTTCTAATTAACACCCCTGCAGCTTTTATGAATTTGATGAACCATGTGTTAAGGAATATTTGGACTGGCTCGTGATCGTGTTCATCGATGGTATCCTGGTGTACTCAAAAAGTTCAGAAAAACACGAGCAACACTTGAGGACAATGCTACAGATCGGGATCATAAACTGTACGCTGAGTTCAATAAGAGCAAGTTTTGGTTAATTCGAGTAGCATTCCTCAGTGACATGATTTTTGGCAAAGGGATTTCTATTGATCCGGTTAAGATTGAAGCAGTCATGAATTAGCCGAGACTAACGGCGGTGATTGAAGTTTGGAATTTCTTAGGATTGGCTAGTTATTACAGATGATTTGTGGAAATGTTTTCTACAATAGCTATGCCTCTGACTCGATTATTGAAGAAGGACAAAAAATTTGAATGGACGAATAATTGCGATTGTAGTTTTCAAGAGCTTAAGCACAAGTTGACTACGCCACCTGTATTGATGATTCTGTCTAGTCCTGATGGATATAAGATTTATAGTGATGTGTCATACAAAAGACTGGGTTGCGTCTTAATGCAACATAGAAAAGTGGTTGCATATACGTCTTGTCAGTTAAGATCACATGAGTTGAATTATCCAAGGCATGACTTGGAGTTAACGGCGATCATCTTTGTGCTAAAGATTTATAAGCATTATCTGTGTGGGGGAAAGATTTCAGATTTATGCAGACCATCAGAACCTAAAGTACTTGTTTTCCCAAAATGAATTAAATATGAGACAGCATTGATGGATGGAGCTTCTCAAGAATTATGACTACGACATTCTATACCATTCCGGTAAGACCAACAAGGTTGCAGATATGCTTAATCGAAAGTCATCGATCGCCCACATGGTGGTTTGAGAATAGGTCCTACTAGAAGGAGTTTGAGACTCAGAGTTTAAGTTTGAGGTAAGCTACCTTTCCAGTCTTATGGCTACCTGCAAAATTGAGCCCAAAATGGAAACCAAGATTGAAGCAACGCAAGCAACAGACCCTACAATTCAAAAGATTCTACAATTGGATGTAGCCAAGTGGAAAGCTAATTTTCAAATATTTGAGGATAGGATCTTGAAATTCCATAAACGATGTTGTGTGCCTAAAAATGCAAAGCTTAAGGAAGAAATTTTGTTCATAGCTCATCGTAGCAATTATAGCATACACCTGAGCAACACAAATATGCACTAGAACCTACAACAACACTACTAGTGGAATGGCATGAAATTGGATATTGGTAAACATGTAGCTAAATGCTTAATGTGTCAACAAGTAAAGGCATAACACTAGAAGCCTGGGGGATTGCTGCAACCTCTCGAAATTCTCGGATGGAAGTGAGAAAATATCACGATGGACTTTGTGATAGGATTTGTCACGCCCCGACCCTCGAGCACGCAACGATCCCCATCTTCCACTTACGGTCATTTGAATGCGACGTCCTAGGATGCGTCGCCGACCATTCTTTTTATCTTTCAATTAAGCACATGCGGAAGCGATAATTAATCCCCGTACAATTTAACGAATTGGGATAGCCAGGAAAAACAAACAGGAACACAATCAATGATACCAGTTTATTCATCTTCTGATTAACCTTAGGAAGTCTACACATACAAGCCCTTACCACGGGCTACCTCCTACAGAGCCAACCGAACAAATAGGCCAGGGTTAATCTACTTCTTCCAAAACGCACCACCTGTCGAATCCACCTCCAACTGACCTGCAAATGGTTATTCAATAACCAGTGAGATATAAATCTCAGTGAGTTCTTGCCCTAATCCCCGGCTAGGACACCAACTCGCATCGGGGTACCTATGGCACGGTCTAATACCTCAAGCAGGTCTATAGCAGAACAACCATATGGCTTAGGCAATCACTTAATACAATCAGTAATATCATGAACACATCGACAAGCAATCGACTCGCAAGCGACCTCACCTGGTCATGCCATACCCTGCACGGTAAATACACAGGCAATTCACTAATAATGCATCTTGCACTCTCAGCATTTCATTAAACAATCACACTCGAGTCGTATCGCAGGCGATCTCACCTGGCCATTGCCACACCCTGCACGGTACCAACTCAGACATATCATAAACAGTGCAACAAGCACACATATAATCAGAACACAATGTCAACTTGTCTCTCATGCACTCTCGCATTCATGCGTGTTCCAATTATACACCTCCCGCGTAAACGCGCATCAGCGCACAATCTTCTCTCGCCTCCCCGTGCAATAAATACACCTCAGGGCACAATTTCCTCTGCCTCCCCGTGCAATAAATACACCTCAGGGCACAATCTCCTCTGCCTCCCCGTGCAATAAATACACCTCAAGGCTCTACCTTTTCCCCGCGTAAACACGCATCAGGGCCCGAATCTCCACCTCCCCGCGTAAACACGCCTCAGGGCTCTACCTTTTCCCCGCGTAAACACGCATCAGGGCCGCCCTCCACCCCGCGTCACACGTATCAGGGCACAAGTGGACTCGTAAGCACACGTCATAATCCACACAAGACATGCATGAGGTCCACATACGAAGCAATGAGTATTTCACATATTATCCATGAATCACCACATTGCAATAATCCGATAATCAACCAATTCCATAAGGAAATACCACATAATTCCCGGAATATACGTGCTTCAATCAATAAGGCATAAACAAGCAATCCGCAATTCAATCCATTATTGTCTCGGACAATATTCGTCTCATGATAATGCGACGACCGGTAATTCCCGTAAATCACTAATTACCACAATTACTTATCGCAAGGTAATTAATCCACACAACAATCCAACATGCTTTCACAATAAATAACACGTCCAACAATTCCCACAATTTAATTATAAATAAACCGCATTATTCATAATTAAATTATATTCGATTATTATTAAAATAAATAATAATAAATCCGAATTTCTACAAATAACATTAATCCCGAATTTCCACAAATAGCCTTAATTCCGAATTTCTACGATTAATATAAATTCCGAATTCCCACGATTACTAATAATTCCGAATTTCCTCAAATACCAATAATTCCGAATTTCCACAAATAATATTAATTTCGGAATTTAATAAATAATATTTATTTTCGGAATTAAAATAAATAATAATTAAAAAGAAATTATTTCTTTTTAATAACAATAATACTAACACGGATTATTTCACTAATCCTCAATTACCCAACTAATCATCGATAATTATCCGAACCACGGTTAATCACGATTAACTCTAATATTCCCCCTAAACGAGTTTAACGGACTAAACGAGGGTTTAGAACTTAAACTCACCCGGTAACGAAACCGACGACGCCGGCGCGACGGCGACGACGAGGCGAACGGCCGGGAACTCCTCGGCGAGTCGGGAAGAGGCGGCCCGGGGCCGGATCTCGGCCGAGGGCGGCTGTCCGTGCAGCAAAAAGCCGAGAAACGCAGGGACCAGCGGTTGTGGTGGTCCAAGGCTGGCTGGCGGGCGGTCCGGTGACTTCGGACGACGGCCAACAGCTCTGGCGAGGCGGCGACAGCTCCGACAATGGCTGGACAGCACCGGAAAAGGGAGAGAAGGGGCGGTCCAGCTGGCTCGGGGGATGGCAGCAGGTCTGGGGTGGCTCTGGCGTGGCGGAGGAGGCTCGGGAACGATCCTCCGGCGGCCTACGGCGGCGGGCAGCGGCGAAGCTGCTGGCCGCGTGTCCAAGTCACGGCCGGAGGAGCCGAGAGGGAGAGAGGGAGCACGGCGACGGCGACAGCAGCTGGGACGGCTCCCGGGGGTTCCCCGCGGTGGTCTCGGGTGATCGGACGACGGCGGAGGACGGCCGGGTAGCGAGGGTGGCCGTTCCGACTCCAACCCAACGGAAAGAGAGAGAGAGACCAGCGGAGGCGACGGCGACCGAGCGACAGCGAGGTGGCAGTCCGTCGCTCCGGCGTTCAGGTGAGCGACTCCGGCGAGGGCTGGGCCGGATCCGAGAGTGAGAGAGAGAGGACCAGTCAAAAGGGAAAAAAGAAAGATAAGATAAGATAAGATAAGATGGGCAAGTGGGGCTGCCGACAAGAGAAGAAACGTGAGGGGAAGAGAAAGAAAAAGGAGGAGAGAGAGGGAAGGGAGAGGGAGGGGACGCGCGGGAGAGAGGAAGAGAGAGAAAAGGGGAAAAACCCTAAAATTTAAAAATCAAAAAGGCTTCTAGAAGGGGGGTATTGGATCCCTTTTACCCCTGAAGCGCGGTTCCCAAAATCCGGTCCTAATCTCGGCTCGTTGATCCAACTTGGGCCATTTCCGAACTTACGGAAAATTTGGGAATTAATGAGGCATCGTCCAATATTTTTGTCTCGACGTCCTTAAAAGTTCGGTACCCGAAATCGGACTGAATTTCGTGATTAATCTCAACCAATCGCGACTTTGGCACGACCTGACTTTCGGGCAGCATTTAGGGGGTTCTATGCGTTTGACCCGCGGTTGATAGCTTTTCAATCCGCGATCGTGTATATTCAAATCAGGACGATCCTCGGTTGTCATGTAATCATGAGGGATCGATTGCTCACCCTGAATGCGGGGTCAATAGGAATTTAGCATCGTTCATCGTTAATATCGAAGTCGTGCGGAATCACCCGCGATCCGACCTCGTACTCCGCCGAATCGATATTTCTGTTCGCTAATTGATCTGCAACAGCGTGGTATCGTCCTCGCTTGATTTATGGTCGAGTGGCCAGTCCCTGATTGAATTCACTAGTCGCACGCTCATCCGTCCTTAATTGCCTTTCCGAACAGTAGTTAACTCGTGAGGGGCCAACTCCAAGTAAACGTAACCGACAGCGCACTGATGAAATAATCATTACACACGTGCCGAAGTGGGTCGAAATCCAGGACGTCACAAGATTACTAAGGAGTCAATGAGGGGATGATTCGATTTGGGTTGTGGTCGATAAATTAATGAAATCTGCACACTTTATTGCCGTGTGAAAGGATTTTACCCTGGAAAGGTAGGTAGAACTGTATGTGAGGCAAACTGTTCATCTCCACGGAGCGCCAGTGATGATTACATCTAATCAAGACCTGAAGTGTATGTTAGCATTTTGGAAAAGTTTGCAAACTGCCATGAGAAGAAAACTGCAATATAGAAAAGACAATTCAGACACTTAAGGATACGTTGCGAGCTTGCATCCTAGACTTTAAAGGAAGTTGGGGGGGGAACAACTTCATTTGGTGAAATTTGCCTACAACAACAGTTATCAATAGAGCATTAAGATGGCACCATTTAAAGTATTGTATGGCAAGCCCTACAGAACTCCGCTTTGCTAGAAAAAAGTTGGTGAACAGAAGATTATAGGCCCAGAGTTGGTTCAACAATCAATGAATGCAGTCAAAGTCATTTGAGAAAGATTAAAGATAGCTCAGAGCCACCAAAAAAGTTATGCGGATAAGCGGCACAAGCCATTGGAGTTCCAAGTTGGCAACCATGTGTTTCTTAAGGTGTTACTAATGTAGGGATTTCGAGATTCGACAAAAAGGGAAAGATGAGTCTAAAGTACGTGGGACCCTTTGAAATTTTGGAAAGAATCGAGACCTCAGCTTATCGTCTTGTGTTGCCCCCCGAGACTTGCCCAAGTGCATGACGTCTTCCACATGTCAATGTTAAGAAAGCATGAACCAAATCTAACCCACATGTTAAATTTCAAGAAAATAGACATGAAAGACAGGGTGTCATATGTGGAAAGGCTAGTATAGATAATAGATCGAAAAGAGCAAGTGCAGCGGAACAAGGTGATCCCCTTGGTCAAAGTAGTATGGCAACATCGTGGAACAAAGAGAACCACGTAGGAAAGCAAGAAGATAATGAGGCGTCAATACCCCAATATTTTTTCGGAATCGAGTAGTAATATAAATTTCGAGGATGAAATTCTTGTGAGAGGGAAGAGTTGTGACGTTCTGAATTTTCCACCTATTTTGGATTATATGTATGAACATTTCGTCAATGCATTATTAGTTAAATCTCGCTTTGAATTGATCACTTAGGAGATACTAAACAAAGGGGAAAAGCTATTAAAAATTCAAGTACGTACGATTAGAGAACTCGACCATGGATTGACGATTCGACCATAAGGATTGACGAGGCTTGAGCAATTGATTCCTTGCAATTACATCACAGTTAAGCTCATCCATAAATCAAGGAGACTTAAATGTGAATTGATATTATTTCAACCACAGGTCAAATACACATAACTCCTAAAGTCGCCCATTAATTTGAGATATATTGAAGTTATAATTGACTGAACTTAGCCATGAATTAAATCCAATCTCGGGTATCGAACTTTTTGGGACGTCAATACTAAAATGTTAGACATTTCCTCATTAATTCCCAAAAATTTATTGGTTCACTCAAAAACATTGGAAAAATGATTTAACTGCTCGAAATTGGAACCCATGAGAAAATGGGCTAGGCCAGGGCCCATTGGACCCTACGCCCCTGGAGGGTAGCCATAGGGGCAAGCAAGCTTAAAGTGGGCCCAATTAAGCCCACCAAGCACAAAACAAATTTCCAAGACCATTTTCGAGCCCGATTCTGATTTTAGCCCTAACCTACCTCTACAATCTGGCAAGTGTGTTACTATTCATTGAGTCCGATTCGTTGGCCTACTTCTTGAATTTTGGCCCAAGGGCATTTCGGGAATTTGCGCCTAAAAGAATAGAAAAGATCAAAATGCCCTTTGTGCATTAATTTCACAAAAGACAAAATGGGTAGGAAAAGCATGCATAATGATGGGTTTAAGGCACAAAAATGCATGCATCTCTCTCTCTTCCTCGCTCCCTCTCCCCATACAGTTCTCCCCCCTTCAGTTGCATGCACTTCTCCTCTTTCCTTCTTCTTCCTTCGGTTGTCTTCTCTTCTTCTTCCCTGGTTTGTTTTTTTTTTTCTTTGATTGTGGTTGCCTTACTCTAGTTGTGGCTGCACGCCACCATCACCAACCACCTCTACCACCTCTTGCCACTGCTAAGTAACCAAGTTCCACCTTTCGTCACAAACCGTGCCGAACCACCACCACCTGAAACTAGCTACTTCCTTTTCCATCCCTGGGTTCTATCTTTGCTAAACCAGTCACCCCTCTTAGTCCTCACCACCACCCGTCCACCCTTGTACTACTGTCGGACCCCTCGCAACCCTCACCAAACCACCCCTGAACCACCCCCTGCTGTGCCTCACTCTCTCTGGGTTCTCTCTCTTAGGTCCTCACCCAGACAAATCAACCCAACCTCCTCATGTCACCTTGCACCGCCGCCAGAGCTGTTTGCAAGCCGTCTCTACCCATGGTGCTGCTCGTAGTTGTGCCTACGTCCCTCTCTACCTTAGCTTTCCTCCTTACCAAGCCACTCCTGCAGAGACCTGTTTCCACACCATTTCACTTTGATGTGCTAATGGTAGCCACGTGTCGCCCTTGCCGCCACCATCGCACCTATGTCGTCGTTGCCGTAAGCTGGTGAGTTAACGCTCTAATCCCTTAATTAGTGTGCTAATCTCGATGAAGTATATATATTAGTTTAGGACTAATCCTAATTAGATGGTTAGTTATAGTTAATTATAATTAGTGTTAATTAACTTTGTTAATCACGCTTAGTGAAATTAACTATAGTTTAACTGCGATTTGTGCTAATTAAATAGTAAATTCTGATTTAGCAATAATAGATTATATTTAATTATTTAATAACCATTAATCATGATTAATTATTTTTAGTGCTAATTAATTATTGTTTCATATAATTAATTATGATTAATTATTTTTTAGTATTAAGTAATTATTTTTAATAATAATCAATTATTGTTAAATCTAATTTATGTTAATTATTTTTAAATAACTGTTTGATTATCGTAATCGAGCGATAAGTGGACAATATGTGGGTTATCGGTTGGTTTATATGCTGATTTTATGCATGTCCTATATTGGTTGATGTATGCCTTGAGAAATAAAATGATTGAGTAATTTGAGATTCTTGTGTAGACATATTAAATTGAACCCATCACTCAACAGGAGTTTGAGGAGATGAATCTTGATTTATTGGATGTTTGGTGGGTGTTCGAAGACCGAGTCACCTTTGAGGCTGGACTAATACTCTATATAGGAATGCCATTTGTGACAAGAGATCCAGACGATGCCCTACGTGATGGGGTGAGACGGGTGAGACGATGCTTGGTCACGCTGAAAGACTGCTAACCTTTGGGTCATGTTGTGGCCCAAAAAGTTGTAAAAATTGAAACACACGCGAATGTATCGTGCATGAAATATTATGAATTGTGTTTTGACAATATGAATGCCTAATTACATTGTTGTTGGCACATGTGAAGTTGTATCATGCAAGATATGTGTTGTTGCAAGGTAAGGCTACCTGCAAATCGATTTGATTGTCAATTGTTATTATAATGAATCCACTTGTTAAGTACCCCGAGGCAAATTGATACTCTAACCAACACTTAGGGCTCTGATTTACTGAGATTTTATTTCACTTGTTGTCACTTAACCCTTTCAGGCCCCTTGGCATGGCTTTCTGCTCTAAACATATTAGACTCCTTCTCACCACCAAGCTATACATATCAATGTTTACCACAGTAAAGAGTGAGGCAGTCTTCTTAAGGTTTACTACCACTGTTTGAGTAGACAAGGGAGGGGGTGAATTGGTTCCACATCCTTTTGTGGCCTGGTTCATCTCGTTCAAGGGTAGCCTATTTGGACTCTATGAAGAACTCACGGGGTGATGCATCAGTTGGACATTAGATGCCTTCTTTTCGGATTGACCAGACCCTAGTCCCTTTTTAAGATGGAGTAAATTGACCCTTTTGCCCTTTATATCTCTTTGATGGCAACTGGAACAATGCCTATCTGTAAGGTTGTACATGTACTTATTCCTAAGGGTTAATCCCATAAATAAATAAGATGGGGTGTTTACTATTATCGTTACTTGCCTTTCTAGCTATCCATGCTACTCTTGTTTGATCGGGTGTATACTGTTTTGCTTCTGCATGAGCATAATTAAAAGATAAAAAGAATGGTTAGCAATACGTCCTAGGACATCACACTTATTTGACCTCAATGAACTGGGGTTGCTACGTACTCTAGGGTTGAGGCATGACATGGTAAACAAATCCAAATAAAGCTCCATTATGTCTGATACACCAATTGTTCAGCAAAACATCAACTAAAGATCAAACAATGCATGCATGACCTAACCATGATTTTGAAATACAATGTCAATTAGTTCTTTTTGAGTTTTTCTTCTTATGGAAACTAGACTATATGCAATTATTGAACCTATCTACATGATATAATTTCTATTAAAGTACAGACACTAAGTTATGTGACTCACTAAATGATGTGCAATATATCACATTCATATATTATGAGACAAATAAATTTCATATGCAATCTATATGTCCTAGGTGACATTTTTTATTTGGTTATATTGTAATTAAGAGAAATTAATGAATGAAAATTTTGTGCTCACCAAAAGCCCCGCATCCACTGTTCACGGCTTTCTCTCTAAACTGGGCGCCGAACTTGTCTTCGTCGCCGGTGAAGAGCCCTAGTCCGGTGACTAAGGGCGACAGCCGGGGCCGTTCCTCGGTGGCTTCTTTGCCATCTTCCCCACCTTTTCGACTGAAGCTTTCCTTGGAGCAAGACTGGATTTTCTGCTATTGCCAAGCCTCTATCTTCTTGTCGGGCGTGAGCTTCGTTCCAACGACTGGGGGCGGCGATTGTGGTCGATTCTTGGGGGTTTCTCTTGCCATCTTCCCCTCATGCCTTCTACCAAAGCAAGACTGAAATCTGTGGTATGGCTACTTGGATCTAGGGTTTTCTGCTCTGTTTTGGGTCTGATATGGCGTCTGGTTTAAGATCTGGTTTGAGGGGGAAAGATATTGATCTAAGAGGGTTTCTGGCTAGAAACTCTAATGCTTTAGATGGTAGGAGAGACCAGAGTAGAAGTAGGCCAGGGGGGCCCGAAAATGGCCGGAAACAGGGCAAAGTGCTGTTGTTTTTGATGTTTCTGCAGGGGAGGGGGCCCGAAAATGGCCGGAAATTGGCCGAAATGATACTGATGTTGAGGTTTCTGCAGGAGCGAGAGCTAAGGGTGTTCCTGCAGGGGTGGGGGCCCGAAAATGGCTGGAAACAGGGCAAATTGTTGCTGGTTTTGATGTTTCTACAAGGGAGGGGGCCCGAAAATGGCCAAAAAATGGCCAAAATGATGCTGGTGTTGAGGTTTCTGCAAGTGCGAGAGTTGAGGGCGTTCCCGGGGAGTGGAGGCTCGAAAATGGCCAGAAACAGGGCGAATTGCTGCTGGTTTTGATGTTTTTGCAGGGGCAGGGGCCCGAAAATGGCCGGAAATTGGTCAAAATGCTACTGGTGTTGAGGTTGCTGTAGGGGAGGGAGCTGAGGGCATTCCCGCAGGGGTGGGGGCCTAGAAATGGCTGGAAACAAGGCGTAATGCTACTGGTTTTGAGGGTACTGTAGGGGCGGGGGCAGAGGGCTCTGGTTCGGTCCTTCTCCTTGGGTCTAAAGGGTTGAAGGGTCTGCTCAGCTAGGTGTGGGCAGAAACTCAATGCCTGATATGCAGCCAAGTCAGAGACAGAGCAATGTGCCGCACACGGGCCCGCAAGGGCGAGCTTTCGTGGGTCCTATCTTTGGGCGACAGAGTAGGGGGGCGCGTCCCTCAACTGATAGACATTGGGTTAATGTGGTGAGGTCAGCTATGAAAGGCTATAACCTCTCTTTTGTCCAACCAACGTGCATTAATGATAGGTTGGTGGTTGAAATATCCGACCAAGTGCTAGATGCTTCGGACCCATTATGGTCTAAATGTATTGTGGGATATCTGATAGGGAAGAAGTTACCATTTAGATTGGTAGAGTCTGCTCTCAAACATGTATGGGGGGACAAGCTTGTGGATGTTAGGGCCAACGATCAAGGTTTTTTCTTCTTTCATATACTTGATCCGGAATTTCGCAGGATGGTGCTGGAGAGGGGTCCATTAACAGTTGCTCATGTTCCTCTTATGCTCCAAAAATGGGACCCACTTCTGGAGCTCACGAAGGTTCAACATTCCTCCGTGCCGGTGTGGGTTCACCTAAAAAATATTCCATATGCGCTGTGGTCTGCCCCGAGTATCAGTGTTGTGGCAAGTGTTCTTGGAAAGCCCTTGTATGTTGACCAACGCACTGAACAAATGAAACTGCTGTCTTTTGCACGTGTGTGTGTAGAGATGTCAGCTATGGCGGAGTTTCCGGCTTCAGTTGATGTCCTTTTTAGTGGCACTATGCGGAAGGTGGATGTGGAGTATGAGTGGAGGCCGTTGTGCTGCTCTTCGTGTGGTTTCTTTAGGCCTAAATGTCCGCCCAAGGACACTATTACGGGGGACATTGGCGCTGTAAATCAGTCGCTTGGAGCAGAAAATCCTCCTCTAAGTGCTGGACAACTTGTGGTTGATATTTCTGTCCTTGCTCAAAGCCGGCGGGAGGTTCAGGAAAGTGTAATACCTGGTGCTGATGGTCCAAGTGGTATGGAGGATGTCACAGCCAAAGGAGTCCATGATGAGAGTGCTGAGGCAGCTTGGCAAATTCAACACCCTAGTAGGAAGGCTAGTAGGAAGATGAGGGCCAAGTCAGACTTGGCTAACCATGTGTGCTCCTTTAGCTCCCCATTGGATAGCTCCTCTCGGGTACTCCAAGCAGCGCCTAGTCCAGCAGAATCGCCATCTTCATCTGCTTCTACCTCATCTGATGTAGGGCTAGATGATGGAGTGGAAATAGAGAGCAGCTCGGCGGAGGACCTGATGGAGGCTGGAGATGCCGGGCCTCAAAAATTTAAGCCCCCGGCTGGTGCGAAGGGGACAAATCTGCCTACCACGGTGACTGGGGCCGACTCTCTACATCAGCCTTTTCCTAAGACAACCCATAGGTCAAAGACTTCGAAGAGTCGTGGGTGAACAGGTTGGCGCAAGTAAGTTCTCTTTAATTGATACTTATAGTACTATATGAATATAGGTATATGGAATATTAGGGGCCTTGTGGACCCGGTACGCCAAGCTGAAGCTCGTAAGCTTGTGAGTACCTACAATCTTTGTTGTATAGGATTATTGGAGACTAAAGTTCCTGCTAGATGTTTTGATGGTTTATCAGCCAGTACTATCCCGAGGTGGCGATGGTCTTCAAACTATGCTTTCTCTCCTAGGGGCCGTATTTGGGTGGGTTGGGACCCGACTAGGGTTAAATTTAATGCCTTGCTAGCTCATGGTCAAGCCATTCGTGGCAATCTCTCGGACCTTAGTTTTGGTATATCTTTTAACCTTTCGGTAATATATGGTGAGCACACCTTTGTGGCTCGGAGACTTCTATGAGCTGACCTAGTTCAGATAATCCTTTCCTACAATAATAGTCCGTGGTTGGTGGCAGGGGACTTCAATGCTATCCGCGACCCCTCGGATAGAGTGGGTAGTACGACTCCATGGATCCCGTCTTTTGATGAGCTGAGAGACTGTCTATCCCAGGCTTTGCTTGATGATCTTAGGTATGTTGGATACCACCACACCTGGTTGGTCTCCTTGGGTCCTTCTCGAAAACTTCGTAAGATTGATCGAGTTTTGGTAAATAGTATATGGTGCCAGGAATTTTCTTTCTCTGAAGCTGCTTTTGTTGCCCCTGGTATTTCTGACCATACTCCTATGATTGTCAAGATTACAAAACCAACGCCCAGAAGGAAACCGTTTAAATTTTGTAACTTTTGGATGGAACACCCACAATTTCGTCCTATTCTCAGCCAGGCCTGGATTGCATCGGTGACAGGTACCCTCATGTTTCGATTATATGCTCGACTAAAAAAGGTAAAAGGCTGCTTAAAACAACTGAACAAGGAAGCCTTTTCTGACCTCTCATCACGTGTTGAAGATGCTACGGGGGCTCTTAAAATTACACAGGATGCTTACCAATTGGATCCGCAGAATGTCCAGTTGGCGGACCAAGAGAAAGTCCAGCTCGGGTTGTTTTATGAACTCAGGTCTCAAGAAGAAACTTTCTTTTGTCAGAAATCCAAAATTCGCTAGCTGAAAGAAGGGGATCTCAATACAAAATTTTTTCACCATTTGGTGAATAATCGGCAACTTCGGAATAGAATTTTGTCTATTCAGGATAACATGGGCAATTTGGTTTTTGATTTGCAGGAAATCAACAATGTTTTCATTCAGCACTTTCAAGAGTTGCTTGGGCTGGTACAAATGGAGGTTCGACCTTCTCTTATGGACATCAAATCGGTGCTTTCAGTTGGAGCTACAGATGACCAGGTTCGGTTGCTATTTAGTCCTGTTACTCCCACTGAAATACAAAAGGCTATGTTCTCACTTGCTAGTAATAAAGCCCCAGGACTAAATGGCTTTAACTCTGACTTCTTCAAGAAGAATTGGGATGTGGTAGGCTAGGATGTAGCTGATGCTGTTATGGATTTTTTTAACACTGGGAGATTCTTAAGGGAGGTTAATAATACTATCCTTACACTTGTTCCTAAAGTTCCCAATGCTTCTTCTGTGGGGGATTTTAGGCCGATAGCATGTTGTAACACTGTCTATAAATGCATCACAAAGATTATTGCGGATAGAGTTGCTGCGGTTACCCCATCCCTAGTAAGACCATACCAGAACGCATTCGTCAAAGGCCGGCGGATTAGTGATAACATTTTATTAGTCCAGGAGTTATTTAGTGGATTTCATGTAGAGCCATACCTGCCTAAATGTGCAATCAAGGTTGACTTTCAGAAAGCCTATGACACTCTTGACTGGAATTTTCTGGAACTAACCTTGAAAGCTTTTGGATTTCCACATTGGCTGGTAGACCGCATTATGACATGTGTACGGACTCCTAGATTTTCTATTGCAATTAATGGAGAGATTCATAGTTTTTTCCCGAGTGGGAGGGGATTAAGACAAGGGGATCCTATGTCTCCATACTTATTCACTCTGGCCATGGGGGTTCTATCTAGCATTATCTCTAGGAAAGCTGGTTGTCCAGGTTTTAAGTTCTTCTGGAGATATAAAGCTACTAGGTTGTCCCACTTATTTTTTGCAGATGATGTTTTCCTATTTTGTGAAGCTTCTTTGACCTCATGCACCTATCTAAAGGAGGGTCTCCTTCTTTTCTCCTCCTGGAGTGGTCTTGGGCCGAATCTCAACAAGAGTGAGGTATTTCTAGCGGGTGGCTCTACATTAGTCCAGGATCAAATCATCCAGATGTGGGGTTTTCGGCTAGGGTCCCTTCTAGTGAGATACCTAGGTGTTCCAATCATCACTAAGAGGATGGCCAAAGAGGATTGCATTGCCCTGGTTAGTCTCCTTACTACTCGGGTCCATTCGTGGACCCATCGCTTTTTGTCTTTTGCTGGTCGGCTATTACTTATCAGATCGGTCCTTCATGCCATTCAAGTATACTGGGCTAGTATTTTCATTATACCTAGCTCGGTCCTGAAGAGAATTGAACAAATATGTCGACAGTTTCTATGGAAGGGTCCTAGTTTAGGCTTTGGTGGTGCAAAGGTGGCTTGGGATCACGTCTGCCTACCGAAGACTGAAGGTGGACTTAGGGTGAGGAAGCTTCGGGAGAGTAATAGAGCTGCTATGATGAAGCATATCTAGCTCTTGTTCACAGATAAGGAATCCCTTTGGTGTAAGTGGATTCATGCCACTTATTTAAAAAACAAGAACTTTTGGATCACTTCTACACCGACTTATTGCTCCTGGGCTTGGAGGAAAATCCTAGATTTGAGAATTGAGTTCCAGGCCTTGGTGAGGTGGCAGGTTGGCAATGGGCGCAGGGCATCTCTATGGTTTGATCCTTGGCACCCTCGTGGTCCATTGAATATCTTCTTCTCTAACTCATATATCTACTGTTCTGGCCTTCCTAGGGAAGCAACGGTGGCGAACCTTTTTTCCCCAGCTGGAAGCGCTATGCTCCAACATATCCAAAGCTGGTCGTATCCAATTCCAATCCTCAACAATAGGCCTGATATGCTTACTTGGTTACCACATTCTTTGGGTGAGTTCACGATGGCGTTGGCCTGGGAAAATATTAGAAGTAGGGCCGTGCGGGCCTTTTGGTTTTCTTTCGTTTGGAGTAAGTCCATTATGCCGAGACACCAATTTTTGCTTTGGCTGATTATCAGGAATCGCCTCCCTACACAATTGTTATTATTATCTTATGGTAGGATTGGTGGTGCCGTTTGTCCTTTTTGCAAGCTGAGGCCGGACTCTATTGATCACTTGTTTTTTGGATGTAAAGTAACCCATGAGATTGCTATGTTTTGGGCGGGTAAATGTAACATGGCCTGTCCGGGAGGACTTTGGAGGGATACTCTTGAATGGGCTTGTCGTAATATGACCGGAAAAGGCTTCCAGAAGGAGATATGTAGATGCTATTTTGGTGCGCTATGTTATATTATTTGGAAGTCTCGAAACGACATACTATTCCGGGGCAAAGTATTGTCCATTCCCTCTATGAAGCACTATATTATCCAAGTTGTCAAAGATAAAGTGGCTTCAGAGCTGTTGATTGAAGATAACATGGTTAATAGAAGACTACAAAGATCTTGGGAATTTGATGCTGCTGTTTTTTATGTTTAAGAGTTTATGTGGTTACTATATGTCGTTTTGTTTTAGATGTGTTCAGGTCTTGGCACTTCTCCACTCAGTAGCCTGAGCTAATTGAGTGTAAATGGGGTCCGTTGGCCCCTAGGTTGTACAGTGGATGTTTGGATAAATACATGCTTACCTTACCAAAAAAAAAGAAAGAAGAGAAATTATAGACTATCCAAAATCTATATGATGACCACAATTAGGCTAAGAAATAATATATATTAAATCTAATCTAAATTAGTTAACTATCTAAATTACTATGTAATTCTTAAAGAGATAAGTGTACTAAAAGTTCTAAAATTTTAAAGAGGTGCAATCAAGTCCTAAAACTTATCACAAAAGTGAAATTGAGCCATAAAACTTTCAAAAAAGTGCAATAAAGTCCTATAACTTGTCAAGTTGTTGCAATCAAGTCCTAAAACTTGTAATTATTTTCCGTTTTCAAGTTAGATGGAGTTAATGGAATAACTTAATTGCACCAACATTATAAGTTTTAAGACTCAATTACACCTTCATGGTAAGTTGTAGGATTTTATTGCACTTTGGTGAAGCTAATCTTAGATGCAATGCATTCGATTTGATATTTTTTATACAATGCATATTCCTAATTAATTAGCATCAAAATCTAACATCTTATATTTAATTTCACCACGCACATATAGATAAACGAATTTAATTGAGAGTCCAATTTTAGTCCCAAAGATTTGATCCCCAATTATCAAATATATATATATGAAACAACTCAAATAAGAAAACTGCCTATTTGGTAATGCTTAATAAATCACATCAAATTGACTTTGACTCAAATTATCTCAATTTAGGTAGGTGAATATTCAATGAAGCATAGTAAGATGGCCCATGATGACTGGATACCTTGTCAGCAATTTCTGATAAAAATTAACCGTAAAAACTACATTGAAATTTCACATAAAGGTTTAGAATACATTGCCAAAATTGTAAATTTTATGATTGAATTGATGTATGTAGAATAAGTTTAAGATTGATTTAGAAATTATACCTCATATGTAAACCTTTAATAACTCATTAGTTATGTCTAGAGATTGCAAAAAATAAAAGAAGTAGGATAACCCTCAACTTTGTGGTAGGAATAATGAATAGTAATCCATTTAATCACTAAAGTTATATTTGCTTTTAAAATATGCAAACCATATATTATAACTTTTTAAAAACTTAATTTGTTATTCACAAGTTTCCATCATAATTATGGATTGCTTCTTTTTTTTAATGAATTGGTTATATCTTTAACGATATTTGGTGGAGAGTGACTACATAAAAATACGATCATTAGTAACTCCATAAACAAGCCCCCTCATGTGCAAAATGAACACGAGGAACAGGGTAATTAGTAAACTGAGAAATAAGACAAACAAGAGTCCCTTGCAAAATGAAATACTAAATAGAAGATACACCTCTTGATCGAGCTCGAGATTGCAGATATCATAAGAGAAGGACAAAGTTGTCCATACCACAGTTGATACTAGGTAATGTATTTTCCAAATCATAGTAATTAAGAAGAGCAATTTATGGGATGAAATTCTCTTTTATCTAAGAAGAAAATAGTTCTACCAATTACTTTCGATCTTCTATACAACTTTTCACGCTAGTTAGAAATTCGAACTGACCATAATATATTTTCAGCCAAATGATGCACATTACAATTAGGAGACGTGAGATTTTGTGGGACCATAAGCAACTATTCAAAAATATTAATCTTTAAATGAAGATGGGGTTTATTATTTAAATATTCTAACACTTTTTCTCACACTTAATCTAATTTTTTTGCCTACTACTAAGTATGAAAATGTAATTAGGGAGGTAAATGGGATCCGATAAGATTTGAACTTATAATCTCCAGTTTGATACCATGTGACATTTTGTGAGACCACAACTAACTGTCCTAAAAGCTTAGGCTATTAGATGAGGCGTGATTTATTATTTAAGTATCTTAATAGGAGAGATGTTTCCATGACAAAAAAAAAAAAAAAAAAAATTCCGGATTAAGGAAAGACCACGTGGACTGATTTATCCACTTCTGTGGAATACATACTAGGTAGCTTCCGTGTCAATTTTACATTATGATCATCTACGCAGTTTCTTTTATCAATGATAAAGGAAAATATGATTTTTTTCAAAGAACTATGCCCTCAACTTGACTTTCATACTATGTGAAATTCTCCAAAAATCAATTTAAACACGGTTACAACAAAATTAGATGATTTTGAAATTCTAAATCTTGCAAAATTAAGCCTTTGACCCAATTGGACTTTAAACTCTTTTAGAATTAAAAGTTTAATTAGGAGAGTTTTTATGAGTTCAACAGGAGTTGAAGTATTACATACATGAAAGAAATAAATAAGATTCCAAATACATAACATGTTCAATAATAATATACCTTATATTTAATGAATTTTCTCAGTTCTCAATTGAGCGTGGAATTAAAAGTCGATGTGCTATTTATAAAACATTGAAATTCTCCGCAATGGCGGTAGTTATCTCGTCTACATCGAGCTGAATCTGTCCAAGTAGCCTGGAACTTGATTTTTATTATTAGAAATTCAAAACTTAAGTGAGAAGTTTAGATAAATATGACTCACGCAAACATAGATTCCAATATCATATTGACAGTGCGCGTCTGTCAGAGATTACCATGAAATTTCCAAGATAGTTTGATCTGCTGATTACAAGCAGTGTAAACGTCACTATTTCAATAGTAATTATTTTTATTGTCCATCAAAACGTCATGGGCTTGTGTCAGAGCTTGTTCTCTGTCTTTCACTTGCAAATTCTAGGAAAGAGCACGATCATTAGAAAAAAAATCTGAGATGTGTCATTTCAATAGGTCAAGAAGACAGTGATAGACTGAAAACTTCTCATTCTCCTATTTTTTCTTTCCCCATATATTTGTCATATTTTGTTGACGATTGACGTAAGAAGTGAGGAATATTCTGAGACGGCTTGTCCTTCATCTCTTTAACCACGTTACTTCCCGCAAATCATACACTAATCTCGTACTTTTAGCGTATGCCATCCACGCTCTTTTGGTGCTATGCGTGTTGAAATTAAGTTTCGAGATTGAATCCTTAAAAGAAGCTTTACTAATCTGAATAGATTTTCTAGTGGAGTTAGTTTCCTATTTTGAATCCAATTATGTTTTATATAAAACGTGGGTTTTCTTCATAAAGAGTACTCAAGAGGTAAATTCTTGTAAATTATGCATTTAAGCAATTTGAGAGTGTTGAAGTCAAATAAATCTTGAGGCTAAGATTTGTGAATTCCTTTCTTTCGTGAGAATGGGAGATTATCTCATAAGGAATTGTGAAGACTAAACACTATGTACATTATTTAGTGTAATTGGGATTAGAAAATACTGAAAGTGTTTGAATGACTTTATTATGATTTTGATTTTCGTTATATCACTGGATGTATAGTGAAATTTTATACTGCTCTCCCTGTGAACATAGACAAATGATATAAATTTAGTATTCGATTTATTTCCTTATTTTGCTTGTTTTATTGTGCAATCACTTGTTTTCATGATAATTGAGATAGGATCTAAGCTTGATTGAGTTTAAGTAAATCGATGGAACTTGAAGAACTACAAGTGAAATTCGATAGATTTGATGGGAAGGATTTTGATTTCTAGAAAATTTAAATTGAGGGTTATATATACAAGAGGAGTCAACATTTAACCCTATCTCGAGAGAAATCAAATTCAATGAAGGAAGTTGATTGGAATTTGCTGGACAAATAAGCATTTGGTGTTATTTGGTTGACGTTGGCTCACAATGTCACATTTAACATCATGATAGAGAAAACCACAATACCCCGTTGGACATGTATAAGAAGCATTATGTGATCAATAAGGTCTACCTGATGCAACGTCTATTTCACTTAAAGATGGGTGAAGGTACATCAATTGCTAATAATATCAATGAATTTAATGTGGTCATTAGCCAATTAAGTTCAATTGAGATTGATTTTGATGATGAGATATGTACTTTGATTTGTTATCCTCATTTCCTGATAGTTGGAATACTATTGTTACTATTATTAGTAATTCCTTTGGGACACAAGCTTGATGTTTGATGGGTCCACAATTTGATTCTAAGTGAAGACATCTGTAGAAGAGAATCTATAAAATTGTGTTTGTTGCTTTAGTAGGTGAAGGTAGAACAAGAGAGCTAGTACTAGTGATAGCAGAAATAGTGTAAACTTGAACGGATGTAATAAATCTAGGATTGGTGTTTTAGTCAGTTGAAGTTGTGGCAAAATGAGGCATTTTGGAATGGATTGTTTTAAGCTGAAGAACTAGAATGGTGAGTGAATTCGAGTTGAGTTTAATGATGATGTTGCAGCAATTGCTGATAGTAATTCTGATCGTGTTGATATTGTCGTGTCTATATTTGAGGATTCATCATTTAATACATGGATTATAGATTGTGATTGTCCCTGGAAAACTATCTTTTCCCCGCTCCTTATCCACCTTCCATCTCCCTCGGATGATTCCATTCAAGGGACGTCCGGAAACTGTAATAAAATATCACCCACAAAATGAAAATATAAGCCATAGTTTTATTGTAAATTATAAAACCACCTAAACATCATGCAAGTTCCATGATACAAAGAAGAAAATGCACTGCAATTGCTAATTCAAGTCACCACTATTGAAGTCCATTTTGGAATTTGAATTTTTGGTCGAAGTATCGAAGTATATGTAAAGTTAGCCGACAAACGTAAAGCTATCAAGTCATGGAAGCATAAATTTTTTAAGAGAAGTAGCTATCAATTTGGTGTAATTAGTTCATGAAAGAAAATATTAGAAAATTCGTATGACTGTGTATTGGATTGGACACAATTAAGAAATCAACGACTATGCCAGTAGACACCGACGGCGGTTCAGTTGTAGTCTTGAGGGGCAATAATAATCGGAACACGTGTGGATGCAAGAATGCATGAGAAATATGGCATCATTGGTTCCGATTATGCATGATGTGATCACATCATTTATGGCACACACGCATGAATTGATAACGTGCAAGGTGTGGCAATAGCCAAGTGAGATCGCTTGTAATGCGACTCGCATGTGATTGATGAACTGCATCATCTAATGGCCATGTGCATTGCGTATATTATGCTGACATATAACGTGTAGGGTATGGCATACCGAGTAAGGTTGCATGCGAACCTACTATTTGATTGTTGGTTGCATTGCTTGTATTGTGTGAGGTTTAATGTGCAAGGTATGGCATACTGGATAAAGTTGTATGCGAACCGATTATTGATTGTTGGTTGACCTTGGCTGTTGTTGCTTGTTGGTTATTGGTTGTGGGTTGTTGGGTTGAGTGAGAGGTGGTTTTGGAGAGATACCCCAAATTGAGTTGATGTATTAACCGAGGCTTAGAAGAAGAACTCAATGAGATTTTATTTCACTGGTTATTGTATAACCACTTTCAGGCCTCTAGAATGGCGCACCCGCAATGGAGAATCCTGCCCCCGCTCCACCAGTGATCGACCCGATGGAGCCTGAGTCCGATGGGTCCGAATAACCATGGTGCTGAACCTGAGGGCTCATTTTGTATAGTTGGATTAGTCAAGCCTAGTTTCTTTTTGGTCTGGCTTAGAGGATGAATCAGCCCCCTTTGTTGGGCTTGTATATCGGAATACGATCCTCCGTTGGTTAATCCATTAAAGATGTATAAATGAGTAGTGATTGTTGTTCTTGCTATTCATCCTTCTATCCCTGATTGATTGCTTGATTGTTTGTTAGACTGGGGATGGTTCGTCTTCTGCTTGCGCATAACAAAAGATTAAAATGAATGGTTGTCGACGAGTCTTGGGAAATCACTTTCAATTGACCATGGTAAGGGGTTGTTGCGTGCTCGGGGTTCGGGGCGTGACATGGGTAAAGTGGGAGAATGTAAGAATTATTGTAGTCCACATGATATTATTTATTAGTAATTTAATAATTATCAAAATGCTATGAAAGAAATATTGGCTATGAGAAGATGCGACTCTAATGAAATGAAATGATACAATCCTTATAATGAAGTTATCATTCTTTCGAAGGCGAAGTACACTAGAAGTGCCTTAACTTATTTAAGGTGCTCATTTTAATACCACAACTAAACATAAAATTATTTTGAGGCCAAAGTACACTAGAAGTGCTACTTTATGTTCGGCGAGTGCTACTTTATTGACACTTTGAGCTCAATTAAGGCACTTCTAGTGTACTTTGGCGCTCACTTTATGTACATCATTCACTTTAGTACCACAACTAAACATGAAATATCATAAACACATAATTGAGCCTAGAGTGTCAAACACGTAAACTTAATGCAACCATAATTAGGATTGCCAAATTTTTTGAAAAACGACTTTTTTAGTGGCATCGCCGATTTGCTTGGCCAGAAATCCGACGTAGATTTTTTTTATTAATTTCCTAAGCCAACGTGGCTTGTCAAAAAACGTGGATGGTGAATGACGTCGTTCAAAACATAACCAACTTTTTGCGGATCACTTAAGTGCCAGATTTTTTTGAAAAAATGGTTTTTTCAGTGTCAAATTACATTGCGTCACAAAATGAGGCCGTTCAAAAATTTTGGTACTGAAAAAAAATCGTTTTTAGAAAACTTTGACACTGAAAAAATAGTTTTTCAAAAAATTTGGCGCTTTAGTGATCCGTGAAAGGTTAGTTAAATGACTTAAGTTGCCATGTCAGCTAAAAATTTTAATTAAAAGCTACGTGTTAATTTTGGCTAGAACATCTCGCCAGAGGCACTTAAATAATCATTTTTCTTTGATTTTAGCACTTAAGTGAGCCAGCGAAAAGTCGTGGCATTGAAATAAGCACCGTACATAGGTTAGGCACTTCTGGTGTACTTTCCCTTCCTCCGAAAACGTGCAACTCTTATGAAAGTAAAAGGGTGCTTTGATGTAAGGAACTTATTGACAACCTATATAAATAGAGTCTGATCCTTTCTCCACTCATAATAAAAAAGAACGTTATATCCCATCCTTCATCGATAGAACACGTTAAAGAATAGTGGGTTAAGGGATAGAAATCGGATTTCTTCATTTGGTTTAAATTCTTTAATTTTTTGCAACAATTATCTCCAATGGTATTGTTAAGGATAAAGGAATGTTTTCATCCCACTTATTGTGAAAATCATGAAAATTAAAGATCACTGGTTTCTAAATTTCCCCATTAAAGAATTACATCGTCGCTAACAAGGGCTGTCTTAGCCGAATCGGGCTAGGGCAACCCTTCACCATAACAGGCAAGTGTCACGGATCTGAGTGATTGGCCCGTGACACAAGATTAAGGGATTTGCTCGCCGGATCTGGACCTTGTCCTTTAATCATCATGAAAATGTCTTCTACTCCCATTCAAATAGAGTTTAATAGGGTAGACTGGACAGCAATTGTTTCGAACCGCCAAAAAGCCGTGCACAAGGTCCTTGTCCCCTAATCATCGTCAAGCAAGATAATTGCTTGAACATGGCTCTCCAGCAATCTTTGCTGACTCTAATACCAACTGACGTAACAAACTTCCAGATAAACATGAATCTAACGATCGGCAAACACACACTCAATCGCACGTACTCAACAGGCCGAACTATAGAGAAAAGGTCTCTTTTTCTGTAATCTATAAAATATGATGAAATATGTCGAATACACGACCCAGAAAACTCAAATATTAGCTTAAGCAGAAAGCCTAAAATACTGTGGAGAAATGACAAATAGAAAAGTGCCTCAAACATGCTCAAACCATGAATTTTGAGGTTCAAAACAATTGCAAAAGGTGTACTCAATTTGATATACGTTTAGCGCTCAGAACAAGCTTTTTAGATTGGGATTATGAGACTTGTAACTCTTTCTAAATCAAAAGTTATGGTCGTTTTCTTACACTCTATGCAGATTGTTATCCTGAACCTGTTTGCATCAATCCAAAAGGCCATTGGCAGCCGTGTTTGCATCGACTTTGCTAGTTTTTTACTAAACTATTGTACTGGGAAAAAGATCTGTTTTACCTTCCTTCCCCACTTATACTTTCCATAACTCTCGGATGATTTCATCCAACGAGACTTGCTGGAAGTAGAGTTAAATATTGCCCATAAAATGAGCGTATACCCAAAGTTTTGTCCCCAATTATAAACCACCTAAACTTAACACTTTGCTAGTTCCATGATATATAGGCGAAAATTCACTGGGATTGCTAATTGTATTCATCAGTCTAAGTCCAGTTTGGGTTTTGAATTTCTTGTTGAAGTATATAGAAAGTCAGGCCAGAAGTTCAAAGATGATTTCATTGCTTCCATTGTCTCTTTCAAATAAGAAAATTCTAGGAAATAGCGTGCTTAATTTAAGAAAGGAAATATCAGACAATATGTCTAATTGCATATTGGATTTTGACACCATTAAGAAATCAACATATTGAAATGGTCTCACCGTATTGGTTATGCATAGTGCGTGGAGCTTAGTCCACTTGAATAAAGAAAATCGTGGAAGAAAAGGAGCTAAAGGATGATCTGTCTATTTCTAAACTCGGTGAATAAAGAAAAACAGAATAGATATATGGTGAGAGATGTCAAAACATTAATTGGACGATGTGTCTATTTCTCCATGCTCAGTTTCTTCCACTCGCCTTATCGACAATTTTGAGGTTTCGAACTTAACAAACTTGTACTTGTAGCCTGCTGATTTTATCTAAACTCTAGGAATAAACACACGAAAAATCCTAAAATCTATGTGTTGAGTACAGTTACGCGCTACAAGTTTTGGATCATACATTTAAATCGTAAAACTAGCGGACATTGTGTGGTAATGCCCTTTCTTTAAGAGTGTTTATATTTAGTAGGGGAAAAGGCTGATGTGGATTTTCTTTTATTATTTTCTCTTTTCTGAGTGGCTTGTGATCTTGACAGTGCCACCTACACATCGAAATGAAGGTGATTTGAAATTGCAGAAGGCATGACAGAAGTGATAATGTGACATCTCAGATTGTTCAGAGAAAAGTTTAATCGGAGGGGAGCTCAAACCTACTATTTCTTTTGCGATATTCGTTAATGAAGAAAATTACCAAAAAAGGTTATATGGATTTTGCCAATTCAGTCATAGATTTTATAATTGTGCTAATTTAATCATAAACATTTTCACGTTTTGCCAATTAAGTTTATTCGGCCAATTTTGACAAGAAATTGCTGGTGTGGATACTGGCTATTTTACATGGCATTATCAACATTCATGTTAGCGATTTCTAACCAAAATTAACCAAATAAACTCAATTAACAAAATGTGAATATGTTAACAACTAAATTGCACAATTATAAGATTAATGACTAAATTAGCACAAACACAATAGATTTATGATTTTTTTGATAGTTTTCTCTTTGTTAGTGAAACACTAAAGTGATATTTTAGTCAACAAACAGTTCAAGCCTGCAAAAATGGGAGGAAGAAGAGGAAGAAACTGACCCACAAATTAACTTTAATGTCTGCTCAATTGAAAAGGTCAGAAAAGGAGCTATGGTTGATTGGAAACTTTATACTCCTAAATGATGATAATTCAAATGTCTTGCATGCCCTATTGATTCTCGCAATGCCCTAAACTTTCTATTGTAACGTGTCATTTGATCGTGCGTCAAGGGTAAATGAGTCTGGAATCCATAGATAACATTGAGAATGACAGCAATGCGAAGCTATATTACTCTTGCCCGATGAACTTATCCTTGAAGGGCATTTCCCTGGAGTTCAGTCCATGACTCAAAAGTCCAGGGATACCACAATGTACGAATGATTTAGCTCTTTCAGGGGCATTTACAGCCTTTAAGGTCTGAACTAAGAATTCTTCTCTTGCTCCTATAGGAAACTATAGACTCCACAAAAACCGAAAGGCTTTTGATTTGAAAACAACATATGAGTGCTCATGTTATCAACAACTCTATAAGATTGAACCTTTAAAGAGAAAGGGGTCGGACCATTTCTACTTCGACTTCAGTTGGCTATATTGGATTAATCCTCGAACGTCTATGACGACTGGAGTGAAAGCAGGATCCGCAGCTGCTTGAACTGCCACCTTCGCCACCGCAGTGACATTCACGGGAGGTGTGATGAAGGGGCCCACGAGCAGCAGTTGGCTGAGTGCCTTCGCGTGATGAAAGATCTGCAAACATTCAGACACAAAAAAGTACTCTTCGGAAAAGGTGAATTTGACATAAATATGGTAGGCATGGCATCTTCCAAGTTCAAGGTCAGCTCAAGCAAGGTTCTAGCATGTATTCTTGGTGATTTCAATGGAAGGAGAACAGTAAAATACAGGCCATATTGTAGACCGCAAGAATTTGATCAACATATTCAGGCAAAGCGTAGACCATTTTGTGTAGGAGCTCACACAAGTAGAGTTAGAAAGATGCCACATTCAGTGCAAAACTGATTAAAGTTTAGTATCTAAGGTTGTCGAGGCATGTACCTCTCTCAGTCACATCGGTAAGCTCGACATTTCTTGATATCTTGTGGCAATCTTCATCTACATGGTTAGGAAGTCCTTGTTCTGCAGATGGTGCGCCTTGCTCATTGGTTAAAACATCGTTGATTTGGCTGGAGTTGCTTGACGGATTAGGGGGGAAATTAGTGTTTTCTAATATCTCAACAGCTGCATGCTTATTGGTACCATCATCCATACTTCTATCTCTGAATCTGCCCTTCCTATAAGTATGGGAATTGACGTCTCTTTCATAAAATCTCCTTCCCAATGCAACAATTTTCTGCCACAGCGAAGCTGAAGAACTTGTTATGACATGCCAATTCCTTTTGACAAATTTGACCATGTAAATGAGAAGAGCTGAAACTGCAGCAACTCCAGCAATCAAGAATAGGCCCCAGAAACTGTCAAGACCCAAGCTATCGGAAGAAATTGAGGAAGTCGAATTGATGCAGTTGGTTACCGATGTAAACCACGCTTTTTCGATTTCTGTCATGTTAGGCCCTTCAGTAACATTAAGGATTGCTCGCGAAATATCTGGTACTAACGGAGACCCTTTGGGGAAAACCTGTAAACCAAAAGAAGCAGGACATGAGAGTTTTCAATCAAAGAAATAATGACTAACCTTAGTAATTGTAGAATTTGAGGGGTTTTCTTTTTGCTAGAATTGAGAGATTGACTTACGAAGCCAAATCCAGCAGTTTTAAATGTCCGGATCATGGTATATTTGTTGCAATATTGAGAAAGAACAAGTTTAATGTAGGGGACTTCGTCAATTGCAGCCGCAATCCCACCCTTTGAGCTTCCTTTGGAGAGAAGCGCATCACATTCTTCAGCAGACTTATAAGATACAAGTCTGTAATCGTCAAATTTCATTTGCTTTAGCATTTCATGAACAAATGTTTCGTACTGGTATCCCACTCTTTGTCCGCTGTTTAGCAACTGATACACATCAGCTATAGTTGGTTGAGAATTTTGCACTACCAAAAGAGAACTCAAGCTTGCTGTATAACTTTGTGTTAGTATAAGTACCACAAAAACCCACACGATCACAACAAATCTCGTTAGGTTGTTAAACGCTCTCTCCCCTGCAATCCAAATTAAGGGTGAGTACATAAAATCTCCAACAATGATATGTAAATTGTAATGTTTGATTGATCTACTAAAGTGAAGGGTGTTTACCATGTGCAAAGACCATGGTTGAAAACGAAAACCAGAGGCTTGTGCCAACTTGATGAGTGGCTGGACCCCTAAAATTTTCGTTAACCCGATGTTCGAGAATCCACACCACTAATGCTATAAACACAAAGAAGCATCCAGTTGCTAGCCAAAGATCCCAAGTGAGTGGCTTCAAGAAAACCCAAGCATTGTTGCTCTTGTTGTCCTTGTATGGCACAAGCATTGCAATCCCCGATTCTGTGTATGGTAGGGTAAACTCCACGTACAATGATCTGTTCGCAAGGATAGTCGTATCACCCACCACTGCATCAAAATTCTGTTCCAACAAAAGGAAGGGAAAAATGTTTTCTTTGTCAACCACATGATAGTATAGTATGTTTCAACATGTAATCCAACAAGAAGCTAGTGCAATCAGTTATCTCACCTGGTAATACACTTGGTCGATCATGTCATTGTAACTACCGGCACTACTTCCATTAGGCAAGGCAAACGGAAGAAATTCATAAGTCACCGCATAAGGCAGCTTTTCTATCACAGCTCGAAAGATGTCGATACAGTATCCAGTGACTTGGGATGTGTTTGTTGTAGGATCACGTGTCACCCTCATGAATTGATTGAAACCGTCTTTAACGGGAACTAAGATTTTTAAACTCTTCCCATTCGTGGGAAACTCCCATCCCTTGGGAACGGAGGTCGAATCTCCTGGCCATGTTATTGTTCTGAAATTACTCTTCGAAGTGGAATATTTGGTTGCGTTGAATGGATTCAAATCTCTTAGCAGCCCATTTTTTAGGGTCCAGAACCCGATCCCTCTTGCCACATTTTCATTGATATTAACAATCTGGAACACTGACGATTCTAGCTGCCCATCAACGAGGCTGAAATTTCCAGTGAGTCACGTGAATGTTGTATTGGCTAGTTCTTGGAGAAGTTTCTCACCATTTCGAGAGACCCCAATAGTGTCCAGATCAGTTGCATCTATCGAAGCATTCAACATCTGGAAGGTAAAATTCCCCATTCCCATTTCCTCAACAGCCATTGCTAGAGCCCAAGCAGCATCATAAGCATAGTATCCAAAGATGTTCAACGGAGGACTAAGGACGGATGGATTGTCTTGTTGGAATTTCTTCTTCCATTGGACCATGAAATTGTCCAGGTTTCGTGTGTGTGGGACGTAAGTCTTGATGCCTAATACTCCTTGCATCGAACTAGCAACAACAGATGAATCCACAAAACTCAACAAGTCAATGATTCCATTAGTCAAGATCCACACATAACCTCTCTCCATCATTCCTACCTCTTTTGCTTTAGCAAATAGCCGCTGACCGAGGGTAGGTAACATGTGCACGATGAAGACCCTTGTTTGCATCGTCATTAACTTGTAGAGTTCCAACCCGATTTGATCATCTGTAGCCGAAGGAGGAATGAGGCTCCTATGGGGCACTCGCGTGTCGACCTCTTCCAAAGCATCTGTAAGAGAAGGTATGATGCCTTCTCCAAACTCATTGTCCACATATATGAGAACCGCTTCTCTCCAGCCAAAAGCTTGCACGACTGCGCTTATGGCATTCACTTGGGACGAGTCATTTTGCGCAGCTCGAATAAAGTATGGATTCCGAATGGAACTGAGGAAAGGATTAGTAGCAGAAAAAGAGATGATCGGCACATGAGATTTGTTTCCAAGGTCAATGATGAAGTCTGCTTGCACTGAACTTTGGGGGCCTATTATGGCTTGGACTTGCTTATTCTTTATCAGATCAAGTGCTGCATTTGTGAACCAGAAAAGTCGGTGAAATTATAAAAAGTACGGCAGCTAATGGAAATTTTTATTGAAAAAGGCACATCAGAAGTCGATCAAAACTTGGTGCAATATTATTAAAAATATAGATGTTTGATCAAGTATACTACATATCCATGAAATACACTGGGCATATGATTGACCAAGCCCTCTGGTTGAATCATAATGACTTACTTTAATTCGCCCCTCTTCCCTGTGATATACATATAAAACTCCGTCAAAGTCTCGAGCAAAACTAGACTCCAAGCCCCATATTCCAATTTTATGGATTTTGTGAGAGCAAACCTTTCCGATGTTATATCATATACCAAGCCTCCCAGCATCCATATTAAACTGCTTTCATGCATTGACAGTTATTTGATTGAGCCAGAAACCTAAGTGTTTGAATTGCCGCTAATAACACAACTTCCATGAAAATAGTTAGTCGCCTGTTAACTTGCTTAACTAGAAAAAACAAGAACAATCATGTAGATATACTTTCCCGAAGAAAAAAATTGAAAAGTTTCTCTATCAACCGCCCCCGCTTAAATGACTATTTTTTTCTATTTTGACAAGCACAATAAAAGTTTATTTGTTAAATTGAAAACTTCTTGTCAATGGAAAATATTTTTAGGAAATTCAAGATCAGAGAAAGTAAACCAATTTGTTATGTTTGTTTTCACTAAAAACAAATTGGAAAAAAACTTACTTCTATGGTATTTGAGAATAAGTGAATCCACTAAAGGCAGCTTGTAAATTAAAATTGATATGTAATGGCTAACGAACTAGAATCAACATGATTTTTGTTTATTTTGTAATCCATTAAATCAAAGAATTACAAGAAGTTATCAAAGAATTTATGAAAAATATTATGTACAATATGATGTAAGATGGACTTTTGTGAAAATATTGAAAGACGTGAGCATTAATGAAGTATATTGAAGAGATGGTAGACATGATTTATGAAAAAACCATATGAGGCTTATCAAGACAAACAGAAAAAAAAAAAAAATTGATAAGCAGAAAATGGACATAAAGGGACTCGTTCTTCTCACTCGGAGACACGGCAAGGAGCCAGGAAATATGATTCCTTATTGCCAAAAAAGGAAGTAGTTTTCCATTTTCTTTTTCTTTTTTTTTTTTCAGTCTATGAAAAATATTTTTTGTCGATCGACTAGTTTTTCATAATCCAAATATTAAATAGTTCAAGAACAATTTTCCAAAAATGGTTTTTCTCAAACAAACTGACTCTAATGTTAGGCTCTCTTTCCAAACCCCCTCTGGCTTTTCTCTCCCTCGCTCACGCGGATCTCTATCTTTTGTACTAGTCATCTTCTGCCCCTGCACTTCACGCGCAGGAAGGAGGAAGAAGAAGAAGAAGATGGTTGGGTCGGGCCGGCGGAGAAGAAACGAAAGGGGCCGTTAGTGGCCTTGGGCCCGCACGGGTAAAGGATATGAAGACGGGGGAGGGCTGAGTGCCAAGGCCCAGCCCCCGAGGGCCCCTTTTTAATATGATTATCCGAAATTGGGTAAAATAAAGGAAAATAAAATAGGAAATAAAATTAGTAGATGCACGATATATTAGTACTTAATTTTAGGGTCAAATTTCTCCCAAATTTTCTATGTAATTTAAATTTAAATATATAGTCAAAATTTAGGTGTCAACAATAATTTATATGTAGACATAATTTTATAGATAAGAGTCACATGAGAGTTATATATTCTTCAAAGAAAAGATTAGACAATAGTAGTCTTACATTTCACCCTCCAATAAATGGTTTAATAGATTAAAGATTTTTGATTTGGGGTGACTGAAATAACTATCTCCATGAGGATATTATAATTGGATATCCTTAGGATTGTTTCTTGCGATATCATTTTCTTGGTATAGCTCTCTGAAAATTAAACTCCGAGAAGTGAAAGGAATAAATGAAGTAAATGGTTTTAAGGTCAAATGTTTTGCTCAAAGACCAGTGTTTTTGCAAAACCGCATGGCATCAATGGAACAAAACCCACAAATACTCTCAAGCTAAGCATCAAATTGTGAGTCTCACATGACCGCATGACTTGGGTGGACATGTTGATATATTTCTAACTTTGAAACATCCTCATTCCCAATGTAAATAATATCAAATTGAATCTTAACCAAAGTAAACTTCATCAATCAACAGAAGTACAAAAGATAGAGAGAGAACCTGCAGCAGCAGCAGCAACCTCATCTCCTGCTGAGTCTCTAACGTTGAGGACGATCCTGGTCTTGTAAGAAGGGTTTGAACTATAAAAGTTGGAGAGAGACAAGTTAACGCAACTCAATCCCATCTTACCCACCCATGTCTCCAAATCAACAATCACCCCAACGTTCACTGGAGTCGTTGGGGCACTGTCGTTTTTACTGCCTTGCGCCACTGCTAGGTGAGGACCGTTGCTGAAGGACACAACGATAGCAATAAAGGAGAGAGCCGAAAAGAGGAGCATTTCAGCGTCGGAAGAGATTCTTCGAGGCATCATTGAAAAGGGTCTCGGGAAAACAGAAGTGTATGTTTGTTTGTGTGAAAGACGTGGAGGATGTGATGATGAGGACGATGTATTTATAAGGGAGAAGAGCTTTGAAAAGTAAGACAAAGCATGGAGAGCTTCCATCCAAGGATTTCTTGACGGGGGCGGGTCCATCTGGGCGGACGTACCATGCAAAGAGATAAGATGACCTCCGGTAGTATTGACAGTTCATATTTTTGGTTTTTTTAGTTTTTAATTTTAAATGAAGGAACCTAAAAATTCTTTGACCCCAAGATTGTTCATACCACCATTCTTTGGCTGCTATTTCCATCTTGTTTTAAACAATTGATGAGGGAACTTGGTTCAAGTGCTAGAAACAACTCGTGTTTAAGACTAAGAAAAGTAGGGTCTTCGATAGGATGTATATGCGATGCGTTAGTTAGGGATTTCTCATTAACTTTTCCAATTCTAATATGAAGGGTCCGTCTTGATCAAGAGACTGCTTAGGATGGAGTTAATCTAGTATACAAAAGCTCATGGATAATATGACATAATCATGCACCAAGAAGAAGAGATACTCGATGATTCTCAACTAATATAAGAAGTACGTGTCAACTAGAAAAGGCATAAATTGATGTAAGATTTATTCATTGTTGGTTAATACCATAAACTTCTTGGCTTTTCACTCTAATAACCTGTGCAAACTTGCGTAAATTTGGTCATCACGTAGCCAAAGACCTGCCCTATCGTAGATTCAATAGGTACGCTAAGCCATGACATATTGTTGGTGGTCATTCTTTTAACTATTTTAAATTGTAAAGTGAGCAATCGATTATACATCAATAAATTAGGCAGCTGCTCTCTCGCATAGTTTTGCTTAGTTTTGCTTAACCTAACGCTCCCCTCAAGTTGAATTTGATATAGTAGGACGAGCCTAAGTTTTATGAATCCTTGTATTATCATATTAAGCAAAAAACCTCATACATAAGAATAAAGAGAAAATTTTTAAATGAAGGCTTAAAGTGGTGGTGTTTTCTTAAAAGAGGGCTTAAAGTAGATGTCGTCTTAAATTAAAGTCTAAAATAACCAATTTAGTTTCAAATAAGAACCTGATTTTAATGGCTGCATAAATCTTATTTCCGATCAGGGGCATTTTCGTCTAAGTACAATTTTTTTCATTAATTTTACCTTTCTTTCTTCTCTTATTGTTTGAAATTTTCCCAACAATAAAAGACTGAGAGATAGAGAAGAAAATTTTGTAAAACAATAAAAGAGTATGTACATTGTATATAACCAAATTCGATCACCTATCTCAATGTCATATAAAGGTGAGCATGCAACTCATGAGAAGTCATTGAGAATGACATTCGTGTATATTTATGGCCTAACAATGTAATAAACTTATTAAATCATAGTGCACAGTGAGTGATTTATTATTGTTATTGTCATTGTTTCTTATTATTATTATTATTATTATTATGGTTTCTCGTGCATATTATTTCAGATTCGATTCAACTCAGCGACCGTTTCCACAGGACAAGCTCTTATATAAATTAAATGTGATGAATGATGATGGGGGTGCGGTCTCTTTCTGTTGGCTCATTCCACGTGTACAAAAGCAACACATCATGGCTTCTTGCGAGGGGTTACGTCATATATATTAATGTTGAGTTTCTATTATGTGTTTGATTTTATGTGACCCAGAATGATTTTGAAGTCCATACGCCCTCGTCAATGGGCTCCACTCAAAATGGTTTTTTGTTCCTGATCCATGACCGTTATTAATCTTTCTCCACACAGTGTGGAGATATCAAATGATTCTAGACGCACCTTCCAAAGCTCGTCCATGAAATTCCAACCCGAGTTATTGACTACATGGGGTGAAGTTCATCGAATGGCTCATGTCACAGACAAATTCTAATAATAATTGAGAACGATTTCTTGGTGAATTTGTATCCTTCACAGCGCTAATCAACAAAATTGAGTCTAGAGTTTGTTCACACGGTTACGCCAGTCCACATGGAGTCCTTGTCAATTCACTATCCATGTGCCTGAGCAATACAATTTTCCACGATGGAGCAATGGAAAATTAAATCAAGCTCGTCCATTGATTTCCATCTCGACTACCGACTGGCTAGGGCGAAAATTCCTTGAACAAGCCGAGTCATGTAGCAGACAAAAGTAACAGCAAATGCAAACAATTTCTCAAAAAATTTGTTTCTTTCACTAAGGTTAACGAGGAAATAGCCAAGTCCACACAGAATCTTTTTCATTTCAATCCATTTACTTTTTTATAGTCCTCATCGACAAAATTAAGTCTAGACTTTGTTCACGCGGTTACTCTAGTCCACATGGAGTCCTTTTCATATCACAATCCATGTACTTGAGCGATACAATTTTTCACGATGGAGCCATGAAAAATTAAATCGAGCTCATCCATTGATTTCCATCCCGACTATTGACTAGCTAGGGCGAAAATTCCGCGAACGAGCCAATTATACTAGTCATGTAGCAGACAAAGTAGCAATAAATGTGAAAAATTTCTCAAAACATTTGTTTCTTTTACAAAGCTTAACGAGGAAATAGCCAAGGCCACACGGAATCTTTTTCATTTCAATGTCCATTTACTTTACTTTTTTTTTTTTTTTTGTCCTTATACTCTAATTCTCAAACTTTTTTTCTGCTTCTTTATAGAGCTTAGCAGTCGAAACTCACAACGGAAACTAATTGTCCCCACCCTAATCCTCTCCGAGAATATGGGAATTCGAACCCCCCACTTTCCTCTTTTCATATGAGAATGGTGGCTATTAGGACAAACCCCAATGATTATGTCCATTTAGTTGAGTAGTACTATTTTTCGCAATGGAGTAGTAGAACACCAAATAGAAAGAACCTACTGAATGTATATCATCGGACTATCTTCCGATAAATAAACAAATGAAAACATGGCGTTTCTCTATATTATGGGCCTGATTCACTATAAAGTTTAAACTAATCATAAGCCCTTTTTTATGTGTCTGTACAGTTCGGTCTAATAGCATATACTAGTGAAATGTCTATGCATGTGTCTAAGATTACAAAATTATATCTTGTTAACACCTAAATTGTAGTGACCCCATTTAATCATTCATTGCATAAGAAAATTAGGATTTGACCCAAATTCGTAAACAAAAATTTTGTTAATTTGCATTTGTGTATCATGAGCATTTTTCATTCAATAACATTTGGCTCACATATTGCATTCTAATTAGACTGATGCTAGATGGGTTAATAACAAGTAGGTTCTAAGCTTAATTAAATTATCTTGACTAAGTCCTGTGGGAGAATGAAATTTGTTCAAGCCCATTGAATACTCAGTAGCTCTGCCTCTAGGGATGCCCTAAATATGCACCCAAAAATCACAATGAGTGAATTCATAATAGTGGTTAGGAATATCAGGGTCGCACTGTTGTAGAATAAGTAAATGACTAGAAAAACACCAACACCATGGCCTGGATGTTAGCACTCTTTCCTTTTCAGCAATTGAGCTAAATATAAATGCAAACAATTCTGGTTCAATCGGCTCACACTTTATAGATTCTGATTTCCATGCTTTCCTCATTGTCTCAAGAAGAGCCTAAACATTTACATTTGGTTTACAATATAGTTTACCGATGAGTATTAAGTCACACTCTCTTTTTTTATATAACGGAATATTATCCATTAGCACAACCTCATCTTCCTTTGACCACAAATCTCCTAGTTTCTTACATAATGCAACCATTCGCATTTCATTTGCTTCCCCTACTTCCATATTGCCTTCCTAATTAATAGGATATACTTGTAAGATAGAGGTTTTCTAACTGGAAATTTTGTTTGACAATACTCACAGCGACCTCCAAGGGAAAATGCAGAAGATGATTCTAGGCAATGAAATTGAGATCTGACGAAAGCTAGACCCAAACAAGTGGAGGAAGTAGCAAATCAGTAAGTTAAGGGGCTGTGGAGGGCTGGATTGAAGGGAGTTCTAGACAAAAGTGCTCTCTGGGAAGACAACTCTCTAGGTATGGCAAGGGTGGACTGTATGGGCATGAAAATCCCATCATTATAAGCGGATGTTGCTCTTCTAAGTTTCTAGAGAAGTCTACTTACTGGGAATGGCTGAGGGTGGGATTCGCCAACCACATAGAGAAAATGTTGAACTCCTATGCTGGATCATTGGGCATTTGTTGAATTTCACTGTGAAAGATGAGTTTAGCGTGGATAGCAAGATGAGAGCATCGTCATAGAGGGAATTAGAGAAATTTCGCTAAAGGGTTACTGGGAATTTAGGGTTTTCAAGGGAAACTATCACCATGAGGGACAGAGAGAAGCTCACCAAGGTAAGAGGAGCAAGATAAAACAAGCCTATGTTCACGAAAACCAAGACAAGCCTAAACTTACCAAAGCCGAAACAAGCTCATATCAACTAAAAGTAATCAAAACCATTAATCTCTTTTTCTCTAGACATTTTTTATTCATTTTCATTATTTTTGTTCCCTTCTCTTCGTCTAGCTCCACGTTCTTAGACCCTTCTCGCATTAAGCTCCTTAACTGGATCGCTAGGATTATTAACAAATCTGTATCCAAATCTGATACATTCAAATATTAGATTAAATGATACCATCGCCAACGATGAATTATCTCCAAACCACCATTACCAGCCACCACAATGTAACCAACTTCGGCCATCAAATGTCCTTTGCACACAGCTTTGGGGAGTAAACAAATAATAACAATGGAAGCATAATGTTGGATAGGCAAGGACCATCATCAGGGATCAGTATACACACCATTGCTTCTTGGAAGTTCCTCACCAGCAATTATCATCAACAGACATGGGGAAACGCCGAGGCACCATGCAGAAAGAATGATGAAAATGTGATCAAACTCGTAACAGCAGTGAAATGTAACCGAAACCAAGTCTTTGCATTAATGAGGTGATTACTACATACTATTGAGTCCTCAGATTATATGAAATTCCAAGTTACTTCGGATCTATGTCTAGGGGACATTTTAACAAACAGTGTGTGCATTGTAGTCATCAAATCTAGTTTATCAAATCAAAATGGTTTTTAGTCTTGATTCGGCAGTGAAACAAAGATGTCATCATAGACCATCAAGGAACAACTCTGCCTCTGCAAGATTTACAGATGAATTACATGAACATCACTCAGTCTTAGAGCTCACCAAAACAGGGCAGAGAGAAGACATAAGGTGACGAAGAAAAGTTCATGAAGATTTTGCTCAGTGACCACGAATCAATTTATAACATGGGAACTACATCATTTAATCTTCGGATTTGACAGTAGAAAGTATTATTTTGCAGACTTATCTCACAAACAATTTATCGAATAGGTGGCGTGCGCTTTCCATGCAAGTCTCGGGATCAATATCGATGCAGTTTTTTTAATCTAAACTCTGAACCAAAATTACAGAATCAGAGGTCATTGAGTGGTTTCGATTCTAATCGACTTGCGCACGAGCATGTTAACACGACTATATTTCAATCAGTTCAAGCAATTGAGGCCCATATGAAAACAAAGCCAGAGCAGCGAAGCACGACACAAATGATCGAGCCTTCAACAACCATTAAGTAGGATTTCAAAGCTTTGACTAAACTCTCAGAACTGGTGCCTCACGTCGGTATCGACTCGGATCGGCTGAACGGTGGCGAACAAGAGCGATCACGACAATGTCAATGCCGAGCCATCCCTCAGCGATTGCACTGCTCTAAAGGTCGGAGAAGATGGAACTGAGTCTCACTCAGAGATGGACAAGGACTTGGCGCAAATTCGTGAGCTTCGTCGATCGGTGGAGAGCACTGCGATAGAGAAAGAGCTTCGAAGACGCATGGAGGATTCTCCACAGAGAAAGAGATTTGTCTGCAGCAGGCGCTGGGACTTAGATATCAGTGCTTAACCGAATGATGAGGGTGCACTCCACCCCAAAAATTTCCCGCTCGTGCTTTTGGGACGGTCACGGAGAGCAAATTTCCATGGGTTGTTTCTTCTTTACATTTTTTTTTGTAAGGCTCCATTTTTATTTCGCGAAAAAAGAATAATTTGAAACATATTTTCATAAAAACGATCATTTGTATTGGTGAAAATAAATAATCACTTGAAGATGTTTTCATTGTCGACAATAATTTATAATGTTAATAACATCAAAATTTCCAAACTAACACATTTTTGACAAATTTATTTCATACTTATACACTCGTGACAATTTTATATTATGTTAGTTTTATTAAATTTTATTATCAAATTACTTAGTTTGATGACATAACAATTTACTAGTGTACTAATTTGGGATTTTACTCTCCGGTCATACTAGTTTGTGGTTTTTATGGCATTAATACAATTTAATGACTAGTTTTGGGTTTTTGATTATCAATTTGAAATTTTTCGTAATCAAATACTTAGTTTGAGTAAATTTATCATAAGTATATTAATTTGAGATTTTTCGTGGTATTAATTCTAAGTTATGTCTAAATATTTTTTTGGATAATAAATTTTTTAATTCATTATTTTTGTAAACAATATAAGGGAATTTTAAAGAAAATATTTTTCAAAAGATTTATTTCTCACGAGACTAATCAATCGTAAGTTTAAGGGATTTCTCGTCTAAATGGGCTAGTTTCTTTGGGCTTAGTGTGGCTTTTTTTATTTTTAATCTGAATGGGCCACTTTTCTCAAATTTTATGTGCCGTGCTTACGCACTTATCGTAAAATGAGATAAAATCTCCTTATTTATTTATTTTATTATTTTATTACATTTTATCACAAAAAATGCTATTTGATTTACTAGCAAAAATTCAGATGTCATAAAACAGCTTGCTTAATTTCACAAATAAATCATCCAAAAAACTTTTGTTTGATTGCATATTGAATTCTGAGACAATTAAGAAATCAACATATAAAAACAGTCTCTTTATGTAGTTTTACATCATACACTTGTGTCCGATATTAGTGAAGGAGCGGACTAGGCCTATGTGAGCTTCTCTTTCCTTATTTTCTCTCTCCTAATCGCCCGGGATACTTACCAAGCTACCAACACCGTCGAGCATTTTACATACAACATGAGTCAATTGATGATTTACCTTAAATATGAAAATATACAGGATTTTGACACGTGATGACCATTCAAACCTATTCTGCTAGGCTTTCTCATAATATATAGATAATAGATGTTAGTTTAAGAAGTCGTGTCTTGTTACTAAGTTCGGATACTTTGTGGAACGTAATCAAAATAACAATAAACACTCTCTTAACCGATTAAATATAGGATAAGAGAAGCTAATGCCTTCATATAACCACCCTGGGTTTGTTTTCTGTGATTAGACAATAAGCAGTAGTAATGGTAGACCTTACCTAAGAAGGGAATGAAGGGAAATGTAGGGTCATCTTAATATACAAAGTTCAACTACTCAAGGCATAAAGTTTAGTATCTAAGATTCTCGAGGCATGTAAATCTCTTAATTGACATTGGCAAAGCTAAGCGTTTATTACTATCCCAAGCCATCCTTTGTCTACACAATTAGGCGTTTTCTGAAGTTTCAACTGCTGCAACCTCAATGCCACCATCATCCACCATCATCCATACTTCTATCTCTAAATGTGCCTTTCATAAAAGTATGGGAACTGAGGTCTCTTTCTTAAAATCTTCTTCCCAATTCAACAATTTTCCCCCACAATGAACCTGAAGAACTTGTTACTTCATGCCAATTTCTTTGGATGAACATGAACATGAAAATGAGGAGAGCTAAAACTGCAGCAACTCCAACAATCAAGAATAGGCCCCAGAAACTATCAAGACCCGAGCTGTTGGAAGAAGCCGAGGAGATTGAATTCAGGCAGTTGGTTTTTGGTGTAAGCCACGCATTTTCAATTTCCATCATTTTAGGCCCTTCAGTTACATTGAGGATTGCTCGTGAAATATCTGGTACTAGTGGAGACCCTTTCGGGAAAACCTATAAAGGAAAGGAAGCAGGACATGAGATTTTTTAATCAAAGAAATAACTACTAATCTAAGCAATTGAAAAGTTTGAGGATTCTCTTTTGGCTAGAATGGAGGGATTAAGAACTTACGAAGCCAAATCCAGCAGTTTTAAATGCCGGGATCATTGTATATTTGTTGCAATATTGAGACAGAACCAGTTTCATGGAGGGGACTTGGTCGAATGCTGCTGCTATACCGCCCTTTGCGCTTCCACTGGAAAGAAGCGCATTGCATTCTTCAGGAGAGCGATATGGTATAAGTCTGGAATCATCGAACTTCATTTGCTTGAGCATTCCATAAACGAAAGAGCCATCTTCATATCCTACCTTTTCTCCACTCTTCAGGAGCTGATCTACATCAGTCACAGTTGGTTGAAGATTTTTCACCACCAAAAGAGAGCTCAAACTTGCTGTATAACTTTGCGTTAGTATAAGTACCACGAAAAACCACACGATCACAACAAATCTCGCTAGATTGCTAAGTACTCTCTCCCCTACAATCCAAATTAAGGGTAAGCCCATAAATTCTCTGACAATGATATCTAAATCGTAATGTTCAATTGATTTGTTAAAGTAAGGACAAGTACTTTGTGCGAAGATCATAGTTGAAAAGGAAAACCAGAAGCTCGTTCCAACTTGATGCATGGCTGGACCCCTGAAATCTTCGTTAATCTGATGTTCAAGAATCCACACGACCAATGCTATAAACACAAAGAAGCATATGGTGGTTAGCCAAAGGTCCCAAGTTAGTGGCTTTAAGAAAACCCAAGCATTCTTGCTCTTGTCGTCCTTGTATGGCACGACCATCACACCTCCTGTTCCGGAGTATGGTAAGGTGAAATCCACGTATAATGATCTGTTCGCAGTGATTGTCGTATCACCTACCACTGCATCATAATTCTATTCCAAAAAAAGAAAGGGAAATATTTTCTTTGTTAAACCCATGATAGCATAGTAAGTTTCAACATCTAATGCAATGAGTTATCTCACCTGGTAAAACACTTGATCGATCATGTCATTGTAACTGCCAGAGCTACTTCCATTAGGCAAGGCAAATGGAAAAAAGTCATAAGCCACAGCATAAGGCAACTTTTCTATCACGGCTTGAAAGACGTCGATACAAAATCCAGTGACATGGGATGTGTTTGTGTTAGGATCTTGAGTCACTGTCACAAATTGATGGAAACTTTCCTTCACGGGGACTAAAATTTTCAGCCTTTTCCCATGTGTTGGAATCTCCCATCCCTTAGGAATAGAGGTTGAATCTCCTGGCCATATTATCGATCTGAGATTAGTCTTCGAAGTGGAATATCTGCTTGTGTTCAATGAATTCAAATCTCTTAGCAGCCCATTTTCTAGTGTCCAAAACCCGATCCCTCTTGCTGCATCCCCATTGATATTAACAATCTGGAACGCCGACGACTCTAATTGCCCATTGACAAGGCTAAAATTTCCAGCAAGGCCCGTGAATTTCATATTGGCTAGTTCTTGGAGAAGTCCCTGACCAATTTGAGAGACCCCAATAGTGTCGAGATCTGTTCCATTTGTTGAAGCTCTCAACATCTGGAAGGTAAAATTCGCAACACCCATTTCCTCGATAGCCATTGCCAGAGCCCGAGTAGCGTCATAAGCCCAGTAGCCGAAAATGTTCAATGCAGGATTAAGGATGGATTGATTGTCATGTTGGAATTTCATCTTCCATCGGGCCATGAAGTCGTCCAGGTTTGGCTTGTTCGGGACATAAGTCTTAATGCCCAGACTCAATAGGTTGGTGATTCCATTAGTCAAGATCCACACATAACCTTCGCTCATCATTCCCACCTCTTTTGCGTTGGCAAATAGCCGAGAACCAAGGGTAGGTGACGCATGCACGATGAAGACCCTCGTTTGCATCGTCATTAATTTGTAGAGTTCTTGCAGGATTTGATCGTCCGTAGCCGAAGGAGAAATAAGGCTCCTATAGGCCACTCGCGTGTTGACTTCTTCCAAAGCTTCGGCAAGAGAAGGCATAATACCTGCTCCGAACTCGTTGTCCACATATACGAGGACCGCTTCTTTCCAGCCAAAAGCTTGCATGACTGCGCTTATGGCATTCACTTGGGACGAGTCTATTTGCGCGGCTCGAAGGAAGTATGGACTCCGAATAGAACTGAGCGTTGGACTAGTAGCAGAAAAAGAGATGATGGGCACACGAGATTTGTCTCCAATGTGAATGAGGAAGTCTGTTTGCATTGAATCTTGAGGGCCTATGATGGCTTGGACTTGCTTATTCTTTATCAGATCAAGGGCTGCACCGGTGAACCAGAAGATGGTGAAACAATAACAATAAGTAAGATAATAAAAATAAATTCTTATTGAAAAAGGCATAGTATTGATCAGAAGTCAATTAAAACTTGATGCAATATCAAAAAAATAGAAATGTTTAAGAAAAAGGAAACGTAGCAATTTGAAGTTGGGAAAGAACTCGTACTTGATTTTAGTTAAACAGTATGTGCCTACTATAATTTAAACTTCTCCATTTTCTCCGTTTATTATAGTGACATTAACCCGTTTTAATAAAATGTTTATGAAGTTGAATGTATCACTGAAATGTTTTTCATTATGACGAGACTAATTCAACATGTCCTTAAGATAAAACAATGTAACCAACACGGATAAGAGAAACCTCTTATTTTCAAGTACATGTGAAATTATACTAACTAAACATAGTCGAACACTCCCATTTGGATCTTAACGTAATTTCAAACCAAGCAGAAACTAATTCTTTCAAAAAAAGTAATATTAAGAACCAAAGAAAAGAGAATAAATTGGCCCATGCGCGATCAAGTTGATTCTTCTTCATCATTAAGTTGAACTCTTCATCTCATTCCATTTGAAAATTCCACTCTAGAATCCAAGCCCCATATTCCGAGTCCATGAAATTTATGAGGACAGACCTTCGTGATGTTATATATCAAGCCTCTCAACATCACTATTAAAATCGTTTCATGTGTTGACAATTATTTGGTCAAACTTCAAACCTAACTTGTTTTATTTGACCATTAATAAGGCACAATTTCCCCGGAACAAATTAATCACCAACTCAACCCGAATACAGATCATTATACATGACGTTTGGCTCAACTAAAAAAAAAAAAAAAAAAAAAAAAATTCAGTATAATTATGTTGAGATATGTTCTATGTACGTATCTTCCCAAAGAAGGATTTGAAATTGTCTACTATCAACTATCCATGCAGAAATGACTATTTTTCTAACCTGAAAATCACAATCATGTTAGGCTCTTTTCCCGAAAATGTAGCTAATAGCATGGTTTTCTTTCTTGTGAGACGATTTCTAATAGGGTTCACTTTTATCGTCTACATGCAGATACATAATATATAAATTTTCACTACATTTACAGCGGGCAAGAGTCATAGGAGAGCTTTATACCCTTCAAGAATAGAATAAACAATAGTAATCTTATATTTCCCCACCCAAGATCATAAACAAGAACCCGTCCACACCTTTATTGAGATGAAACTATGCATCCACGAATTATGTCCATATGTTTATTTTGGTGCAATATGAGATGATAGAGAAGGCGGATTGAATCTTTAAGTATCAATTTTATCATCCTTGATTCCATAAGATGATAAGGACTTTGTTTTCGCAATGACAAAAAAAAAAACCTTTGAAGATAGTGCACTCATTAATTTTGAAAAGGGCAAAAAAAAAGTTCCGCCTGTCTAAATCAAGTACGATGAGTATAGATGACAGACGATGCTTGAAGATGAGCCAAAATCTCGGTCTGTTTCTTTTTCGGTAAACTTTAACCTTGGTCGTTCCATCATGGAGCTTCGGAAAATGTTGCTTGGACAATCTCTGCTAGGAGAATGCATATTGCTTTAAATGGACCACCCATTATGTTGTTGTGTCAATGAAAACTTAACTGGTTCTTTTCGCATTTCAGATTTATAGAAGCTGAAATTTTCATAAGATTGCCAAATATGTCATTACAAACAATAATTGGTTTTTTAATGCATCACACAAACAGATGCATAAAATAGTTTATGCTTTTCCGCTATATGTGTATTAACCCAAAACCAAACCCCTTCAAAGTTCAAGCAGAGATTTAATCCCATAAAAATTCGGGAAAAAGAAAAGATTAACCAAAAAAATCTTCAACACGATCAACAGAAGTGACAGAATGTTAACCCAAAAGCTGGTGTCATCATATATTTCTTGTCAAGCATCGTGACTAGTCAGTATGTTAGAGAGGGAGGGAAGGAGAGAGAGAACCTGCAGCAGCAGCGGTAAACTCATCTCGTTTGGAGTCTCTAACGTTGAGGACGAGCCTAGTCTTGTAGGAAGGGTTTGAACTATAAAAGTCAGAGAGAGACATGTTAATGCAGGTCAATCCCATCTGACCCACCCACGTCTCCAGATCAAGAATCACCCCAACGTTCACCACGATCGTTGTTAGATTGCTGTTGTTACTGCCTTGCACCGCTGCTGGGTGAGTGCTGTCGCTCAAGGTCACGACGATCACGAAAAAAGAGAGCCAAAAAAACGAGATTTTTAGCATGGAACGAGATTCTTGGAGGAATCATTGAAAAGGGTTCTGCAAAAAGGAAGTGAGAGAGAGAGAGAAAAAGAGAGAGAGAGAGAGTTGGAGATTATGATGATAACTGCGATGTATTTATAATGGAGAAGAGCTTTGAAAAAGTAAGAGAAAGCATGGAAAGCTTCTATCCAAGGATTGCTGGGCATGGGCGTGACTCCAGTAGTACCAATGGTTCATGATTTTTTTCTCATCTCAATCGTACTCCTATTTTCTTTCGTAGAAAGTTCATATAGTCTTGTCTATTATTCAGCAAGCGGAGGAATCAAAATAGCTCTGTTTGAAAGGTATTCATGGTTGGCTCCGGTCATGCTAAAAATAGGATAAGTTTTTTTTTTTTTGTGACCGAGGGAACCCCGTATCTCGCCGACAACTGGGGAAGTAAACCCTGGGGGCCACACGTGCTAGCCACCACACACGTGCAACCAGGTAAGTCATGGGGGCCACACGTGCTAATCACCACACACGTGCAACCAGGTAAGTCACCCTATGACGAAGTTGGGATTCGAACTCTCGACCTTTTACAAGAGAAAGAGAGCGTGAACCAACAACGCCACTCAGGTGGGTAGTAAAATAGGATAAGTTGTTTCCTCAATATTGTTATTTTTCTCATCCCCTTCTCTTAATACTTTTTCCATCTCACCTTTGCCAATGTCGAACAACCCTGTATTCCAAGCTTTTTACCACATTGGCTTGCCCATCTGGCATACTATCAAAAATATAAAGTAAGTGAAATTACATTATATGTAGAACTTTGTTCTGATCAACCATAAAGCAATTGAAACATGTCAGTTGCACATATCCTATTTAAGTTCCATACCATTACACAAGTCATTCACTTAACTTGCATTTGAATTCAATGTGATCATGCATGTCACTTGAACATGTCATAATTCAGATTTTCGTGTCATAATGCATGTCATTCACACATGTAATAATTCAATTTTAATGTTATTAAGCATGGATTCACTTATGCCGTATTTGACTTGTTACTCATTCACACATGTCATTTGCTCATGTTGTATTCAAATTTTATGTCATTGCACATGTCATTCGCTTGTGTCGCATTGGAATCTTGCACCCTTCCGCATGTCATTCATACATTCTTATTCGAATTCCATGTTTCCCTAGATGCCAGTTGGGTTCCACATGTAGTACATGTCATATTTGATTGTCCCGCATGTCATTTACGCATGTCATTCGCACTTGTCATATTCAATTACAACATATGATTAGCATATGTATCATTCAAACACCACACCTCATGCATAGCCTATTTAAAATTGATGGACGTTACAATTAGGAGAGAAATTTTCTGGACAAAAAGACAATACTGAATTAGAGAAAGACATTATGGATTGATATATCTACTTCTTTGGACTATATACTTGGTATCTTCCATGCCAATTTTATATTATGATCATTTTCGGATAAAAGAAAATATGACTTTTTCAACAAATTATGCTCTTAACTGGACTTCCAAATTTCATACAATTCTCCTAAAATCAAAAAGCATATACTCATTGGATGCTTTTGAAACTCTAAATCGTTTTTGTCTATGAAGAAAATGGTTTTACCAATTTACTCTCGATCTTTTACGCAGCTTTTCATGCTAGTAAATTGAACTGACCTCTCAATCCCAAAAAAAAAGACAAAATACCGGATCAAAGAAATAAGTTATACAAGATGAATGTTCTTAGAGCGTGGAATTGAAAAGCAGTACCCTATTAAAAACATTGGAATTCCACCCGTTGGTTGTCGTGATCTTGATCAGCTGTCAATGTCTCCATCGAGTTAAATCTTTCCAAGTCTAGAAGCATATATGAGTCAAGTGATACCGTATTGGCAATGCATGTCTGACAGAGATAATTGTGAAATTTCATAGATTGGTAAAGTTTTTTTTTTTTTTTTTTTTTTTTGGTAAGGTATAGATTGGTAAAGTTTGCTAATTACAAGCAATGAAAATATTATTAATTTGGTAGGATTTACTTTTACCATACATCCAAACGCCTTAGACTTGTAATGTTTGCATTTTAACTGTTGGGTCATATCAAGAAGGTATAAGAGCTTGTTCTCCGTCTTTCCTATGCAAATTACAGGGAAACCGGAGGAGTCATTTGCAATATAAATTGAAAAACTCTCAAGTCAAGCCAAAAACAAAAAGAAAAATTCCTGAAGTCAGATATTAGTGCACGGAGAATAAAACCGAGAAGGGTCACAACAAAAACCGACGACTTCCAATCCCTTCCTCGATGAAAACAAGAGTATCGTTGGATTCTCACGGGCAATTGCTCAAACCTAATCCCAATCCCTATGTTGGAGAAAGAATCTCCCGCGATTCAATTATAGACTTATTCGTTTGAATTGGGTCTGGGCTAACTACAATAGCTGAAATTTTTGTGAACTTTTCAACGCTGATGGCATTGGAATCCTACAGAATGGTGGTCCTGGTCTTGATCAGCTCCCAATGTCTACGTCAGTTGAATCTTTCCAAGTCTAGAAGCATATGAGTCAAGCAATGCCATAAAGGCAGTGCTTGTATGCTGGAGATAACCGTGAAAGACTAGTAATATCAGCTAATCACAAGCAATGAAAATACCGCAATCTGGTTATCCACGTATCCTTTGAATTGGGACTGGGCTCCCTGCAATAGCTGAAATTTCTGTGAATTTGTTGATATTTTGCTAGGGTGACTGGAGAAGCGAAAGTGGGTGTGTGATGATGGTGAAGTCAACGCTGATCGTGTTGAGGCGCACGTGGCAACATTTTTATTTCAGAAATCAATTTCTTACTAGAAATTAATTTTTCTATTTCTATTCTCTAGACGAATTTTTATACAAAATAGGCATTTGATAACGATATAAAATTTCTGTTTCCGGAATAAAAATTCATTTGACTATATTATAAAATTTTCCCTTCTTGAGTGGTGGCGGCCGGTGACTAGTGGCGGTGGTGGGGGGCCGGCGGCCGATGGGTGATCAGCAAGCGATAACGAGAGCTAGTAATGAAATAAATTTTTTTTTATCAATTTTGTTCAAAAAAAAAATTTCTCACTTTTGTTCCAAAAATAAAGAAGTAAAAAATTTTAACTTTTGATTTCTGTTCCAAATCTATTTCTGAAGTAGAAATTTGTTCCAAAAATAGAAAAATGAAATTGTATTACTAATCGGATTTCTATTCCAAACCTATTCCCCGGAATAGAGAAATAGAGAAATAGAAAACTAGAAATGTTTTCATGCGTGCTCTTGAAATTCTACAAAATAGTGGTCTTGGTCTTTGATCAGCTCCCAATATCTACGTCGTGTTGAATCTTTCCAAGTCTAGAAGCATATGAGTCAAGCAATGCCATATAGGCAGTGCATCTCTGATAGAGATAACTATGAAATTTTCAAGATTAGTAAAATTTGCTAATTACAGGAAATGAAAATATTATTAATTCAGTAGGGATTACTTTTTTCCATACACCCAAACGCTAGAGTCTTGTAATGTTTGCATTTTACATAGAGAACCATATCAGGAAGGTGTAAGAACTTGTTATTTGTCTCTTTAATACGCAAATTAGAGGAAGGAGCACGATCATAGAGAAAAGTCGATATGTGTCGTTAGTGACGAGGTTAGAAAATGACAATGTTGATGATTAAACATAATAGTCTCTCCAACTCGTGTATTTGACCTCATGGGAGGACTAATACTAAATGTCTTTCTGGTGTTCATTTCAATAAGAAAAGTCAAGAAGATAGTGGCATATTGGAAGCTTCTTATTGTCCCATTTGTTGTATTTTCTTCCTTTTTAACATTTTTATTAGTTGTTTCCAACAACAACAACAACAACAAAACATTTTAATCAGCAATATGAGATTGTTAAGTGAAGATTTGCTTTTGAGATGGTTATAGAATTTCTCGATACATTAAGTTTGCTTTAATAAGTATGTATTTGAACCGAGTTTGCATCCTATACTAAAGCAAGAAAACCAGGTGATAAAACGAATTTTGAAAAATACTAAATTCACAGACACGAGTTGCAACTCACAACCACAAAAACTTGCGCAATAACAGAAATTTCTTTTTCACTTAATCAGTTCATGAAAAGAGGAAAACCAAACTACAAAAGACCATTATCTCTATTTGTATCTAACAAACCCCTAACGAAATTCTAACTTTAAGATAGGAAATAAATTAACTAATAAGAAAAATCTAACCTACTAATGAAAACTACTAAAATTGAAAAAAAAATCATGTAATAACCTGACACAATATCTAAAATAAATTAAGACAAGGGAACAAAAAAAATCAGTCTGTAAAAATATTCACTCCGCAACATTCCTCCACCAGGAAAAACTTGACACCGGCAAGTTGTGTCTGCTTTGTCGTCCTCCTCCAGTTTGAGAAGACTAGACCCTGCACTTTACAAAGTCAAATTTGTGCCGAAGCATGCCCTTCTTCAGCAACTTCTGTTTTTGTTTTTTTTTTGGTAAAGGTAAGTAATATAAATCAGCCAAACAACTTTACAAAAGGGTGGGACCCGGCACCAACACACACTCGACATGACAACAAATCACTAGAGTGGGGGGGTGCCAAGTTCACTACGAAGAACCAACTACTACACGCAACAACTTTACAAAAGAGCCAAAACAGATGGGTCCGCTCCTGTCACGTCTCCTCACAAAAAATTTGAGGATCAAATCCCTAGCAGCACTGTAGTTTTTTGTCCTTGCAAGAGGCTCTTGACCACTTTGATTAGTTGAAGCTTCATGGATGGCACATATAAGTTGGCAGCCCGAAATATAATATCATTCCTGGTCTTCCATATGACATAGCATAGGGCGACAAAGGAATACCGGATCATATCAAAATAAAAGCCTTTTCCTTCAAAGGTGCGTATGGCCCATCGAAGATTTTCAGACCGACCTCGGTTCCTCCAAGGAAGATTACATTTCGCAACCCAAAAATTAGCAAGGGAATTTGTGACATGACATTCAAAAAATAAGTGATCAATAGAGTCATGACATAAATTGCAAAAGGCACACTGCACTGAAGGGAGTCTGCCATGAGACATGAGAAAAACCTAAGTAGGAAGCCAATTCCGTAGGATCAGCCAAAGAAGAAATTGGTGTCTCGGGAGTATAGCTCTATTCCAGACAAAAGAAGCCTAGGGTACCTTAGATGCTTGCTTCCGGATGACTGACCAAGCTGAGGCACTGGAAAAGGTTCCTGAGGGGTGAGGCACCCAAGTGAAAGAATCCGGCAATTGATTGAGTGGAGGGATAATAACCTGCCATGCCTGACGCTCCTGAAAGAAGGCTTGCCCAGCCAGAGTCCATAGATCGGCAACCTTTGCATCTCTTGAGAGACCCGATTGATAAATATCAGTGTCCGAAAAAACTAAGTTAAGGGGACCCATATCCAGCCACGGATCAAACCACAAGGAAGTAGACTCACCATTTCCAATCTTCCATTTGAAAAAACCTATAACAGTTTCTCTCATTGCAAGGATTTTCCTCCAGGCCCAAGTATAGAGGGTCGGAGTGGCAGCTATCCAAAAATTCGTCTTTTGACCCAGCCTACCTAAACTCTTTTTCTCAGCCCAGCCCACTTTCCCCTTTTATTTTCCTTCTCCCCCACACGTACGCACACGGACACGCACACGCACGGCAGCAACAATGCTCGACGACGTTGTCTCTCTGGATGTTGCCCCTTGGCTAACGTGAGCCGCGTGACGCCAGCAAGGGATCCCCTTTGCTATGCTATCACGCGATCACAGGAGCGGAGGAGCAGAACGTGGGGGAGAGGGCAATGATGCCGCTTGAATGACCCCCCACCACCGAGAGAAAATCGGAGAGGAGGCTGGCCAGGGGAAGTAGTTCTGGCTAAGTTACATTGTTCAGAGACTCTTTTCTTTTATGGAATGAACGAAACGGGGCGACTAGATCATTGTCATGGGCCAGCATCATTTCACATCTCGTGCTCATGTACGTTTAACTATTTATGAACCAGGTACCATCGTCATGGCTTCAAAGCGTTCGCCTATCCGTACTCGATCCAAATCCGCGAAAATGAATGATGAGGAACAAAACGCCCGGATCACCGCACTTGACAACAAAATCACCAAGTTAGCTGCACAATTCGCACAATTTGCAAGCGAGATCAAGTCTAGCTTGGCAACTGCCGCCTCTAATCACATCCACGAAAGAGAATAATTCAAAACCTGCAGTGCTATCAACCAAAACATCAATGTGAGGCAAGGGAAAATCATCATTTGGGCTTGCTCGATTTAGGTCACGGTAATCTATGCAGACCCTGACCCGTCCATCTTTTTTCATGACTGGTACTATATTAGCAATCCAATCAAGATAGTGAGATACTTCGATGAAATCCACCTTCAATAGCTTCATGACCTCTTCTTCAATCTTTTTGGAAAGCTCAGGTTTTGTTCTTTGTAGCTTTTGCTTTTTAGGTGCCACATTCGGTTCCGTCGGTAAAGCATGCTCCACAATTTGTGGATCTAACCCTGGCATATCCACGTATGACCATGCAAACATGTCTTGATATTCTTTAGAAGCTCAACCATCTTTCTTGCTTCGTCCTCAGACAAATTAGCCACAATCTGAGTTTCTTTGACATTTTCTGCATCTCCCAGATTCACAGTGATCGTTTGTTCAACCGTCAAAGGCTTAGCTATCGCGACCTTTTTTTTTTTTTCTAAATATAGGTTTAGGGGTATTGTTAATTTCGGGCCGACGGTCCTTAATTAACTCGGGCTCTCCCAAGCCCATACCTCGCGCGACGTTGGGATATTCGTAAAAATTTAAAACAAGGAGTCGCTACTAGTCTATTGAGGTCGACTAGGAATCAGGCGAGACATGGGAGCGTGTTTTGCGTTTTACGCAACCAAAGAGTCTAGGGTCGGGAACTTGATTACGTTAGTCATGCGACTAATACCCTTTCAGTACCTAACTTGATCATGTATTAATGAGGTCATGGCAACACATTCGAGAATTCTAAGATCTGTCCTAACCGTTCTAAGGTAAGAAAATAACGTTCAAAATGTCATCACAAAAATAAGGTGCAGGAATAATCCTAATAACGTAAACTAGGAAAACCTATTGTAGAGCCCTAAAGGCTTATTCAATTTTAGTCTTTTTTTCTTTTTTAAGGGTTTTCTATTTTATTTTTTTTTGGAATTTTTCTGAATTTTCTGAATTTTTAATATTTTTTAATATTTTCGAATTTTCCAAAATTAAAGAAAACAAATTTTTAAGATTTTTAATATTTTCTGACCTTTCTGAAAATTTAAGAAAATCGGAGAGGAGGCTGGCCAGGGGAAGCAGTTCTGGCTAGAGGGAGAGGTGAGGGACGAAGCAGAAAAAGGGAGAAGAGGAGAACACGGGCAGAAGGGGGAAAACGAAAAAAAAAACAAAACAAAGGAATACAGAGAGAAAAAAGGCAGAACGGAGAGAGAGAGCGGAGCGACCGAGAGAGACCGAGAGACTGAGAACGAGAGAGCAGAGGGAGAGAGTGAGAGATCACCGGCAGCCACGCCTGACCTGAGGTCCACGTCCCGTTGCCGTGCCTCCGCTCTTTGTCCTTGAAGCCAGCCGATGTTTAGTCGCAGCTGGAGCAAGGAGACAGGGGGAAGTCAGAGGTGAGATAGCAAACCCAGAAGTGTGTCTGGACGCTGCCGGAGCCCGCTCGTCAGCCGACGCCCGCCGTGACGCCTCGCCCGAACCAAGTAGGTTTTTTTTTCAGGGTCATTTTCTTCGCTGCTTTTGCAAGGCGTCGGGCCGGAGTTCGCGCCGACCAGTTCGGGCGAGCCCCGGCCCCTGCGGTGTCTCCATTTACGTCCTTGTGCGTACCAGCATGTTCGTTTAGAAGCTTAAGCCCGAGTCGATTCTTGTTTGAGTCAAAAATCATTTGTTTCGACAATGCATACCCCCTGTTTGTTAAAATACCTAAATGAAGTTCAGAATTTTTTATCGTCGGATCCGTGCTCGGTAGCTTAGTTTCGTGAATGTTTGTTAGCATATTGAGAATCTACCATTGCCTTCGTGCTTTTCTTCATGTTATGACGATTTTTCTTGAGTGGCCCGCGTCGAGTCGGGTGGGGACGTCCTCGGTTCTGGCGATGGAGGGCGTTCATGGTCACCGGCGGCCGGCGGCGCTCGGCGTCGGTCGGACGGAACGACCCACGCCGGACGATGACCTGGTGACCCTCTAGAAGCCGGCACGGGCTCGTCGTGCGTGGAGGTAGGCCAGCGAAGAAGCTGCAGGAGCTTCGGTCAGGCGTGCATGGGGGCGTGCTGCAGTTACGAACGAGAAGAAGACCAAAAGAGTAAAAAAAAAATAATAAAAAAGAAAGAAAATACATAAAAAAAAATCAGAAAAAAGCAAAGAAAAGAAAAGAAAAAGGGGTGCCGGGCCAAGAGTTTGAATAGGAGTGGGGCTGGGCTGATTTCGAGTGGGCCGATTGTTTGATGTGGGCTGAAGAGGATTGGGCTGAAAATAGATATAGGAAATGGGCCGTCTTTTTAATTTCTTTCACTATTGGGCCATTTTAAAAAAAATTTTGACCGGGCCGTTCGGCCAGCCCGGTCGCTAGTCCAGCCCCCCCCGATAGGGGCCGGGTCGGTTTAGTAGGGCCGGGTCACCCAACCCGATCCGAATCACTTTTTTAATAAAAATTAAAAAATTCTAAAAAATAAAAAATTTCAGAAAATTCAAAAAGTCTTAAAAGTCTAAAAAAATCTTAATTATTTTTTCGAAAAATCATTAAAAATTAAAAAATGTTTTTCTTTAATTTCAGAAAATTTTTAAAAGTATAATTTTATTTTATTTTTCTTTCTTTTTTTCGAATATTCAAAAATTCCCAAAAAACAGTTAGAAAATGCCAAAAAAAACATTAATAAATGTTTTTCTTAAATTTTCAGAAAGGTCAGAAAATATTAAAAATCTTAAAAATTTGTTTTCTTTAATTTTGGAAATTTCGAAAATATTAAAAAATATTAAAAATCAGAAAAATTCAGAAAATTCAGAAAAATTCCAAAAAAAAAAAAAAAAAACCCCTTAAAACAGAAAAAAAGACTAAAATTGAATAAGCCTTTAGGGCTCTACAATAGGTTTTCCTAGTTTATGTTATTAGGATTATTCCTGCACATTATTTTTGCGATGATATTTTAAACGTTATTTTCTTACCTTAGAACGGTTAGGACAGATCTTAGAATTCTCGAATGTGTTGCCATGACCTCATTAATACATGATCAAGTTAGGTACCGAAAGGGCGTTAGTCGCATGACTAATGTAATCAAGTCCCCGACCCTAGACTCTCTGGTTGCGTAAAAAGTGAGACACGCTCCCATATCTCGCATAATTCCTAGTCGACCTCAATAGACTAGTGGCGACTCCTTGTTTGAAATTTTTTACGAATATCCCAACGTCACGCGGGATATGGGCTTGGGAAAGCTCGAGTTAATTAAGGACCGTCGGCCCTCAACTACTGATAGCCCGTCCTTGGGTCTATCTTGGAACATATCGAAGCTCCTTGAAGTAGGTCAAACAAGTCATCCATCTTTGGTAACAAATACTTGTTCATGACCATCCCTTGGTTGAGCTACTGAAAAGCGATGCATAAGTGCAACGATCCATCCTTGATTCTTCAACTAACCCATTAACCTCAGTCCAATAACCTTAGCAACCTTCGTCCAATAAACGAGTTACTTCCAACGACGAATTTCAAAGGGATCGAGGGTCCTCCTTGATTTCCCACAAACTCAAAACTGTCACCCATTACTGGGTTAAACTGAATTGTCTTTCCATGACAATCCCATTTCTGTTGGGTGTGATGGGATTCCTTCTCCTCATCATCGGTCCCTTTTCCAAACGATTATCTCTATTAGACACGAACCGCGAGCCAGATGCGGTCGCCCTCTCGATCATATTCTTATCGATCATATTCTTCTCGATCATCTGGGCCCTCTCGTACATCTCATCAAAACTCTTTAAACTCAAGGGCACCAGCTGGCTTTCAATTTCGGTTTCAAACCATCTCTGAACCGTCTCACCCTATCCAAGGGTCCTCCACTAATCTCGGCCTAGTATGTGCCGACTCTGCCATCTTTGACTCTCTCGCACTGTCCAAGAAATACTTTCCCTTGAAGGTTTAGCGAAAGGCACCCCATGTCTGAACCGTGCCTTCAGGAAACACTCTTCCTTGAGTGGCTTCCCACCAAGTACTAGCATTACCTTAAAGCTGATAAGCCGCCAGAAGTACCAAATCTTCCTCTGAACACCTCAACACTGTAACAGTCCTCTCGAAATCCCTTATCCAAAGGGTCGCAACTTTAGAGTCGCCCACGCCACTGAACTTCGGAGGCTTTAGTCTTAAGAACTGCTCTACCAACCTAGGCATCAGTCTCTCACAGGCCTCTCCTCTCACTAGGGGAACCACAAGGACTACAGCAAAAGCTCACAGATTGCTGTTCTAATAAGGTCTCTAGCGCTAGCAGGATCCCACCTAATCTAGGATCTGCCTGCACACTACCTCTAGCACAAGTTTGACAAGACACTGCCCTACGCCTAGGGGCTGACTGCTCAGGATTACTCATCATTCTGGATTATGAGCAACCCGCCACCACACAAAAGTACAAAACCAATCACAGGCATATAATATAAAAGCCATCTCTATCTCACTATCCCAAAAATCCCACGCACCTTATCACTTTAAGTCTTGACCTCGCTCTGATACCAAAACCGACGGGGTTGTTACGCCCCGACTCTTGAGCGTGCGGCAACCCCATTTCCATGGTCAATTGAAAGCAACGTCCCAGGACCCATCAACAACCATTCATTTTATCTTTCGTTAAGCACAAGCGGAAGACGAACCATCCCTAGACAAACAAACAATCAAACAGGGATAGAGGGATGAATAGCAAGAACAACAACCACTACTCATTTATACATCTTACTAGATTAACCAACAGAGGATCATTTTCCGAATTACAAGCCCGACAAAAATGGCCGATCTATCTTCTAAGCCAAACCAAAAAGAAACTAGGTTAATCCAACTATACAAAAGAACCCTCGGGTTCAACACCACGATCACTCGGACCCATTGGACTCAAGCTCCATCAGGTCGATCACTGGTGAAGCGGGGGCAGGATTCTCCACTACTTGTACGCCATTCTAGGGGCCTGAAAATGGTTAACCACGACGGATTGAAATAAAATCTCAGCGAGTTCTCCCCCTAAGCCCTGGTTAATACGCCAACTTAACTTGGGGTACCTCTCCAGAACCACCCCTCACTCAACCCAACAACAAACAGCCAGCAAATAGCAGACCAAACAATAGACAGGGGAAACCAACAATCAATATTCGGTTCGCATGCAACCTTACCTGGTTTGCCATACCCTACACGTCAAATCTCATACAATGCAATCAAGGCACATGGCCGTTAGATGACACAATTCATCAATCACATGCGAATCGCGTCACAAGCGATCTCGTCTGGCCATTGCCACACCCTGCACGACTGTCAACTCATGCGTCAAATCATCACGACATTAAGAGCATGCAAATAATCAGCGCATCTCACACAACTTTCTCATGCCTCACATCCACACATATGCTCCGATTATTACGACCATCAAGGCCACGGCACAACCTTATGGTTGGCGGTCAACCGGTCGTAGACTAGGCATCGTCCTCCTCCATGAGGCACGACAACGTCACAGGCTCTCTCCCATCGACGGCATTCCCTATGGAGCATGGGGCCCGCTCACTGCCGCAGCCCCGCATCTGACCACTGTCAGGCGACCCAATAGTCACAGCACAACCCCAATGGGGATTGGCGGTCATCCGGCTCAACCGGGCTATCAACTTTAATCTGACCATGCAACACATCAGCAAACAGTTCATTCTTGTCTTTGCTTTTGCTTGGTCGTGAATGCAACATCGCTCATGTGCTCATACTCATGCGACATGCCATTGCAAATAACCCACACAATATGTCATGCGGTATCACTCGACAATTCCAAAATTCAATTCAACCAGCATTCGATCAAGCATTTCATCATCAATCACGAATATAATTAACAATCGGCACTTCAATTAATCACAACAATCAAGAGCACATCAAATTAAGACAAAAATTAGTTTCTGCATGAATAGTGCCGTCAACAGTAATTGTGAATAGTACTCATGAACAGTAATTATAAATAGTGATTTTCCCGAAATTCAATTAATTAAAACAATTAATCAACCAATTTAAGCAAATCATGCTTAATTAATCACATAAACACAATTAATCCCAAATTAAGCAAAATTAAGCTTAATAAGCAAAATTAAGCTAATATAATCTTAATCATCTATCTAACCACCTATCTTAGGGCTAATACAACTTAATTAAACATCATAAACCAACCTTACCACTAATTAATCCAATCCTAAGTAAGTTTAGGCACTAAATAGGGATTATGAGCTAAACTCACCCATCAAGCGGGCCGGCGACACGGGCGTGGCGGCAACGACGAACCCGACACCCGGGGACCTCTACCACGATGATCCAAGGCGGTCCCGGGGTTGAGAATAGAAGCAACAAACTTGGACCCCCTCTAAAATTCTGAAAACAGCACTGCTTGAAAGAGAAAGGGGCTGAACGGAGCTCACCGGAGCTCCGGCGAGCGGCGGGCCGGCGACCAGCGGCTCCAAGGGGTTGAGAGGGGAACTATCGGTAGCTGGTATGGGCGATGGTTTGGCCAGAATGGGAGAAAAACAGGGGAAAATGCAGAACAAAGTAGGGACAGGCGGAACAGTGACGATCCGGCAACAGTCGGCTTCCGGCGTCCGTACAGGGCGGGCGGCGGCTCCTTTTGACAATCGGTCAACATGGTCTGAACGGAAATTCTCTTCTGAACGCGATGGCGGGTGGCATGGGCCGTGATTCACACGGGAAGGGCATGAACGACTCAGTTTTTCGAAGGAAGGTCAAACTGAAATTGCAGGAAGGCAAGGGAAGCAAAGGGGGAGAGGGGCTGCGATTTTGGAGAAGATGAAGGGGAGAGAGAGAGTGAAGTGAGGGCTGGAGATAAGTCTCATTAAGGCCATTAAATGCCTTGTCATTTCCAAAATATCCAAGGGCTTTTTGGTCATTTTGGTCATTTCCACCTTGCACATTTCCTAATGTGCCATTTTGCTGAAAATGAAGGGCGGGCCTAGGAAACGGGCCAGAAAATAAATAGGAACGGGCTCGGAAATTTGTTGGGCTCAAATTGGCTCAGGTTTGGATAACGAGCTAGGACGAGTGAGGGGTCGGTTGGGTCCAAAGGGCTTGCTCGTTGTCTCGGTCTTCCACGGTGGCCGTCTCATCTTGGGCGTGAGGCCCTCACTGTTCTTGCCCGGCCCACGTCCTTTCCCAGGTCAAGTTCTTTAGTCGCATGAGTTCTGTTCTTATTAGCCTTTCCTCTTAAGGTCAGTATCTCAGGAGTGATCAGTTCCGAGTAAGATCAACCAACAATGCATTGGCGAAATTAACGTTCATTCATCCCTCAAAGGACTCGAATTTCAGGATGTTACACTTTTCTTTTCCCTTTTTCCCTCATTTCCTTTTCCATTTTCCACTGCCCCTTGCTGTTTATTGTTGCCGCTGCCCCTATTGCCATCCGCCGGAGCTACTACCACTGTTCATCATGCAATTGCTGTCGTCCAAATCCTAGCAGCCACCATTCGGCCACTACTTGTCACCGCCGGCTGTCCGTTCGAGTGCCAAAAGCTATTGCTGCAATTTTCGTGGAAAATTGCCTCCGATGTTGTTTTGCTGGAAAACGGCCACTATTCGTCGTCTATTGCCGTCCCCGAGCTAGTCCCACGTGGCCCTCACCTTCGCCGTCGCTCCGGTGTTGACGGAACCTTAGAGTTCATACGTTAATTTCCTAATCCCTTAGTTAGGGTTAATCTTGCTTTAGGAGTAGTTTAATTAGTGACTAATGAAGGTTGTTCATGATTAAAGTATGGTTTATATGCCTTGAGTATGCTTAAGTGAGATTATGGTAGGCTAATTGTGGCTTAATTGTGCTTAGTTGTTAATGAAGTGAGTTTATGATTAACTAGCATTATATTATATTACTAAGCTTGCTTATGGTTAATTAATTGGGCTAATGAAGATTTAGTAATAATTAATTATGATTAATTATTTATGGGAATAATTAATTATAATTATATTATTTTATGGAAATTATTTATTTACAGAAATATTATATTATTTTGTGGAATTTAATTAATTAATTATATTATTTATTAATTTCGAATTATTGCCTATTATGGATATTAATTATTTTTGAGGGAAAATAATTAATTATGATTATTTTGTGGGAATTGTTTAAATTGAGTAATTTTTATGAGAAATTAAATGTGGCCTAATTTTCTAGAGTTAATGGTACTTATATACTATAAGGTTGATGGACCTTGGCTTGTTAAGGAATGGTTTCATGGAATCAAATTACTTTGGTGGATTATTTATTTATGGAATTGGCAAATAATTATAAGTATTTTGTGGGAGTTAAATTATTTTGTTGGAATGATTGACTATAGTAGTATATACTTTATAAAGGGGTAATTTTGACTATAATCCTAACTTATGCTTGTTTATGAGGATTGAGTATTGATGAGAATGATTGACTGTCGTTAGTCGCGGAAATGCGTGTTTATCTACAAGTGATTATTGAGACAAGTGGTTGGGACTAATTGGTATGTTATAATGTTATACTGTTTGATGGCTGTATCTGGAACTGTTGAATTATGCAAGTTCATATGATTATTGATTATTATTGCATTGCATTATACGTGTGTTAATTGCAATAGCATGTCGAGTGAGCATGAACCATGACTGCATTGACAATAGAGTAAAGAAAGAATAAATTGGTTGATGGTTGTACTACATGGTCACATTAAGGGGAAAATCCGGCGCTGTCAAAAGATCGCCAACCCTTGGGGTTGTGCCGTGGTTGGTCGCCTAACAGTGGTCAGTTGCTGAGTCGCAATAGAGGCCGGACCAATTCTCCTTCGGGAATGCCGTCTGGGGGGAGGCCCATGACGTAACCGTGCCCACAGAGGGGACGATGCCTTGTTTTGGACTAGTAAACTACTAACCATAAGGTTATGCCGTGGCCTAGGTGGTCGTAATAATCGAAGCATGTGTGAGTACTGAGGCATGAGAAAGTTCTTTAAAGTGCTATGATTATGTGTATGTCTATTGAAACTATCATAGCTTGAATGTTATTCTTTCTGCAAGGTATGTGTGCCAAGGTAATGTGAGATCACCTATGTTTATGTCTGATGGTTGTGAATTGTATCATGGTAGCGTTTCTCTGATATGCTGATAGATAAGGCAAAGCGAAGGTTGATATGCAATTGGTCTGTTATCGATACTAGGTTGCATGATTAGACTACATTTGAGGCGAGTGGAGTTCATAATTGAGGCTTATGATTTTGACTTACTGAGTTTTTCTCGTCCCATTGTGGTTAATATTTTTAGGACCTTAGTATGACACCTTACCCGATGAGATTTAGTGTCTTGATTGACATGAGTACCTCTATCACTACGCAGTTCGTCTCGGGTCGCAATTTTGTTTACAAGCAGCATGTGACAATAGTCTGGGTTGATGAGGGGGAGAGGGATCATTACGTGCCACACGTCTTCAAGGCGTGGTATGTCAAACAGGGGAACATGGTATGTGGTCCCCTAAGAGGTTACGACGGGCTTGCACAGCATGCGGGGCCAAGTGAGGAGATATGGGATCCAATGGACCTCGATCCCTCTGATGGCGCGGTGATGGACCCCTCAACGGGCGAGTTTGACCCTTCTAAAGCTAGTGATTAGACATCTGTAGCTTAATCTTTTTTTGACTGACCCTCCCCTCCTTTTTGTTGTGATAGGTTAGCTAGGCTTGGTCCTTTTTCGTGTTTGGCCTTGGAATGTCGCCTGAAGTAGGGCTTGTGTATATACCATTTCCCCATGCTAACTTTGCAAATAAATAAAAGAAGTGTTGTTGTTGTTTTACTGTTGCATTCCTTTTGCTATCCATGTTTGTTGTTGGTTGGGTATTTTGATTTTGCTTTTACATGTGCTTAATGATAAGATAAAATGAATTGGTTGGCGACAAACCTAGGATATCGCATGCTTTAGATTATGAATAAATTGGGGTTGTTGCAAACTCGAGGGTCAGGGCGTGACAATACAAGTCTCAATTGAGGCTCACCATGATTTAGTATACTTGTTGCTACAACTACAAAAAGACGAAGTGATACCGCCTATTTGCTGGAGTACCTTGGTAAAAGTGAGTACCTTCGTAAAAGCGACCATGGTAAAGGTACCCTGAACCTGCCTTTACGTTCTGTCTTTTCCTCCATAATGTCAAGGTCAAGTCATGAAACCATTCCGCTATCACGCAAGATACGAGCTTGGGAGAGCTCACATTCTCAATCAATGGACCTCATGCGATATGCGCCTCTAATGATATGTTCGAGCTATCTTTGGCATATGACGCCTTTAAGGACCGTCTCGTGGACAAGTATCTCTAAATCACGACCTCTCGAGGGGGTCAGGTTACAACACAAATTCAAAACAAAGTCACTATGGCGAACTAATCTACACTTCACCATAGCTTCTACATGCGAATGCATCTTATTTCCTCAATAGATGCATTGTTCTCTTCCCACTGCTTTATGAAGATTCTGAAAACTGTAAGGCATTCAAAACGTGGATTGTAAATCCAAAATCAATCCGCCATGTGTTGTGACTCACATCAACCATATTAAATTCATAATAAACACATGAGTTTATATCACTTTCTTCTCAAACCAGATCTTAAATTTGACACAATCCTTCTTCACATGCCATTTTCTTTTAAAGAAGAAGCATTTGGATTCTTTTTTAATATCAGCTTAGGGAAGTATTTTACCCTTTTCCTTCTACTTGCTTTGCTCCTTATACTTTCCTTGTATTGCCAAATGAGCACTCTCACCCGATTCGATAAGCAGGCTTTCTTCCTCTTAAACACACATAGTCATGAGTTCATTAATTGACCATATATTCTTATGTGTGTTATAAAAGATCTTAAAATGTGCATACTGTTGATGAAGAGTGTTAGAATGTAGTATGCAAGAAAATATATAGATATTTTAACTTTTGTGTTCCTCAGCTGAGCCACAATGTCCCTCATCTTCATGAAGTGCTCATACACACCTCTAACACTAATAAGCTTCAACGATGAAAACGTCATAATTAAGGTCATGGCATGCACCTTTTCTAAAGTTTCAAATTACGCATCAATAGCCTTTAGTAATGCTTTGGCATTGAAATGCTAATATTGATAGGAGCATGTGGTTCATTTTTCCGAATAACATAATCAATGTCCAAGCACTCCAATTGAAGAGGAATTAATTCCTTCCAAACTTTATAACTACCACCGTTTAACTTAGGAACATTGATATCAAAAATATTCATATGGGGTAAAAATGCATAATATTAAATCATGCTTATGTGACAAAATTTGAGTCAAAATTTACATAAATATGTAAAACATGTCACAAAATATGAATCAAATAACACCAAAAACTATCTATGGGTTAGGTCTTTAATATAAATATATTCATAATTAACTTATGAAGAAACTATCATAATAAATTCATTTTCTTAATCCCTATTAGTAAATTAAAAAATATATATGATATTGCATCCTAATTAATCATATCAATATTGTTGGAGAATATTCCTATGAAATTTTGATTATCACCAAACTATCTTTAGTTTTAATGTTTACAATGACGCATACATATGGTGAAATTGGTTAATCATTATCAATGATCCTACACATTAGCAAGGATGAGACTCTAGTGGTTGACATATAGAAAAACATGTACCAATGAGGACATATGTTGGATGGACCGGACAAGCTAGTGATCTTGGAAGTCCTTGATATTGATGAAGATGTAAAGATCATTGATCCTAACATACACATCTTCAGTTGATATCATCATTAAATATGGTCAACCGGATCATTTACAATCTACATAGGAGATAGTATGTGTTAGATTGAGATAGTGATGTATCGGATCTGAAGATAGTGAGATACACATTAGAAGAAGACTATTGATGGTACAGAGTATAGTTGTTACAAATGCTTGGAGTTTACATCATGAGCATTAGAGATGTGTTTGAGTAGTTATGATAAGTGTAACAGAAGACAGACATTGATAGGAGAAGTTTGATTAGTTTAGGGAAATGAGCCAGTGCTGGTGAGTGATGAGGAGCCATTCTGCTATTAGCAATGGTAGTACCAACGGCTACTTCATAGAGTTGATTTGTAAATAGTCATCTAAAGGTTAGATGTCTATATATATGTAATCCAAGAGAAGTATTGAGGTTAGGGAGTGAACTAAACAAACCAAGTCTTAGCTTTTGAGTCTTCTTTTTTACTTCGCTTTTGTTAGCAATTGTGATACTGATTATGTCTTTATGTTGGTGCCACTAAATTGTAATAGTAAGTAGTCAAGCGTACAAATGTGAGCGCAAGTGGCTGTATCCTGATATGTGATCTATCTTGTAATAGGAACAACACTAGCTGGTTGTAACTTGCAATGTTGATTACTAATGGATTCTAGCCTAATTGTGGCTGTTAGGCTTAGGAGTTGATGTAGACTTGCGGATAAAGTCTAACAACTATAAAATTCAGTGTGCTATCTCCTATCTCTTTATTATCAGTACACCCGGTTACGTTTATCTATTTATCAGCACCACTCCTAATTACATTATCTCTTATCGGCATCACTCATGATGACTTGGTATACCACGAAAGTTTACCGAGAATTCAGGGGGAGGGGCGAGGGTGGGACACTATGAGGTGGATAGTTATCTAGGGTTCTATCTTCACTCAATTTATTCATTCCATCTAGGTTGTATTGTTAGCCCCAATAATTGATATCAAAGCCTTATTGCTTGTTTTTAGAAGTGTTTTACTTCTTATAATAAAAAACTTGTTATCGCTAACTTGTTTTAAAAATTTTCTTTTTATTGAGGATTCACTTTTTAAACTCAAGATTTCTGGAATTGCTTTTTAACTTTTAAAGATTTCTTTATTTTAATTCGAAGTCTACCGAATTTGCATTTCACAAGAGGATCTTCCACTCTTTCAAATTTCATGAACGCTCTTTCTTGGCTTTAAAGGAATTTTTGATTACTTTGATTATGTTCTTTGGACAGCAAATTTTCCAAATCGAAATAGGTAATCTTACTTTCTAGTAATGTTGCTTATGAGGATTCTTCTTAACAAACGAATTTGTTTAAACTCAGAGTCCTATGATCATCTTGTTCATTTCTTATCCCATACGATCTCACTACAAGTAAAAGGAATGCAATCCTCGGAAATGGGGAAAAAATGAGATGACTCACTCTAAATTCAAGAGCAATACATTTCTTGCATTATGGTTTATCCGATATTGAGTTTGGCAAAATTTCTTCTTGTAGCCGAGCAAAGGAAATTTGGAGTACGCTTGAAGTTACCTGTGAGGAGACCGCAAAAGTCAAAGGAGCAGATACGAGTATCTTAATTGTTGATTGCGAGATATCCAAGATGAGCCAAATGAAGATATCAAAGGATAAATCATGCGCTATAGTGCCATTTGAATTAACTTACTGGACATGGCAAGATGTACACAAAGGAGGAACATTCAAGCAAGATTCTTGGAGCACTACCACAATAATGTTCATGCGAAGATCATCAAATCAATGAAGACTCGAAAGACTTCAACTCTTGACATCGGATAAGCTTATTGGAATCCTTACACCTTAAGAAATCAAATCCAACAATGAGCTGAGAAAATCGAAAGGTAAAAATCTATTGCATATATAGCTAACACTCTTTATGTAGACTTTGAAAGATCGTCCTCCAGTGATAATGGTGATGATGAGGAGGATATAGCATCGTTGATTTGAGAACATCAATGGTTCTTGAAAGAGAAGATGATATCCAACGGCAAGATAATCATGCATCCAAAGCTCAAAAAGAAGAAAAGTTGGAAAAAAAATGAACACTTTGCAGGACGTTATCGAAATATCACTGAACACCTCTCATTGGCAATACATTATATGATAAGAGAAGCTAACACATGCATATGATATCCTTGGAAAATGCTTTGAAAAGCATCTATCTTTCATTTACATTTTCTGTGATTAAGCAATAAGCAGTATCAATGGCAGACCTTACACCAGAAGAGAACGAGGGGGAAGATATATTCATCTAAAAGTAGAGTTTGACTAGTCGTGGATTAAAGTTTAGTATCTAAGATTTTGAACCATTTACCTCTCCTAATTTACACTGGTAAGGTCGACGTTTATTGATATATCTGAGCGCCCTTCTTCTACATGATTAGCAGGTTGTTCCGCAGATGGTGGACCTTGCTCATTGGTTGAAATGTAATCAATTTGGCTAGAGCCGCTTGACGGACTTGGGGGAAAGTTAGTATTTTCTGCGGTTTCAACAACTGCAATTTCATTGGCCCCATCAACCGTACTACTATCTCCAAATCTGCCTTTCCTAAAAGTATGGGAATTGAGGTCTCTTTGGTAAAACCTTCTTCCCAATGCGACAATTTTCTCCCACGACGAACCTGAAGAACTTGCTACAACATGCCAATTCCTTTTGCCGAACGTGACTATGAAAATGAGGAGAGCTAAAACTGCAGATGCTCCAGCTATCAAGAATAGGCCCCAGAAACTATCAAGACTCAAGTTGTTGGAAGAAACTAAGGTAGTCGAATCTTGGCAGTTGGTTTTCGATCTAAGCCACGAATTTTCGATTTCCGTCATTTCAGGCCCTTCAGTTACATTAAGGATTGCTCTCGAAATATCCGGTACTAGTGGAGACCCTTTTGGGAAAACCTGTAATACCAAAAGAAATAAGAATTGAGAGATTGAAAAATTTGAGGGATTATTTTTTTACTAGAATTGAGAGATTGAAAACTTACGAAACCAAATCCAGCAGTTTTTAATGTCAGAATCATGGTATATTTGTTGCAATATTTAGAAAGAATAAGTTTAATGTAGGGGACTTCATCAAATGCCGCTGCGATCCCGCCCTTTGTGCTTCCATTTGAAAGAAGTGCATCGCATTCTTCAACAGAATGATAAGGTACAAGTCTGGAGTTGTCGAACTTAATTTGCTTTAGCATTTCATATACAAAAGAGCCATCCGGGTATCCCACTTTGTCTCCGCTCTTTAGGAGCTGATCAAGATCAGTCAGAGTTGGTTGAAGATTTTGCACCACTAAAAGAGAGCTCAAGCTTGCCGTGTAACTTTGTGATAGTATAAGAACCACAAAAACCCACACGATCACAACAAATCTCGCTAGGTTGCTTAATACACTTTCCCCTGCAATCCAAATTAAGGGCAAGCAAATAAGTTCTCCAAGAATGATATGTTCAATATTAAAGTTAGATTGATCTTTTAAAGTGAAGGGTGATTACTTTGTGCAAAAACCATGGTTGAAAATGAAAACCAGAAACTTGTGCCAACTTGGTATGAGGCTGGACCCCTGAAATCCTCGTTGATTCGATGTTCGAGAATCCACACAACCAATGCTATAAATACAAAGAAGCATCCTATTGTTAGCCAAAGGTCCCAAGTGAGTGGCTTCAAGAAAACCCAAGCATTCTTGCTCTTGTTGTCCTTGTATGGTACAAGCATCGCAACTCCTGATTCGGTGTATGGCAAGGTGAAGTCCACATACAATGATCTATTTGCAATGATCGTCGTATCGCCCACCAATGCATCATAATTCTATTCCAAATAAAGGAAGGGAAATGTTTTCTTTGTCAACCACATGATAGCATAGTAAGTTTTGACATATAATCCAATGAAATCAAGCACTTGCGATGAGATATCTTACCTGGTAAATGACTTGATCGATCATGTCATTGTAACTACCAGCACTACTTCCATTAGGCAAGGCAAACGGAATAAGGTCATAAGGCAATGCATAAGGCAATTTTTCTACCACAGCTTGAAAGATGTCGATAGAGTATCCAGTGACTTGGGATGTGTTTGTGCTAGGATCTCGAGTCACCATCACGAATTCCTTGAAGCCATACTTTACGGGAACTAAGACTTTCAACCTCTTCCCATTCGTGGCAATCTCCCATCCCTTAGGAATAGAGGTCGAATCTCCTGGCCATATTATAGATCCAAGATTACTCTTCGAAGTGGAATATTTGCTTGTGTTGATTGAATTCAAACCTCTTAGCAGCCCATTTTCTTGTGTCCAAAACCCAATGCCTCTTGCTGTATTTCCATTGATATTAACTATCTGGAACGCCGATGAGTCTAGCTGCCCATTGATGAGGCTAAAATTTCCAGCGAGGCCCACAAATGTCGTATTGGCCAGTTTTTGGAGAAGTTTCTCACCATTTTGAGAGACCCCAATAGTATCAAGATCCGTCGCATTTGTCGAAGGCTTCAACATTTGGAAGGTAAAATTTGCCACACCCATCTCCTCGACAGCCATTGCCAGAGCTTGAGCAGCGTCATAAGCCCAGTATCCGAAAATGTTCAATGTAGGATTATGGCCGGATGGGTTGTGCTGTTGGAATTTCATCTTCCACCGTAGCTTGAAGTTGTCCAAGTTTTGCGTATCCTGGACGTAAGACTTGATGCCCTGAAAATGCTTAAATACATACTAAAACTTAACCACTCCTTGCATTGAACTAGCGACAACAGATGAATCCATTGAATTCAATAAGTCAATGATTCCATTAGTCAAGATCCATACAAAACCTTCGCTCATCATTCCTACCTCTTTTGCTTTGGCAAATAGCCGAGAACCGAGAGTAGGTAACATGTGCAGGATGAAGACCCTCGTTTGCATTGTCATTAACTTGTAGAGTTCTTGTAGGATTTGATCGTCCGTGGCCGAAGGAGGAATGAGGCTCCTATAGGGCACTCGTGTGTCGACCTCTCCCAAAGCATCGGTAAGAGAAGGTATGATACCTTCTCCGAACTCAGACCATCTCGTTTTGTCCACACGAGAGAAGGAGTTGACAGCAAAAGTTGACAGCAAAAACTGCCTCTTTACTCGAAAACTGAAAAATGCTTAAATACATACTAAAACTTAACCATAAAACGTTGCCCACTAACAGCTTGCTTGGTCCACAAAACCAGCAACAAACTAATAGAACAGCAAAAAAAAAACTTGCAGATAAGCTCCTACAAAATAATTGACTAAGTAAAACAACAATAAACTAACTCCTAGAAAATAGGACATCAATAAACCTTAACAAACAAAAAGAAAAAAACAGATGGTCGGTCTTGATACTCATGCAGGATGAAGACCCTCGTTTGCATTGTATATGAGGACAGCTTCTTTCCAGCCAGCCAAAAGCTTGCACGACTGAGCTTATGGCAATCACTTGGGATGAGTCATTTTGCGCGGCTCGAATGAAGTACGGACTCCGAATCGAACTGAGGGAAGGACTAGTAGCAGAAAAAGAGATAATGGGCACGTGAGATTTGTTTCCGAGATCAATGATGAAATCTGCTTGCATTGAACCTTCAGGGCCTATTATGGCTTGGACTTCCTTATTCTTTATCAAATCAACTACTGCACGGGTGAACCAAAAAAGACTGAGATAATGGAAATTCTTATCAAAAAAGGCATAGTTGATCAGATGTCAATAAATATAAAAATAGAAATATCAAACAAAAAGGAAAGGAGTTTAAAGTTGGAAAAGAACTCGTACTCAACATTATCTCAACCCATGCGTTTGCTAACCAGAACAAAAGTTTCCATTTTCGCTGTTTCTTTTAGTGATATTAACTCATGGTAATAAAATGTTGAGACAAGTGTATAAGAAGTACTAAAACTTATTACGCAACTGTAATTGAGTTCTAAAACTTGCAAAAAGTATAATTAAGTACTAAAACTTATTAAGTTAGTGCAATCAAGTTATTCAATTAACTCCATTCAACTTGACAAATGGAAAATACTAACAAGTTTTGAGACTTGCTTGCATCAACTTGACGAGTTTTAGGATTTTATTACACTTTTTGAAAATTTTAAGACTCAATTGCACTTTTGTAAAAAGTTCTAAGATTCAATTGTACTTTTGTAAAAAGTTTTAAGACTTGGTTATATATTTTTTAAAAATTATTGAACTCAATTGTAATTTCATGACAAAGTTTAGGATTTTCAATGCCCTTATTCCTAAAATGTTTATGAAATTGAATGTATCACTGAACTTTGTTTCATTACGAATGACTCATAATTTGACATATTTGTAAGAAGATAAAATCCCAATGGATCCGACATGGGTTGACGAAACCTTTAAGCAAGAATACCATGTTACTCACGAACCATAGCCCCATTTGATTTTAACGTAATTTCAGACATGATGCACTGTTGTGTCTATAGGCAATATCTATTTACACTGAAGAAACTCACTTGATTAAGACTTGATTAAGTAAACTGCAGGTCCATGAAATATCAGACATGATGCACAGTTGTGTCCACAGGCAATATCTGTTGACGGCACATTGTTAACCAAGAAAGACGCCAGCAAAAAGTCTAGAGAAGTGAATGGAACATGAAACTATTAGTACTTCATGGTGCAGGGAAATCAAGGCTGCAATCAACCAGTGAGATTGTTCAAAGATACGGTTTATTTACCAGATTGCAGGCATTGGGCTGTCCCCTTTGATAAGGTTTGGCATATGATATTACTGTGAAATTTTATGGGATTATTGTCAATTATTTTTAAAGTGTAAACTGTTAGATGAAACTGTGGTTTAATATTAAATTACTCGCACACTCTCCTTCATGTTTAGTACGGTCTTTATGCTAAGTATTAAACGTGGAAATATTTATTTGGTAAGATAAATGGGGCCTAGAAAATTTAAATTCAGGGCCTCCAGCTTTGACGTCATGTAAGATTTTGATAGGACCAAGGCTAACTATTCTAAAAGCTTAAACTATTAGATGAAGCTATAGTTTAATATTTAATTACTCTAACAATTGCAAACCAAGAATACACTTATTCTTTGAACAAAAGTAAAATGAGAATAAAATTAGAGTGGATAAATTGGCCTCGATGCGATCAAGTTGACTTTCTTCATCGTTAAGTTGACTCTATGAGGTCGTCTTTGTGATGTAAGATGTCATATATCAAGCTCCCAGCATCGATATTAAACTGCTTTCACGATTTGGTAATTATGTGGTTGAAATTGAAACCTAAGTTGCTTCATCTCACCATCAATAACACAAAACTTCCATGGAAATAATAAAACACTGACTCAACTCAATTTAAAAAAAAAAAAAATCAGCATACTTATGTAGAGATATGTACCATGTACCTATTTGCCAAAGAAAATTTTTGAAATTCTCTATCAACCATCCCCGCCAAAATTACTATTTTTATTTATCTGAAAAGCAAAACAATGTTAGCCTCTTTTTCTAAAGTAAAATACGTAGCATTTACTATTTGCAAGACAATTTAACGTGGTTCACTTATCATTAACACGTAGGCTAATTTCATAGAGTTAAGGGACAAGACTCACTGGGGAGCCGTATATTCTTCAAAAGAAGAAAACAAGCAACAGTAGTCCTAGTATATTTTCCCATCCAAGACCACAGACAAAAATCCCGTTCACACGTTTTTATCAATTTGAAACTTTGAATTTATAAATTTATGCACATATGAGATGATAGAGAAAGTAGACTATTCAAAGATCAACAGTTGACCAACACCAATGGTGCTAAGAAATTATTGCATGGTCCATGAAGAATTTTGATCAACATCATCTCAATCAATAATCATGTGAGTCCTTCCATGAGACTCACATGATCGATGATCGAGATGAATCTAATCTATATAATCCATAAACCACATAATATTATTTGAATTGAGCTACACCCTTAAAATTCAAAAAGCAAAACCCCAAGAAAAAGTTCGATGAATTAGAGATTATCGGTTTGGCATGACTGAAATAAATATCTGTATCTGCCTATTACAATTGGAAACCCCAATATGCTTTCTCGCCATACCATTTCTTGTTATAGCTTTCTGAAAAGTAAACTCCAAAAAATGGAAGGATGAAGTAAACTAAATGGTTCCAAGGTCAAATGCTACTCTCAAAGACCAGTCTTGTTTAATGGTATGGCGTGGATTGAACCAAACCCGTGAATCCTCTCATGGTAACAGTCAAATTGTCAGTCTAATACGACGGCATACATAGACATATTTCTGGCTTCGAAACCATCTTGTTCCTAGTGTGAAAGAGATCAAATTGAATCTTAACTACAAACCTTATCAATGTTTTGATTCTATTAGAAGATATTAATCACTTATTCACAATGATTAAAACCCCCTTTGAAAATAATGCATTCATCAACTTGAAATGGAGAAAAAAAGGTTCCATCAGCCAAGACAGTGAATAAAGATTGGTGACAGACAATTCCTTGATACCTTGGTCGTTTCGTCTTGGAGCTTTGGAAATTGGGGCTTAGATGATCTCTGCTACGAGAATGCATATTGAATGGAACTTATGTTCTTGAGTCTTTGGAAATTTTAACTGGGAACTCTTTTCAAATTTCATATATATGGAAGCTGAAATTTTCAAATAATTGGCAGATACGTCATTGTGAACCATAACTGTTTTATCTTGCATCATACAAACAGCTGCATAAGATACTTTATCCCCTACGAGCAGATGAGTATTGACCTAAAACCAAATTACTTCCAAGTTCAAGTAGAAATTATTAACCCCATAAAATTGGTAGAAACAATAGAACCACCAAAAAAAAAAAAAAAGTTCGACACGATCAACAAAAGTACAAAAGTGTTAACCCAAAAACTGGCGTCACCATACAATTCTGGACAAGTATCATGACCACAGAGAGAGAGAGAGAGAGAGAGAGAGAGAGAGAGAGAGAGAGACAGAGACAGAGACAGAGAGAGAGACAGAGACAGAGACAGAGACAGAGACAGAGAGAGCGAGAGAGAGAACCTGCAGCAACTGCAGCAACCTCATCTTGTTCGGAGTCTCTAACGTTGAGGACCAGCCTGGTCTTGTAGGAAGGGTTTGAACTGTAAAAGTCAGAGAGAGACATGCTGATGCAGGTCATTCCCATCTGACCCACCCAAGTCTTCATATCAAGAACCACCCCAACGTTCACAGGGATAGTTGTCCCATTGTTGTTGTTACTACTTTGCGCCATTGTGGCGCAAGGGCCAAATTTGAAGGTCTCGATGATCGCGAAAAAGGAGAGAGCTAAAAAGAGGAGCCTTTCAGCATCGAAGGAAATTCTCGAAGGAACCATTGAAAGGGGTTTTTGGAAAAGGAAGTGTGTGCGAAGGAGAGAGAGTGAGACATGGAGGATATGTGATGATGAACCTGTACTTATAATGGGGAAGAGCTTTGGAAAGCTCCCATTCGAGGATTGCTCAACGTGGGCGGGACTATCTGGGAAAACGTATCCCGCAAAGAGATATAGCATGACCTCTGGTAACACCGATAGTTGGAGTGCTGGAACCGCTCGAATTTAAGATTAAAAAAGTTGGGTCTCCAATCTGATGTATACAGGAGGGATACATCATCTAGTGATCTCTTGTAAATTTTATAGTTCTAGCGATGTATTAGGAACAGTTTGGGCTTGAGATAATCCGAAAGCTCGTGGAAAAAACGACATGATTGTGTGCAAAAAGAAGAACAAGAAGAAAAAGAAGCAATTATTGGAGGATTCTCAACTATAATGAGAAGTACGTGACAACTAACAAGAAACTGCTTGGGTTGGATATAATACGAAAACTCGTAGAAGATACTACATGATTTTGCACCAAGAAATTGATAATGAGGAAGAAGAAGAAAGAAGAAATTATTTGACGATTTCAACTATAATGAGAAGTACGTGACAACTACAAAAAGGCATTAATTGACATGTTTTCTATGTCTTATTAGAATACATCCACAACACCTAAGATTAACTCATTAGGATTTTGGTTAATACCATGAACTACTTGGATTTTTGCTCATGTCCAAGATTGTGCAGCCTCTTTTCCCTAGTCCTGTTTCTTTGTCGCAAAAACCGAAGAATCAACCTGTCATATTTAATGTTTTATAGCCACAAGAGATGGTTGCCTCATTGGCATCTCTTTTCTGTGGAAGAAGCGAGGCCAAGAGTTCCAACCTTGACTTTAGCGAGGATAATAGCACTCAAGTTGATTCTCGTAAGGAAAATCTAAAATAAAGACCTAAAATGAATCTTATTTCAAATGATTTATCTTAGATAACAATCTTTAATATACTATGAGAATAATAGTGGATTCTGAACAACAAAAAATCAAATAACAAATAATTATAAATTATTGTAGGATCCATTCTTTCAAAAATATATAGCTCACAATAGACTATTATTCTCATAGTACCCCAAAAACTGTTATGTTAGCAAAATTCTATTTCAAATAAGAGCTATATCAATCTCAAAAAACATCTAACTTTATCAGTTGGTCAAGGGCATTTCCTTCATTTATATTTTATTATTTTCTTTCCTTTTTTCCTTTTTCTAATTTTTTATTACAAAAAAAAGAAAAACTAAAAAGGGAAAAAAAGGCTAAAACTTAAAAAAAAAAAAAACACAAATAAAAGGAAAACTCGAGTGTGAGGGCTGGCGCCAGCCCTCCAACCTGTATTTTTTTTATAAGTTTTAAATTTTTTTCTTTTTTGAGTTGATCTTTTTTTTGGAATGAAAAATAAAATAAAATAAAATAAAAAGTAAATGACTAAAGTGTCCTTAACAACTTGTGAGATAAAGCATTTTTTAGACTGACATGGCCACTTTAAGGACCTATTTGAGAAAATAAGGCTATATTAGGCCCTTATTTGGAATTTTCTAGATTCTTGTACATGAATCTAGACAAGAATAGAGAGAATCTTTTCTTTTGTATTTTGCATAGTAATCATCAAAGTAGTAATTCTTAAAAATAAAATATGCATTTATGTTACATACAAAATTAAAACATTACTCCCAAATTGACTGAAAATATGCGGAGATATAACTCTAAAAGCGGACTAGTAATTGAAATCAAGAAAACGATGGATATTTGAGACCAGAGAAAGGTCTTTGTTTACGGGAGTGGGGGTCATCTTCGATTAAATTTGGAAATTTGTGTTTGCCCACCTCGTTGACATTGACCAATTCAACCTGCGAGCTGCACACAGGGCAATTATTAATTTATGAGAGCTAAATTAATCATCACGATCCGAAGACCTTGTCCTATAGTGGCTTCAATAGATACGTTAAGCCGTAACATACTTCTGGTGGTCTTGAGATGCTTGCAGCTGACTTTATGTGAGTTTCCAAGCAAATGCGTATGCCTTGAAGTCAAATTCTTTGACATTTCAACATCCTCTCTTAAGCCGGATTATGAATGATATATAGCGAATGGAGTAGACATACAAGTGCAATAAACTGGGACAGAGCTTGACTGCAGTACTCCATTAGAAAATCCAACTTAAAAGTTTATGCAAATATATGGAAGGAAACCACATAAAAAAGAGAGTATAAATTTAATAATCAAGCGATATGTGATATTTCAACAAATATAAAATATATATATATGCAATTGTATGTGTGTGTATTAAATATATCTCTAATCAAACCAACCTAGCAATTAATGTACAAGTTTTCAAAAAATAAATAAGGAAAAACCTAGCACTTGGCTTCTTGACCAAAAAGGAAAAAAACAGTACAGCAACCGTCGATGAGGTCATCCAAGAAATTAAAAAATGAGCTATAACAATAAGATTGTCAAAATGTTTCATATGACCGTATTTAAATATGATGGACGATGATGGTAGTGCGGATTCTCTCCATCGGTTGACTCATTCGATGCATACAAAAGCATCACATCATAGTTGCTTGCGAGGGATTATTATATTTATATTATTATGAGCTATTGTTATTTATGTATTCATATTATGTGATTTAAATAATGACTTTGAAATTAATTAGCTCTGCTCAAATGATATTTCCTCGGTAAGCCATGCCCCTCGTATCTTTTTTCCACGCAAGGCGGAGGCATCATTTGATTTTCAATGTATTTCCTAATCTCGTCCATTGGATTCTATTCAGATTTACATGACACGAAAATTAGTCAAATGGGCCCATTATACAAGTCATTGGCAGACAAAATAAATAAAAAATGTCATGAATAATTTCTCCAAAAAATTTGTATCATTTGTGAAGCGCAATCAGAAAATTGAGTTCTAACGGCAAGTTGAAGAATGGTCGAATAACGGTTCATTTGGAAATGATGAGCCGTTAGTGGCGAATCCAAGCTTTTGGTTTTCACATGGAGTCCCTTGTATCTCTCTATTCATGTACATTTTTTTGTCTTTCCTACTGTAATTCACATCTAACTTTTAGACTTTTATTCTATCTATTTACAAAGTATGGAAGTTAAATCTCACACCCAAAACTAAACCCCTAGCACCCTTTCCAATCAATTTTCTGTAAAGTTTTTTATGCTAGTTAGAAAATTGAACCTCTTTTTTTTTAGTCGAAAGAAAACTTACTTTGATGTACTTTTAGGTAAATGATTTACATTACAATTAGAAGAGATATTTGCAGGGAAAAAAATGGTGCTGGATTAAAGAAAGAAGTTGTTGAGTGATTTATCTACTAAAAGACATGAATAAGATTCTAAAAATATAATATGTTTAATGGAATATTCTTTCTAATCTTAATAAGTTGAATGTTTGAATCCCGCTAATATCGCTAGCTTGGAATGATTCAGTCGAGTTGAATTTTTCCAAACTTGGCTGTAATATATGACCTATTTATTATAATTGCAGATACCTCGGTCGAGTTAAGTCTTTCCAAGTCTCCAGCTTAGTACTTAAATTTCTTTTTAGTAGAAATTCAATACTTAAGCGACAAGTTTAGAAGCATCTGAGTCAAGCAATGTTTGCATCGTTGCTAAAAATTACCACGAAATTTTCAGGATTAGTTTAATCTACCAATCACAAGTAATTAAAATATTATTAATTCATTAGGAAATTTATTTTAGTATATGTCGAATAGACATGAGCTTGTAAAGTCTGCATTGTACTTGAAGGGTCGTGTCTAAGTAGGTATCAGAGCTTGCACAAAGTCTCTTTCAATCAAATTCTAGGAAAGAGCACGATCATTAACAAAGGACCTTCTCCTGTAGTAGCTTCAATAGGTACGTTAGGCCGTCACATATTTCTAGTGGCCACGCTACTGACCGCATTAAAACAGACTTGAGATGCTTTATAGCTGATTCCCATGAGTTTTCCAAGGATAAAAGAGTAGCCCAAATGTCAAAACTTGATACGGGAAGACATTTAAGTACTAAAAGTTACAAAATATACATTTGAGTGTCACTTTTTAAAAAAATTAAATCACTTAAGTGTCAACTCTGACAAAAGCTGTCCGTATTCGACATAGCAATATTTTAATAATTTATATCACTTGCGTGGCTCATCAAAAATACACATCAGTTTCCCCTTACCCAAAACGACACCGTTTTAATTCTAAGTTTAATTTTTAATATATATTAATTAATTAATATTAAAAATGAAATTAGAAAAAAAAACTAGTAACATAGGTAGGAGAGGACTCCCTTGCCTGTGGCTGCCGTCCCATCTCCGTTAGGGTTATGTGATGGCAATGGACAGCAAGGGTTGCCGGCGCCAGGGCAAGGGCCAGTGATCCTCGTCGATCGAAGGTGAAGGTCGACAGGCCCTCACCAAACATCAGGAGAGGGCGGCAACCCTCTCACAAATCTAGGCGAGGGTCGGCGGCAAGGCTAGCAACCCTCGCCTATGCCAAGGTGTAGTTGAGCGACCCTTGCATAGATTTGGGAGAAGATTGTCGCCCTCTCTTAGCCCTCACATAGGCGCCAGTGATCCTCGCAGATCTAGGAGAGGGTCACCGCCCTTTCTTAGAGTATGGTGAGGGTTGTTGGCCCTCACCCAAGTGCTAGCAACCCTTGTAGCCATTGCCGTTGCCCAACCGGCGATGGGGCCGCGACCACAGGTGGTGGAGCCCTTGCTTATGCTATGCTGCTACTTCACTTTATTTTTATATGTTTTTAATTTAATTTAATTAATATTTATATAAAAATTAAATCAAGGCTAAAAATGGCATGATTTTGGGTTGATTTAGCCACATCAGTGCCCAAAACTTATCTAGTCACGTTAGCACTAAAAACGACATTGTTTCAACCTCAGTTCGCTAGAAAAGTGCTATGTCAGCATGTTGACACCTAAATTTTGATTGATCATTTGTGATGCACAAAAATTTAGGGATTAATTTTAACCCTAAACAAAAATTTTAGAATTAAATTGCATAGCATATCGTTTTAGGAGCATTTATTATTATTACATTTGCATTGGACCGGCGACAAATGGGTTCGAATTGACGGTTTTGAGCTTTAATTTAACGAGTTGGACTAAGCCCACATTGAGAAAGTATTTGGATAAGCCCGTTAAGGAGTTGCAAGTTGAAATATGAGAATATTCCAGAGAAGATTCACATTATTCTTCCAATATTCAATGAATCTTTCACATATTCATGTAGTATATAAACTGTGGGATATATTTCTTAACAGAAGGGAAGATTTCGAATGAAATATTGAAAAATATTACACGTGGGATACATATTCTTTGTATAAGAGATAAATAGACAATATGCAAATTTATTATCTTTCCGTGAATAACATAATCCTGTCACCTATAAAAAGGGGGCCCACAATTTCATACACAAACACGAAATACAGAAAAAAGAAAGTAAAAAGAGTAGGGACTTTTTTCGGCAACGAGGGAGCATAAGAAGAGAAATAGTGAGAAAAGGTGTAGGTCTCCTTTTTGGTCTCTTGGTCAAAAAGGAGAGGTCTTCTCTCTTTCTTCTCTAACACACGCAAGAGAAGGAAACAAGAAAGAAAAGAGAGAGAGAGAGAAAAAGCAAAAAGGGGTTGTTTTCTTCGATAGGTGTTGTGACGTCCTGAAATTTGGCCCCTTTAAGAGATATATGAACGTGAATTTCATCAATGCATTATTGGTTAATCTCACTCGGAATTGATCACTCTCAAGATACTAACCTTGAGAGGAAAGGCTAATGAGGACAGAACTCGTGCGACTAAAGAACTTGACTTGAGAAAACGACTCAACCGTAAGACTTACGTAAGGCCGACCTTGTGGATATGCAGGCCGATTCCATAGATGACTAGAAGTCGATTTGCGAACAGAGCATAATGGGACGACGGGTGATTCCGTTTACTGTTATCGAGCCCGCGAACGACCCTATGTCGATTCTCGGTAATCGTGTACTTTGAAATAAGAATCTATCCTTCGCAATTTCATATAGTCAAGGATGTCCATGTGTCGAGATGTCTTGAACGTGGTTTGATACTAAGTTAGGCACGAGTCGGTTACGCGTGAATCATCGAAGCCACCTATTAGTCTGAGACGTACCAAAATGGTATTCAGGTGAAATTGACGAGACATGAAACATTGGACTACAAATTTTTGGGAACGTCTGGAATGAATTTTTGGACAATGCTTTTTCGACAGTCAACTTTGCCGGTGAAACCAAATAATTGGAAAAATGATTTACGAACCGAGGAAATGAGCTTATGAGGATGTGGATCGGGCAAGGCCGACGTGGGCCTCACGCCCAAGGTGGGATGGCCACATAGTGGGCCCGAGGAAAGCAAGTTAGCCCATTGGACCCAACCTACCATTTAACCCTTCCAAGCCCATTGTCTAGCCTTGAGCCAATTCCAGCCCAACTGATTCCCGAACCCATTCCTATTCATTTCTCTTAAGCTCACCCATCATCTCAACCCAAGGATAATTTGGGAATTGTGCAAAGGTAGAAATGGCCATTTTTCCCATCTAGATATTATTGAGGAAAAGACAAAAGAAGAAAGAGAAGATGAAGTCAATGCATGGGGGGTTAGAGCTACATTGATGAGCCTTAATGAGACCTTGACACTAGCTCTCACATCTCTCTTTCTTCCCTTCTCAGCCGCCCTCTCTCCTCTTGTTTCTTCTCCTTCAACCCTTCTCCAAAAACCTAAGTTGTTCATTGTTGTCCTGAGTTGGTCACCGCCCACACCGCTTGCTACCGTGCTTAGGAGACTCCATCTGTGTCCCGCACGGCCACCGTTCATCTAACGGAGCCACCGGCCAACCCGCCTACCGACCAGAAGCTACTACCAGCCAACTCGCTAGTTTCTATCCTATGCCACCCAGATCAACTGTTTCGCCTGTGTTCCGACCTAGCCACCACCTAAACTAGCCACTAACCAGTCCCCCTTGACCCCTAGTAACCGTCGGTCGCTGGCCAGCCACTCGTCGTAGCTCTGGTCAGTTCAATCAGCCCCTTTCTTTCGCCAGACAATCCAATTTCGAAGAGTTCTGAGAAGACCGAAGTTGGTTGCCGTTGTTTCAGGCTTGGGACGGTTTTGGATTGCCGTGGTTGAGGCTCCCAAGTGTAGCCTTCATCGTTGCTGCCGCGTTCGTGTCTCCGGCCTACTTAATGGACGAAATTTTTATAAGAGGGGAAGAGTTGTAACATCCCGAAATTCGAGCCCTTTTGAGGAAGGAATGAACGTGAATTTCGTCAATGCATTGTTGGTTGATCTCACTCGGAACTGATCACTCCTGAGATACTGACCTTGAGGGGAAAGACTAATGAGGACAGAACTCGTGCGACTAAAGAACTTGACTTGGGAAAACGACTCGACCGTGAGACTTGCGTAAGGACGATCCTGTAGTCATGCAGGCCGATATCAGGGACGAATAGAAGTCGATTCGCGGACAGAGTATAATGGGACGACGGGTGATTCCGTTTACTGTTATCGAGCCGCGAACGACCCTATGTCGATCCTTGGTAATCGTGTACTTTGAAATAAGAATCGATCCTTCGCAATTTCATGTAGTCAAGGACGTCCATGTGTCGAGAAGTCTTGAACGTGAATTGGCACGAGTCGGTTACGCGTGAATCCTCAAAGCCACCTGTCAGTCTGAGTAGTACCAAAATGGCATTCGGGCGAAATTGACAAGGCATGTGAATTCAATATTGGACTTTGAATTTTTGGGAACGTTCGAGAAGGACTTTTGGACGATGCTTCTTAGTCAGTCGACAGTGCAGGCTGAGCCGAATAATTGGAAAATGGACTTTTGGACCGAGAACCCGAGCCTATGAGGACGTGGGCTGGGCAAGAACAGTGAGGGCCTTACGCCCAAGGTGGGGACGGCCACCGTGGAAGACCGAGACAACGAGCAAGTCCGTTGGACCAAACCGACCCTTTACCCTTCCTAGCTCGTTATCTCAACCTGAGCCAATTTGAGCCCAATAAATTCCCGAGCCCGTTCCTATTCATTTTCAAGCCCATTTCCTAGGCCCGCCCCCTTCATTTTCAGCCCAAGGGCAGATTGGGAAATGTGCAAGGTGGAAATGACCAAAATGCCCTTGGATATTTTGAAGAAAAGTCAAAAAAGGAAGAGAGATAAGATGAGGTCATTGTTTGGCAAGTGGGGCAAGCCTTGATGGCTTGGATAAGGCTTATCATTCAGCCTTCACTTCACTCTCTCTCTCCTCTTCATCTTCTCCAAAACCGCACACCTCTCTCCCATGGTTTTCCTTCATTCCTTCAGTTTTTCAGTTCTGACCTCTCACCGAAATTTGAGTTGTTCGTTGCCTTCCCGGTGGAATCTCGGGCCGTGCCACCTATCAAAATGTTCAGCACAGAAATTACGTACTGTTCATGGCGGTCGATCGCCGAACGGAGCTGCCGTCCGTCCCCGTACGGCGGCTAGAAGTCACCGGTCCTCCGTCCGTCACGTAGCGTCGCCCCCCGCACAGCTCCGCCTTTTCTTCCGTTTCTCTCCATTTTCGACTAAACCACCGCCCATACCAGCCACAAGTGGTTCCCCCTCGACCCCAGTGCCGCCGGTGGCTGGCCCGCCCGCTCGCCGGAGCTCCGGGCAGCCCGTTCAACTCCGGTCGGCAACTTTCCTCCAGCAGTGCAGTTTTTCGAGTTGCGGTGGGGATTCCGAGTTTGCTGCTGTTGTTCCAGCCCCGGGACCGCCTTGGATCATCGTGGTAGAGGCCCCGGGTGTCGGGTTCGTCGCCGCCGCCGCGTCCGTGTCGCCGGCCCGCTTAACGGGTGAGTTTAGCTCCTAATCCCTATTTAGTGCCTAAACTTGCTTAGGGTTGGGTTAATTAGTGGTAAGGTTGGATTAGGATGTTTAATTAAGTTGTATTAGCTCTAAGATAGGTGGTTAGATAGATGATTAAGATTATATTAGCTTAATTTTGCTTATTAAGCTTAATTGTGCTTAATTTGGTATTAATTGTGTTTTGTGATTAATTAAGCATGATTTGCTTTAATTGATTGATTAATTGTTTTAATTAATGTTTTGTTTAATTTCTGGATTAAATGTTTTAATTAATTGAATTTCGGAAAAATCATTTTATTGTTCATGATTCTTGTTCACTAATCACTTTGTTCACGGATTACATTCTTGTTCACGACCTGCATTCACGTTCACTTGCACTGTTCATCCGAAGCTAAATTTTGTTTGAATTTGATGTGCTATTGATTGTTGTGATTAATTGGAGTGCCGATTGTTAATTATGCTCGTGAATATTGATGAAATGCGTGATGAGTGTTGGTTGGAATTTGAATTTTGGAATTGTCGAATGAGATCGCATGACATATTGCGTGGGTTATCTAAAATGGCATGTCGCATGAGCATGAGCACATGAGCGATGTTGCATTCACGACCAAGCAAAAGCAAAGACAAGAATGAACTGTTTTTCGATGTGTTGCATGGTCGATTAAAGTTGATAGCCGGTTGAGCGGATGACCGCCAATCCCATTGGGGTTGTGCCGTGACCATTGGGTCGCCCGACGGTGGTCGAATGCGGAGTCGCGGTTGGCCGGGCCCATGCTCCTTATGGAATGCCGTCGGTGGGGAGAGCCCATGACGTCGCCGTGCCTCACGGGGAGGACGATGCAGTTTACGACCGGTTGACCGCCAACCATAAGGTTGTGCCGTGGCCTAGAGGGTCGTAATAATCGGAGCATATGTGTGGATGTGAGACATGAGAAAGTTGTGTGAGATGCTCTGATTATTCGCATGCTCTTGATGTCGTGATGATTTGTGGTACGCACGCATGAGTTGACATCGTGCAGGGTGTGGCAATGGCCAGGTGAGATCGCTTGTGACGCGATTCGCATGTGATTGATGAACTGTATCATCTGACGGCCATGTGCCTTGCTTGCATTGTATGAGATTTGACGTGCAGGGTATGGCATACCGGGTAAGGTTGCATGCGAACCGATTTGTATAATTGTTGGTTGCCTTGTCATTTGTTATTGGTTGTTGTTTGGTTTTGGTTGTTTATTGTTGGGTTGAGTGAGGGTGGTTACGGAGAGATACCCGGGTTGAGTTGGCGTACTAACCGGGGCTTAGGGGGAGAACTCGCTGAGATTTTATCTCAACCCATCGTGGTTAACCATTTTCAGGCCCCTAGAATGGCGTACCCGCAGTAGAGAATCCTGCCCCCACTTCTCCAATGATCGACTCGACGGAGCCTGAGTCTGATGGGTCCGAGTGATGATGGTGTAGAACCCAAGGGTTCATTTTGTATAATTGGATTAGCCTAGTTTCTTTTTGGTTTGGCTTAGAGGATGAATCGGCCCCTTTTTGTCAGGCTTGTAATTCGGAAAACGATCATCCATTAGTTAATCCAATAAGAATGAATATATGAGTAGTTGCTGTTGTTCGTGCTGTTCATCCCTCTATCCCTGTTTGATTGATTGTTTGTGCGGGGATGGTTCGTCTTCGCTTGCGCATAATCAAAGATAAAATGAATGGTCGTCGATGGGTCCGGGACGTCGCTTTCAATCGACCAAGGAATGGGGTTGCCGCGAGCTCGAGAGTCGAGGCGTGACAACCCCGTCGGTTTTGGTATCAGAGCGAGGTCGAGACTTGGAGTGATAAGGTGCGTGGGATTTTTGGGATAGTGAGATAGGGATGGCTTTTACTTTACGTGCCTGTGATTGCTTTTGTGGTTTTGTGTGGTGGTGGGTTGCTCATAGTTCAGAGTGATGAGCAATCATGAGTAGTCAGCCCCTATGCGTAGGGCAGTGTTTGGTTAGACCAGTGCTAGAGGTAGCGTGCAGGCAGATCCTAGGTTAGACGGGATCCTGCTGGCGCTAGAGACCTTGTTAGAACAGCAAGCTGTGTGCTTTTGCTGTGGTTCTTGTGGTTCCCCTAGTGAGAGGAGAGGCTTGTGAGAGACCGATGCCTAGGCTGGTAGAGCAGTTCCTGAGACTGAAGCCTCCGAGGTTCAGTGGCGTGGGCGACCCTGAAGCTGTGACCGTTTGGATAAGGGATTTCGAGAGGACTATTACAGTGTTGAGGTGTTCGAGAGGAAGACGAGTGCTTCTAGTGGCTTATCGGTTTCAAAGTAATGCGGTACTTGGTGGGAAGCCACTCAAGGAAGAGTGTTTCCCTGAAGGCACGGCTCGGAATGGGGTGTCTTTCGTGAAGCTTTCATTGGATAGTACTTCTTGGACAGTGCGAGGGAGTCAAAGATGGCAGAGTTCCAACAGTTTCGTCAGAATCAGATGTCAGTGGATCAGTATAAGGCGAAGTTTGCTGAGTTGGCCTAGTATGTACCGAGATTAGTGGAGGACCCTTGGATAGGGCGAGACGGTTCAGAGATGGCTTGAAGCCGGAATTGAAAGCCAGCTAGTGCCCTTGAGTTTAAAGAGTTTTGATAAGATGTATGAAAGGGCCCAGATGTTAGAGAAGGATATGATAGAGAGGGCGATCGCATTTGGCTCGCAGTTCGTGCCTAATAGAGACAATCGTCGATTTGGAAAAGGACCGATGATGGGGAGAAGGAATCCCATCCCACCCAACAGAAAGTGGATTGTCATGGAAAGACAATTTAGTTTAACCTAGTAGTGGGTGACAGTTTTGAATTTGTGGGAAATCAAGGAGGACCCTTGACCCCTTTGAAATTCGTCGTTGGCAGTAACTTGTTTATTGGACGAAGGTTGCTAAGGTTATTGGACAACTGAGGTTAATTGGTTAGTTGGAGAATCAAGGATGGATCGTTGCACTTATGCATCGCTTATCAGTAACTCAACCAAAGGACGGTCATGAGCAAGTATCCATTACCAAGGATGGATGACTTGTTTGACCCATTTCAAGGAGCTTCGATATGTCCCAAGATAGACCCAAGGACGGGCTATCAGTAGTTGAGGATTAAAAATGAGGATAAACTAAGGACGACATATCGTGTGTGATTTGGTCACTACAAGATTACCGTACCGCTATTTGGATTAACTAATACGCCAGTTGCTTTTATGGATTCGATGGATTGAGTGATTAAGGCGTATTTGGAGCAAATTGTAATTGTGTTTGTGAGTGATATATTGGAATATTCAAGGAAATTAGAGGAACGCGGATAGCACTTGAGGGTGGTGTTATAGACCATTCGAGGGCATAAACAGTATGCCAAGTTTAATGCGTGCGAGTTTGGGTTTACTCGCGTTGTTTTGTTGGTCATATGATTTTGGACGAAGGAATTTCTATGGATCCGCTAAGATCAAGGCAGTCATGATTATGTCAGGACTTATGACGGTGACGAGAGGTTCGAAGTTTTCTAAGCCGGACGGAGTTAGTACGAGACGATTCGTAGAAAGGTTCTCTACGATAGTTACGCCTCTGATACGAAGGTTAATGAAGGACGTAAGAATTTGAATGGACGAGTAAGTGAAATTTTTAAGAGCTTAAGTATAAGCTGATTACCGCACCAGTTTTGAGGATTTAGTCTATTATTGGATAATACGAGATTTGCAGTGAGGTGTCGTATAAGGGATTTGACTGCGTGGTAAGGCAACAAAGAAGATTGGTTGCTTACGCGTCACGACAATTGAGGTCATTGGATTTGATGGAAGTCAAATAAGTTTATCTTGACGATTTGAGGAGTTGTAGGTATGGGATCATAAGAAATGATCTATTAAATGGCGATGATCTTTGATAAGAATTACGGTGGATGATTTATTGCTCGGAAGTCTTAGATTCGATTAAGATGTGAATTTACCAAGGTGGATTATTTCAGGAGATATATAAGATAGGGATTTGAGGAATGGATTTTTGTTTTCGGTGGATTAAGAATTAATTATCCCTTGATGCTAGATGGATGAGTGAGGAAATAACATTATCGATGATTTCTACTCGAGGTATTAAAAAAAGGATTTGAAGAGGTATCCGAAAGCTTTTGGTGCAATAAATGACATTTGGTTTGCACTAATTTTCAAGTGGTTGAGGTGAATTCTTGGTTTGGTTATTAAATGGACGTGAAAGGATTGTTGAAAGAAAAATCTGTGGTTTGTGGAATTCGAATAGCGTTTTGATGGAAATTCAGTAAATCAGATTTCAAGTGTCGATAAGTGATCCCGTGGAAACAAGCTCATGGGTTGACGAGCTGGACAAAGTTTCGCACTTTGAGGTGCTCGACGAGGTTAAAACCGTGAGGCTTGGTATGGGACGAGCCAAAGCGGATAATACCTCTATGAGATGGTGTATGTCAAAAAGGACTTTTGCTAGTAGTGGTGCGGTTCGAAGATGCTCGTAACGACCGATCCGACGAGGGCGGGGAGTGGTCGCCGGGGCTAGAGTGCTCGAGCAAGGAGCGACTCTGGCAGGCTTCTAGGATGTCGAAGGGGGGCGAAATGAAGCGAACTACGCACCGTGCAAAAAGAGAGTGTTTGTGCAATAAGATTTTATCGGAGTGGCATAGCCGAAATTTGGTCAAGTTTGTGGAACTCCGAGTCTATGGAACGAGGTCAAAGAACTGGGAATCGCTGATTCAAAATTGGTTTAGCAGTTATTGAATGCAGTTCAGATCATCAGAGATAGATTAAAGACCTCTCAGAATCGTCAAAAGAGTTATGCAGATAAGTATCGTAGACCGTTGGAGTTTAAGGCGGGCGATCATGTATTTTTGAAAGTATCGCCGATGAGGGGTACTTCTAGATTTGGCAAGAAAGGAAAGTTAAGTCCGAGGTACGTTGGACCCTTTGAAATTTTGGAAAGGATCAGGGTTTTAGCGTATCGTCTTGCGTTGCCACCGAAACTTGCTCAAGTACATGACGTTTTCCACGTGTCCATGTTGAGAAAGTATGAACCAGACTCGACTCATGTTTTGAATTTTGAGGAATTGGACGTAGACGACAGGGTGTTGTACGTGGAGAGGCCGATACGAATAGAGGATCGTAAAGAGCAAGTACTTCAAAAAAAAAAAAAGACTATCGCCTTAATTAAGGTGATCTGGCAGTATCACGGAACAGAGGGAGCTACACTGGAAAGTGAAGAAGTAATGAAGCATCAGCACCCCCATCTTTTGAGGATTTGTTAGTAGCAGCAAATTTCGAGGACGAAATTTTTATAAGAGGGGAAGAGTTGTAACATCCCGAAATTCGAGCCCTTTTGAGGAAGGAATGAACGTGAATTTCGTCAATGCATTGTTGGTTGATCTCACTCGGAACTGATCACTCCTGAGATACTGACCTTGAGGGGAAAGACTAATGAGGACGAGAACTCGTGCGACTAAAGAACTTGACAGGAAAACGACTCGACCGTGAGACTTGCGTAAGGACGATCCCGTAGTCATGCGAGCCGATATCGGGGACGAATAGAAGTCGATTCGCGGACGAAGTATAATGGGACGACGGGTGATTCCGTTTATTGTTATCGAGCCCGCGAACGACCCTATGTCGATCCTTGTAATCGTGTACTTTGAAATAAGAATCGATCCTTCGCAATTTCATGTAGTCAAGGACGTCCATGTGTCGAGAAGTCTTGAACGTGAATTGGCACGAGTCGGTTACGCGTGAATCCTCAAAGCCACTGTCGCCCGAGTAGTACCAAAATGGCATTCGGGCGAAATTGACAAGGCATGTGAATTCAATATTGGACTTTGAATTTTGGGAACGTTCGAGAAGGACTTTTGGACGATGCTTCTTAGTCGATCAGTCGCTTGTGCGGGCGAGCCGAATAATTGGAAAATGGACTTTTGGACCGAGAACCCGAGCCTATGAGGACGTGGGCTGGGCAAGAAAAAGTGAGGGCCTCACGCCCAAGGTGGGACGGCCACCGTGGAAGACCGAGACAACGAGCAAGTCCGTTGGACCAAACCGACCCTTTACCCTTCCGAGCTCGTTATCTCAACCGAGCCAATTTGAGCCCAATAAATTCCCGAGCCCGTTCCTATTCATTTTCAAGCCCATTTCCTAGGCCCGCCCCCTTCATTTTCAGCCCAAGGGCAGATTGGGAAATGTGCAAGGTGGAAATGACCAAAATGCCCTTGGATATTTTGAAGAAAAGTCAAAAAAAGGAAGAGAGATAAGATGAGGTCATTGTTTGGCAAGTGGGGCAAGCCTTGATGGCTTGGATAAGGCTTATCCTTCAGCCTTCACTTCACTCTCTCTCTCCTCTTCATCTTCTCCAAAACCGCACACCTCTCTCCCATGGTTTTCCTTCATTCCTTCAGTTTTTCAGTTCTGACCTCTCACCGAAATTTGAGTTGTTCGTTGCCTTCCCGGTGGAATCTCGGGCCGTGCCACCTATCAAAATGTTCAGCACAGAAATTACGTACTGTTCATGGCGGTCGATCGCCGAACGGAGCTGCCGTCCGACCCGTACGGCGGCTAGAAGTCACCGGTCCTCCGTCCGTCACTGTAGCGTCGCCCCCTGCACAGCTCCGCCTTTTCTTCCGTTTCTCTCCATTTTCGACTAAACCACCGCCCATACCAGCCACAAGTGGTTCCCCCTCGACCCCCAGGTGCCGCCGGTCGCTGGCCCGCCGCTCGCCGGAGCTCCGGGCAGCCCGTTCAACTCCGGTCAGCAACTTTCCTCCAGTAGTGCAGTTTTTCAGAGTTGCAGTGGGGATTCCGAGTTTGCTGCTGTTGTTCCAGCCCCGGGACCGCCTTGGATCATCGTGGTAGAGGCCCCCGGGTGTCGGGTTCGTCGCCGCCGCCGCGTCCGTGTCGCCGGCCCGCTTAACGGGTGAGTTTAGCTCCTAATCCCTATTTAGTGCCTAAACTTGCTTAGGGTTGGGTTAATTAGTGGTAAGGTTGGATTAGGATGTTTAATTAAGTTGTATTAGCTCTAAGACAGGTGGTTAGATAGATGATTAAGATTATATTAGCTTAATTTTGCTTATTAAGCTTAATTGTGCTTAATTTGGTATTAATTGTGTTTTGTGATTAATTAAGCATGATTTGCTTTAATTGATTGATTAATTGTTTTAATTAATGTTTTGTTTAATTTCTGGATTAAATGTTTTAATTAATTGAATTTCGGAAAAATCACTGCATTCACAAATTACATTGTTCACGGATTGACATTGTTCACTAATCACATTCACTGATTCGTTCACGAATTACTGTTCACGGACTTTGTTCATCCGAAGCTAAATTTTGTTTATTTTGATGTGCTATTGATTGTTGTGATTAATTGGAGTGCCGATTGTTAATTATGCTCGTGAATATTGATGAAATGCGTGATTGAGTGTTGGTTGAATTGAATTTTGGAATTGTCGAAGTGAGATCGCATGACATATTGTGGGTTATCTAAAATGGCATGTCGCATGAGCATGAACGCATGAGCGATGTTGCATTCACGACCAAGCAAAAGCAAAGACAAGAATGAACTGTTTGCTTGATGTGTTGCATGGTCGATTAAAGTTGATAGCCCGGTTGGCCGGATGACCGCCAATCCCCATTGGGGTTGTGCCGTGACCATTGGGTCGCCCGACGGTGGTCGATGCGGAGTCGCGGTTGAGGCCGGGCCCATGCTCCTTATGGAATGCCGTCGGTGGGGAGAGCCCATGACGTCGCCGTGCCTCACGGGGAGGACGATGCCGGTTTACGACCGAGTTGACCGCCAACCATAAGGTTGTGCCGTGGCCTAGAGGGTCGTAATAATCGGAGCATATGTGTGGATGTGAGACATGAGAAAGTTGTGTGAGATGCTCTGATTATTCGCATGCTCTTGATGTCGTGATGATTTGTGGTACGCACGCATGAGTTGACTTGATCGTGCGGGGTGTGGCAATGGCAGTGAGATCGCTTGTGACGCGATTCGCATGTGATTGATGAACCTGTATCATCTGACGGCCATGTGCCTTGCTTGCATTGTATGAGATTTGACGTGCAGGGTATGGCATACCGGGTAAGGTTGCATGCGAACCGACTGTATAATTGTTGGTTGCCTTGTCTGTTATTGGTTGTTGTTTGGTTTTGGTTGTTTATTGTTGGGTTGAGTGAGGGGTGGTTCTGGAGAGATACCCCGGGTTGAGTTGGCGTACTAACCGGGGCTTAGGGGGAGAACTCGCTGAGATTTTATCTCAACCCGTCGTGGTTAACCATTTTCAGGTCCTTAGAATGGCGTACCCGCATTGGAGGATCCTGCCCCCGCTCCTCCCGTGATCGACCCGACGGAGACTGAGTCCGATGGGTCCGAGTGATGATGGTGCTGAACCCGAGGGTTCTTCTTGTTTAATTGGATTAGCCTAGTTTCTTTTTGGTTTGGCTTAGAGGATGGATCGGTTTTTTTGTCGGGCTTGTAATTCGGAAAACGATCCTCCATTGGTTAATCCAAGAAGATTGAATAAATGAGTAGTTGTTGTTGTTCATTGCTGTTCATCCCTCTATCCCTGTTTGATTGATTGTTTGTGCAGGGATGGTTCGTCTTCGCTTGCGCTTAACGAAAGATAAAATGAATGGTCGTCGATGGGTCCTGGGACGTCGCTTTCAATCGACCAGGAGAAGGGGTTGCCGCGAGCTCGAGAGTCGGGGCGTGACATGTGTGCATTAGCTAATACTCAAGATAAAAATGGATTGTGATAATATGCTTTTGTGATCACTAAGTTGAACCCGCCGCCTCGACTGAAGTTTGGGAGGTGACAGTTTGATTTGTCGAAAGCTCGGTGGGGGTTCGGATGCGGAGTTGCGGAAGAGACCGGGCCCATGCTCCTTCGAGAATGCCGTTTTGGGAGAGAACCCTCAATGTTGCCACACCTCACAAGGGAGGGCGATGCTTGGTTATGTTAGTAGACACCGGCGGGGGTTCGGATGTAGCCCCAATGAGCAATAATAATCGGGACATGTGTGGATGCAAGAACGCATGAGAACATGGCATCATTAGTTTTGATTATACATGAGCTTATTACATTGTTTGTGGCACGCATGAATTGATAACGTGCAGGGTGTAGCAGTGGCCAAATGAGATTGCTTGTGACGTGACTCGTATGTGATTGCTGAATTGCATTACCTAATTGCCATGTGCATTGCGTATATTGTGTGAGGTTTAATGTGTAGGATATGGCATACTGGGTAAGGTTGTGAGCAGATTATTTGATTGTTGGTTGACCATGACTGTTGTATGGTTGATTGTTGTTACGTTGTTTGAGCGGTGGTTTTGGAGAGATATCCCAAGTTGAATTGATGTACTAACCGGGGCTTAGGGTGAGGACTCGCTGAGATTTTATCTCACTAGTTATTGTATAACTATTCTCAAGCCTTTAGAATGGTGCATCTGCCGGTACGATTCGGGATCTCAAAGGACTGGGAGACCGTCGTGACGCACCACCGCTCCCAAAGTAGGGTGCACTTGTACGAGAAATATCTCTCCACCATCTGAGTGGATGAGGGACTAGGGCAATGGATCCCCCATTGGTTCCTAGCTTGGTACATCTGGGATGACGATTTTCTGATCGGTTCTCTGTGTGGTTTTGATGGGTCGCCCGGAAGGGGCCCTGAAAATGCTGACTGAGACTCCATAGAGCTAGACCCTCCCGACGGCGTAGTGGAGAATCCTAACCCTGCTCCACCAGTGATCAACCTGAACACCTTTGACTACAACCCGACAGATCCTAAGTCCGATGGGTCTGAGTGATAGTGGTGCTGAACTCGAGGGTTCTTTTTGTATGGATGGATTAGCCTAGCCTAGTTTCTTTTTGGTATGGCTTAAAGGATGGATCTGACCCCTTTGACGGGCTTGTTTATCGAAAACGATCATCCGTTGGTTAATCCAATAAAAGTGTATAATGAGTAGTTGTTGTTAGCTTATTGTTCATCCCTTTATCTTTGCTTGATTGTTTGATTGTCTGTTTGACTGGGGAATGATTCATCTTCCACTTGCACATAATGAAAGAATAACATGAATGGTCGGCGACGCGTCTTGGGACGACACATTCTATTGGCCAAGAGAATGGGTTGTTGCGTACTCGGGGTTCGAGGCATGATAGGTGCCTTTGATTGCGACTAGCCTGATGCTCACAAGCCCTCTACCCGTAGTTGCTCGACCACCAATGATGACGCCACCGTTGTTCTACCGTCAACGACGCCTATGCTATTCGAGCATCAACGACGTCGTCTGCTGCGTCAGCATGACTCAACACCGCAAGCCTTCCTGCGACGTCTCCACTAAGAACCATGCCGATTCACCATTCACGAGTTGCCAAATTTTGAAGCAAATATTTTGATTAGGTAAAAAAAATCTTGCCTAATTTTATTTTCAAATATTTGTTTCCTCATTTGAAATATCATTGATGCATGTGATGAAATTCACGATATATTATCATGTTTACAATATTGAGTAGCCTTTTAAATTAGGAAATTTTCCTAATTTCACAATGTATATATGATTGTCAGTTTGATTTCATGTCCGAAATATGACTCGCAATCGCACGAAAAAAATTGTCAATCCAATCTCAGGCCTGAGATATGATTTGCGATTTTTTGAAAAATTGGCCAATCCGATCTCATGCCTGAAATACAATTCGTCAATTTATTTCCATATTAAATGGACATTGATGGTATTTGGTGCCATGCTTGATGTAGACGTGATTTCTTTATATATTTACTTGATTTGAATTTATTTTCTTTCTAAAAAAAATCAAAAAAAGATTAAACAATAAACTAGAGTAGATTCTTTTTAGATAATATTACATATTTAGGGTAATTTCTTGTTCCGAATTTTTTTTAATAAAAATCCAAAAATATTGTTGTAGATTAAATTTATTTCCTTAATCAAAATTGCATCTTTCCAAAAGGCCATTGGCAGCCGTGTTTGCATCGACTTTGCTAGTTTTTTACTAAACTATTCTACTGGGAAAAATATCTTTTTTACTTTCTTTCCCCACTTATACTTTCCATATCTCTCGGATGATTTCATCCAACGATACTTGCTGGAAGTAGAGTCAAATATTGCCCATAAAATGAGCGTATACCCAAAGTTTTGTCCCCAATTATAAACCACCTAAACTTAACACTTTGCAAGTTCCATGATATATAGGCGAAAATTCACTGGAATTGCTAATTATATTCATCAGTCTAAGTCCAGTTTGGGTTTTGAATTTCTTGTTGAAGTATATGGAAAGTCAGGCCAGAAGTTCAAAGATGATTTCATTGCTTCTATTGTCTCTTTCAAATAAGAAAATTCTAGGAAATAGCGTGCTTAATTTAAGAAAGGATTACCTTACAAAAAAAAAATTAAGAAAGGAAATATCAAACAATATGTCTAATTGCGTATTGGATTTTGACACCATTAAGAAATCAACATATTGAAATGATCTCACCGTATTGGTTATGCATAGTGCGTGGAGCTTCTCCACTTGAATAAAGAAAATCGTGGAAGAAAAGGAGCTAAAGGATGATCTGTCTATTTCTAGACTTGGTGAATAAAGAAAAATAGAATAGATATATGGTGAGAGAAGTCAAAACATTAATTGGACGATGTGTCTATTTCTCCATGCTCAGTTTCTTCCACTCGCCTTATCGACAATTTTGAGGTTTCGAACTTAACAAACTTGTACTTGGAGCCTGCTGATGTTATCTAAACACTAGGAATAACCACACGAAAAATCCTAAAATTTATGTGTCGAGTACAGTTATGTGCTACAAGTTTTGGATCACACATTTACATCGTAAAACTAGCGAACATTGTGTGGTAATGCCCTTTCTTTAAGAGTGTTTATATTTAGTAGGGGAAAAGGCTCATGTGGATTTTCTTTTATTATTGCTCTTTTCTGAGTGGCTTGTGATACTGACAGTGCCACCTACACATCAAAATGAAGGTGATTTGAAATTGCAAAAGGCACGACAGAAGTGATAATGTGACATCTTAGATTGTTCAGAGAAAAGTTTAATCGGAGGAGAGCTCAAACCTACTATTGCTTGCGATATTCGTTAATGAAGAAAATTACCAAAAAAAGTTATATGGATTTTGTCAATTCAGTCATAGACCTTATAATTGTGCTAATTTAATCATAAACATTTTCACGTTTTGCCAATTAAGTTTATTTGGCCAATTTTGACAAGAAATCGCCGGTGTAGATGTTGGCTATTCTACATGGCATTATCAACATCTACGTTAACGATTTCTAACCAAAATTAACTGAATGGACTCAATTAAGAAAATGTGAATATGTTAATAATTAAATTTCACAATTATAAGATTAATGACTAAATTAACACAAACAATAGATTTATATTTTTTTGATAGTTTTCTCTTTGTTAGTGAAATACTGAAGTGATACTTTAGTCAACAAACAGTTCAAGCCTGCAAAAATGGGAGGAAGAAGAGGAAGAAACTGACCCACAAATTAATTTTAATGTCTGCTCAATTGAAAAGGTCAGAAAAGGAGCTATGGTTGATTGGAAACTTTATACTCCTAAATGATGATAATTCAAATGTCTTGCATGCCCTATTGATTCTCGCAATGCCCTAAACTTTCGATTGTAACGTGTCATTTGATCGTGCGTCAAGGGTAAATGAGTCTGGAATCCATATATAACATTGAGGATGACAGCAATGCGAAGCTATATTACTCTTGCCCGATGAACTTATCCTTGAAGGGCATTTCCCTGGAGTTCAGTCCATGACTCAAAAGTCCAGGGATACCACAATGTACGAATGATTTAGCTCATTCAGGGGCATTTACAGCCTTTAAGGTCTGAACTAAGAATTCTTCTCTTGCTCCTATAGGCAACTATAGACTCCACAAAAACCGAAAGGCTTTTGATTTGGAAACAACATATGAGTGCTCATGTTATCAACAACTCTATAAGATTGAAACTTTAAAGAGAAAGGGGTCGGACCATTTCTACTTCGACTTCAGTTGGCCATATCGGATTAATCCTCGAACGTCTATGAGGACTGGAGTGAAAGCAGGATCCGCAGCTGCTTGAACTGCCACCTTCGCCACCGCAGTGACATTCACGGGAGGTGTGATGAAGGGGCCCACGAGCAGCAGTTGGCTGAGTGCCTTCGCGTGATGAAAGATCTGCAAACATTCAGAAACAAAAAAGTACTCTTCGGAAAAGGTGAATTTGGCATAAATATGGCAGGCACGGCATCTTCCAAGTTCAAGGTCAGCTCAAGCAAGGTTCTAGCATGTATTCTTAGTGATTTCAATGGAAGGAGAACAGTAAAATACAGGCCATATTGTAGACCGCAAGAATTTGATCAACATATTCAGGCAAAGCGTAGACCATTTTGTGTAGGAGCTCACACAAGTAGAGTTAGAAAGATGCCACATTCAGTGCAAAACTGATTAAAGTTTAGTATCTAAGGTTGTCGAGGCATGTACCTCTCTCAGTTATATCGGTAAGCTCGACATTTCTTGCTATCTTGTGGCTTTCTTCATCTACATGGTTAGGAAGTCCTTGTTCTGCAGATGGTGCGCCTTGCTCATTGGTTAAAACATCGTTGATTTGGCTGGAGTTGCTTGACGGACTAGGGGGGGAATTAGTGTTTTCTAATATCTCAACAGCTGAATGCTTATTGGTACCATCATCCATACTTCTATCTCTGAATCTGCCCTTCCTATAAGTATGGGAATTGACGTCTCTTTCATAAAATCTCCTTCCCAATGCAACAATTTTCTGCCACAGTGAAGCTGAAGAACTTGTTATGACATGCCAATTCCTTTTGACAAATTTGACCATGTAAATGAGAAGAGCTGAAACTGCAGCAACTCCAGCAATCAAGAATAGGCCCCAGAAACAGTCAAGACCCAAGCTATCGGAAGAAATTGACGAAGTCGAATTGATGCAGTTGGTTTCCGATGTAAACCATGCTTTTTCGATTTCCGTCATGTTAGGCCCTTCAGTTGCATTAAGGATTGCTCGCGAAATATCTGGTACTAACGGAGACCCTTTGGGGAAAACCTGTAAACCAAAAGAAGCAGGACATGAGAGTTTTCAATCAAAGAAATAATGACTAACCTTAGTAATTGTAGAATTTGAGGGGTTTTCCTTTTGCCAGAATTGAGAGATTGACTTACGAAGCCAAATCCAGCAGTTTTAAATATCGGGATCATGGTATATTTGTTGCAATATCGAGAAAGAACAAGTTTAATGTAGGGGACTACGTCAATTGCAGCCGCAATCCCATCCTTTGAGTTTCCTTTGGAGAGAAGCGCATCACATTCTTCAGCAGACTTATAAGATACAAGTCTGTGATCGTCAAATTTCATTTGCTTTAGCATTTCACGAATAAATGTTTCGTACTGGTATCCCACTTTTTGTCCGTTGTTTAGGAGCTGATACACATCAGCTATCATTGGTTGAGAATTTTGCACTACCAAAAGAGAGCTCAAGCTTGCCGTATAACTTTGCGTTAGTATAAGTACCACGAAAACCCACACGATCACAACAAATCTCGTTAGGTTGCTAAACGCTCTCTCCCCTGCAATCCAAATTAAGGGTGAGTATATAAAATCTCCAACAATGATATGTAAATTGTAACGTTTGATTGATCTACTAAAGTGAAGGGTGTTTACCATGTGCAAAGACCATGGTTGAAAACGAAAACCAGAGGCTCGTGCCAACTTGATGTGTGGCTGGACCCCTAAAATCTTCGTTAATCCGATGTTCGAGAATCCACACCACTAATGCTATAAACACAAAGAAGCATCCAGTTGCTAGCCAAAGATCCCAAGTGAGTGGCTTCAAGAAAATCCAAGCATTGTTGCTCTTGTTGTCCTTGTATGGGACAAGCATTGCAACCCCCGATTATGTGTATGGTAGAGTAAACTCCACGTACAATGATCTATTTGCAAGGATAGTCGTATCACCCACCATTGCATCATAATTCTGTTCCAACAAAAGGAAGGGAAAAATGTTTTCTTTGTCAACCACATGATAGCATAGTATGTTTCAACATGTAATCCAACGAGAAGCTGGTGCAATCAATTATCTCACTTGATAATACACTTGATCGATCATGTCATTGTAACTACCGGCACTACTTCCATTAGGCAAGGCAAACGGAATAAATTCATAAGTCACTGCATAAGGCAGCTTTTCTATCATGGCTCGAAAGATGTCGATACAATATCCAATGACTTGGGATGTGTTCATTGTAGGATCATGTGTCACCTTCACAAATTGATTGAAACCGTCTTTAACAGGAACTAAGATTTTCAAACTCTTCCCATTCGTGGGAAATTCCCATCCCTTGGGAATGGAGGTCAAATCTCCTGGCCATATTATTGTTCCGAAATTACTCTTCGAAGTGGAATATTTGGTTGTGTTGAATGGATTCAAATATCTTAGCAGCTCATTTTTTAGGGTCCAGAACCCGATCCCCCTTGCCACATTTTCATTGATATTAACAATCTGGAACACTGACGATTCTAACTGCCCATCAACGAGGCTGAAATTTCCAGTGAGTCCCGTGAATGTTGTATTGGCTAGTTCTTGGAGAAGTTCCTCACCATTTCGAGAGACCCCAATAGTGTCCAGATCAGTTGCATCTGTCGAAGCATTCAACATCTGGAAGGTAAAATTCCCCATTCCCATTTCCTCAACAGCCATTGCTAGAGCCCAAGCAGCATCATAAGCATAGTATCCAAAGATGTTCAATGGAGGACTAAGGACGGATGGATTGTCTTGTTGGAATTTCTTCTTCCATTGGACCATGAAATTGTCCAGGTTTCGTGTGTGTGAGACATAAGTCTTGATGCCTAATACTCCTTGCATCGAACTAGCAACAACAGATGAATCCACAGAACTCAACAAGTCAGTGATTCCATTAGTCAAGATCCACACATAACCTCTCTCCATCATTCCTACCTCTTTTGCTTTAGCAAATAACCGCTGACCGAGGGTAGGTAACATGTGCACGATGAAGACCCTTGTTTGCATCGCCATCAACTTGTAGAGTTCCAGCCCGATTTGATCATCTGTAGCCGAAGGAGGAATGAGGCTCCTATGGGGCACTCGCGTGTCGACCGCTTCCAAAGCATCCGTAAGAGAAGGTATGATGCCTTCTCCAAACTCATTGTCCACATATATGAGAACCGCTTCTCTCCAGCCAAAAGCTTGCACGACTGCGCTTATGGCATTCACTTGGGACGAGTCATTTTGCACAGCTCGAATGAAGTATGGATTCCGAATGGAACTGAGGAAAGGATTAGTAGCAGAAAAAGAGATGATCGGCACATGAGATTTGTTTCCAAGGTCAATGATGAAGTGTGCTTGCACTGAACTTTGGGGGCCTATTATGGCCTGGACTTGCATATTCTTTATCAGATCAAGTGCTGCAATGGTGAACCAGAAAAGTCGGTGAAATTATAAAAAGTACGGCAGCTAATGGAATCTTATTGAAAAAGGCACATCAGAAGTCGATCAAAACTTGGTGCAATATTATTAAAAATATAGATGTTTAATCAAGTATACTACATATCCATCAAATACACCGGGCATATGATTGACCAAGCCCTCTGGTTGAATCATAATAACTTACTTTAATTCGCCCCTCTTCCCCCGTGATATACATATAAAACTTCGTCAAAGACTTGAGCAAAACTAGACTCCAAGCCCCATATTCCAATTTTATGGATTTTGTGAGGGCAGACCTTTCCGATGTCATATCATTTACCAAGCCTCTCAGCATCCATATTAAACTGCTTTCATGAATTGACAGGTATTTGATTGAGCCAGAAACCTAAGTGTTTCAATCATCGCTAATAACACACAACTTCCATGAAAATAGTTAGTCACCTATTAACTTGCTTAACTAGAAAAAAAAACAAGAACAATCATGTAGATATACTTTCCCGAAGAAAAAAATTGAAAAGTTTCTCTATCAACCGCCCCCGCTTAAATGACTGTTTTTTTCTATTTTGACAAGCACAATAAAAGTTTATTTGTTAAATTGAAAACTTCTTGTCAATGGAAAATATTTTTAGGAAATTCAAGATTAGAGAAAGTAAGCCAATTTGTTATGTCTATTTTCACTAAAAACAAATTGGAAAAAAACTTACTTCTATGGTATTTGATAATAAGTGAATCCACTAAAGGCGGCTTGTAAATTAAAATTGATATGTAATGCCTAACGAACTAGAATCAACATCATTTTTGTTTATTCTGTAATCCATTAAATCAAAGAATTACAAGAAGTTATCAAAGAATTTATGAAAAATATTATGTACAATATGATTAAGATGGACTTTTGTGAAAATATTGAAAGACATGAGCATTAATGAAGTATATTCAAGAGATGGTAGACATGATTTATGAAAAAACCATATGAGACTTATCAAGACAAACAGGAAAAAAAATTGATAAGCAGAAAATGGACATAAAGGGACTCGTTCTTCTCACTCGGAGACACGGCAAGGAACCAGGAAATATGATTCCTTATTGCCAAAAAAGGACGTAGTTTTCCATTATCTTTTTATTTTTATTTTCAGCCTATGAAAAATATTTTTTATCCATCGACTAGTTTTTCATAATCCAAATATTAAAAAGTCCAAGAACAATTTTCCAAAAATGGTTTTTCTCAAACAAACTGACTCTAATGTTAGGCTCTCTTTCCAATAACGAAGCATGTAGCATGTCTTTTCTGACTCATTTTTTGATGAGGTTCACTGATCATTGTGGTGACTTCCCCAAGCGACGCCTTTAGAGTGTGCACATCCGAAGGCTAATGGCTGGCTAATACTTAGGGCTTAGGCCGGGCTCTCCCAAGCCCGCTAATTCATGATTTATGATTTAAGTTTTAAACTTGCAAGTCAATTTCATTTTTTTTTTAAAAGTTGCCACTAATCAGTTTAAAGCGGGTCGATTAGAAACCCAAGCAAAATGTTGGGAGAAACATTTTACTCCTACGTAACTAGAAAAACTAGGATTAGGGGACTTGATTACACTAGTTAATTACAAATGCTCTCCCGATACCTAATCTTGTTTAAACATTGAGGTTTGATTTTATTTTATTTTTGCCTTTTCCATGCATTTGTAGAGAATAAACACATATTTTTAGGCTTTTTCTGATTGTTTAGAAAATATAAATACAGTATTATATTATAAAAGGGATTTGAGTCGGAACAGACGTGGACGTCAAACTAGCAGCCGGACTGGGCCTGATGCGCGAGCCCAGTTCGGTCCCCAAAATTCAGCCAATCCGATAAAGAATAAAAAAAAGAAGGCCGACCCAAAGCAAAGACCCCCTAAACCAGCCCAAATCTTTTATTCCTCCTCAAGCCCACTACGGAAGCTCTCTAGATCAAACCAAACCCAAGCTCAATGAGCCCACAAAACCCATGTCAACGCTTAACCCATTTTTTGAGCTTCACGTTTTCTCACTTCCTGGCCCGTTTTCACCACCCCCTTCTCGACATTTCCAAACGAAGCACCGGATGAACTTGCCGAGGCCGAAGCTCGTTAAACCGACACATCAACAAACAAGACCATACACACCAAAACAATAGGACATGCGTACTCAAAAATCAGGCTGCCGGGCAACCAGCTGCGCTCGCTCAGCGGAAACTGCAGAGAGAACCCACATACATCCACGGCCGGGACACGATACATGGAGAAATAGGGCGAACTGAATGAACCGAAAAGCAACGCTACAATTTTTCTAACGAGACGAGCATCCTGGTCTTTTGATTCAAAATGTTCTCTTTAAGGAAGAACCCCAGTTTTGTTTAGGCGTTATCATAAACACATGGCAGTCAGGTTGGATACTCAGCACGGGGACAGGTTTAAGCGAGCTTGTTGAAGCATTTCGTTGAGCATGCAGTGAGCGTGAAATGAGGAGAGTGTGTGCATTTCCATGGCTCATACTCAGACCAAAAATCCGCACATAGTGATCAAGCGAAACTCAGTTTTAGTCAAAGGAACAACTCGACTCCAGCCAAGACAGAAACAAAACCAGATCTCGCTATGGCTTTTCATCGAGCATGTGCAAAGACTGAGGGGGAGAGAAACAGAGACAACCGAGGTTGGACTCGTGCCGAGACCCATAGCACTCAACAAGCAGCACGCGACAATCGTAGCACACATACAAGAGAGATAAAAAACTCGCACAAACGGACAAAAACAACCCGCTCCAGTGAACTCGAAACAGAGCATGGACACGAAAGCAGGGCAGTCGCTCGAAAGTCCCTACCTGGCTCGCGGCGTCGGACGGCGGACGAGCTCGAAGATCGGGCTACGTCCGTCCGCCTCGCGCGCCTCCAAGCCGAGATCCATGGGAAAACCGACCCCTAATTGAACAAATCGAAAACCGGCGAAAACTCAGAAGCGGAACCGGCTTGGCGCAAAGAGAAGGGGCGACGTCCGTAGGTTATCTACTTCGGTGTAGGCACGGCGGTCGCCGGGGGCTCAGTCGCTCTCCGCTCTCTCTCCCGCACGATTTTTCTCTCTCGTATCCGAACCCCCTCTGGATTTTCTCTTCCTCGCTCACGCGGATCTCTTTCTATCTTTTGGACTAGTCGTCTTCTGCCCCTCTCTCCGTCGTGCGCGGGAAGCGCAGGATGGAGGAAGACGAAGAAGATGGTTGGGTCGGGCCGGCGTAGAAGAAACGAAAGGGGCCGTTAGTGGGTTTGGGCCCGCACGGGTAAAGGATATGAAGACGGGGGAGGGCTGAGTGCCAAGGCCCAGCCCCCGTGGGCCCCTTTTTTAAAATAATTATCCAGAAATTGGGTAAAATAAAGGAAAATAAAATAGGAAATAAAACTTAGTAGATGCACGATATATTAGTACTTAATTTTAGGGTCAAATTTCTCCCAAATTTTCTATGTAATTTAAATTTAAATATATAGTAAAATTTAGTGTCAACAATCATTTTTATGTAGACATAATTTTATAGATAAGAGTCACATAAGAGCTATATATTCTTCAAAGAAAAGATTAGACAACAGTAATCTTACATTTCACCCTCCAAGAAATGTTTAATAGATTAAATTTTTTTGATTTGGGGTGACTGAAATAACTATCTCCATGAGGATATTATAATTGGATATCTCTAGGATTGTTTCTTGCGATATCATTTTCTTGGTATAGCGCTCTGAAAATTAAACTGCGAGAATTGAAAGGAATAAATGAAGTAAATGGTTCCAAGGTCAAATGTTACGCTCAAAGACCAGTGTTTTTGCAAAACCGCGTGGTGTCAATGGAACAAAACCCACACATACTCTCAAGCTAAGCATCAAATTATGAGTCTCACATAACCACATGACTCGGGTAGACATGTTGATATATTTCTGACTTTAAAACATCCTCATTCCCAATGTGAATAATATCAAATTGAATCTTAACCAAAGTAAACTTCATCAATCAACAAAAGTACAAAAGATAGAGAGAGAACCTGCAGCAGCAGCAGCAACCTCATCTCCTGCTGAGTCTCTAACGTTGAGGACGATCCTGGTCTTGTAAGAAGGGTTTGAACTATAAAAGTTGTAGAGAGACAAGTTAACACAGCTCAATCCCATCTTACCCACCCACGTCTCCAAATCAACAATCACCCCAACGTTCACTGGAATCGTTGTGGCACTGTCGTTCTTACTACCTTGCGCCACTGCTAGATGAGGGCCGTTGCTGAAGGACACAACGATGGCAAAAAAGGAGAGAGCCGAAAAGAGGAGCATTTCAGCGTCGGAAGAGACTCTTGAAGGCATCATTGAATAGGGTCTCGGGAAAACACAAGTGTATGTTTGTTTGTCTGAAAGACGTGGAGGATGTGATGATGAGGACGACGTATTTATAAGGGAGAAGGGCTTTGAAAAGTAAGACAAAGCATGGAGAGCTTCCATCCAAGGATTTCTCTACGGGGGCGGGTTCATCTGGGCGGACGTACAATTCAAAGAGATAAGATCACCTCCGGTAGTATTGACAGTTCATATTTTTGGTTTTTTTAGTTTTTAATTTTAAATGAAGGATCCCAAAAATGCTTTAACCCCAGGATTGTTCATACCACCATTCTTTGGCTGCTATTTCCATCTTGTTTTAAACAATTGATGAGGCAACTTGGTTCAAGTGCTAGAAACAACTTGCGTTTAAGACTAAGAAAGGCATAAGTACAGCGGGAGTGCCAAAACTTGGCACGAATGGATACTTAAGTGCCAAAAGTTATAAAAGATATACTTAAGTGTCAAAATCGGAGCAAAAAGGATCACTTAAGTGCCAACGACGAGAAAATCCGACCAAAATGTTGACGTGGCATTTTTTCGGCAATCTAGGGTCGAAACAACATCATTTTTTGTGCTGATGTGGTCAAATAAGCCTAAAACGACGCCGTTTTGGCCAAACTTTATTTTTTAATATAAATATTAAATAAATAATATTAAAAACGAAAATTAAAAAAAATTAAAAAAATGGGGGCAGTATCCCGCCTGTGGCTGCCGCCCCATCACCGGTGAGGCAGCAATGATGGACGGTGAGGATTGCCGACGCCTGGGCGCAGCTCGGCGACCGACAGCGAAGGTCGAATGGCCCTCGCCAGATGCCTAGGGAGAGGGTGGCGACCCTCTCCCGGATCCGGGGGGCGGGCCGACCGCCAACGCCGGCGAAGTCGCCGCCCTCACCTTGGGCGCGGTGGCCTCGCCCAACGCCGCGAGTTTCCGGCGTTGGGCGAGGTAGGCCGGGCTGCGCGAGGGCGGCGACCCTCGCCCGGATCTCGGGAGAGGGTCGCCGCCCTCTCCCAGTGTCTGGCAAGGGCTGTTTGTCGCTGCCGCCCCACCAACGATAGGGCGGTGTCCACAGGCGAGTTGCTACCCCCCTTTTTTAAAATTTTTGCTTTTAATATTATTTAATTAATATTTATATTAAAAAATAAAGTTTGGCTTAAACAACGTCGTTTTGGGCTTATTTGGCCACATCAGCACAAAAAACGACGCCGTTTCGACCCCAAACCATCGGAAAAATGCAATGTCAGCATTTTGGCTGGATTTTCTCGCCGTTGGCACTTAAGTGATCTATTTTGCTCCGATTTTGGCACTTAAGTGTACCTTTTATAACTTTTGGCACTTAAGTATTCTTTTTGTGCCAAGTTTTGGCACTCTAGAGGTCCGTACCTCAACTAAGAAAGGTAGGGTCTTCAATATGATGTATATGCGATGCATCGTTAGGGATTTCTCATTAATTTTTCCAATTCTAATATGGAGGGTCCATCTTGATCAAGAGATTGCTTAAAATGGAGTTAATCTAGTATACAAAAGCTCGTGGATAATATGACATAATCATGCACCAAGAACAAGAGATACTCGATGATTCTCAACTAATATAAGAAGTACGTGTCAACTAGAAAAGGCATAAATTGATGTAAGATTTATTCGTTGTTGTTTAATACCATAAACTTCTTGGCTTTTCACTCTAATAACCTGTGCAAACTTGCGTAAATTCGGTCATCATGTAGCCAAAGACCTACCCTATGGTAGATTCAATAGGTACGCTAAGCCATGACATATTGTTGGTGGTCATTCTTTTAACTATTTTAAATTGTAAAGTGAGCAATCGATTATACATCAATAAATTAGATAACTGCTCTCTCGCATCGTTTTGCTTAACCTAATGCTCCCCTCAAGTTGAATTTGATATAGTAGGACGAGCCTAAGTTTTACGAATCCTTATATTATCATATTGAGTGAAAAACCTCATGCATAAGAATAAAGAGAAAATTTTAAATGAAGGCTTAAAGTTGTGGTGTTTTCTTAAAAGAGAGCCTAAAATAGACGTCATCTCAAATAAAAAGTTAAAGTGATCAATTTAGTTTCAAATAAGGACTTGATTTTAATGGCTGCACGAATCTTATTTCCGATCAGGGGCATTTTCGTCTAAGTACAATTTTTTTCATTAATTTTATCTTTCTTTCTTCTCTCTTTCTTCTCTTATTGTTCTTTCATCTTCCCCACGCTCTAGCTGCCTCCACTGGCGAGCTCGATGAATTACCAGGACTAGGATCAGGATCAGGACCAGGACCAGGACCAGCTGGTCATCCACACCTCCATCTTCCACACTATCATCACTCATCAGCCCCTCTCCCTCTGCCATCTCGTCTTATGACCAACACCAGCTTTTCTTCGATGCAAGCCATTACAGCACAACCTAGCTCGTTAAATATTCTAAGTTAAACTCCTCGAAATTGTTTGTAAACCGTTCCTTGAAACCAAAAGTAGCGAGCTTCCAAAACTACTATTCCTTTATCCCGACAATCATTGCAAGTTCCAGTCTGATTTAATTGTCTTTCTTAGAGGCACACCACGCACCCTAAATATGTTCGATGAAATGCCCGAGTGGGTTTATTTTGTTTTAGCAATGGATAATTAGAAACTTCTTCCTTTCTGATGTGACAATACGATTTGTCCAGGGCTTCAATACATCAAATTGCTTGATGCCGGGAAGGTGTTGAGTAAAAAGGCCCTTGCTGAAGCCGATAAAGAGGTTTATAACTACCCAAAGTTGCAGAACAAGAAGTTTGAGCAAGAAGCTCAGAAGCTGCGGTTTAGGCTGAGGAATGAGTTCATTGTGAAGCTCCAAGAAAAAAGGGCATGATAGTACGTGAATTAGGAGTGTTTGAGGACATATTATGAAGCAAAAGTACTATTCTCTCCAATGGCCACATTGCAACCATTGACAAGTCCTATTCGAGCGCTCGACCTTGTCCACTACCGCCCTCGACAGAAATCCCAGAACCTTCGTCGTCAGATGGAGGTTGACATGAGCCCTAGATCAAGCACGAGCTAGCCAAGATCTGACGTGTCCTGAGGAGCTGAGGATTTCGTTGTCAGAGAAGGCGACCTACAGCGAATAACTTCAAGCTCGTAGGTGGGGGAGCTACAGCAAAGGAGGAGGCGTGAGAAAGATGAAAGAAAAACAATAATAAAGAAAACAAAGCAAAAAGAAAGAGAGAAAAAAAGAAAGAAAGAAAAATAAAGGGAAAAAGTCCTTGGATGAAAACACCCCTGCCTATAAATAAAATTTTGGCAACTAGTGAGTTTAGACTCTTATTTAACACTAAGTTGGTCATGTGAGACTTTTATTTGAGATAATGCTTATTTTGAACCCTCTTTTAAGAAAATGATCTCACTTCATACTCCTATTTGGAATTTTCCCAACAATAAAAAAAAAAAAAAAAAGAGATAGAGAAGAAAAAATTTGTAAAACAATAAAAGAGGATGTACATAACCAAATTCGATCACCTATCTCGACATCATATAAAGGTGAGCGTGCAACTCATGAGGAGTCACTGAGAATGACATTCGTGTATATTTATGGCCTAACAACGTAATAAACTTATTAAATCATAGTGCACAGTGAGTGATTTATTATTGTTATTGTCGTTGTTTCTTATTATTATTATTATTATTATGGTTTCTCTTGCATATTATTTCAGATTCGATTAAACTCAAGATCGTTCCCACAGGACAAGCTCTTATATAAATTAAATGTGATGGATGATGATGGGGGTGTGGATTCTCTCTTTCTGTTGGCTCATTCCACGCGTACAAAAGCAACACATCATGGCTTCTTGCGAGGGGTTACTCATATATATTAATGTTGAGTTTCTATTATGTGTTTGATATTATGGGACCCAGAATGACTTTGAAGTCAATACGCCCTCGTCAATGGGCTCCACTCAAAATGGTTTTTTGTTCCTGATCCATGACCGTTATTAATCTTTCTCCACACAATGTAGAGATATCAAATGATTCTAGACGCACCTTCCAAAGCTCGTCCATGAAATTCCAACCCGAGTTATTGACCACATGGGGTGAAGTTCATCGAATGGCTTATGTCACAGACAAATTCTAATAATAATTGAGAACGATTTCTCGGTGAATTTGTATCCTTCACAGCGCTAATCAACAAAATTGAGTCTAGAGTTTGTTCACACGGTTACGCCAGTCCACATGGAGTCCTCATGGAGTCCTTGTCAATTCACTATCCATGTGCCTGAGCAATACAAATTTCCACGATGGAGCAATGGAAAATTAAATCAAGCTCGTCCGTTGATTTCCATATCGGCTACCGACTAGCTAGACGAAAATTCCTTGAACAAGCCGAGTCATGTAGCAGACTAAAGTAACAATAAATGCAAACAATTTCTCAAAAAATTTGTTTCTTTCACTAAGGTTAACGAGGAAATAGCCAAGTCCACACAGAATTTTTTCATTTCAATCCATTTACTTTTTTATAGTCCTCATCGACAAAATTAAGTCTAGACTTTGTTGACACGGTTACTCTAGTCCACATGGAGTCCTTTTCATATCACGATCCATGTACTTGAGCGATACAATTTTTCACGATGGAGCCATGAAAATTAAATCGAGCTCATCCATTGATTTCCATCCCGACTATTGACTAGCTAGGGTGAAAATTCCGCGAACGAGCCAATTATACAAGTCATGTAGCAGACAAAAGTAGCAATAAATGTGAAAAATTTCTCAAAACATTTGTTTCTTTTACAAAGCTTAACGGGAAATAGCCAAGGCCACATGGAATCTTTTTCATTTCAATATCCATTTACTTTACTTTTTTTTTTGTCCTTATACTCTAATTCTCAAACTTTTTTTCTGCTTCTTTATAGAACTTAGAGTCGAAACTCACAACTAAAACTAATTGTCCCCACCCTAATCCTCCCTAAGAATATGGGAATTCGAACCTCCTACCTTCCCCTTCCTATGTGAGAATGGTGGCCATTAAGACAAACCCCAATGATTATGTCCATTTAGTTGAGTTTCCAAGCAAATGCGTATGCCTTGAAGTCAAATTCTTTGACATTTCAACATCCTCTCTTAAGTAGGATTATGAATGATATATAGCGAATGGAATAGACATACAAGTGCAATAAACTAGGACAGAGCTTGACTGCAGTACTCCATTAGAAAATCCAACTTAAAAGTTTATGCAAATATATGGAAGGAAACCACATATAAAAAAAGAGTATAAATTTAATAATCAAGTGATATGTGATATTTCAATAAATATAAATATATATATGCAATTGTATGTGTGTGTATTAAATATATCTCTAATCAAACCAACCTAGCAATTAATGTATATGTTTTCAAAAATAAATTAGGAAAAACCTAGCACTTGGCCTCTTGACCAAAAAAGGAAAAAAAAAGTACAGC